>CM061524.1:1207500-2407500 GCA_030068015.2 Neoceratitis asiatica
TTTCATTCAAAGCCCTGGTGGTGTCTGAACGATATCTCGGACATCGAAACATTACGTGTCCAACATCTTCCTCACACTCTGGGCATATTGGACAATACACCGAATTGTCATGGCCAAATCTGTTGAGGTATTTCCTGAAAACTCCATGTCCTGAAAGAAATTGCGTCAGGAAGAGGTCGGTATCCCCGTGTCTTCTTTCCATCCATCGGCTTAAACAAGGAATGAGCTCGTAAGTCCATCTGCCCCTCGCAGAGTTATTCATTCCATCGCTCTCGACAGTCACTTATAGACCGACGCCTTTCTTCAGCAGCGATTTCCCTTCGATTAACGGCCACATTTAGAACCCAGAGACTTAAATAGACCAAACAAATAAATTTGTTGTATCTAGTTGCTGAGGTATGATTGTTATCCTTGGCCGAAAAATTACGGACGAAGACTGTTAAGTAAGCATGTTTTTAGTTCAAATATCCACTGTGTATGCCGCTGTCAATATTTCAAGTAGTTTTGAGCACTCATATAAAGGGGTTTCCACTAGGAATTATATGATTTCTAAAACCATAAGTGTCGTCTTGGCCATTTTTACTATGTCAAGATCTGTCATTTTTTTCCCAATGTAATCACCAATGTTTACAATTTCATCATGGCAAGCTATACACAAGAACAATTTTGCTGATTTTGTATTGGAACAACTTGAAAACGATAACGATTTTTTTTAAGAAAATCATCTTCCCCAATGAGGCTCAATTTCATCTGAGTGGTGCGGTAGATAAACAAAACTGTCGATTCTGGTGCGAAGAAAATCAACAAAGTATTTATGAACATATACATATACATTCACCTAACGTTGACAGTTTGGTGTGGCTTTTGGTCTGGTGGAGGGAATCATCGGTCCGTACTTCTTTCGAAATGAAGCTGGTAGCACCTTTACTGTCAATGGAGAGCCGCATAGATCGATGATAACCAACTTTTTATGGCCACAATTGGAAGAAGATGTTGATTTTAACAACATCTGATTCCAAGAAGACGGGGCTACGTGTCACACAGCACATGCAACGAACGAATTATTGCGAGAAAGGTTTGGAGTTTCGATTATTTCAAGAAATTGTGACATTGAATGGCCTCCAAGAAGTTGCGATTTAACACCATTAGACTACTTCCTGTGGGGTTATTTGAAGTCATTGGTCTTTAGCAATAAACCAGACTCTTTTCAAGCTTTTAAAGTCAATATTGAACGTGCTTGCTTCATGACATACGACTTGATTTAGTGGAAAAAGTGCTCAAAAATTGGGTTCAACGAATTCGTTCCTGCAAAAGAAAAGTATTTGAATTTCCTTAACAATTAGTGTGTTTTTTTGGTTTGAAGAAACTATATTACTCTTATTGGAAAACCCTTTACATTTTTCACGCAAATTTGATTCATTTTTTAATGCAAAATGATAGGTGAACACATTTTTGAATTGAGCTCACTTTTTGAAATGACATCGATTTTTCCACAAAACTGCTTACTATATTGGTCACGGAGTGATCCGGAATGGAGGCTAAATCAACCCCAAACAACTGCTAAGTTTTTCTTACACCGTGAAAAGAAGAGTCCACAATCTTGCTGTTTTAAATAAATTCAAACTGGTTCTTAGTCATCAATGCAATTTGAACACCTTTTTATGTTTAATAATATTTTTTTTATTTTTTTTTATTTTTTTATTTTTTTCATTTATTAATATTTTTTTGCGTATAAATTCTTCACTTTATTTCACTGGGTTGCAACCCCTGCGGCCCTTCGATGTACATATATCGTACATGTTGTGCATGAATATTCATATCTTCATAAACACACACACTTACATACATGCATATATGTATTTATATACACAGTTAAATGCACACAGTATGCTGACCACTCAGCGCCTGCTGCCTGGGTGCAGGGGTGTCTGGAGTTTTAATTTCGCCGAATTATTGCCATTGTGTTGTTGTTATTATTTGAAGCTGTTATTTGAACTATTGAAATGAGTAAACTCAAAACTCACCTAGTTAATGTTGTAGAGCACGCTTTTTGTTGTTTCTTGTTGTTGTTTTATTGTTTTGTTATTTTGCTTTTACATGTGACAAATTGTCATTGTCTTCAGGCCAAACGGCATTTGCATCTGATTTGAGGGGTGGTTGCTCTGAGGGGTCAAGTTTGGTGCGAAAGGCAGATTGTTGTGCATAAATAAACACCTTCATATGTCTGTATGTATGTAACTAGGAGTATTTGTGTGTGGAGTAATGGTAAATAGTAAAATTTTTCGAGATGGATGCGCGCGATATGACATTATTTGGACATGTGCAGAGGGGCAGGGGCATATAAATTATTATCACGGCGCGGTGATAGTTGAAAAATTTCCATGGCATGCATGCATTGGCACAAAAAGAGACAAGAGGAGGAAGCACACATTCAGTGTATGTATGTATGTGTGTGTGTGTATGATATTGCACATCATGCATATATCTTTTCAAGTAATTTGGCATAATTAACCTTTTGTTGAGCACGAAAATTGCAAAACGGAAATTGCACAGAATTAATTTATTAAATAAATTGCACGTAAGAAGGAGCTATCTTCATGCGGAACCGAAGATTAAACAGCCAGCTGATTGAAAATTATTTGAAACTGACATATTTTGACCTTTTGAGGATACTGAAATTGGCAATAATTAAATTGCGTAAATTTCAAAATTACCGTTATATGAGAGATGGTCTGTGTTCATATTTCGCCATGGATAATAAGAATGTACACGCTTGATGAAATTGTACTGAGGATAAATGGGTATATATACCTATACAGGGTTATGAATTTTGCGGTTTCTAAAACAAACGTAAATAAAATGCAATTAAAATTTTTGTTTTCGTGAAATTTCTTTTTTTATTAAAAAGCTTAAAATTTGGCATTATATGTGAAACACTACGTCATTCAAATGACAGCCTCATGAATTTTTGCAAACTTCGATCGGTCGTTTTGGTAGTTTTCGACCACTTTTGGGCACATATATGGCGGTATCTCAGCCAAAACTTGACGAATGTTCATTTTGAAGTATTTGAGAGTTATAGAATTATCCGCATAAGCACGGCCTTTCGCTTAGTCCTACAAAAAAAAAGTCCGACGTTGTCAAATCGCACGATCTCGGTGACCAAATTGATATCGCCAAGACGAGGAATTACGCGGCCGAGAAACTTCTCTCGGAATAAAGCCATATTCGCTCGTACTGTGTGGCATGTGGCACCATCTTATTGGAAACACATATTGTCCAAGTAGTGTTCTTCAATTGCAGGCCAAAAAAAGTCAGTTATCTTACGCTATGCCAATAACGCTCCGAATTGACAGCGACAGTCTCGCCGTTATCGTTTTCAAAGAAGTAAGGTCCAATCACACCTCCGGACCAAAGAGCACACCAGACAGTAATTTTTTTTTTTGGGTGTAATGGCTTCCCTTCAATTATTTGAGGATTCTCGGATACCCAAATGCGACAATTTTACTTATTATCTTATTCATCGAGTGAGAAATGCTCGTCGCTGAAGAAAATTTGGTCAGCTGGTTTCAGTTGTTGTGTGAACTGGACTTTATATGCATGTCGATGTAAGTCCTAGAACATAATACGCCACAATATGATCCAGTCTCTCAAATTTCTCTAAAACTTTACCAATTGCTTGAGTAGTTGGACGACTATGTGCGCCATAATCTCCTCTTAAAGCCCGAAACATGGCTACGTTTGAATCGATATTTTTGTAGTAGATTTCAACCATTTTCACGCATGGAGCGGTCGTTTAATGATTAACTTTCATAAATGTCTGACTTTTTACTAAAACCATGCATGTTTGGTGCGACAGTTAAGTTTGACAGATGTCAAGATACATCCCTGCACTTTCGAAACCACGAAATGGATGTTCTTAAATTGGGTGCTGTCACAGCCACTAACCAGCAACCAGTTCAATTCGGTTCCAATTTACATCGACTTGGCAGCTTAAGCCTCACCTTGCATCACAATGTCGCTACTTTAGTTCGAAGAGAGTGATTTGAAGCTTTCTTCCGCATCCGCATAGCCAACAAAAGATAGAATAAATGCGTGAAAAAAATTAAAAAAAAAGGAAATTTATGTTACCGCTAAAATGCAAAAATATGGAAAAATGCTGACTCTTCTAAACCGATTTGAAATTTTTTCCAAGTAATTCAAACAATTCCATGAAATAATTAGAATGAACCATAACAAATCATTAAACATACACAGGCACATATGTAGTCGTATGTATGTGGCGGCGACTGCTGCCTAGATGTTCGGTTTGTCCAATTCAAATTGTCTAAATCATCAGCAGCTGCGCCGATTGTCAAAATGCCTTGTCACTTCGTCATATTCCAAACACATTACATACATACGAGTATATGTGTGTGCAGTGTGATGGCACAGTTGAACGTTACTCAAATTTCCAAAACGTATTCATAATTTTTGTAAATAAAAAAACACGATTTTCCCTATTTTTGTTGTTGTTTTGTTTTTTCAAATTTTTCAAAATCCTTCAACGTAGTTAAATGGTTTTGTTCATATCATGTCGGTGGACGGAAAGCAGGAATTTGTTGTAAAAAATACCATGACAGGCATTTATATATGTATGTATGTATGTATGTATGTATGTATGTTTGTGTTTTTATTTAACAAAAAGTCGCTTTAACTTCCGGTATGATTGATTAAATGCGCGAATAATTGATTTTTATGCATTGTGCGCATTTAAATGTACATATGTATGTGCATGTATGTATGTATGTGTGTATGCGCATAGAATTTATAAGAATATTAAAATCTTTTATGTGCAGAGTTGTATTCTATTTCACGGTACATGCAAGTACAACAATTTTTTTTTTTTAATTGAGTTAAAACGTGGTCCACGTCATTCGCGTGCCTTAAGTCACATCCTCAAACTTTTTTTAGTTTTGATTTTTTTCTTTTTCTTTTTTTTTGACTTATTCCTGGAATTATGGAACATTAAATAGGGGTTAATGTCAACTGTGTACGTGGTTAACGAGTTATGATTGATAACCATTATGCGCCAGCCCACGACACATTACCCAATTTAATTAACAGATACTTTGAAGCCCAAGCGGAGAATCCCAAGCACGGCTTTCTTGCGGCTGGTAGCTATGCTTGTAGCTAATCGCTGTGGATTTCATACGAAAAAAGGATTCATTTTTTTAAAACACATTAAAGTAGTGTAAAAGCCATATAATGCAACCCTGCAATCGATAAAGGCTAGCTTTGCGTATGTCTGTATGTGTGTATGCGTGCACGAAGGACCATGGCAAGCCGTTCAACAATACTTAAAAAATTAGCAGCTCGATTTTGATAGATTTTAAATTTATAGCCGATTACCATGGACCTAATCGTGCGAATACATACACACAAACATACATATATATGTACATACACATGCATGATAATGATGTACCTACACATTCCTAGTTCGCTAGGGGCTTTGCGGTCAATTATTATCTCTATAAATCCATCTGCTGAGCGGCATTAAATGCACTGATTTTTATTGTTTTCCCTTTTTTTTTAAGGCCTTATCTTTGCAGAGATATAAATTTAGTTGACAATTTCATATTTAGTTTTTTTTTAAATAAGTTTTTTTCTAGTTGAGTTTTGAAATTTTCAATAACCACCCTTAACCCGCCGCAAGCGCATCAGTTTACACACGAGTATGCATGTACCAGTACAGCTAAAGTTTAAAACCAATTTTAGACTAACATAGATTTGTATGCACGGTCGCATTTGTGTGTGTGTGCTTCCGCTGCTTTCGAAATTTAAAATGAAGGGTACACATTTGATTGGTGGTCCTGCAATCAAGCACAGCAAATTATCAACCCTGCGCATTCATCACACAAACTGAAAAACGGGAAGGAAGGAGACTCAACGGCACATACACAAATGTACACACATGTGCCGTATGAGTATGCATGTATGTGTGCATAAATACCAAGCTTCCCATTTTGCTTTAAACTGGTACACATTTCATTTGAAATTTTCCTTTTGTTTTATTTTTCACTTTTCATGTTGTTTTTTTCTTCTTTCTTCCGCCAACGATGAGCGCTAAATGTCCTCGGGGGGTCTCAATTGCACTTTCACTTTATATTTTGGTTGCATTATGTCAGTTAAATCACTTTCTGTACATATATACTAAACGCATACATATGAATGCATCTGCAGGCGTTAAGGGGTGAAAAGCAGCGTTTCGGGTACCGTTGAAGGGGTGTACATGGCGTTTGAATTTTTCAAGTTCAAGTTTTTCCTTACCAGCAAATTGACAAAATGAGAGTTGAACAGTGGAAAAATCTTTGCTTAACTTTTTTTTTAATTTTAGTTTATTTCGTTTCTCATATGTACATACATACATACATACATACATCCATACATGCACCTCACCTTAAACGAAAGTCAGTTACTTTCAATTCTTCTCAATCTCAATCTTTGTTTCCAACACCTCACGCAGCGTCGTTTTTGCACCGATTTTTCCTTCTAGTTTTCAATGGCAGCAAGAAAGAAAGAAAGTCAAAGATTCAAGGCTTCAATGTAAATAGTGAAATTTGATTTTGAAAATGACATTGTTGTTGTTATTGTTATTGTTGTTTAATATATTGTAATATGCATTAAAGATCGTCGCATGGTGCACTCGGAAAGGTGCTCTTAACCCTACTCTCTCTCTCTCCAGGTGTCTGTTTGCTACCTCACAGGCAGCGACGAAATATATAACATACATACACACTGTATATAGATGCATATGTTTAGGTATTCTTATTCCAAATCATTTGTGGCTAGTCCTAGAATTTTATTTTATGAAAATTTTGAAGACCATTTTTTTTACTATCTTAATTATTCATCAACAATAACCCTTAGTTAGTATTATTGTGATATTTATGTGATAAATGAATGTCCCGTGCGACATGGAATAAGTAGTAGTCATCATGATAATTAAATAACTGCACTAAATATACAATTAAAAAGATTATTACCAGGGTGGCCTTATATATTTCGGAATTAGACAACTAAAAGAAATATTAAATATCGAAAATCGCTTTATTGCTTCTCCAAATATTCTCCATTAAGATCTATACACTTTTGAATGCGTTTGAACCAATTTTCAAAGAACAGGCATGGAAGTGCTGCGTTCGCAATGTATTCTACTCGTTTTGAAACACCCATACAAGCGAATGCCCTTTACTTTCGATGAGTTTTTTGCTGCCATTGTAACTTTCACACTAAAATAAAGTGAATCATTCTAAAATCGAGATGATTTATGATCATCTATATATACTTGTAAAGTTCGTCCCATGCGACATCGAGAAACTAGTTCTTAACATAAAGTATTTCCTTTTTAAGCAATTGTAACGGATGATTCTTTTCGAGGTTCACTACTTTTTCTAAAGAAACTGGCGAATGACACGCGTGCTGTTTTGCTCCAAGCCCTGGATCGAAGCGGGAATGTCCGCATAGACTTTAGACTTTACATGTCCCCACAGGAAAAAGTCTAACGAAGTGATATCACACGATGTTGGTGGCCAATCGACCAGCCCAAAACGTGAAATTATCTGCTCACCGAAGTGTTCTCTCAATAAATCCATTGATAGATGCGATGTGTGGGAAGTGGCGCCGTCTTGTTACAACCAAATGTCGCGGAGATCACGAGCTCCAATTTCAGGTATCTAATAGTCGGTTATCATGGCGCAATAACGGTCGCCATTGACGGTTACGTTCTCACCGGCATCATTTTTGAAGAAATATGGACCGATGATTTCACCATATTATCCATATTATCCAATAATGAATGCTAGGTCTCAAGATGGGTGATGGTGTTACGAACAGTACACTCAGTAGGGCGATTATGTTGATCAAAAGTTGAGCGAAGTGCGCGAAACACATTCTTTACAGAGCCTGGGAATTTTCGTAATAAAGATGAATGATTTGTAAACGTTGTTCAGGCGTAAGTCTTTCCATGATGAAATGCCAAATAAATACTGAACAAAAATAACATGACAGCTTGAGGCGACTCACGCGTGATCTACCAAAAAAGGCTATTGAAAAAGGTACCACTACTTGCATCACCCTTATATGCAACACTATAATTCTAATATGGAAGCCTTTTACCATTTTGTTTTCTTTTATATATCAAATAAAATAAAAGCAAAATTTTGTATTCTGTATCGAAGCTATATAATATAATAAACCGATCTAGACCATTCCAACAAATGATCAAGACATTACAAAAATACATAATAAGTTTCGTGCAAATATCTCAAAAACTGTGAGAATAATTTGCGTTCAAGCAGGCGGGCGGACAGACGGACATATGTACAGACATGGCTAAATCAACTCAGCTCGTCGTTCTGATACGTTCGATATAAGTTTTTGTGGGTTTATCTCTTCTGCTTATACCTCAAACCAAGGTTAATAATACCATTTCATGTACATGAAAAAGTGAATCCGATTCTCAAAAAATCACAGAGCATACTTTTATAGGTTGAGTTCGTACAATTCCTATGATCGATGGAACGAAAATCAGAACTAGCTGTTTCTAAAACGAACTACAATTCTACGAGGCATGTTCAAAAAAAAAAAGGTGAAGGTTTTGCTCGCTGTTTTCTTTGATTACAATGGTGTGGTGCATCATGAGTTCCTGCCAAAAGGTCGTACAGTTGGTAAGGAATACTACAGGGAAGTTATGCAACGTTTGCGTGAAGCAATACGGCTCGGCTCAAACGATCGGAATTGTGGAAGAACAAATCGTGGATTCTGCATCACGATAATGCACCAGCTCACACATCAATGCTTATTCGTGATTTTTTTGGACAAAACCAGAACCATAATCATACCACAACCACCGTATTCACCAGACTTGTTTCCCTGCGACCTTTTCCTATTCCCAAAACTAAAGAAACCAATAAAAGGAAAGCGTTTTGTCACAATTGTCAAGTCAGAATCGAAGAAAGAGCTTATGGCCATAACAAAAAGTGCATTTCAGAAGTGCTTCGAGGATTGGAAAAAGTGTATTAAATCCGAGGGGGAATAATTTGAAGGGGACAAAATAGATATTGATGAATAAATAAGTACTTTTCAAATATAATTCAAAATTCACCTTTTCCATTAAACACACATCGTATGCATATCAAAGATCGTTTTTCAATAACAGCCTAACAAACGATTATCCGTCATACTAATGTTACTCAGTTCAAGTGAGTTTAATATCAACAAACAGACAATTTAACTGACAGCTATCAACAAAGTGTTTTGATTTTGCATTCTAAAACTTATTTCAATTTATTCGACTAAAATGAGAATTTTAACACAACAGATGATTTCAAAACTACAAAATCATAATTGATTTTAAATTCCTCGTATAATTTTTCCTATATAATTTTTCCCACTTTTTCTTAATTTTTCGATTTCATAATTGTCATTCTTCTTCAAAGAAAACTTATTGCAAGTTTTTGCTATTTGAGTATTAAATTTTGTTTACTTTGGAGTAATTATTGCTTTGTAGACAAATTATGATGGATATCTAATTGCCGAAGTTGTCTAAATTCTCAATTAGGTGGCTGTGTGAACATTGTATAAAAGTGGTTAATTTTAAACTTTTTTCCCCAAGATTTCCAGTGGGGCAACTAAGTTTCTTTATACTTCCTTTACAACCAGGAGAAAAATGAAAATATTTATATAAAAACAAATTTAATCTAATTCCCCACCTCTCTTTATACCAAACATAACTGCCTGACTTGGAACATCATCTTCAATTCGTTAAAGTTAAATCGAATTTATTGAAAGCGAAATGGCAAAAGCTCTAACATATCAGCTCTGGCTCAGCCTGCACAGCCACAAATACCGATAGCAAAGGTCCAACAGCAGCATACTAAATTGCCAATTATTATACATGAGCGAATTTTCTAAATGCCTTAAAATTAGCCAACATAAGTCAACCCACACAAGGAATATATTATTATTTTCCATTCTATTTTACTTGGCTGAGGCCACATTACCACATGTGAATATGTGCATGTATGTACAGTGTTGTACAGTGCAAAAACATAACCCTGAAAGCCATCCGCAGTTATCAAAAGCCCAAGCCCAATGCAGGCGACTCTTTGTGGTCTTTGTGGGTAGGACACGAGCTCCGTACAGGCCATTCAATATCTATTATGCACTCATTCGGAAGTTTGAATAAAATTTGCCTCTTCAGAAAAAGAATATTGAAAATTGATGAAAGACAAGGGCTACAACCCGAGCACCAAATACATCGCACCACCGTTGGAGTTGGTCCATATTCTGGCATCAGTGTTAAACAACTTTGGAATATTCAATTTGTACGTTGGTCAAATCGAATTATGCTCCACTTCAAAGTCATTGTGTGTGTGTTTGTGTGTATACCTATGGTTGTGTGTGTGTGTGTGCATTGCTAAGGCCACTTAGCTTGCGGTTTGTGTCCCTTGAAGGGGTTGAGCTTGGAAAAGCATTTGTTGGAAAATGAAATGAGTAACAGAAGCTTCATTCAGTTGGAAAATTGAAAAGCAAAATATTTAGTTCTTCACATAACTGACTCCTCATAACCGTTATCTTCTTCGCTCTTTTCTTTTTTTGCAGGCGAAACCCACACCCGTGAAGATACAACAGAATGCGATGGGGTGGCACAGGGATGCGCTGCTATGTCACCAGCGAAGAACTTAAGCAAGAAGCGCCGTTATGAGGTGGATACAGAGTCGGACGAAGTACTCAACTTGGCGCCGCAATCGCCGAAAAAGATGGCACATTCGCCGAGCCGCTCCACAGCGCCAGATATATCGAATGCTCTACGCCCGGACGACTATGTTTCACAGCTACCCGATAATGCCTCGAACCTTTTTGCTGCGCTACAGAGTCCGCTGGCACCACTACTGTTGCAAAATCATCTCGGCATGGGAGCACCCAATTTTGCTGCTAACGAAATGCAGCAAGCTTTCCAACTTCAGCTGCAGAGTTACGTGGACATGATGCGTCAGGTAGCGCCGGAGAACTTTCAAAACCCAACCGCCACACATTTCCTTTTACAAAATTCGCTCCAAGCTATGGCGCAATTTCAGGCATTGCAACAACTCAAACAACAACAACAGTTGCAACAAGAGTTGCAGCAACGTTTCGGTGAAAGAGAGGAACGCCAGCCGTCAGCCAGGCACAAAGCGCACGGCACACCAGCAAAAGCCACAAAGCATTTTTCCACGCCGCTTGCATCATCACCGTTGCGTAGTCCATCGCTTAGTCCAGTTAGTCGTCATCACACAAAATCCTACCACCCAATGCATGACGAAGAGGCGGAAGAAGGAGAAGGGGAGAATTCCTCAAAGCAAACGACACCGCCCAATTCAGCTATGGGTCTGCAAATGGGCAGTGCCATCCTAACGCCAAATACCCCCGGCATGACTTCCATTTTCCCCGGTTCCCTACCCGGTCCTGCAATGAACTTCACGAGCACACCACAGAACAATAAAACGATGGGCGCAAATGCGTTGTCAGCGGCAGCAAGTAGTCTCGATCAATCACCGGAGGAGACTACGGATCTCGAGGAACTCGAACAGTTCGCCAAAACTTTCAAGCAACGTCGCATTAAGCTCGGATTTACGCAGGGCGATGTCGGTTTGGCAATGGGCAAACTGTACGGCAATGATTTCTCACAAACGACCATCTCACGATTTGAGGCGCTCAACTTGAGCTTCAAAAATATGTGCAAACTGAAGCCGCTACTGCAAAAATGGTTGGCCGATGCCGACAATACAATCTCCAAGACAGGCGGCGTCTTCTCTCTCAGCTCCATGACGACGACAATCAGCACATCCGAGAATATCATCGGCCGTCGGCGTAAAAAGCGCACCTCAATTGAGACCAACGTACGCAGTAACCTCGAGAAAGCATTCATGATGAATTGCAAGCCCACATCGGAGGATATCAACAACTTGTCTGAACAACTGAATATGGATAAGGAGGTGGTGCGCGTGTGGTTCTGTAATCGAAGGCAAAAGGAGAAACGCATCAATCCCACCTTGGATATGGACAGTCCAACGGGTACACCGCTCAGTAGTCACATCTTCGGTTTCCCCGCACAAGCGCTGAGTATGTCGAACAGCCACGAAGCGTCCTCCATGTGCGGCAGCTCAATCAGTTCGCTATCGCCGCATTGTGTGGGCAAGCAAGAATGATCCTGTGGCTACAGGGATATGACGCGAAAGAAGAAGTCGTTGTATCAGAGGGAAATGCAAAAACCCAGTCTAACATATCTGCAGAGCCATAACGCGCCGCTAGATTATCTCAGCCGTATTGGCGAACAGTCGCCATATCTCAAGAGACGTCAGGAGCTGGAGAGGATTTGGCACTTTTGCGAGAAGTCCAGTTGTAAAATGTCCACGTTTGAAACGTATTCGCATTACACCGAGCTAATCTAAAGATCTAACATATTTACACACACGCACACACACACACACACAAATATACATATATATATATAAAGCAACTAAAATGCGCTGTACAATACGTACATATGTATAAGTATATTGAGGTAAAAATTATCGACAATTAAAGTGTTTAAAATAGTTTTACAAAATTCTATCTCTTGACCATATCAACAACAACAACAACAACAACAACAACAACAACAACAACAACAAGAACACCCGGCTCCATAGAAAAAGCCATAATTTAATTATAATTATTTCAACAATTATCCAAATCCGTATTCGAAATGTTTATACAAACGTACACACATATACATATGAGTATGTATAACTAGTATACACACACACACATACATATATCCTATAAGAATAATATATTGTATTATTGTTCACATGCATGTGTATGTGTTTGTTGTAATTTAAGGCGAGTATGGGTATTCACCACCACACTCATATTGTTGTATAATTGGTATTTTTCTATTTGTAGTTGTAGTTGTAGATATTTATGTATTTGGTATGAAATTAGTCAAATATGCACACATACAGTATACATGCATACCCGCATACATATGTACATACATATATACATAAGTATATGAATTGCAAATGTGTTTTGAAATCGCATTTAATGAAATTCCTCAGCCAAGGTTCCTACATTTATTTATACATACATACATACATACATCCATATTCGCCAATGTAATTTATTTGCATTTATTCAAGGCGAATTTTATTTTTATTTTCATTTTTTGCTAATTATATTACATTAGTATGGTTTTATTACAAATATGCAAAGAATTTTATAAATAATTTTTTTTATTATTTATTTAAAAAAAATTCGAAAACATTCCAAGGCAAATGGAAATGTGCCCACAGGGGACACATAGAATATGAGTTTCTAATTGGTGTCTTAGTAGAAACAAATTTTTTCAGCTTCAAATTTCAGGGAATAAATTCAAATTCATGCATATTGTTGATGAAATGCAAAAACGCACTAACTTACAATTTTTGTAAATTTTTTTCTTGTTTTGCATTTTGACTCCTTACAGTTTATTAATTTTTAATATATATTTAAAAATTCTAGAACTGAAACTTAAAAAATAGTGTTCATGATCCTTTATAAAGGGCGATCCAAGTAGAGCTACTTTTTTCAATAGCCTTTTTTTGACAGATCACCCGTGAGTCGTGTCAAACTGTCATGTTATTTTTGTTCAGAATTTATTCGGCATTTCATCTTGGAAAGACTTACGCCTGAACAACGTTCAAAAATCATTCAACTTTATTACAAAAATTCCCACGTTCTAAAAAGAATGTGTTTCGCGCTCTTCGCTCGACTTATGGTCAACACAATCGGCCTACTGAGCGTACTATTCACAACACCATCACCCGTCTTGAGACCCAGTATTCATTATTGAATGATATTCGACCGAATGGACCAGGTCCAGCACGCAGTGATGGAAATATAAGCGGCCGTATCTGACAGTGTAGACCGTGAGAACGAAGACCGTGCAGAGTCGACTCGGCGCCGTTCGCAGCAACTCAGACTGAGGTATGGAATGACTTGACGCATTTTACGTCGAGATCTAAATTTGAAAGCGTACAAAATACTGGTTGTGCAAGAACTGAAGCCGCTCGACCTTCCTAAGCGAAATCTCTTCGCTCTATAGGCTCTTGAAAAGTTCCAAGAAGATCCGACGTTTTCCAGCCAAATTTTGTTCAGCGATGAGGCGCATTTCTGGCTCAATGGGTGTGTAACCAAGCAGAATTGCCGCATTTGGGACGAAGAGTAACCTAAAGAAATTCAAGAGCTGCCATTTCATCCAGAAAAACAATGGTTTGGTGTGGTTTGTGGGCCGTTGGAATCATCGGTTCATATTTCTTCAAAAATTATGACGGTGAGAACGTAACCGTCAATGGCGACCGTTATCGCGCTATGATAACCGGCTATTTGATGCCTGAAATTGAAGCGCGTGATCTTCGCGTGATGGATTTATTGAAAGAACATTTCGGTGAGGAGATAATTTCACGTTTTGGGCCGGTCGATTGGCCACCAAGATCGTCTTATCACACCGTTAAACTTTGTTCCTGTGGGGATATGTAAAGTCTAAAGTCTATGTAGACAACCCCACTTCGATTCAGGCCATGGAGGAAAATATCACGCGCGACATTCGCCAGTTACCAGTCGAAATGCTCGAACGTGTCATCGAAAATTGAACTCAACGGATGAACCATCTGATACGTAGCCGCGGCCATTTGAATCAGGTAATCTTCAAAAAATAAATGCCAAAGAATGTTCTTTCGAATGATAATGATAACATTCCCCATTAAATTTGAATTTTCTGTGTTTTTGCTTTAAAAACAAATAGAGAACCTCGAAATAGATCACCCTGAAAAACTATTCAACTACACAAAGTAATGGTTCTGCGTAAAAAGAGAAAACAGAGCAGCAATAAAAACAATACTCGTATTTCAAAATTTTTATCTTAAACCAATTTATTGTTGTTGTTTGTCCCGTAAAATTCAAAAATCATCAAAAGCATTTATCAATTTCATCAACGATATGCTGAACAATTGGATATGGATTTTCGAAAAGTAAAGTAAAATTCATTTTCGAAAATTATAATTCAATTGTTTGTACTAAATTTTTTAAATACTATGTAAATTTGAAACATATCCAATCGGTATTAGACAAAGAAATTAAAAAAAGTTAAA
This sequence comes from Neoceratitis asiatica, assembly GCA_030068015.2. NCBI lineage: Eukaryota > Metazoa > Arthropoda > Insecta > Diptera > Tephritidae > Neoceratitis > Neoceratitis asiatica. The sequence goes on from CM061524.1 coordinate 1,222,698, forward strand.
TCCAATAAATTTTCCACACTTTTGTTTATAATTTTTTTTTTTACAAAATATATTTTAGTAACAATTTGAATTGAGTTTTATAGAAATGAAATTGAAATTGAAAATATAAATATTCATTAGCCACTGGGTGCTTTCTCCACTTTTTACGTTTTATTTTATTTATCTACACCCATACGTGCATACTCGTGCATATATAAATCAAATCCAGGTTAATAAGTGTAAGTAAAATTATTGTATAGAAAATTAGAAACTTTTAGAAAGTAGACATTTACCAGCATCTGAATATATATACATACACACATACATATGTACTTATATAGAATATACAGAATTATACGAAAATAACGGTAATTGTAGAATTACAGTTAAGTACATGAGTGTGAAAGGAACGCTGAAATATCTAAAAAAAAAAAAACACTTGGAATGAAATAAAATAAAATTGAAAAAAGTCTCCAATGTATTTAATAAAGAATTTATAAAGTTTTATTGTCATTTTGAAAATGATTTCCTGGTTTCAGAGGTGAAGGTGAATTTGGTGAAATGACTATTAGACTAAAATATGTGACACTCAATGTGCTTAATAAATGAACTGTTTCAATACTAATCAGGTCAACAGGTCTTTCTCCATTTCGCCAAATTGGAGTGTTGCAGCCATCTAACGTAGCCGCGATCTCTTAATTCGCTGAACTATCTCAATGCCGTCATATAACCCAAAATGCTCATCGTTCCATTGTACGTGGTATTCGTCGTCGGTAACTAGGAAAGGTTCGAAAATCATTCAAATAACAGTTTTTTCAAAAAATTCCAACGTCGACTCATCAGGTGTTGTCGTCATCGTCCAGATCTCAGCGCCATATAACAGTATGAGAATGATGAGCGACTTTTTGAGTTTGGTATTTTTTCTTCGAGAGATGACTAAACTTTTCAATTGCCCACTCCGTCCCAGTAGTGCTGTCAAGAGCAGTTCTGAGTTGGATTTCAAGTTGGATTTCGCTTCGTTTATCATCTAGTTTGGAGAAAACAGACCTAGCGGCGCGTTTGCTGAGGCCAATGGTATCAATATCATCAGCATACGCCAAAACTCGTATGCTCTTTGTAGATTGCAAGCTTGCACCTTCTCTGCAGCTCGTATTATTTTCTCCAGCTATAAATTAAAGAACTCACACGATAGAGAGTCATCGCGTCATATGGCTCGATTAGTATCGAACGGTTCGGAGAGATCCTTCCCGATTGTCACAGAACTTTTGATGTTGCTTAGCCTCAGTTTGTGTATTGAATGTAGGATTATCTCGTTGTTATTGTTGTAGCGGCTGTATTACCTGAGGACCTAAACGGGGTTAGGTTGCCGAAAGGGTGACAGCCTTTGGCCGGATACAATCCGGGACAACTCCGGTACGAAGAACCGGCTGTCGTGAGAGTGGGGATGTTTTCGCCATATGTAACGGTTGATATGCAACAAAAATTCTTTCATTAGTTTACCTATTGTTTTACGTTATTTCAAAAATGTGTGGCAGCATTAGGTACAGCTGACCTTGCTGGCTATTAGGGTAGCGAAAAAATCTTAATTCGTTTCTATATCCAATTACTAATTGATGAATTATGCTAAATTTGTCAACATTTATTTAAGATATTGGCCGTAAATGCCTCGTGGTACTAGCTAGGCCGCCCAGGAGCAAGGAATAATAATAGAAAGAATGAAAGCGATTCCAAAATATGCAAAATTTTCTAATGAACCCCACGTGCGTGACGCAGCTGACGAAAAACCAATATTGATGATCGGTGCAAGCAGCATTGGATGAGCAGCGGGCAAATAAGATCCCTTTTGGGACTGCAAGCAACCAGTAATAGAATGCAAATTCTACATTCTACATGAAAATAAACCCCTTAAACATATCTACAGGGTACCTACACCAACGCTTTTGGAGCGACATAAAGAGTTTTCCAATAGGGATGATATGATATCTAAGTGTCGTTTTGGCCATTTTTAATCTGTCTTTTTTTTCATTGTAGTCAGTAATTTTTAGTTGTTAATTTTTTGCGGTAAATAAACAAAACTGTCGATTCCGGTGCGAAGAAAATCCACAAATTATTCATGAAGAACCATTACATTCACCCAAAATTGACAGTTTGGTGTGAATTTTGGTCTGGTGGAGTCATCGGTCCGTACTTCTTTCGAAATGAAGCTGGTAGCACCGTTACTGTCAATGGAGAGCCGCATAGATCGATGATAACCAACTTTTTATGGCCACAATTGGAAGAAGAAGTTGATCTTAACAACATCTGGTTCCAACAAGACGGGGCTACGTGTCACACAGCACGTACAACAACCGAATTATTGCGAGAAAGGTTTGGAGATTCGATTATTTCAAGAAATTGTGACATTGAATGGCCTCCAAGAAGTTGTGATTTAACACTGTTAGACTACTTCTTGTGGGGTTATTTGAAGTCATTGGTCTTTAGCAATAAACCAGACTCTCTTCAAGCTTTAAAAGTCAATATTGAACTTGCTGTTCATGACATACGATGTGATTTAGTGGAAAAAGTGCTCAAAAATTGCAATAAATATTGGGGCGATTCGCGCCAGGAACGCCGGTCTTTCTACAAGTGAGACTACATTAATGGTACCATGATGGTATGAGTCGCATTCTACTACGAAGGAAAGAAGCCTAAATGCTTCACAGTCACTATAATGAATGCCAACTTTTGGACAGTGTCGATATTTATGGCGATAACTGGATCTATCACCGGAATAACGCTTCAATTTACATGACACTGGTGTCGGCGTAGTTCTTCAATATCAGTTAAATGCCTGTATTAGAATAGCCAGCATTGAATACAGATCTAAAAAAAAACCTGTCTTGATGATTTCTGCAGGATCCTTTCTGCACATGTTTTTAAGAAAGAAAGGTAGTTTGAGACAGTACATCACTTTTGATCTGCGAAGGAACAAGAATGGGCTAATATTAACATAGCAACTCCACAGTCTTCAGCTAATTCTATACCAAAACGCCTAGACTATTAAAATTGAGATGCCGTTCAAATAAACCAAATTCATTCTGAGTTGTGAGCAAGAAAATACACAAATAAATGTTTACTAAAAAATTTAAGATTTCATCTTGATTTTTAGATATGGAAAAAATTTGAAATTTGTTAAATTTTTGTTTTTTATATCTTACATTCGGCTAATAATAAATTTGCTTACCCAGACTTGTTTTGAAATTTGTTGAACCTATATTATTTGGGAAAAACTGATATAATTGATGTAATCCATTTAGTGGTTTCGAAAGTTCAGAACTGTATTTTGACATCTGTCAAACTTAACTATTAAACCAAACATGTTTGTTTTTAGTTAAAAGTCAGGCATTTATGAAAATGAATCGCTAAGCAACCGCGAAACGCGTTAAAATTGTTGAAATCTACTACAAAATTGGTAGTTCCATCGTGGTCACGTTTCGTGCTTTAAGAGGGGATTGCGGTGCACATAATCGTCCAACTACTCAAGCCATTGGTAAAATTTTAAAGAAACTTGAAGAGACTAGATCGGTCACAGATATTGTAAGGCCTGCACAACATCGTTTTGTTTGTTCCACCTCAAATATCGTTACTGTGAGTGAAATTGTAGCCGAAAACCCGAATCTGTCTATTTCCCGACACTCGCAAGAGCTGGATCTTTTTACGGCGCATTATAAAGTCCTGCTCGCACAACTGAAAAACACTGTAGTTACGTCGATTGGGTGCTTGAACAACAAGCCGTGGTTTTTCCAACAAAATTTTCTTCAGCGACGAGGTACATTTCTCACTCGGTGGATACGTAAATAAGCAAAGCTGTCGCAATAGGGGCTCCCACAACCTACTAAAATTAATTGAATAGAGACCATTACACCCATAAAAATTTACTTTCTGGTGAGCGCTTTGGTCCGTAGGTGTGATTGGACCTTACTTCTTTGAAAACGATAACGGCGAGACTGTCACTGTCGCTTCGATCTGTTATGGTCGTATGATAACTGACTTTTTTTTTGCCTGCGATTGAAGAACACTACTTGGACAATATGTGGTTCAAACAAGGTGATGCCACATGCCACACAACAAGAGGGAAAATGGCTTTATTGCGAGAGAATTTTCCCAGTCGCGTAATCTCTCCTTTTGGTGATGTCAATTGGTCACCGAAATAGTGCGATTTGACAACGTTGGACTTTTATCTTGGTGTGGTTAAGCAAAGAAACGTATTTATGCGGATAAGTCTTTAACTCTTGAGTACTTCAAAACCAACGTTCGTCAAGTTATGGCTGAGATACCACCATATATGTGCCCAAAAGTATTCGAAAACTACCTCAAACGGATCCAAGTTTGCAAAAATCTACGAGGCGGTCATTTGAATGATCTACATATATATAATGCCAAGGTCCAAACTCTCTGATAAAAAGGTAATTTCATGAAAAAAAATATTTTTGAATGCATTTTATTTACGTTTATTTTGGAAACCACAAAATGGATTACCCTGTATAATATCCAATCCATATCCAATCGTACATAATGCAAATGTTTGTATGTACGTATGGTGTGGGAAAACATATGTAGCTACGCTATTTACCATGATAAATGAGTTTGGCAAATGCAATCTACTCCTCGCTGCTTCTTCTTGCTTTGTACATTATGTATTAAATGCCAAATTTTCATTATAATAAATGGTTTTATTGTCCAATATGCGAAATTCATTTTTCAACTTGCAAAATAACCAAATGTTTAAATAAATGGTTAAAGAGAAGAAGAAGAAGAAGACAACTTTACTGAGATGAAAATATTTATATGAAATTATATATTTTTGGAAATAAATTTTGAAGCAGGAAGCCTGTAAGAATTAAACGTAATAGACTTTTTTGGGTGTTGAAAAACATGGCAACAAAGGAATGAGACTTCCATTAAATAAATGTATATATATATACACACATATATATATATATATATATATATATATATATGCGTTAAATTAATTTTTTTTAATTTTCAAAGTAGTATAAATGGCTCTATATATATAAAAGGTGTTTTTTATAGAGGTATAGAACTTTAAGTTGCAATAAAACAACGATCGATTATTCGATTGACATGAATTTTATTTATCCGAAAGATAATCTTGTGGCATTACATTTTAAATATGATTTCTGGCATATGACCGCCACGGCTGGCGCGGATGTAGTCCAATCTGGACGTCCAATTTTCGATGACTTTTTCCAACATTTGTGGCCGTATACCGGCAATAACCATAAAGCGCACCAAACAGTCAGTTTTTCTGGATGTAACGGTGTTTCACCATACACTTGAGGATGACCTTCACTCCAAATGCGGCAGTTTTGTTTGTTGACGTAGCCATTCAACCAGAAGTGCGCTTCATCGCTAAACATCGCTAAAATGGACGTAGTGCGCGATACGTTTTCCGCTCAGAACCATTATTTTCGAAATAAAATTGCACTATTTGCAAGCGTTGTTCAGGCGTGAGTCTATTCATGATGAATTGCCAAACCAAACTGAGAATAAATCACTTGACAGCTGTTAAATCGATAGCCATCTTAAAAAGTAATGCCAACTTAAAGTTCTATACCTCTATAAAAAAAAACACCCTATACATATATATATGCATTAAATTAATTTTTTTTTAATTTTAAAAGTAGTATAAATGGCTCTATATATATATTTATCTACTCATATGCACATATGTATACATATACCTATGTTACATACAATCCTCACATGTCGAGTGAAAAGTAGGTCCTTTCGGAAATTAAAATCAAAATTTCATTCGCAAATGTGCAATCACTTACAAAATGAAAGCCAACGAAAACCAAAACAAACACAAAGCCTCAGCTCGAGGCGAAAAAAGAATAAAGAGAAAACCGGAAATTTATCAAATCGAATCTTTTGTAGCCGATCAGCGCCTTAACGTATGCTTCAAATAACGACTTCAGGTCTATGTAAACAAATTCACATGCCAAAAAAACGCTTGTTTGCCAAACATAAAACTCACATTTGTTCTCTGAAGTTGCACACCAACCGCCAACCGCCAACCCCCAGCTGAACAGAAGCTGAATAGAAGCTGAATAGAAGAAAGCCTATTGTCCAAGGAAAGCGGTGAAAGTAAAAAAGGAATTGGAAATGGCTTAAGGGGACACCATAGAGCCATAGCAAAATGGATGGATGCGAGCTATGTAAATGACGAATTGAGAAATATACTTGTATATATACATGCATATGTATTCATTTATATATCTATATATATGTATGTATGTATGGCAAGTGTGCTCAACGCCAGTAAATGGCAAAAAATAAATTTTTGAACAAAAAATATTAAATTTCAAAAGCACTTCCACGCAGATACCTGAAGTGTGTTGGAGTGTCAAAGCAACTTAAAAATATTCAATTAAGAATTGGGGAAAAAAAAAACTAGAAAACAAACGCTTTTTGCACTCGATGCAGAGCTTCGCTTCATAAATATAAAAGTAAGTTGGCATGCATACATACGTACACACATGCATACATAATACACACATGCATATTTACGCTCATTAAAAAACATTTATATTTCCATTTATGTACATGCGTATGTATGTATGTATGTACGTATGTATGTATGTATGTATGTATATTTATTCATTGACATTCACAATGTAAAGGACATTCTTATCTGCGGCGCATACAACATGCATACGAGTACATCGGGCAAAGTGCTTTTATACCCAATTACAATTACAGTAAGCAATAACAACAACAACAACAACAACAGCGACAGCGGCAGCGTCAACACTGGGGTGCGCCTGCTTTATCAGCGCACAAACACAAACACCCATTAAGCTCGGCTAGCAACTTGTGCCGTTGGTTTGATTGCTTTAAGCCACTTGACCATTCGATTCTCACTCTCGGCCCGTCTGGACTCCATGCACCTCCATCACCCCCGTTCAAGGAAGAAATGCATGCGTAAATGCTCAAGGCGTCCAACAAAATAGAAATTAAATAAGAAAAATGAGATTGTAGATTAAACTTAAGAGGGCACTTAGATAGCGCAACAACAACAACAACAAAAAAGAATCGAAAAATTTTGTTAAAAAATGAGGATCAAATGCTTTTTGGTCTGTATGTATGTCGTTGTAGATATTTCGATATGGAAAGAAAGAAAACGCAATTTTTTCAATTCCATTTTAATGATTGGGTGCGGCAGTATTTCAAACTAAGCACACGTATATATGTATATACATATGTGTATGTGTGGGTGTATATATGTATAAGAGAAAAGTGCAAATTTAATTTAAGCTAATTGAATATGAAATGCGAACTAGGCCACATACAATTGACAGATAGTGTAGACTTGTCCAGCCTCATGGCGTAGGAACATTAAAGTAAAAGTAATTTTCAAAAAAAAAAAAAAATATTTTTTTTATATCATTAAATGGGCAGAGGAAGAGAATTTTATTTTCTATTTTTTATCAAATTTCATCAGTAGCCCAAGTCGATCTACTCTGCGAATCTATTTGGCAAACTTTAAGGAAATTTTATGTCTCCTTTTTCGTGGTAAGTCCGTTGTTGAGGAATCACAGTCCAGCCGGAAAAAATAATCTAACTAAGATGACCAATCTTTTGTTGATTTGGCATATGAAAGCAAATAAGGAAGGAACATCATGCTAAAAGTTCGAAACCCCTAAAATGATCACAACAAAAATATGTTCCTGGTAATAAAGACCCACGGAGCCCCCTTTTACGTCGTCACTTTTAAATTTTGAGCCTCTCTGAAGTCATTTGCACAGAAAATCACTACCAGAGTGGAGGTCTGCGAATGCTTTCAAAGCTCTTTGGTGCTCACATTCGAAAAACATGAGATACCCGCCGTTGCCACGGGTATCGCTGGACTATGTCAATTTCGCCTATTCGAGGTTTGTTCAAATGAGAAGGTGAAGGTTTTGTTCACTGTTTTCTTTGATTACAATGGTGTGGTGCATCATGAGTTCCTGCCAAAAGGTAGTGCAGTTTATGAGGAATACTACAAGGAATTTATGCAACGTTTGAGTGAAGCAATACGGCTCGGCTCAAACGATCGGAATTGTGAAAAAACCAATCGTGGATTCTGCATCATGATAACCAGTTCACACATCAATGCTTATTCGTTATTTTTTGGGCCAAAAACAAAACCGTAATCATGTCCCAACCACCGTATTCACCAGATTTGGCTCCCTGCGAGTTTTTCCTATTCCCAAAACTAATGAAACCAATGAAAGGAAAACATTTTGCCACAGTTGATGACTGATCAAGTCAGAATCGAAGAAAGAGCTGATGGCCATAACCGAAAAGCGCATTTCAGAAGTGCTTCGAGGATTGGAAAAAGCGTTAGCACAAGCGTATTATATCCGAAGGGGATTAATTTGAAGGGGAAAACATAGATATTGATGAATAAATAAGTAATTTTCAAAATAATTTAAATTCCATCATTTTCTTTTACGAGGTGTGTATACCGTACAGCTCATCGTTTCATCATCTGCAATGCACGCCGTTGTCTGTGTAGAGAGGACCAACGATTTTTTTTATTGAAACTCCCAATGCCAGCTCATTAGTCATGCTGTTATCAGCCAGGTCTCAGCACCATTTAGCAGGACGGTAATGATGAGTGACTTGTAGAGTTTGGTATTTGTTCGCGCGAGAGATAACTTTACTTTTCAATTGCCTACTCTGCCCAAAGTAGCACCTGCTGGCAAGAGTCATTCTGCGTTGAATTTAAAGGCTAACATTGTTGTTGTTATATATTGTTGTTATATATTGGCGTGGGAGACAAGACACGAGAAGTTAAAACTCGTCTGAAACCTTGTTTGGTATGAAACAGTTCGCAGAGTGGGATCTTTTCCAAGACTTGGTGCATCGAAAAATATCCGAAGTCAGAATCGACTGACCTCATAATTGTGCTTATGATCAGAAGCTTCATAGACCATTCTATATTCCTTCACAGAGCACATTATTTCACACTACACACACCCTTGGTTATAATGAAAATTAAATTGAAATCTCTAAACCGGTAACCGTCTGCCCTTGATATGTTAGAGAACACACAAGAAAATCAACTGGATCGATGATCAGGTGAGCATGAAGAGGCAAAATATCTAGATAAGTCAAAAAACTGCTTTAGAGACCGCAAAAGACTCCACCTAGTGGCACCTAGGAGTAATTGTACCCAACGTCAAAGGACCTATAAAGTTGTGCATACCTTTCTACCACCTGCACCTCTAGCAACATACTCTCTTCGACATGTTCGACCTCGTTGAAAAAACTAATTTCCTAGATCATCTGTTGGATGACCACGAGGACAGGCATTAATTTGCTTGTTCCTAACCGATGAAGAGCTCTTTATTTCATATCAGAAATACACTCGAAGGGCATTGGCATAGCTCAAACCCGCTTTCAGAAACCCTTTTTCCATAATTTTTGAATTTGGTTGAACCAGGACCCCTCGAACCCATGATGCTTCGTATGGTAGAATGTGTGGAGTTTTTATTGAAGACAAAAATGTTGTCTTTCTTGTGGGCTACTAGCTCAGCTAAACGAGACATTACTGATAGATTTTGGAGCAAAAGCTGATTTTGAATATTTGCGCTTCTGAAAAATTTAATAATTTTATAAAATTACAAATACATACATATTTACTTTTACACACTTCAAAAGTATATATTGTTTATATGTACATATGTAAAAAAAAACCCTCCGAAAAAAAGGAACCACTTGGTTATCCCTCGAGAAAGGACATATTAAATTTATTACTAAAGGCTGCTGCAGCTAAACCAAATCAGAAGAAAAGGTTATACACAAATGTCAGCGTGTGTGGGTGTGTGTATGTGTGTATGTATAGAGGGCTGCTTAGCACACGCACGACTGCTTTGAATGTGTTCATTTATCAGGACGTCAACAAGTTGACATATTCTAAACTTGTATTCCCTCACTTTTGGTAATTGATTGCGCAGCATTTCATCCATATCAACACATTTGCACACGCGGCGAATGGCGAGTGGCAAACGGCGAGTGGTACACGAGGGCAAAAGCACAACTGATTGCTTTGCCTTACCAACGAAAAAAAGCTTAAAGCGAAAACTTAAATTCTCACTAGTTTAAACTTAACTTAGAATTTAAAGAAAGAGTCAAATGCATGAATTAATTGAAAAACGGACGAGATTTTCACTAACTCACCACACCTCTCCAATCCGCTAATTAATGTCCATTCTAAGCTACAAATTAATAAACTCACTGGGTATGTCCTTGTGAAGCCTTGTGAGGCCGTTATTCATTTCTGCTTCTCGCCTTTAGATCAAATCTGTTCCACGTGTCACGTATTCGCCTGACTCCCTTACGATGAGACCCCCTCAACCCCCCACGACTCCCAACGAAGATTCGTATTTGAGCAACTTCCGCTCGGAGTTTTTCACTACAAAACCTTCATAAGTCGAAATTAAATGCAAGTCAACATAGAAATTTCGAAAGTAAAAAAAAGGAAAAACAAAAGCAACAGAAAACAGCACATTTCTTTGCTACAAAAAGTAAATACAAATAAATTGAGTTACAATTTGAGCAATGAACAAATAGATGGAGGCGAAGAAGGACGAAAACGAAAATGTCGAATTATTAAAAAGAAAATGAACATACAGAGGTCATACACACACACACACACACACACACACTCATACATGCATACATATATAAATACACACACACGCACACATATGTATGTAAGTAAACAAGCAAATTTTTAGCAAACTTAAACAACTAAATCAAAAATTCATTCACATACACACGCACACACATACACACGGGCGAATACATACATGCATACATACATGCAAACATACATGCGAACTCAGCCAATGTAAACTCACCGCCCCGCTGCTGTTTGGAGGTCCAGTTGCTTGGAGAGGTCCAGTCTGAATCCAAATTCAATTCGAAATCATACAAAAATTAAGTCAACAATGAGCACAATGCAAAAATAATCAAAAAAAAGTCCAAAAAAATAATACTAAAACAAAAACAAAAATGATAAGGACTGGGGCTGAGCGAAGCACGGGCTGAGGAGGTGGGGCGTTGGCAAATATTTGCGTTACAAAAAGTGAGCAAGAAGAAGAAAGTTAAAAGGCAAACAATTGGAATGACAACAACAATAATAACAATAGCAACAACAACAATAGCGTTAGCGGCATAAGCCAAAAACAATTTTTGCTCGATTCGACGGCCAAGTGCCAGCAAAAAGCTGAATATATATGAATATGTGTGTATGTAAATACAACATTGTATGTATGTATGTATGTATGTGCGCACAAATATTGCTCAAATATGCTCGAACTCACTGAAAATAATGACAATGATTATGTGTACCTTTTTGAACATTCGACAAAGACGCGTTCTTGGCGCTGAACTCTAGCTATATACTACTAACACGCACACACACACACACACACACATACACTCAATACAAAGTATAAACGCATAAATGTCAAGTTTACATTCATATTTGTAAAGACGAGTGAAAATACTCACAGCATCTTCCGGCATTCCTCTGAAAGCTCACTCCTCCTCATGCGCTTTCGGCCGTCCCCCTTGCACGTACCCGCCGAGCTAAAAATCAGCGACCATGAACTTCAACCCTCACCTCGTTAATCAACTGTGCACTGAATGTCCTACCCCAGGGGAGGTGGAGTAGGTAATTTTCAAATTTTAAAATCCAAAACAACCAACTGTTAGCTGATGATAAGGGTGACTGGTGACTTAGCCTAGACTGTGTGGTAAAAGCGATTATCAGTCTTTGAGGGCGGTGCGGTGATAGCGTCAAGCTGCCATAGCGAATCTCGAAAAATTGGCGAATGAAAAGCTCGGATTTACATATTTGAATTTTAAATTGCTTTCCTTTTTTGAACATTAGGGTGGTGAAAAAACTCTCTTGCACTTTTTTAATGAAGAACGAACATCGGCATCAACATGTTCCAAATTTCTGCAAAATACAATGGGGCGGGCTTGTTGAACTTCATAAGGGACTTCCTTCATTGAGGAAGAAATTTATTTTCCAATGGTCAGTTCAGTCCGAAGACAAAACCTAATCCAAGATAGATAGCTTCCCAACAACTTTGTTGTTGTGAATGTTAATATTAACGTTGGCGCCAAGACGTGATTGTGTCAACTCTTTATTAGATGCCGGTGGTCAGTTCGCCTCTATCTTTATGTAAGTATGCTCTGCAGTCCACAGCGGGGAAGAGTGATTTTTTGTTTTGCGAGAGCATAAATCAACATGACAGGGACACCTACCCAATTCTCAAGAGACCGGGCATTTCAGATGCATGCCGTAGTCTCTAATACATTCGCGGAGGTCGTCATCGAAAAGTAAAGTCCTTATGCCAGGCTTTATTCTTCTTTTCACTGGAGATGCGCTGAGACATCAACTTTGCAACCACGAAGGGGGGTTTGCTTTGATGCACACTGTTTAGCAAGCCGCTCGCTTTATGGTTGAAATATGCCGACTCACCGCACTCTTAAAAGGAATATATGAGAAGAACTCCGGAACTCTCTCTGCCATGATTTAAGGCTCGATGGCTGCTCACCTTGCCAAGAGTAAGAATGCACATTCTGAGCTGTTATTTGAGTACCTGATTGAGATATCAAATAATTGCATGTGGCACCCTAATGTATGCACATCTATATGCACACACACACATACAAGCGCATACATTTTCCTTTTGTTCTGCATGAAATTTGCATGCTGCGACGTACATTAATGGCGCCCAGTGGAACTGGTTGTGAATAAAATGGCCGACCATTGAGTGAAGCGCCTTTGTGCGTGTGTGTGTGCGTGTTCAGGATACGTCTCTGTGTATGTGTGAGCGTTGTTCAAAGTTTTGTCATATCAGAGGTAACACTCTCCATCTTTGTACATTGTTTGGAGCTCATATTACTCCGGCCCAAAATGAACCGAGTTGAGTGTCGAGTTTGTTTGTATTTCCCATTTTATTTCATCGGCTTCTTGAGAAATTTGAAGACACTTCAAAGTATTTACACAATTAATTAACTTCACACATCGCTTCTACTCATATATGTATGTATGCGTATGTATGGATGTATGTATGTAATCGTACATGTGTACCCGTATCCACATACGCAATCACGCCAATCACATTTGGAAAGAATGTCAACAATCAATAAAGTTTCGCCATTGAAATACTAGTAGACCCTTTCCTCGCTCCGCCCCTGAAACCCAAAGCCATTTCAAGAGGCCTAATCATTTAACGCACATCATAAAAATCACATCAAGTGAATTTTATTTACACAAAGGGTTAAGAAAAGGGCGCAGCACACATACACTCACACACACATGTACACACACAATACACAAATACATGCTCATAGCGTATTGCTTCTTAAAAAAAGTCGAGATAAGAAATCAGCAAAACTGCGGATTACAATTTTTATCAAAGGGAAGGCAGATATGCATGTACTTATATGTATGTATGTCCATCAGTACGTATGGGCAAAAAAGCGAGCTTACAACTTATAGAACTTACACATACATGCATACATGTGTGTGTGTGCGCTCTGAAGAAGAAGAGCCGGTCACCCAGTAAATGCTAAAATCAACTCACCACTGAAACTACAACAAACGAGTTGAGGGTGACTAACCGGAACCTAAAAAGGAGAGTCACTCTGGCATATTCCGTTTACCAGAAGTGTGCCGGTAAGTAAGCCAGGGCTTGGGACAAAAAAAAACCAGAATATGCTTTATGGACGCTGCTTGCCTCCACCAACTTATGGTGGGTGCCTTAATATTTTCTCGGCAAACGGAGGGATCTACAGTGAGGACAACTCTCACGACATCCAGTTCTACGTGCCGGAGTTGACCCGGATTTTATCCGGCCAAGGGTTGTCGCCCTTTCGGCGACCTTACCCCGTTTAGGTCATCAGGTAATCTTAGTTGTAGGTCATCAATGGAGCAACACCCTGCATCAGGTCCTAGTACACCCTGGTCCGACGGATTATTTCTGCTGCGTGTTCCATCTTCCACCTTCCATCTTCTTCCATCTCGTTTGGTTGTAACCAGTGCAATGGTTGGAGCTCTCTTAAGACATGTTCAGGCCTTAAGACCCATAGAGAGTGGACCATGCGTTACGTGGCCTCATGCTTCCAGGCCCAGCTGCTCCTCAAGCCATCACGGCAGTGCCTTCAGCACAATTACCCACTTTGGATAACTCCCCCAGGCCTCCACGGCCCAACGGACCTCCCCGTAGCATGACTCCCAACCCTCTTTACCCAACCACCGCCCCCACCACTATCCAGCTCCACCTGCCGTGCGGGGCCTACCCAGTAGCTCCTAGTACACCGCCCAGTCTGTTCCGTGTGTCAGACCATAGTACCTCGGAATGTGCCACTTTCGGTTGTGCTCTGGCCTGCGCACCACTCGTGAGTGTAAATTCTGCACAGCCGCCAACCACCACCAATGATCGGCAACCACCACAGCGGTTTACACAGCTGCAACAACCAAGATCTACGCACTACTCCCTCAGCCCCCGCGTACAATTTAACTGCAACGGACTCCAAGGAAAGATCGACGAGATAGTCGACTTAACGATCTTTGGCATTCCTGCCTGTCAAATGAACTTCGAAGGATGTAGCTGGCGGAACAGATAGACGATTCGACATTCTGCACAATGTACGATGAAGCCCCTACCAGGATTATGGTCAACTGCCATAGCTCGCCTGACATAACAATAGCTAGTGCTGATCTAATAAACTGCATAAATTGGCGACCTGTGCTGACACTCGAATCAGACAATTCGCCCATAGTCATCTCGATCGACAGGCCACCCGATTTAGTTTCCGTGGACCACCGGACCTTTGTTAACTTTAATAAATCTAACTGGCCCGGCTTTACGGAATTTACTGAGAACGCCTTCAGTGCTCTCCCCACCCCTACCAACGTTCTCATTGCAGAGAAAACCTTCCGCAAAATTGTCGTGTCTGCTGCCAACCGCTTCATACCTGCAGGTCGAATAGCAGAAATCCGCAATCATTTCCCCACTGAAGCGGCGGTTTTAGCGATAAGGCGCGACACGCTACGCCTAGCCGATTCCGGAAATCCCCGTATTAGGGAACTTAACACCGAGATTCGGCATAAGGTCAATACTCAATCTCTCCTATAAGGTACCAAGCTCAGGGCTACAATCAAATCACTGTCTAATCCGACGAGACGTGATGATCAGTGCGCAAGCTATTTTAGCCGATTATTTACACTGCACCCTTCGGTTGACAGAACGAAAAAACGAGTAACCCGCCGTCTGCTCAAACTGCCAAACACCAGCGCGATGCCTGATTTCTCCAGGGAAGAGGTTCAGGGGGTTATCGAGAAGGCGAAAGCCTCCAAATCCATCGCCCCGACGGAATAAGCATGTTGATGTTAAAACATTTGGGCTCAGCGGGATCAGATTATCTCACCAAGGTTCTCAATTTGCCTTTGACCACTCTAGTAATAATACCCGATATGTGGAAACTGGGTAGAGTGGTCCCGCTACTAAAGCCGGTTAATCACGCAGTGCTACTATCGGACATTGAAAATTCCTAATTGCCGCATAGGTTGAAGAGGTGGACCATGAATTACCTGAGTGGTCGACGATCATCGGTTGATTCTCGAGGTCAAACCTCAAAGCTACGGAAAATTAAACAGGGGGTTCCGCAGGGTGGTGTCCTCTCCCCGATGCTGTATAATTTCCACATTTCGAGGCTTCCTCCACCACCAGTGGGCGTCTCTTTGATCTCATAAGACGATGACTGTTCGATTTTGGCGTCTGGCCAGGATATTGATAGCCTTTGTTCGAAAGTAAACTGCTATCTCGCCGACCTTTACAAGCTTCAAAGATTTCAGAACACTGCCCTTCGTACCGTAACGGGAAACCTCCTGATGGCGCCGGAGCATCACTTACACAGTGAAACATCTATGCTCCCAGTTAAGGAGCATAATGTTATGCTGTGTAAACAATATCTGCTGGGATGCTACCGTAGGGATCATCCCAACAGACACTTATTACAGACAGGCCATAAACATCATTCACCGAGTCCGTTAACACCTTCGTGAACTCTCTTCCCGTGAATGCTGTTCTCATAGCAGAACAAGAGCTCGAGCTGCCTCGAGAGACCCGCGTAGACCTGGCACAATTAAGGACTGGATATTGTAGCAGTCGTACCTATCCAGACTCGCCACTGACATACCCAACACATGTCCCGCATGCAACGAGTCCCCGCGCGACACTAACCACCTCTTTGCATGCCCACTTAACCCGACTCATCTAACACCCCTCCCCCTCTACAGTAACTAGCTCTTTTTTTACTTGAGCTATACGCTCGAAGAGATTGTTCGACGTAACTTTGATTTGCTTCCATGCAACTTTGAAGAGAAAAGACTTGGTGACCAAGAATGTGAGTGTTTATTTGGCACAAAGCAACAAAAACGGGTGGTTTACCGGCTGAGCTGAGTCCATAAGAATGAAAAACACACAGTCTGATGTGAGCTCATCTAAAACACTCCGTCCGTTTAATTAAAGTGGAATCTTTAAAGAAGCATGCTGTAGAAATAGCTTACTATATCAATGGTATCAGCACAACTCTGTCTAAAATCACTCCCGAAATTAACCGGATGCCCACCAAGGAAGGCTTAGTGAATTAGTTGGAAAATATGTTTGAGAATAGCTATAGAAGACCCGAGGTATCGTTTAACTAGAGAAAGTTTTTTTTCAATTCAATATTTTTCAGTGAACTTTAGAACTTATAAGTTTTCCGACTTTTCTTGAATTGATTTCCTACGCGTGCACACACTCTCAAGTAACCTAAGCCTGCAACCTCTTTTTTAGCACCATCTAGTGTCACATAGTGCAAGTTCATTTATTACTATTCACCATTTAGCTTCATTGTGAATGGGTCGCCAGAGTGACATATCAGAGAAGAAACCAGAGAACTTAGAAACACAAACAAAAGTGAAAAATTCTCTGGTTCTTGGATAGAAGATTAAGCAATTGTTGATGTGTTTTGCCATATGACAATTTTGTTAAATTACGTGGCGCTCGAAATCATTGTTTCAGTTGATATTACAAAGTGATGGAAAATTTGTTTTGAAAGCAACGTTAATAAATAAACTTTAACTTCATGTCGGTGGTTCAGATAGCGCAAGTGATTCTTATCACCGGCTTGTCCGCGTTGTCGGGATTCTTAGTGGTGGTGAGTTGTCACTTCACATAATTTCTATAAAAAAAACTATATTTTTTATTATCTTATTATTTCCAGCTCATAGCTATACAAAAAGCCATCACACAACCATTTCCAGTCATCAAAAGACGTAAAGAGGAGAAATACTTTCTCGATCCAATTGCAATACATAATGTTGACTTTCCTTCGGTGGAAGAAGCGCCAAGTGTGGACTTGAGTGTTATTATACCAGCATATAATGAAGAGCAGCGGCGTGAGTAAACTATTGTATAAAATTTAATTTTCAATTTTACAAAAATATTGTTTTGAATTTTTTAGTGCCAAAAATGCTGGAAGAGTGTTTGCTCTTCTTAGAGGAAAAAGCGAAAGATGAAACTTTTACATATGAAATAATACTTGTTAGCGATGGTAGCAGTGATGGTACAGTATCACTTGGATTGAAATACTCAAAACGCTATACCGTTAATAAGTTTCGTGTGCTAGAACTTCTTGACAACAGGGGCAAAGGCGGCGCTGTTCGTTTGGTATGAAATCAAATATTTATTCAGTCTATTTATTATACGAAACAAATCGATTGAGTTACATACAAAGACTCAAAATGGCTTAAATAGCTCACATCCACTGGAATTATAAAAAAGTGAAAGATACTCACCGTAAAACAGATACCTTTGGAATTTCATCGAGAATGTTTCGAAATCACGCATATTAGATTATTTGAATTTTCTACCATTTTTCTCATTGCAGGGTATGCTGAGCGCGAGAGGAAGATATCTACTATTCGCCGATGCAGATGGTGCCACACGCTTCAGCGATTATGATAAATTAGAACAGAGTATTAAAAGTATTACGAAAGATTGGCAGTCAGATGGTATTGTGGTCGGTTCTCGTGCCCACTTGGAGCAAGAAGCTATAGCATCTCGCAGTCTCTTTCGGTTTGTTCACTATTGATTTCCACAATATCGTTTCAATTACTTTAATAACTGTACTTCTCCTACAGAACATTCCTCATGCATGGTTTTCATTTTCTTGTTTGGCTGTTCGCAGTTCGTAGTATACGGGACACCCAATGCGGCTTTAAGTTACTAACACGTTCTTCAGCTCATATGCTATTCAAAAATTTACATGTTGAACGTTGGGCTTTCGATGTTGAACTGCTATATATGGCGGAACGTTTGAAAATGCCAATAGCTGAAGTCGCTGTCAATTGGAAAGAGATTGAAGGCTCCAAATTGACACCCGTGTGGTCTTGGGTGCAAATGGGTGTTGATCTATTCTTGATCTGGCTTCGATATGCGATCGGAGCGTGGCAACTATACGAGCATAAAAAGAAACCGGATTCTTAATGGCAAAGCATTTCAGAGACTTACGCACACGTACGTTCCAATGTCCCGTAAAGTTTTAAGTATTTAAAAATAAAAGTATAATTTTTTGTAACATCTAATAAAAGTTTGTTAGTGAAAGATATAAAGTTTGTAAAATTTTGAATGAATTAAGTCACTTTGTATAGACACATACCACATGATGAAAATAAAAAGCCTACGAGGATTTGGAAGGCTACATTGGGAATCATTGACACTGTGCATCTCATTATACAAATTTTGATAGTCTGGCAATATTATGCTATTCAACCGGTAAAAATTGAAATAGGTAAAGAAGACTGGGCAAAACTCAGCAGTGCTGAAACTTTCGAAAGGTTCATATTTGGCTGAATTACACAACAATAAGATGGAGTGAATGAAAAAAGTTTCAACTTAGGAAAATATCGTTTGTCCATGCTTTTTCCTCTATTGTTCTTTAAAGTGTTTAGAAATTTAAACATTTTATAAACATTCGAAGCACTTGAAAGAAATGAATTTGAATAAATATTACAAAAAGTGCACCACATCAACATCAGTCACTGTAAAGTTCCAACACTGATAATGACAAAAACTCGAAAAAGACGAAGAGAAACAATCGCTTAGCGCAGTCGTAAAGAAGAAGAGTGAACGAAGCGGGGCTTAAATGTTGCTCGCAGTATGGCAGCAATTGGTTTCCGCGAATTTAGCTGAGTAAAGACAAAATAAGTAAGGCATTTTTTTAAACAAATATTTATGCATACGTAAAAATATTTAATAAGTGAATTAAATTATAAAGTAAGGATTCTATCAAGCTTGTATAACTAAAAAAAAAATTGAAATTGTTTAGATGTAGTGTTATGAGTAATAAAATGAAAGCACACAAACACACTGGTTGAAGAAACATATGTATGCCAAAAAGGAGATAAGATGAGTGCGTCGAAAGAGAAATGGGAGCAGATGAATAAGACTGAAATTCCTAGAATTTGAGGACTAGCAAGTTTATTTGGATCATTTATTCGCGATTTCCTGTTGAACTTAATTTTGTTGTTGGATGCGTTTATCAATAATTGTGGATAAGTCAAGAAACGACCTACTCTATAAGAGATAAACAAATAAAAAAATAGTAAAATTTAAATTCAATAAAAA
Organism: Neoceratitis asiatica; assembly: GCA_030068015.2. Classification (NCBI taxonomy): domain Eukaryota; kingdom Metazoa; phylum Arthropoda; class Insecta; order Diptera; family Tephritidae; genus Neoceratitis; species Neoceratitis asiatica. The sequence continues at coordinate 1,242,425 of CM061524.1, forward strand.
TTGAAATGCCTAAAGTTAAGAGCGATCAAAAGAAGAAGTAATTTAAAAATGTGTCCCGAATTTCGCAAACACACAAGTTTACCACTTGTTGATTATTGGATGTGCATGCAGCAAAGTATTTGCATACATTGTAATATATATTATACTAGGGTGGACCTAAAATACATATGAAAATTAAAATTGAAATTCTCTGATTAGATTATTATCTATTCTCTGAATAGATTATTCAAAAAGATATTAAACACGCATAGAATATATATCACTACCATTGTTTAATAGAAATATATTTAAGTCGCATTTTGACATAATTTTCTTTTTGTAAATGTTATAGTAGGTTCAAAAAAATCCCAAACATACTAGGGTAGTATATGGCCTGATATCCCAATGTATGATATAACTAGTTATGGCGATAAACAAACCACTAATAGTTTATCGGAAATATTGTTTAGGGACGTATTAGTTCAATTGGTTGCTTAGTTGCTGTGAACTCCTTTACTAGGGACAGATTAAATGCTCCTTTGTGTTCGAATGCATTTGTTTATTTTTCAAATGTGCATAGTGCACATGGTGCTATTTCATTTACGTATGTACATATGTATAGGCCTATAATAATTTTTGTAGCTACATACATTTGGTATTATGCCGTATAAAAGTCAGATTATTTCGAATATGTGCAGTATACGTAATAAACAAATATTTTCTCTTACAGCTCTGTTCCCCGATAAAAAAATGTAGCATAAACAAATATCCAAAACAAAGAAGTGGTGCTTTATTTAACCTAAAATTTAATCCCATATTGGCCATTCTTGTGATCAAAGCAACTTAAGCAGCCATGAATCGATCAACACATGGCGGCAGCATACGTTCCTCCGCCTCTACTGTTTGCAGTAGCAAATCTTTTCACAGCAAAATGGATAAGGTTTCGGAAAGACTGTATGATATTGTAAAGAGCGGTTCGATGGTAAAGCGAGCGCAGAACAAAAAACGCTTTACACCTGTCAACTATAAACAACGCTGGTTCGAACTCACTAAAAAGTCATTATCCTATTTCGATATTGAGAACGTTGAGGTAAGTAACATTCATGCACATTCATATTTGTATGATGCGATGTATACTAAATTCGATTTACTAAGATTTTATTAGGATTTTGTTGTTTTTTATTGTATTTACTTATAAATTCAGCTCGCAAGTGATTACCTTAGCAGTGGCCCACCTGCCTAGGTAATGCATATCTCATTAATACAAAAACCAACACTGAAAACATTGCATTTTATTTAAAACAAGACAACCAAAAACCAGTTTTTTTAGCTTAGAATACAAGTTATCAGTACGTTCAAATGTCAAACCGAGTTATAACAAATTTAGCCTTTCGCTTGTACAAATTCCATTGCTTTTATCAGACAAAATAAATACCGGCTGTAATACACATGTACATATATTTGCATTGTATTGCAGTGATGCAACATGTTGGAAATTACCGGCATGTTTATAATCAACCCTTAACTGCAATGAACTTGCACATGGGCACACATACATATCATAGTCCACATAGAAAGAAAGCTTTCCAGTCTACAGCGTACTCCTTATAGACTCTGTTTATCTTTTTGTTGTTGTGGGTAATGTTTACATAGTGGAAAATTGTTATTCGACGAATGTATAGCAAAGAATCATAATTTTTAGTTTCGAACTCGTACATATGTACATACATACAAGTGCCTAGTTAAAAGTTTCATTAAAATTTTCTCTCCAATTAAGATGCTTTAGACATTTTGGTAATTACTCTATTTGCTTGATTCTACTTTTCGCAGTAAGTTTTCCCGTGTAACTTAAAAATCTCTACATAAGGAAAACCATCCCTTTTTCCCCACATAGAAAAGTGTAGCTTTTCTCATGGCATTTGCGTATTCCAGTGCACACAAACATACAAACAAACAATCAAATAAAATCCACCCGAATCCTGGCAAATAAACAGGACTAAGCTTCCGTGTTACGCTGACCATTTCGATTATTGAGTTTGTTCCCTATAATTGAAACGTACACACCAAAGGACAGGCGCTATCTGAGTCGCATACATATAAAAAAAAAAAAAATCCACTTTCTAAATAGAAATATGAAACTTAGAAAAATTATTCACAAATCTTAAATAAGCGTAAAAAAAAATTCCAAACGCTGTTAAATAGTAAAAAAAAAAACATATAAATAACGGTTCAAAGCAGAAATTTACACCTTTCATATCAATTTGCAGTGTTTGTTTTTATATTACTAATAAATAATTATTTTTAATATTATTCAAGAATAAAAAATGTATCAAAATCTAAAGCTATTTCTAAATGCAAAGCGTTTGTACAATACATATTTATGAAAATTTGCGTCGAAAATATTTATCTAGTCAGTGTTTTGAATACATACATACATAGTGAAAAACACGCCCAAATGCGCACATCAAGTTTTGTGGAAAATTTAAATTTATAAAATATGAAAACTAACAAAAAATTAACAGAATTTAAAAAAAAAATGCGAATTGAGTAATTTAAACGAAGAAATACAATTTAGTTAAGTGACAATACGGATGTTTTGAACCGAAATGGCAAAATATTATCTACCAAAAGCCCCACCCAAGGAAATTTATGTTTAAGGGATGTTCCACAATAGTATACGAGACCGGCTGCTGAGCGCATTTATGTAAGAGTTAAAAACAATCACAATAAATATCCATACGCACATATGTATGTGTACATTGGTTATAGAGATTGTGCAAAATTATGCTTAAATTTAAATTATTTAACGTCTTAGGCTATTTTAGATTTTATTATAATCAGTTTTTGCAGGAAAATCAAATCAGACTGATTTTTTTTCTATTTTTTTTTTCCTCCTTTTTAACCAACAATTCTGTCATAGAAAAACGAATTAAAGGGATGTTTCAGTGGTGGGATTTCATTCACATCTTGCCAAGTGGTTTTAATGAAAACTTGTAGTATCTGAGCATTCGTTTACCCCCTTAATTTCTATTGGGGTGTCTATTCGGCATCAAAAGCAAAGTACGAAGCGACAATTAGTTTGAAATGTTAGAAGGGGGTTCAGTGAACTCATAATAAATACTGTATATAAGTATAACACTTTGCACAGGTTCAATACAGCTGTTACACATTTTTGAATTTGTTTTATTTGTGCTTGTCATTCAAAGTGTTCGCAGAGAACTATATTGAACCTTTAAAAGTCTGTATATCTCATTAAAATATCTAATATAAATAATCTGTTTGCAGCGTCGTCGGGAGCGTGGTAGAGTTCCTGTAAAGGGGGTCCGTTTGGTGGAAACCGCTATTGTTAGTGGAGAGGGTGGCGATCCTTTTGCACCAAGTGTGAGTGTACAGCTCTTTTGTGTTGCTCAAATGATTTGTTTTTATTATTCTTGTTATTATTTTTGTTGTTATTATTAAACACAAATTTTCCATTTTAGGGCTTCCCATTTCAAGTTGGTTATTGTGAGTCCAACGATCAGCAACAGTCTGGACGTTCTGTGCCGCAATATATTTTGTATTTATTAGCGAACAGCGAATCAGAGCGTGATGATTGGATACGTGCCATAAGACAAGGTTAGTGTAGTGAGAAATATTATTTTCCAAGTTAGTAAAAGCTCAAAATTTTTGTATATTTGTATTGCGTTTTGTTTTTATAGTTTGTGAAGAGGCAAACACACCCAAGTCATATCGTTATCATCCGGGCCTGTGGACTGGCAAACGTTGGTCCTGTTGCAAGGGCGTAAGCCGAGCAACGTTCGGCTGTCAGGCGGCAACACACTGGCAGGAAGCCAATAATAATCCAAGTGAGTAGATCTTTGCTGACTTTGCTTAATACTAAAACCAGAAATCCATTTTTAAGAGCATTTGGAGTATTTACGTGCTTCGAAAACTGTCCATATGTAAAGATTGTTAGTGGAGAAATGTTTATCATTGCTATTTCATCATTTAATCTTAATATTTTTACTCAGACCATGATAACTTTACAGACGGTAAGGCATGCCTGTCGCAAGAGGCGACTAAAATCCAATAGATCTCGCGACAGTCGTGTCTTTATACCGGAACGACCCGGATTTTTATCCGGCCAAGGACTGTCACTCCTGCAATATTCCCCGAATCACAATTTGGGGAATTTTCTGCGGTTATAACAACAACAATAACTTAAAAAAAGATTTGAGACTGGCTAATGTCCGATAATATCGCCACTAAATTGAGAAATCAGTTTGCAATGAGTTGTGCAGTTGAAGTAGAAAAATTAAATTTTCCTTGGGCTTCTCATATATGATCTTTGGTTGTTATGACTCGAGAAAAAGGACTTCATTAACCAACTGTGTGTATGTACATAAGTTTTATGTTATTAAATTTCTCTTTGAATTTGAGTTTCTTAAAGTTTATACCATTTATTGTGTTGAGTTAAGAAAAAATTCATTTATAAATGCATATTAGACTATAATTAAAAAAAAAAAATGGATGAAATATTTGGGACAGGAAGCTACCATTCGTTTGAGCAATTTCACGTATGCATGAGTAATTGAACTTCAAGTCTAGTGGAAACGAAATAAAATGCTATCAATGATATTACACATACAAACATACACTTGAGCCATTTCTGAAATACAGTATTTAAAGATCTGAAGACCTGAAAGTCACTCAAATTTCAAAAACCGGTTACAATCATAGCCAATTAAAAAAAGAAAAAAAAAATTGAAAATATCAAAAACAAAAATCTTTTGGAGAAAATCGCAGCCAAGGCGAAAGAAGTGATAATTGAGTGAAATAACAAAACACCAAAATATTATTTGTTTCTCGAGTGTAGAGCCTGACGAGAGAACGGCTGACTGGCCGGCTGGCTGGCTGCCTGGCGGGCTGTAGGGCAAAAGCCAAACGGGTTTTTGGTGTCTTCTTTCATTGTTCATAAGTCTTTCTATTTCTTCTTTTGTTATTGATGTGTCTTGTACACTATACGAATAGACGAATTGTATACAAGCATATTACTTGAACCATTAGCATAGACACGTGCAATGAACTTGATAATTTTCAACCGTCGCGCATTTGTTGATTGTTTTCTGTTCATTTATCAAAACTGTTTTGTTATTTTGTTATTACCGAGTATAGAAATAGTAAATAATAATGTCTGTTTACATACACCTAAATAAATATGCATGCATGTAGATGTACATGTACACATGAAAGTGGCTAAAATTCTTCTTGTGAGTTTGTCTAGTCAACATAATAGTGCGAAGGTAATGATAGTCATTTGGAGAAAACTGATATCCTTAGATGCCTCAAATAACTGCTTTCAATATACAATTACATTCCGTCAAAACGAATGAGGTCACTAAACTATACTAGAGACCTCTCTGCATTTTTTTGAAATGTAAATTCATCAATATGGAAGTTGAAAGGTCCATATTTAAGACTCCATTGCGTTAACTCTACTCATGACTCACCCTATATATATCTGTGGAAATGCCGACAACACATGCTGCATACAACATGTAATTTCTTAAAATATCTCTGGAAAAGTTTTGTCTTGCATAGCGTCCATGATCGATTAGCTTTGGAGCACTTGGCTATAAATTTGGTTGCGCATAGTGTGCGTTCCTATATATGTATGTGCGAGTATGTTTGTATGTATGAATGGGTGTGTTGTGCGTCTACTCTCTTTTCACATCTGTAAAACATATTGTACGCTTTGTGATTAATGATTGGTTATTTGGTGATTCTAAACGTGGGAAATTAACTGAGGTAATAAAGCTAAAGACATTTCTCTTGTCGCTGACCACGCACTTTTCGTTGTAACATACAAATTCACTTAAAATCGTTGGTTTCTTTTTTGGATAATAGTATAATTTTTTTTTAAATTCAATTTTCTAACAATTTCCAAATTTATATATATATTCGTTTATTGAACTTTTACCTTTTTGAAATATTTAAATATGTACATATGTATGAATGTAAAATTCAAACTAATCAAGTAACGCATATGTATGTATGTGTGTATGCAGGTAGGTATGTATGTGCATATGCAAAATAGGTGAATATAGACATTCACATTTTGAACTACGAAAATTCTAGGAGCACAATGAGTCGCTAAATCTTCGCGATGGAAAATAAATATTTTCCTCAAGAGTTTATTTTAGTCGAATAACGGTGAATATAATAGTTTGGTCTTGAATATGCAGTTCTTACATATATGCCTATATATATGGCTATGAAAAGATGCATATCTCTATCGAAATTGTACATCTTCAAACTCTAAATGCAAAAGAACTGAAAAGTGGAAAAATAGCTTCAAATACACAACATACATGCGTACGTACGTACGTACGTAAAACACCATCACTTTGGTGCCTTTAAAATCATGTGCTATTTAAAGTTCCTACATATGTGCAGTGTGTGCATACATACATACGTACATGTGTAAATGCATAAGTGTAAGCGATCGTACAGCGATCGTGGGATATGCATGCCTACATATGTACATATCTATTCGTATAGTCAAAACTTTTAGTGTAAAGATTCCCCCTTTTCGAGAGTTCTTCGAAATTCTCTGCCCAACCCAATTTATGTTTCGTACTCCCTTCTTCCAAAAAAAAAAAGCAAAAAAAAAAAGCAACAACAACAACTAGTTAACAAAAAAGTGTTGGGGCTGTTGGCTATCCAACTAGTTGAGCAAGTTGGTTTTGAGCAGAAAATTTACTTTGAGAGGAAAAGCAGCAGCAGAAGGCAGGCACTATCACTCATCGGACCGTACCACTTGGGTTCAGTTTGCGGCGAGACTCAAGCGAATGTGATCGTGCTGCGAGACACCTCTTCGTCGCCTGAAGTGTGTGTGGCTCCGGTGAATTCGTTGTTTTGTGCTAATAAAGTAGAAATTAACATACACATACCGACTTACATACATACTTACAACCATTTAGTGTAGTATCTGAGTTTGTACATATATGTATGTATCGTGTGTATGCAAAGTATGTGAAATAAGCTTGAAACGTGTTTAAAATTTATGATTATTTATTTTTCCGTTCTGTTGTGCTGCTGTTTCGTGTCGTGAAAATTTAAATGTGAATAATAATATCAATTGGAATTCGAAAATTATGGTGCTAATAGTATAACTGACGCAAAAACAGTTATTTATATAAATATTTTCCAGCGCCAAGCGGGAGAAGAGAGCAAGCAGTTCTTTAAACGACTTTACTCTAAAATAATTAAAGTGAATTTTTTTATTTTGGTTTTGAATTTACTAACGATTAACAGCTTTGTAATTTACGATCTTTTCGTTTTTTTGGCAATAACAATAACAACCTAACAAAATTAGTTTATTGCTAACCACTCGAAATATTTCAAAAACTACTCACTTCAATTCAAATTTTGAGTTTCTGCATTAGTGAGTATAGTGAAAACTGTCGAAGAAATTGCATAAGTAAAGGCAAGGCTAAACAGATTAACGTGTTTATACATACTTATAGCCTTCATTAAATAACTAATTTCGATTCCACATTCCATAGCTACTAATTTTTGCGAAGCAGTAACTTGGCAAGCAAAACTGAATTGAAGAAAAATTTCGTTTTTTTAATATCTTTTTGTCAAATTTAAGCAGCATAAATTATGAACTATAGAAAATTCAAAAATCATTAAACAATTTTTTTTTTTTTTTTTTGTTTAGAGATGTCCTATAATAAATTAGAAATGCTGCTGGGCAAATAATTCACTCGTAAAAGTGTTGTCCATCGCCAAAACAACCCTATAAATCTTCCAAATACATATATGTATATTCACATATAACTGTTCATTTAATGCATTTTCTATACTCTTAAACTCATTTCTATATTATTTGCACCAATTTAACAATTTCCCTAAAAACCGGTTCGATATCTTACCTGCTGGTCGAGGCACACACGAAAATCGATGTGCATATGGAAATGTGTGCGCGTGTGTGTGTGTGTGTGTATGCATGTACTGACCGAGATGGTCGCGCAGATATAATTTGGACAGTATTCCTGCTAAGATAATGAAATATTCATGTCAAGCATTTTCTAAGAAAGTAAATAAAAAAAAAACATTTGTATACACTCATCGGTGCTCATAATAATATGACTTTGATACGGGTCGAGCGTACATATGTACATACATATGTATGTACACACATTATTTATTATCTACAGATCACTCATCCATTGAAGAATGTCTTTTTAAATTACACTGCATTTTTCGGCGTTGCGTTATTGCTCTCTTGCTGTTGTATGTACATACGTATATGCCCATCAACGGTTAATGAATAATCCATAAATAGGAAATAATAAAACGAACGAATGACCATAGGACCCCTTGCGGGGAGACCCTTGCTCCCCGAAAGCGAAGAAAAGGTCGCTGCTTGAGCACGATGTCAAGCCACTCCTTAAACCACTTTCTTATTTACGTACTGATGGCTTGGCTCTTTCTTCTACTTCTTATCGCTAATTCATAACAAGAACAACAACAACAGTGTACACTTTTCTTATGCAGGTAAAACAAATTTCCCTTTGGATGTTTCAATTTGTACATATGTACATATACGCATTGGCTACATTCACGTTTACCGCAGTATGAACAAACATTTATTTATACATTCATACATACGTACATACATGCATATGTAAACGGATACAAGATTATTTTGTGTGTAAACATTGCAGTAAAGTCAACATACTTTTTTCTGTCACACACACACACGTGCATAACCATTGAAAAATGCTTGCACATACATATGTATGTATGTACATTGACTGGTTGTGCAATAATGAGCCTAAAAAAATATGTTATCTTCATCAACTCTTAAATGTGTACATACATACATGCACATACATATGTTGATAATCCCTTTGTGAGTTGAGCAATACTTACACACACACACACACACACACTCACTTTCATATTTGGGACATTCTAAGTGCGTTGCACACTACATAATTATCTAGTTGAAAAATTTCAGTATTTTTTTGTCATGAAACGCTAAAAGCTAAAAGCTAAATTTTCATTAGTAAATTTTCAACAACAAAAAAATATACACTAAATATTGAACTTAATAAGTGAAGTGCGGAAATATACAAAGAAAGAAGAATTAAAAAAAAAAAAAAAATTAAAAAAAGTACTGGATTGCCTGCTCAGCTTAACTGGATCTGTGGTAATGATAGCCGCATTTCAACATCAAGTGATCGGCTAGTCGTCAAATAAACTGTGTCTCTTCTGTGGTGGTGGCGTACTCAAATGATTCCGTGTGTTAGTTTTGCGGAAACCAGTGTTCTGGGCAATATGAAAGAACGTGTAAAAGAAATGAAAGTATTTGGCTGTCGTTTAAATTTCTGGAATAATGTCGGACAATGTCTGCCAAGCACGAAAGGTATGTTCCTACGTACGTACATATACTTATACATATACTTAGTAGGGACATAAATACTGTTACACACATTTTATGCTATAAAATAAAAAATTATGAATGTTTTTGGACCAATTTTTTTACATATTTATTGATATATATTGATTACAATAAAGGAGTATTCATTCGAAATGCCCGCCTTTGGCCTTCACGCACGCCTTAAGTCGGACAGGCCAATCATCAATAGCCGCACGCACCTACTCCATTGGGAAATTGGCCACAGCACGAATTAAAGCTGTCTCAAGAGAATCAATGTTGGGGTATCTTTTGTAGCAAACTGTGCTGTAAAATTGTTCACAATTTGTAATCCAGCGGGTTCAAATCAGGACTGCCAGAGGCCCAGTCTTCAGAGGAAATGAATGCTGGTAAACTGTTTTGGAGCCAGATTTGGGTCGTTTTAGCTTTATGGGCCGGCGCAGAGTCTTACTGAAAATTCCATGATTGGTTTTGGAACATGGAATGGTTAAGTGGTCTTACAACAGCTTCCAAAAGGGTTTCTTGGTAAACTTTGGCCGATGTTTTCACCCCTTGTTCGCAAAAATGCAAGTCAGTTACCCCATCATAAGAGACACCCCACCAAACGATGACTGAAGCTGGGTGATGATCTTTTTCGACCCTTGGAATCAGTTCAGATGCTTCCTTAGATGACCGTGCATACACCCTATCATTTTGTTTATTAAATTTTTCCTGCACAGTAAAAATTTTTTTATCAGTAAACAAGATTTTTCTGTGCAAGTTATCAGCGTGCTTCACCAAAAGACGTTTGCATTTTACCACCATATTTTTTTTCAAAGCTGCAGTCAACAAATGTCCGGTACGGCGTTTGAAAGCCCCAAGTCCCAAGTCTTTTTTAATAATTCGACCCATGGACTTTAGCGAAACATTCATCTCCCGGGCCATGATTTTCTGTTTTCGGAGCGGATTTCGCAGAATTCTTGATTTGACAGCTTTGATGACTTGCGGCGTTCGAACTGTGCTTGGACGGCCTGACCGGTGGCGGTCTGTAACATCCCCAGTCTCCTCATGCGACTAAAGCCGAGCGGACGGAGTGTTTTGAAAATATCACATTCTTTCATTTCACACTTAAAAAGCGCTATAACAGGGATATGGTTTTCATTATCTGACAATTCCATGTTGAAAACTCACACAATTTAGAATTCCCGATACAGACTAACGCTTTACAGGTTATATTTTATAAATCATATGGGAACTATGTGGTATGCTCAATTCTTCTATTGAAATGCGTGTGTTTAATGTTATAACAGTATCCTACCAAGTATATAGGTTCAAAATATTTTCTGTTTACAGCAAAATAGTAAATTCTCTTTTTATTTAAAGACTTAATGACCAATTAGTTAGTTGATTAGTACTCGTTTCTGATTATTTACATTTTCATTTATAAGAATACGTTCACAATGGTAAGCTCCTTTATTAATCGATCGAAAGGTCATTAGAATTTCGCATGAATAAAGAATTGAGGCATTCGAAAACAGGCCTGCAAAATACTGAGAACCAAACACGAAAATATTATTAAACCCTCCGATGGGTGAGACAATTTCGAGAAATTCGCTTAAATATTCTTTGTTTGGTTGGTTGGTTGAGGACCTCACAACGCAAGCGGCGACACCTAAGCCATTGAGTAGGTTCATTTTGCTCCACCGCGTAATCCAACTATGTGTTTTCGAAGAGTTCGCTCGATTTTATGTACTGTTTCAGTTTCTTACAACCATGCGTGCTCATCTCCGTGGGCCTGGAGCTGGGAGCGTCTCAACCATTTGGATACCGGACACTCCCAACATTAGTGCTTAAGCGTTTCTTCTGTGTCCTGAACTTAGCCGATTTCACTTTACTTTACCCACCTGGGTACATCACACTCTATGAGAACTACCTCAACAAAGTCTATAGAAGTCATCCTCGACATCAGGCCAATCAATATACAACTGATGCATGAAGTAGCGCTAACAAATAATCACCTAAAATTCCTAGGCAACTGGATAGAATCTCCTTACTGTCAGCGCATAGCAGCATACAGAAAGTAAGAACAGTGCAGAGCGACTGGGAAAAGGAAATCTGTCAGGTGCAACTACCTACTCCTTCTCTAGTTGGGGAAGAATGAGCGGAAAGCTCAAGCCTGATAAGTTTAAATGCGACTCAGAAGCAGAAGCAGAGCTCTTCTGCGCTCGTCGTAATAACCAAAATATTTTCGGTAAACTCCATGACCACCACCCTGTATTGAAGGTAGAGATTATGAACATTTCTGAAGGTGTCAAATGGGTAACACCTTTAATGACAAATTCTATTAGGTTTCTGGTAGACAGTCAAGCGGCAATTAGGTGTGTCAACATACGAGATTTATTTAAAAAAGTATAGCGAAACATTGACGCTCAGTTTCCTTCGATTGCTGCTGGTCATACGGCCAATGAAGAATATTACCTGTAAGTTACACTCGGATTTGTGGAGAAACAAAAAATTAATTTTGCACAACGATAAGGCATTGTGCGCAATTATTTGGACAAAAACATTACAGCAATACTGAAGCAGCCGTCGTATTCTCCAAACCTGGTCCCCTGTGTTCTTAGAACTGAAGATACCCATGAAAGGACGACGCTACGCTACGATTGGGAGACGGAGGAGCTTAACAAGATCTCAAATAATTACTTTTTTTCCTGTCACCATATTTATTTCATTTTTCCAAACTTTTTTATTCAGTATCATTCGAATCATCGAACTGTTTCAAAACCACATTTATAGAAATTTTTTCTCAAATCATTCCGGAGAAGAAAAAGAGCAACTAAATAATACACGTATGTGATGATGGTGCACAGAGTTCATTTGGCCCTTTCTATCTGTACGCCTTTGAGTCTGTCGGAGACTATAGTAACTGCTACCGTACAATAGATTCATTATAAACACCATTTTGGATCAAAATTATTCAAAGTTGCAGAGAAAACCTGAAGATTGTTTTCCTGAATAGAAAACCGCAGGTCCCGCCATTTGTTCTCGAACGCACACCACAAATTGTTGGGTCATGTGGTGTGTATAGTCGTAAAGCCTTGGACACACTTGAAGACAACTTTTTTTTGTTTTTTGTTTTTATAAAAAGTAATACCGAAATCGCTATAGAAAACAGTATGAAATAATAAGAAAATTTGGTTTCTGTTGATATATTTGACTTTAAACAGGAAAAAGGGGGAAAGCCAATGCCTAATTAAGCTTCTTTAGAAGAAACATGCTGTTTCTTAATCATATGGTATTGGAAACTTTAAAAGGTTTTATATATGTATGTTTGTACACAAGCATAAAATATCTATTATTGAATTATTATATGTATGTATGTATTCTCGTAAAATTAAATAAATATTATTTGGTTGACCGCAGCTGTTGCTTGCTGACGTCTTTAACTTTCTGTTATTTAAGCGTTTGGAGGAGTTTACTACACTTATACCTACAAAAGTCGATATGCACATACGTGTGTACGTACGTACGTACAACTGCGTTCAAACTAATAGCAGTGATAGGTATTAAAAAATGCAAGTAAAGAATTAGAATTAGAAATGCTTCTCAGTAAATTTTCAAGTGTCTTTATTTTCAAAATTAACTTCATTCATTGTAGGATACAAGAATTAAGGATAAAACGCAATATAAATCAATATTAGAATATTAATTACAGTTATCTTTTGTAGAGTGTTAGCGCGATAAGGGCATGCGTCGCTAAGAGTCTTTAAGGAAAATATTTGTTTACAAGTAAAATGAAGAAAAATTATGGAAAGACAATAAACACTTACTAATTTTTTTCCTTCGAAATGCGACGAGGAAAGCACTGTACCGGCGAAAAGCGTGACTTAATAAAAAAAATATATATTTTGGAAGGTAAAACCTACAAAGAAATTTAAAATGTGTCATGTTATGTAGCTGAAATGATTTCAAATGCTTTGAAATTTAAGAACAAAAAGGAACCTCGCGGAAGAAAGTCCGCTATGACCTTACGAAGATGACTCGATTGGTGCGGCATAGTAACAATTACCCTTGCGAACAGCTGCAGAACTAGAAAAAGAAATTAAAATAGAACCAAGTGTAAAAACCAAAGGTAAAAATAAAATAATTTGTATAGTAGAAGTCCACAAAAAGTGCCGTTAAAGAAAAAGTGCCACATTCTTCAGAGATTGCGTTTTGAGCAAGAGATGAATTGGAGTGGCCCATTGTAAAGTGGCGGAATATACGTTGTTCTGACGAAAGTAAAATTATACTTTTTGACGGAAAGAGTACAAGACAATACAGAATACGAGCCCAGTCAAGTATTAGGATTCGAGATTGCTTATCATATTACGGTATATGCCCCACGTACTGCGTAAAAAAAAAAAAAAAAAAACTATGCCAATTAGGAGGGTTCTACTAGCAAGACAACGACCTGAAATACACTACCAAATTGGGGAATCAGTGGTTTCGGGAAAATCTCAACCTTATTAACAATCTCTGCCGAGACGACTACTAGAGCAGTTTGACATGCAAAGCCGACCAAAAACCACAATGATATTTAGCGCCTGGTTAAACGTGCTTGATTTGCCATACCATTTGGGAAATGTCAAAATCTGTATAGGATTCAATGCATCGCCGTTGTAGTGCGTTTATAATCTACAAAGGTTTCTCCACAAACTACTTGCAAAATCTAAGACTTAATATTTTTTATATAACCACTTTTATTTTTAATAAGGTTTTGAGTTTTCCTGATCTAATCGCTTTTTCAGCGCTTCTATTACATATTTTCACTGCTTACTATTGAAATAATTTTATAATAACTGTAAATAATATTTCATATTGATTTGTTTTGCATATTGCATATTGCATATTGCCTACGCGGTATCACTGCTATTATTTTGAACGCGATTGTAAGTTTTGCATTTGTCGTCTCTCACTGTGAGTCTCCTAAACCAGAAGCGAGTTTTGCTTGTTTGCCCTTGTTGCTATTGCTGCTGCTGCTGCTGCTGCTGCTGATATTGCTTTTGGTTGTTGTATTACCAAATCATATACGCAGCTGAGCTTAGTGTACGAGTATGTGTGTATGTGTGTATGTATGTATGTATATTTGTACAAATTGTTAATTTTGTTTATTTATTTATACATATACATATACATATACATATACATGTGTATGGCATGACATGAGATGCATACATACATACATACATACATACATACTTCAAGTTTTAAGTTTGTTTGTTCGCTTATTTGTTTGTGCATAGTGGTTTTTCCACTTTTTTTTACCGTTTCTACCAGCTACTGTCGCCTTCAACCAGCTCAACCAACTCAGCCAACTCAGCTAGCTAACTTCGCCGTTGACTATTGTCTCCTGCTGGCAAACTCAATTATATGTGTGCATATGTGTATGTGTGTGTATGTGTGTGTGTGTGTTAGCTTAACTACTAAATGCGAAACTGACTTTGGCGCTCACAACAATAAGCTCTACTACTCTCAAAGTGAACTTAATGTGAATGCAACAACAATAACAACAACAACAAGACAATTAATAGCAATCTCAGCCAGTAGATGCAACCACAGAGATTGGCAAGCAACGAGTAACAGGTTGTTGTGTTGCTTCTTAGCCCAGTTGAGTTTTAACTTTTATCATTAGAAGATCGTCGTGTACTCGCAATGCCATCACAGACAATACATACATACATACATATATACATACACGTATAGATATATCTATAGTATTTTGCATGGCTTAAAGGAAATCTGAACTTAAAAAAAAAAACAGAAATAAAAATCAAATAAAATCGAAAAATACAAAGGAATTTCCCAAAAAAAAAAACGAAAAAAAAACTAAATCAAAGGACATTGCAGTGGTGACTGGAGAAGCTTTGCGTACCTCATTTTCACAGCAAATTTTCCCTTACTTCATTCAACGCCATTTTTGTTGGCAAAGTGGAAAAGTGTTAAAAATATATATATAAATGCTTGTGCGTAGACTGAAGTAGTTACAAGTGTGTTTAGTTGTTGTTGTTGTTATTGTTGTTTGTTTGTTTTTTTTTTTTTTTGCTTGCAACAGTGAAGTGAAAAGCGTCTTTG
Source organism: Neoceratitis asiatica (assembly GCA_030068015.2). Classification (NCBI taxonomy): domain Eukaryota; kingdom Metazoa; phylum Arthropoda; class Insecta; order Diptera; family Tephritidae; genus Neoceratitis; species Neoceratitis asiatica. Next base: position 1,257,927 of record CM061524.1, read on the forward strand.
GTGGGCTGGCCATTTTGTTAAGACGAACGAAAACGGTAATTTCAGCTGCTTGCATATGTATGTGTGTGTGTGCATGTATGTACGTGTGTATAGGATTGAAAAAATTAATGAATCGAAAATGTGCTAAAAAAAAATCTACTAAAACAAAGCGAATAAAGCAACGCAAAATCTACGATTCGCTCGTCTTTAAGACGTCCAATTGAAGCCAAGTTGAAAATAAAACAGGCAAAAAGTGAAAAAAATAAAACGATTAAAAATCTATAAATTCGCTCTTCGGAGGCTCCACTTGCAAAAAACAGCCAATACGAGGAAAGCGTTCTGTATGAATTCGCTGTAATTTTTCTTGGAAATTATTAATTTTTCATAAACATTTTTTTTTTCGCTCAGCGTTGAGCAGTAAAAATTTAATTTCTTTGTTGCCTTTACACACTGTATTGCTTCATGCTTCTTCGATTCTAGTTAAATTCAGGTACTCGTACATACGCGTACATCTTGAAAACGTTGAAAACGGTACTCACTCAAAATGGTTACTTTTCGTATTGCCTTGATGAGTTTTGCACCCGAGTTTTACGAATTTTTTTCATTTTTTTCTTTCTACTTTTTACGACCCATCAAGTTGTGGAGTCTTGAAAAAATTACGCGTTGTTATCGGCATTAGGGTAGGTCTTTTTTTGTAATGTATTTTGCTTAGACCAGAAATAAATAATCTGTCAACTTTTTCTGTTCTTTTAAAATTTTGTACTGAAATTATTGAACAACTTTTTTGTTAAAAAATGTACATATGTATATAGCTCAAGTTTTTGCAGAATATGATTTTGTTTCATATACGAGGTATGTTCAAAGGAAAAGGTGAAGATTTTGCTCGCTGTTTTCTTTGATTACAATGGTGTGGTGCATCATGAGTTTCTGCCAAAAGATCGTACAGTCAATAAGGAATAATACAAATACAAGTTATGCAACGTTTGCCTGAAGCACTACGGCTCAAGCGATCGGAATTTTGGAAAAACAAATCGTGGATTCCAGCTCACACATCAATGCTTATTCGTGATTTTTTTTGGCCAAAAACAAAACCGTAATCATGCCTCAACCACCGTATGCACCAGATTTAGCTGCCTGCGACTCCTTCCTATTCCCAAAATTAAAAAAACCAACGCGTTTTGCCACAATTGATTACTGATCAAGCCAGAAGCGAAGAAAGAGCTTAGGCCATACTGAAAAGTGCATTTCAGAAGTGCTTCGAGGATTGGAAAAAGCGTTGGCACAAGTGTATTATATCCGAGCGGGATTAATTTGAAGGGGACAAAATACACATTGAAGAATAAAGTATTTTTCAAAAAATTCAAAATTTACCTTTTCCTTTGAACACACCTCGTATGCATATATATGTATAATCTGCTTAGCTCTGAAGGCAAAATGGAGAAAATTTTGATTTAAATAACCGTTAATTTTGATTTCCCCCAATTTTGCTCATACTTTTTTCAACCCACCCTAATGTACGTACCAGTACAGCACTTGTATTTCTGTGAATATTGTTGCATACATATGTATGTATGTGTACATTTCAACCTTTTATGGCGTTTGGCTCATTGACGATTTAAATTTTGAAGGTAATCGCGCAATGGTGGAATTTTTATTTTATTTTGATATTTAGATGCATGTGTATGTGTGTTACCGCGCACTCAAGAAGATCTCCGAATATATTTACTCAAAATAAATTACAGCACTGAGATGGAGGAATTTTTTATTTGCTTTTGAAGTGTTTTGGTATTCTCTTCTTATAAGAAAATTCGAGAAAATTCTTTCTAAGAAATATTTTTTTATGAGCTCTGACTTTTTTTCAAACAAACAAGAAAACACCCGTTAGTGAAATAGTTGAAATTCGATTTCGAATCAATATTCTTGTTGCTACGTAAATTTTTGTATTTGGAATCTCACAATAAATCCTTTCATAGTTAGATCGGTTTTAGATCTACGACCATGCATACATACATACATATCGGGAAAGCATAAATGAATAAAGTATTTTTTTTAGCATTTTCCCATTCCACTTACTCGCGCCAACAACGACTCCACGCCGTCTTATGTAATAATTTATGAAATAAACTTGTGTTTTAGTTGTTGTTTGAATGGTGCAGTCCATGATGTTGAAAATTGCAAATAAATACTCAGTAGAGCACCAACAGCGTCTCCATACGTACATACATACATGCATATCCAATTTTTATATCAAAATCAAAGTCATAGTTTCCGCAGAATGTCTCCGTATCTAAAAAAATTGCAACTTTAAATAGAGGGAAAAAAAACAACAACAACAAAAAACAACAAATAAAATTTGCTCAGCGTTTGTGAATAAAAGTTGTTACATGTGAAAGTGAATTGTTTAACACAGTTTTTCAACGTTATTGCTACGAATGAGCCACCATAACTGACTACACACATACACACACATATATATACATATGTACATACTTACGTGCATTAAGCTTGTGTGCACTTGTTCGCTTGTTCATGTAAAATCTCTGAAAAAAAATAAAGAAAAATATAATTACTGCGTCACGAAGCATAAGTACAACAACAATACAACAATACATACACACATCAACTCACGAGCATTTCACCTGCCATTAGCAGTCGCAGTCGCAGTCCCAGCCACCGATCCCATAGCACCAAGTCTAGCCAGCTACATATATACATACATACATACATATGTACATATGCAGCTAATGAGTGAATTGAGGAAAAGCAAAAAACCGCTACTGGCAAACATTTTTATCTACAAACATACAAACATACAGACATACAGACATACGAGCTCACTTACTTTTGCTTGTAAAATTGCAAGCAATTCCATGCAAAGTCATCATTCAATCGCTGAACACTTTTTAAACGGAACATAAATTGAAAACGAAAACAGCTCGTGTGTTGTTGTACGAGCGAGTAACTGTGTTATTGCTTCAGTGTTTAGTGTTTCTTTTGTTGTTGTTGCTGTTCGTGTGCGTCTGGCTCCCAAGCGTGGCTACTCAGCGGCTCAACTGGTGCAAATATGATGCTTTTATCCGCTTTGAAGTTGGGTACGTTACTAGGTATTGTATAAAATGTGTCTCGATTTTGGTTTTTTTATTTCATTTTTAATTTTTAATTTTTTTTTTTAATTTTTTTTTTTAATTTTTTTTTTTTAAATTTTTTTTTTTTTTTTGAATTTACGCTTATGTACATAACCATACAGACATATGTTATGGAAAAAATGTGAGAAAGTTAAGAAATTAGTTTAGTTGTTCATTTTGTATGGTATGCACTTGCCGGATCCCAGTATCTGTCTAAAAACTGCCAGCGTTGCTTTTTTATTGCATGCGTTGCCGTTGTTTTAGCAGCAACAGCTGTTTTCGGAATGTTGCATCGCCCCTTATGGCAAGTTGCTTTGTTGCAAAGTGGACTATATTAAATACATGGGCAAACTAGATATGTCTGTGCGTATGTGCATATCTACGAATATTAAAAGAAAATATTTAAATTGTTAAAATTGATTGATTCATGATTTAAAAACTTCGGAAAAAATGTATTCATTAATATTCTCATACACATTTAATATTATTTACATAAATCAATAATCAAAAGGCATTAACTGCTTATAACTATTATTTAAGAAAAATTAATTTAAAAATGGCGGCTATACGGCGTTCTTCCTAGGATGTCTCCATTTTCTCGGGAAACACGGCCGGACACACAGCTGCTGTATTTTTTTATTTTAATAAGTTTTTGAACGGTTTCCGCTTGTAAATAGCAATAGCTACAGAAAGAAGTACGTAGGATTTTTTCAATGTATACATTGTTGAGAAAATGGTGGGTCCCTAAAGGAAAGAGTAACCATTTGGCCTAAAAAATTGTTCGAAATTTGTTAATAAAAAAAAACTATGCAAGATAAAAAAAAAATTCCACGCACTTCTGTAGATAATGTATTTCTGAAGATGTCGTCAAAATTTCAAGTGAATCGGTTGTAAATTGTTTGAGTTATGTTTCCGGCCAACTTGAAAAAAGCAGTTTTGAGATAAATGCGTTTAAAGTTTTGGAATGCCATACTGACTGAAACATACGCTTCAAATAGAGAACGAAATCAGTTGATTCAGAAAGTTTTATCTATCATAATCTTTCGTGATAACATTTTTGACACCATAATGTATCATTTGAAAGAAAACAATCCATTTTCTGAAAAATTCTAAAGTGGCCTAACCCCTTAAATTGTAATTAATTTTAATTAATTAATTTTATTATCAAACGAACTAGTCATTTATATTAATCAAAACTATTATTCATTGATTAATAATTACATATGCACTAGCCGGGTCTACACACATTGTTATGGTTTTCTGTATTATCTCCAATTTTCATTCTAATTGGTATTGCAGAGGGTCATTAAAGTTCTAAGTAGCCATCAACTAAATCAAAATTTTAAATTTTTTATTCTTTTGTAATATTTGCAAGTGCATTTTGCCAATTCACTACTTAAAGTCTCACGAAAATGTCAATATGAATGCTTCGAAGGAAACCCATAAGAGCCTTCAGCCACAGAAAACTTACAAAAGACGCAGCGAACAAAATACTCACGGACCTATGCTTACATCCAAATTATCATAATTTTTGTCAGTCGGTCGGTGATCCCTTTCCCGTAAAGAAATATTTCCAGCAAATGGAACTTATTTACTGATCCATAGTGCATTTCCGGGAAACAAAAGTATTCCATTTAGACATATCATATCTAAAATTTTAACCAAATCGAAGCATAAATCAATTATTTTTCTCCCTCAAATCGGTCCTCATCCTGGAAATCATCGTTTACGTAAATTGAACCATAAATAAGATTTCTAATAGTTCGGTCCATAGCCAATTCCCGGAGAGAAATGCAGTGTTCCTACTAATCTAAGCAAGAAGCTGCCTATGTACCAAAATTTGAAGCAAATCGAACCATAAATACGCCTTTTGCGATTAGGTCAGTCCCAGGTCTACTTCCCGGTATGAAAAATAGATACAAAACCTATTCGCAGACCTAACGAATATGTATATATATATGAAATTTCATAAAAATCGGTTCAGCCGTTTTGGAGGAGTTCGAGGACCAAAACTATGACAGGAAAATTTTATATAGATTGATAGTTAGATATATAAGTATGTGCGTATGTACATATTTAAGTTTGTTTTTGCCATATGTGTCACGGCATACGAAATAGTGCGTCACAAAGCCTATAATAATTCAAATGTAAATGAGCGAATAGTAGGTGAATTCAATATAACCTGCCAAAATGAGCCTTGGACCAACGTAATTCTCTTCTTGTACGGCCATGACTTGATCTGACAACGCACACACTTTCTTCACCAACTGACGTACTCTAACACACATACACACATACATACATACATATATATATTGTACACATTTGTGGGGGGGAAAACACAAGCTTAAATACATTGAGTAGCTAAAAAGCACGAAATTCCCACCTACGATAATCACAGCAATAAAAAAGAAATAAGAAGTCACGTAAGGAAGGGCTATGTTTGGGTGGAACTGTGCGTTAGCTAAGTTTTTTTGGTGTACGGAAAAAAGAAGCAATTGTGCGGTGCATCCATTACTCAGCAAATGTCAAAGTGACTTTTCTAAGGTTCATACATAAATTAGATACCCAGTGACGTAAGCATTCTCCCCACAGAGAGTAACTCAAATATTTTTTAAGTCCCATACCATTATTACGGACATACTGTTGTCAAATTATAGCAAATTTTGTACATCTCATGTCATGTAAGAAATTGACATGGTTTACTGTCATCTACATAGATTTCATATGTGGCCATAGTAAACGGACATGTCAGGTCTCAATTGAATGAGGATTATTCAACCACAGTATGCCGTACACTTTCCTAAGTATACTCAGATGCGCTTGATTGTAGTCCGCTTTCGGTCAATGGCAATTCATTCACTCGTTTGTTGAACAAAACTGATATCCCCTGCGCACAGAGCAATGTCGAGTGTAGTAAAGAAGAGGGGGAAAAAGTATAATCAAATTATACAACTTTGTCAAGGCGATTGCGCAACGTCTTCCACATTGATATGTTAACTCCTACGCCAAAAAGTTGACATTTACTCTGTCGTTCAAATGCGCGATGGACACAGAAGAGTAAGACAATATATGGGAGTAATATGAGCTAGCATTGCGGTGATGATTCATTTTTAAATAACAGTTATACACGTTGTTAACTTATTTATATACATACATACATACGTATTTATATAAGTCTATTCAAACTTGAGCCTACCCATTTCGGGCATCATGACTGAGGTGTATTTTAGATCCGAAATATTTCTTTTTTTTACATACATACATACAAATTTTAGTTTATTATATTTACATGTGTAAAAGAGAAATTCCATAAACCGCAATATTCAACTCAATGAACATACATACATACGATATACGTAAATTTTGTAATCATTTCATTGTCTTTATCCACTTCCATCTACTTTTAGGCACGGGAAGTTCTCCTGCCCAGAATTCAACGCGTAGCATTAGTCCGAACAACTCCACCTCAACCAGTCAATTTAATTTGAATCACAACAGTTCCGGCAGTTTGGGGAGCTCAACACCAACATCTGCATCAACACAGGTGAGCATACTGTTTACATTTCCACCACACCAGTGTAAGGTGCATAGCAATCTGCACAACCAATAGCGATTTCGAAAGTTTTGATATCTATACATGGGCACTATACAGCCTATCTATAAATGAAGCCTGCACTTTTCTCAGATAAGATCAAGTCGAAACTCAAACCAACAAAATACTGTTCGGTATTCTCGGCAAAACCCCTCTGTTGTCAGGCCTAAGAATTTCTTATGATACTCTTACTTTTCAGCAAGATTCATTTAAAATAAGTTTTATTTCTATCCATACTCTCCTCTAGCCCTCGGTAACGACATTCAAACAATCACCAACCATATTGAGCAGCGGCGTTACATTGTTGGACAACACAATGCCAGGGGGCATACCAACGCCGGGAACTCCAAACTCTAAGGCTAAGGTAATTGCATTTGGAATTTTTTTTTTTTTTAAGAACACTTTTAAATACTTTTATTTTTTACGTTTTCTCTTAGGATAACTCACATTTCGTGAAGATTGTCGTGGCTCTTTATCCATTCAAAGCAATTGAAGGTGGCGACTTATCGTTGGAAAAGGTAGCTTTAAGTCAAAATTTATTTATTTTTATTAGAATTTTATGCATAAAATAATATTTTTATTATTTTTTAGAATGCGGAATATGAAGTGATTGATGATTCTCAGGAGCATTGGTGGAAGGTGAAGGACGCTTTGGGCAATGTAGGTTACATACCCAGTAATTACGTGAAGCCAAAAGCTTTACTGGGTTTAGAGCGTTATGAGTAAGTATAAGATTCTTTACATACATACATACATACATACGTAGGTATGATCACAGCAAAGAGTTAATGCTAAAATATTTCGTAATTTTTTTCCCGACTAAAGGTGGTATGTCGGTGATATGTCTCGCCAACGTGCTGAATCTCTACTCAAACAGGGTGACAAAGAAGGATGTTTTGTTGTGCGTAAATCATCGACAAAAGGCTTATACACGCTCTCCCTACATACCAAAGTGTAAGTGAAAGTGAAAAGTGCCTGAATATAAAGCCAAAAGTAAAGTTTTTTTTATTATTTTTTTCATAATTCTCTACTTCCTTCTCAAACAGACCACAATCTCATGTGAAACATTATCACATTAAACAGAATGCGAGAGGAGAATACTATTTAAGTGAGAAGCATTGCTGCGAGACCATACCCGACCTAATTAATTACCATCGACATAATTCTGGTGGATTAGCATGCCGTTTGAAATCATCGCCTTGTGATAGACCAGTTCCCCCGACAGCCGGACTGTCGCATGGTATGTGTGTTTGCTGTTGCTAGCCCTCTATTCTTCTGTACTTTTGTATAATGCTAAAATCCCATTATTCTCTTCCAGATAAATGGGAAATTCATCCACACGAGTTAATATTGATGGAAGAGCTTGGTTCGGGTCAATTTGGTGTGGTACGGCGTGGTAAATGGCGTGGTTCCATCGATACTGCTGTGAAAATGATGAAAGAGGGTACCATGTCCGAGGATGATTTTATTGAGGAAGCCAAAGTGATGACCAAATTGCAACATCCCAACCTGGTACAGTTATATGGCGTTTGCTCCAAGCATCGTCCGATATATATTGTGACCGAATATATGAAACATGGCTCGTTGTTGAACTATTTACGCCGGCATGAGACGACATTGATTGGGAATATGGGCTTGTTGTTGGACATGTGCATACAGGTATGCACTGTTGTTGTTGTTGATTTAAAAAAAATTAAATTATTTTGTCTCGCGCTAATAATAAATAGGTCAGCAAAGGCATGGCTTATTTGGAACGCCATAACTATATACATCGTGATTTAGCTGCACGCAATTGTCTTGTCGGTTCAGAAAATGTGGTAAAGGTCGCCGATTTCGGTTTGGCTCGTTACGTTTTGGACGATCAATATACTAGCTCAGGCGGCACCAAGTTTCCTATTAAATGGGCACCACCTGAGGTCTTGAACTACACGCGTTTTTCTTCCAAAAGTGATGTCTGGGCATATGGTAATGAAGTTTTGGATATTTAATTTTTTGAAAATACATGCTTATTTTTAAAACTTCCTGTTGCATGCGACATCTAGGTGTACTTATGTGGGAAGTGTTCACATGTGGCAAAATGCCTTATGGCCGTCTAAAGAACACCGAAGTGGTGGAACGTGTCCAACGTGGTATTATATTAGAGAAACCAAAGTCATGTGCAAAGGAAATATACGACGTAAGTATTTTGTATTTATATATATGTATATGTTTTCATTTAACAGATAATTTAAATACACTGTTTTCGAGAAATTAATTTTGTATGTAAAAAATTACAAACTTTTGTGCCGATAAATATCTACGTTGCTTTACTTTTTATTTCAATTAATTTAATTTAACATTTTTCTCAGTCAGATCTATCACAAAATAGACAGTAAAGATATTTAAAAATTTATTTAATTTTAATATCAGTCTCGAGACATTTTTTTTTTGCTCGCTTCCTTGAATTTAACATTCCAAATATTTACAAACATACTAAAACTTTTTCACATTTATAGGTTATGAAAAAGTGCTGGTCTCACGGCCCCGAAGAGCGTCCCTCATTCCGCATCCTCAAGGAGCAGCTGGCACTCGTCGCTCAAACACTAACCGACTAAGCTTCAACTGAGTTTCTCGACGCGGCATTCAATAAGATTGCCGAATCATGTACTGAGTTAATTTATATGAATATTAGCAAAGAAATCGATGAGTGAAATGCAAAAAAAAAGATAGATAAATATCTCGTTACTTATATATATATATTTATATATATAGAAACGGAGCAAGAAAATAGCAAGCGAGAAGACGGAGTGTTGTGTTTGCCAAAAATGCTTGTTCTTTAGAAAATCGTATACAATACAAACACATACATATGTATGTATGTATAAGCTAAGAAAATCAACTGCAAACATGAATTTTGTAATATCATCCAACTTTACAAGTAGTCAATACTTATGTTCGAAACTAAAAAAAAAAAAAAAAAATCGTAGACACAAGTAGGAATATAATGAAAAAAGTCAAATAAGTAATAAATATTTATTTTGAAAATAAGAATAAAGCTTTTACAAAAGTGCGATAATATGCAAAAGTTGTAAAAAAAATTACCTAATATCATAAATGCATACATACATATGTACTCGTGCATGATTGAATGCATCCTAAAATGTTCGTAATGCATATATAAGTATGTCAACTAGCCAGCCACGTTAATTAAGATATGAGAATAATTAAAATGAAAAGTTTTTTGAACTATTTTTAGTATGAGATAACGGTTAGTATGCTTTTTTATTGTGCTTTTTACTTTTATATATATACATACACATATACGAAAATAAAACTAAAATATATACATACATATATATATAGGCAGTATGCATAAGGAAGTTAAATTTAGATATAAAGAAATTTAGAATTCGAATATTGAAACTGATTAATTATAACGCCTATGAATAAATTTACATATATGTAAGTCAAGACGCCATTGATTGTGTATATTGTGTGAAAATGAAATTCATTTTGAAGAATTAATGTAATTTTTCATATTTTTACTTTCATACATACATACATCCATACACATGAACTACGGCGTGCAAAATATGGAATAAAATTAAATGAGTAATAGTTTTAATGAAAAAATAAATAAATAAATTACATACATATATGTATGTATACATAAGTAATGATTTGTTTTAAATGTTTGCTGATTGCGAAATATACATATGTATATAGCTTATTCGCTTGAATCAGACAAGGACTCACCGCTCAAATATTTAATTTTTTTTGATTTACATATTTAAACATAAATATACATACATACATACAAAGATACAAACAAACATGTATTTAAATGGCATTGAGTGCGCATAGCAATTATGAATTAATATAAATTCTTTTGTGATTTACTTTTAATTTCTTCCTGTTAAAAAAAAGAAAAAGAAAAGAAGTTCGATTGTTAGCATATTGTGCTTATGTGTGGCTAACGCTTGTATTATTTACTTATACATACATACATACAATACATACATACGTTTTATTATACATAAATGTATATTTGTAGGTGCACTAACTGCAGTTATTCAAGTTTTATTTGATAGATATGTGAAACATGAAATTATGATTTGCATTGATTTTGAGTGTTTTTTTTATTCTTATGATTTATAATTACATATTTTCGCATAAATATACGAACATACATATATTTGTATTTATGTACATATATGCATTTGTATAACAAGCAATATCATTGCATTGGTTTTTTTTTTTAAATTTTATTCATATTATCAATGTTTTAGTTGTATTTAAATACTTTGTAAGATTTAATGAAAGAAAAACGAATAAAACATACATACACGTTTTTTATCAACACAGTTTTAGTTGTTATTTTAAGCTGATGCTTAAGGAATGCCGACACGAGTTTATGCCATGCAATGTCAAATGCAACACAGCGCACAAAAAAAATACTATATTTGAGAAAACAAAATTTATGGGGAGAAATTTTTTGTAAATTGGCTCCTAAAAGGATAAAAATTTAGATTTATATCGGAACGAATTTTCGTCATCCCTTGTCAATTCTGGTTTTGTAACAAACCGGTTTCGGCAAACCGCCATCTTCAGTGCTTGATTTCGTGATTGATGGAACGAAATCAAGCACTGAAGATGGCGGTTTGCCGAAACCGGTTTGTTACAAAACCAAAATTGACAAGGGATGACGAAAATTCGTTCCGATATAAAGCTAGTATCCACCCTGTCCGAAAAACACAAAACCAAATCAACTCGATAAAAATTTAAGTTTCAATAAGTAAGGGACAGCTCTGTCCTTGAGCGAATTATTAATTTTTTTTTTCTTTTATAATTTATGGTCTAGAAGCACATATGTACATACGCGACGCTAAGCAAAGGTAAAATGATTTGACCTAATATGAAATTTTGAAACGAAATTGATCTTAGAGTTGGTTATCCTGTTTTTGAAACTATATTTGAATTTTAAACAAATTTCAAGCGAGAATTAATCTAGCGCTTAAATAATAATAAAATTGCATGCTTCCGATTAATACAGTAAGCAATAGAACTAACTAGTTTTTATCAATAAAAGAATTTTGTAACTAAAAATTAAGAAAATGGTGATAAAAATACATACATACCTAAATTAATAAGAAAAATAAATAAACCTTAAACTATGACTAATATCGTCCATGGAAAAGCATTAAAGCAATATTTATCGTTGATGAGATACAACAAGGTTTAAATATTTTAATTTAATATAAGTAAAAAAAAAATTTTCTCAATTTGGACCAAAAATATTATATAAAAATGTTTCGTAACTGAAGATGAAGCTTTCTGAAGCTGATACGCTTCAGAAAATGCATTTGAAAAGAGTTTAACTTCTAGTATAAACATTCACAAACAATCCTTTGGTCAGCTAATTTTAGAAAGTATAACAATCAATTGATATCTTCCTAATTTTTTTAAATTAAAAGTTATATTATAAGTAAAGTGCTAAAATCTGCGCTACGTTGCGTGACAGATGGACTAGGGCATCTGACTGAATACATGCAACTACGAAATTTATTTCATGAGCATTGAGTGGAGCTCCATTATAACTTAATGTAACAGATTTTTTAGCCTTTTAATTGAAACATAACTGAAGAGGGAAATATTTTTAGGTCATCGCATTGGCGTTTTTCGCTTTCATAAGTATCCACGTAAAAAATAAAAATTATAAATTAAATTATGTTAATTGTATTAAAAAATGATTGTTGTTTTCTGAACATTATAGAATTTCTCGTATTCCTTTTGCATATAAAATGCAAGCATATTCACCAAGATCTTTTCTTTTTCTACTTTCAAATGAAATGTTTGTCGTTGCTTGCCTTCATTATGATGATAGCAATAACATAATAAATTTAAAAAAAATCCAAATCAGCTTGTATTGCTCAAAAAATATGATTATAAATATTAAAATTCTATGCGTTCAACATTCTTAACTTCCTATTGTTCAATGCAGAAAATGCCTGAAACTTTCCCAGCACGAATTTCAACTTCTCCTCCAAACTAAATGTCAAAATTATGCTCCCCCGCTAAAAATTTGACAGGCTTTTGCCTCAATTTTTGCTGGCAGCAGCTCGCCGAACAGAAATTATAATTTTTTTTAAGTGAATTTTTTTAGTGTCATAAAATATGTGTTGAAACAAATGGTAGTAAATTAATAAAAAAAATTGTGCCATTCTTCAAAGCGGTTGTGAAATGTTTAATTTAAAATCATATCACAGCCAGCTTTGAGGAGCGTTACGGTTTTCTCCAGCAGCTCCAATGGTTAAGGCATATATACTCTCCTCGATTAACGGTATATCTGGTAGCAATATATATGCATACATAAATATGTTGGTTTGTATTGCAATTGAGTTTCGAAAATAATCACCTGTCAATATGGAAGCTTACAAATGAGCTTTTATGAAGTTACCGCAATAATCAATCGGTGGTTTTCAATAATTGAGCTTTACAAACATACTTGGGTGTTCGTTATGATTTGTGTACTCGTATTTGTAGTTATTTGTGTAGGCGGGAAATTCTCTTCAACCAAAAAGTGCTCCAAAAAAAAAAAAAAAACCAAAAATTACATTGCATGTACAAATTTGAAAATTCGTTTCAATTGAAAATATCGCCACAATTCCAGTGTGGTGAGTATGAATGTGCGCGTAATTGTAAAGCGTGTGGGCATGAAATCGTGTGTCCATGCTGATGTATGTACATGTGGGTCCACGCCTAATCACCAATGTACATACTTTATTTTATGTGAAATTCATTTGTCAAACCGTGCAGAACGCAGAATTTATGTGGGTTAAGGTTGACTGGGTGAACCACAGCTGGCAATACAAAAGCCAGAGAAATGCTTTTGTAAAATTTTTTATACATTTAATTAACATATTTTCGAATTAAAAACAATAAATGTTTTTGAACACAAAACCTAGTCGTTTAAAGCTTGAAAGTCTAAAAAAAACTATAATATTAATTTTGGTTTAGCTGAAAAAAGGCCTAAAAATTAGTTTTTTTTTTGCATCACCGTAGTCGGAAAAAAAGGAAAAGGCTGTTCAGAATTGTTTCAACTATTAAATGTACTTTGTAAATTATTGGTAATTTAAAGCTTTCAAGCCTTCGAGAACATGTGCACCGCCGCACGATGTTAATTTTACAAGTATAAATTCTATTGGCGGCCGCAGTAGCCGAGTGGTTAGCATTGCGTACTGCCATTCAGAAGGCCTGGGTTCGAGCCCAGATTCGATCAACATCAAAAATTATAGAAAATACATTTTTCTAATTGCGGTCGCCCCTCGGCAGGGAATATCAAGCCCTACGAGAGTGTATTTCTGACTTGAAATAAAAGCTCCTCATAAAAATCCATTAGCCGAGTTGATTTGGTTTTGTGTTTTTCCGACAGGGTGGATACTAGATTTATATTGGAACGAATTTTCGTCATCCCTTCGTTCTCGAAATCAAGCACTGAAGATGGCGGTTCGCCGAAACCGGTTTGTTACAAAACCAAAATTGACAAGGGATGACGAAAATTCGTTCCAATATAAATCTAATCCATCAGCCGTTCGGAGGCGGCTTAGAATAAACTGTAGGTCCCTTCATTTGTTGGTATAAACATCAAGACGCAAAACCACAAATTGGAGGAGGAGCTGACTAAATATTTTTGATATTTTTTTTCCAAAACTGCCTGTTTATATGTACATATACATATTGTCAATTGTTCAGGTGCATGCATGTTCACTTGTATATGTGTGTAAACCCAAATATGTGGTTTATTTGTCTGACATTAACTGTATATATGATAAAGCTTTCCTAATTGAATTAAATTGATGATCGACGCGCTCAAAACAACATATGACATTTTTAATAAAAGTGGTTGAGGTAAGACATCCTCTAGGAATTGGGAAGCATTTATTTGAAACATACACACATTTCACATTCACAATCTTTTTTTTTCACTAAGAGCAAGTCCCACGGAAAATGAGGCACAAAAGTACCAAAAATGTTGGGCGAAATCTGTAGTTTGTTTCGCATGCTTTGTTCCATGAAAATCGAGCGATTTCATTAGTTCAATTTGTTAACTGATTTATATTGTCGCAATGCTCTCAAAAAATAATTTCTCGTTCTAAGTTATCGTAAAAAACACTGTACTGTTGAAGAAAATAACAGTTTGAATAAAATGAAATATTTAAAAAACAAATTATTAGTTTTTAAGTAGCCTATTTTTCATGGCTCAATACTAGAGAACATCTTTTTTATAATTAAAAAATTTCAAAAGATTATCAATATTTGAGTTACCATTAAAAAGGAAAAAAAGTATCTAAAAAACAAACAATAAAGGGCTAAACTCGAATAAAACAGAACATTAGATACTCGGCAGTTTTGCTTTTGCGAGAAAACTTTGTCTTTAAGAACCAATATCAAGAGCAATTCACTTGATGCTCATCTCTCATATTAAAGTAAAAGTATCCTTTGAACTTGTTTATAAGTCTCAATACCCCCAAACTAACCTCAATAGTGCATTAATAGTTGGCGAATCAACGCAATTTCTGTATTTTTCAAGCTGCCACACATTGCTACAATAACACGTTTTGTCATTGTTTTCTGAGCCTCATTTCAATACTAAATAATTTAGAAACACACACATACAGTTGTTTGAATTTGAATTGAAGCATAAATAACTTCCCAATTTAGATTTGACACAACCACCTTTGCCGAATTGAATGGCGAAGCTTTTTTTTAGAAAGCTCTCAAATGATGGGGAAAAACAAATCCAAACACACTAACTGCCAGAGGCTAGAAGCTCGCTAGAAAGACGAAAGCACGCAACGCTAGCGTTAAACGTGTCAGTTGTAGCTCAACCGCCAATCCGACAAGTTTGCCGAAAATCGCGATACAAATAAATTTCTTTCCACTCACAATCAGTTGATTTGATTAACTTCCAAGCTGCGTGAAACAAATATTACAATAATAATAATAACAATAATCAAATAATTCGAAAAACAACAACTGTGTGTGATATTGAACCGAAAATCTATTTGCAACAACAAAAATAAGCAAAAATAAATAATAAAAAAATTGTATACTAACTAATTGATGCTAACGAATATACAAACGACAATTCAGAGCGTTTTGTAAATATCGACTTTATTTACAAACAAATAATACAACGAACAAACACTCCCCCCCCCTCAACGAGCACTTGTTCAACCCGCGATTGCAGCGTCCAAATACGCAGCGAAAACAATATTTTGTGACGGAATTAGTGTCTACAAAACGCTGAAGGCTCGCCAGACGCAACGAAGGACAACAAACGCTCTGAGGAGACCAACTAACCCCAGGCAAACCGTGCTTTTCCGGAGAGGTAATTAAGGTAAGTTTGAGTTTCATTCAGCGCAGCACTGCATGCAAGGAGCACTTAAACACACACACACACACACACACACATACACACACACAGTCATTCACCAACCAACAAATAAAAAAAATAAAAAAATAAAGAAAAAAGTTGGTAGACGGAAAAGTGGGCGGCTTTTTGACATTGCGACTGTAGGCAGACCTTGCCTTGAGCAGCTGTGTAGAGGGGTGGTGGTGAAGCGGTGTTTTTTCTGCTTACATGCGGCAATGCAATTAATGCATATTTCCATGCATACATACAGAAATGCATTTGTATGTGTTTATGCATGTATTGTTGTTTTCCTTCTTCGGTTCATTGACTGATTGCAGTCGAACTGCATGGGGAAGGGTTGGGCTTAGTAATTGTTGTTGCTGTTTTTGTACTCACCTCTATAATCGATCGCGTTGTGCATTTTGAAATTGTTTTCAATATCAATTTGTATTTGCAAATTTATTGCTGAGATTCGGAATTAGAAAGCGTTTATTCGCTTCCACGTATGTGCGTATGTATGTATGTATGTATGTAAATAAGTATATACGTATTTTGTACATATGTATGTATGTGAATGCTGCGCTTAGCAGCGGATATGTCCAAATAAGTAAATATCTCATTATAATAATGGAATTTTTTTTGGTCGTGGAGAGATTTATTTATTGCGGCTTTGACAATCTGTCCTATAATTAATGACAGCAACAACAACACTGCCATTTATGGTCATAAAAAAGTTATTTGATTTAGATGAGATGCTCTTTTATAATACAAATTAAAATTTTTTTTAATTTTTTTTTTAATTTTATGAAATATACGGAAAGGGTGTTCCAGTAGGGATGATATGATTTCATGATTTGTAATTTTTTTTCCATTGCATTCAGTAATGTTTATAATTTCATTCACTTTGCTGATTTTGCCTTGGAACAACTTGAAAACGATAACGCGTTTTTTAAGAAAATCATCTTCTCCGATGAGGCTCACTTTCATCTGAGTGGTCCGGTAAATAAAAAAAAACCTTTCGATTCTGGTGCGAAGAAAATCCACAAATTATTCACGAACAACCATTACATTCACCCAAAATTGACAGTTTGGTATAGTTTTTGGTCTGGTGGAGGGAATCATCGGTCCGTACTTCTTTCGAAATGAAGCTGGTAGCACCGTTACTGTCAATAGAGAGCCGCATAGATCGATGATAACCAACTTTTTATTACCACAATTGGAAGAAGTTGCTCTTAATAACATCTGGCTCCCGCAAGACGGGGCTACGTGTCACACAGCACGTGCAACAACCGAATTATTGCGAGAAAAGTTTGGAGATTCGATTATTTCAAGAAATTGTGACATTCAATAGCCGCCAAGAAGTTGTGATTTAACACCATTAGACTACTCCTCTTGTGGGGTTACTTGAAGTCATTGGTCTTTAGCAATAAGCCAGACTCTCATCAAGCTCTAAAAGTCAATAAGTCAATATTGAACGTGCTATTCATGACATATGATGTGATTTAGTGGAAAAATTATTCAAAAATTGAGTTCAACGAATTCGTACCAGCAAAAGAAGTCGCGGAGGCCATTTGAATGATGTTATATTCAGAACTTCATTGTATCAATTGTACTTCGCTTTAAATAAAAAACATTTGAATTTCCTTAACAATTAGTGTGTGTTTTTTTTTTTAAAGAAATCATATCACTCTTACTGGAAAACCCTATATATTGATATTAGTGTAAGTAATACAGATACAAATGTGTGTATAACAGTATTTAGTAAAAAATTAAAAATCGTCCGATTATCCCTTCGTCAAATGAATTCTCTTTTTTTTAATTTGAAAATCCAACTCGAATAAGGTTGAGCGTTTCGAAAAAGTGTTAACCATTAAAATAATAATAATGATTAGAAATTAAATGCTTTTCAGCTAAAGACCAGAACTAATTGCGAAAGGAAATGTCCAAAGCAACTTTCTCGTGAAAAGCAATGTTTCATTTAGAAAAATTGAGATTTGCTGTGGGAATATATCTAATATTTCGATATTTTCATTTTCTAATTGCATCAAAAATTAAATTTCCTAGTTTATTAATATTGCGTTAATGAATGGTTTGATGATTTCATAAAGAGATTGCCTTTATAGGGTAGAAAGCCTATGAATTACGAATAAATAAAATTAAAAAATTAATAAAATTAATAATGAGAGGAATAAATAAATCGTATTTAAAGCTTTTCATTTGTATTTTGATACATACAATTAATTATAGTCTATTATTGTGATGTATACATACATATGTGAGTACTTATGTGTGTGTAAATATGTATGTATGCATATAATATATGCATGTTGTATGAATTAATTATGACTTGTACACTTATCAAACTCATTTCAAATGTGGTTTGAAGCCGTTCAATGCATATGACCATATACATACATGTATATTTATAGATATACATATATACAATATGAAATTTAAATAACATATTATTAAATATATTATTTATACACGCTCATGCATGTACTCGTTTTTTTTTACAAAATTAGATTGACTTCTATCGCACAAGCAGTACATAAATTTCCAAATTTACAAACATATATGCTCATACTATGTATGTATGTACATTACATATGTACATATGTTGGTAACGAAATGAAAAC
Source organism: Neoceratitis asiatica (assembly GCA_030068015.2). Taxonomy (NCBI): domain Eukaryota; kingdom Metazoa; phylum Arthropoda; class Insecta; order Diptera; family Tephritidae; genus Neoceratitis; species Neoceratitis asiatica. The sequence continues at coordinate 1,276,659 of CM061524.1, forward strand.
AAAATAAACGCATGACATCAGCATAAGAAACCGGTCTAAAGATTTCACAGCTTATCTCATTTACCACTTCCCGCTGACGAGTTCACGGTACCACAATAAAAGCGGCAACGCGAAGCGCAGAATTCAACGCAGAAAAGGCGTTTGAATTGAAGTTCGATTCTTATCGAATGTTTTTTTTTTGTTGTTTTTGTTTTTAATTGCTGCAAACAATGAATTCTAATGTCCGAATAAGTTGTTACTTGAATGAGTAGTTGAAAATGCAATTTCCGCAACTCCAACGCACGCAGCGCAGATCAAGTAAGAAACCAAGTCGTAAAGCTCATTTTACTGCAAAATGGCAGTATGCATCTACGAGTAACTATATTAAAATGGAAAACATATCACTTTCTGCAGAGAATTGAATGTTCCACAAAAACGCCTAGTTCAAAAGTTACTTGAAAAGTTGAAAACATTTCATTTTTGAGTTGAAGAATATTTAAATTTACACCAAAAAGTTTCTTGATTGACGCAAAGGAAAAAAATTAAATAAACATTGCGTTTCCGACAAACTGTTTCAGTATTTTTTTTTTTTTGGTTTTTTTTTTTTTGAAACACCCTAACTCATACGCATACGAGTATCGCAGTAAAATTGGTGCATCTAACTATACGTAACAACCGCATTCATTTGCATGCATCCATAGGTACATATATGTGTACTCGTATGTACGCATGTGTGCTACTGGTTAAAGAGGCCTAATCTATTTGGCAAGCAACCAATTGCTGGGGCAATACGTCAATGACACTTTACAGCATTTTCTTCCGTGAAAAAATCGAATCGAGGAGACAAGTAGAGAAATTTTTTGTAGAAGTTGCAACAAAGTAATTGAGAAAAATACACACACACAAGCGTGCAGTGTATAATACTATACATTAAGAGAGTTATTAAAAATTTATTCCTCTGAACAAATTTAATCTTAATTTTCATAAGTTTATCATACAAAATGAACTTTCTCAATAAATTTATGATTAATAATCGTCAATCACATCAAGCGACAAGTAAAAAGCGATAAAACGAAGTACAGTGAATCAGCTCCAGAAAGATATTTCGATACTGCAAATTGAAGATCTCTTTTTTCTATAGTTTTCAAAAAACATCAAGAAACGATTTTTTCCCAACTCCTTGTGGAACGATTCATCTAAATTCTGCGTATAGTTCCAGGTCACAATAATAGCTTCCAGGAACAAATTTAAGCACTATATCGGCTCAAAAGATTCTTTAAACAAACGTGATTACTTTCGAAGTTCTCGTATTTTAAATTTTTGAAAATTTTGCGATTCTAGCGCAATATTAAATCATATTTTTATACCCTTCATGTACTTGAAATGGTATATTAACTTTGATCTGAAGTATGTAAGTACCAGAATGAGAATAGAAATAGACCCATCGAAATTTATACCAATCTTATCAGAATCACCAGCTGAATTGTATGTCTATCTGTCTGTCTGTCTTTCCATTTGTCCGCCTGTCTGTCTGTCTGTCTGTCTGTCTGTTTGAGCGCAAGCTCAAAAAAAAACACCTCAATTTTTGAGATATTCAACCAAACTTGGTAGGAAGATGAACCTATACGTTTTAATGATCATTTGTTGGAACCCGACAGATCGGACCACTATAGCATAGATACGACCGATTTTTCAGACTTGAAATTCTGGATCATAACACTGCCAAACAAAGTCTGTTAACGAAGTCCCGAACGACGCCCGAAACAAAGGCACCTTGCAGTGATCTACACTTTCATGATTTGATTTATAAGCAATCAAAAGACATGGTAGATGCTGTTAAGCGCTAGATTAATGCAGGCAAAGGGTGTTTTTCATAGAGGTATAGAACTTTAAGTTGCAATAAAACAACGATGGATTATTCGATTGACATGAATTTTATTTATCCTAAAGATAATCTTGTGGCATTATATTTTAAATATGATTTCTGGCATATGACTGCCACGGCTGGCGCGGATCAATCAGTCCAATCTGGACGTCCAATTTTCGATGACTTTTTCCAACATTTGTGGCCGTATATAGGCAATAACACGGCGAATGTTGTCTTCCAAATGGTCAAGCGTTTGTGGCTTATCCGCATGGACCAAAGACTTTACATAGCCCCACAGAAAGTAGTCTAGCGGTGTTAAATCACAAGATCTTGGAGGCCAATTCACAGGTCCAAAACGTGAAATTAGGCGGTCACCGAACGTGTCTTTCAATAAATCTATTGTGGCACGAGCTGTGTGGCATGTTGCGCCGTCTTGTTGAAACCACATCTCCTGGACATCATGGTTATTCAATTCAGGAATGAAAAAGTTAGTAATCATGGCTCTATACCGATCACCATTGACTGTAACATTCTGGCCACCATCGTTTTTGAAAAAGTACGGACCAATGATTCCACCAGCTCATAAAGCGCACCAAACAGTCAGTTTTTCTGGATGTAACGGTGTTTCAACATACACTTGAGGATTACCTTCACTCCAAATGCGGCAGTTTTGTTTGTTGACGTAGCCATTCAACCAGAAGTGCGCTTCATCGCTAAACAAAATTCGCTTATGAAAATCGGGAACAACGGTAATCTCGTTTTGGGCCCATTCGACGAATCTACGCCTTACGTGAGTCTATTCATGATGAATTGCCAAACCAAACTGAGAATAAATCACTTGAAAGCTATTAAATCGGTCGCCATCTTGAAAAGTAATGCCAACTTAAAGTTCTATACCTCTATAAAAAGCACCCTTTACAAAGAAAGGAATATAATAAATTTAGATAGTAGAAACTAGAGCTCCAGATATTGCTCAAACATATTCGAGCAGTGCGAGAATTTTAGCAACGAACACTCGCACAATTGCTCATTGCTCACTACTCGAAAATTTTTCGAGCAGAGCACGAGGAACTCCAGTATTTTGACGAACACTTTGACTTTTTTCTCATACTTTTTTTTAATAATTTTAAATTTATTTATGCAAAAAGTAAAAATCATTGAAAAACCAAAGAAATTTTTTTGTTCTGCTGAGCAGTTCAGCGGGTATCGAGCCAGCATCGAGCTGCTCTCAATATTCGATACCCGGATATCTGGAGCTTTACTTTCTACAACTTTTTGAAAAAATTGACTTGAAAAAATAGTAAAAAAAATTTTTTTAACGCGTTTAGAATTTCAAAACAGTTTAATCACAGTGAAATTTAATTTTCGAATTACATTCCACAAAATTTTTTTATCAGAACAGCAAAAAAATTAGAAAGCTTGAAATTATTTGAAAATTCTAGCTGCCTAGATAGAACCATAATAATTGAATCTTGCAGTTTACGAAACGTTCGTATCAGGCCAATTTTGAGAACTGTTTAGTTGTACAAAATAGAAAAGAAATGTGAAAGGAATGTCTTCGCTATTAATTTAGATTTAAATTTAGAAAAACTTGTTACTTAAAATGTGACGTCATTTTGTTTAACAAATACACACACACACACATACATATCTAGTTATTTTTTTATTTATACGCTCTTTCGCATGCTACCTGGATTTTTTGGCGGTTTTGCTCTTTTGTTCCACTAATTTTTTTTGTTTGTCGTTTGCATTGTGCTTAACGCCAACCTCAGTCTTCACTCGATTACACTTTAAATATACATTTATGTACATATATATATATAAATATATTGTATGTATATTGTATATTGCATGTACATATATTATTACCTCATCTTGTATAGGCGATTAAAAAAAAATGAATTAAAATCCCATTAAATTTATAATTTCAATGTGAAATCATACTATTAATAATAATAATACATACAAACATACATACAAACATATTTGTGACATTAGGGTTGGTTTTCTGCGTTAACAATAAATAATAATTATTACCATTTATTATTATATTTATTCATTATTTAATAGAGCTTAAATGAAAAAAAAGTTCACCAAAGCCAGACCTGAACACCTCAAGTCCATTGTAATTAAACTTTTCTTGTTATTTTGACTCATTTCATAAATTTAGCGGTCTTCACCTCGTTCATCAATCAATTCTTAGTCAATTTTCAGCCCACTCGATCGCGGTAAATGCCTGGGAGATTATACAATAATAATTTTTTTATTCATTATTTACCAATACACGCTCATCAATATTCAACTACTCGTATATAAAACAAAATTTTAGAACAATCTCAATTGAAAACTTTCTTTAGCAGCCATAACTGCACATCCTACGCACTTTACTCAATTTGTCTGGCAATTTTTTTTCTTTAATTTTCTCTTTTTTTTTTTTTTTTTTTTTGAAATTACAAATTTTTCATTGAGCTTTATTATTCCAACCAATATTTTCATTCGATTCAAAATTAGCGCAACTCCAAATATAGATTAGAACAAACGTACATACATATATCTATCTGTCTGTCTGTCTGTAATTGTGTAAATATGTATGAGAATATGTAGAGGTGAGCAACTGGAAACCTGATTCATAATGTAACGTAATCTGCGATGACATAAAAACATGTCTTGAACAGCTAACAGCAAATTGTGTAGGCGGCAATATTTTATTTTTTCATAGAGTTTTTCAATACGAGTTCACCGTGATCGCTATTCAACATGCACATATGTACATACATAGGCGTAAAAAATATTTATTTATACATAAGTAAATATGTCTACATATATCTACATACACTGCCAAAGCACTATGTATACACATTTAACTGACTTTTCTCTGTTTTAAATTTATGCGAATTCGGAAATTAATCTAAAATGATTTTTGGGCCACACTGGACACACTGGGCGTATGAGCAACATATTCTTGCACGATCCTTAAAGCAATTGTGGGACAATCATACATATATATGGGAAAAAACCTACTACCGTTTCAATCATTTGTCCTTATTTATAATTTTTGTAAATTTTGTATCTCTTTTTTCTATACCAATGCTATCGCCAATGGTTGAATACTTCTACTTCGCTCCATTACGAGTCGTGGAATGATTAATTACACACCATTGTGTATTCACCTCAAGTAATTAAGCTCGTTTTTCTGAATTTTCGGCATCCGCATTTGGGCAGCTTCAGTTCTGTATGTGAAGTGCTTCCACATTTTTCGAACATATGGAAATTATAAACATGAATATGTTTCAAGGAGTAATTTCATGATCTATCGGCATTAAAATTTTTAAACAGATTGCAACGCTCATCAAAAACTTTTTCAAATCTCTCTATTATAATATCCATATTTTTAAATAGAATTTACACCACTCATTTTTTTAAAGAAAAAACACAGAAAATTTAAATTTAATGGAGAATGTTTATTATCACCCGAAAGAACATTATTTGGCATTTATTTTTTGAAGAATATCTCTTTCAAATGTTGGCTACGGCTACGTCTCAGATGGTCCATCCGTTGAGTCCAATTTTCGATGACTCGTTCGAGTATTTCGACTGGTAACTGGCGAATGACACGTGTGATGTTTTGCTCCAAGGCCTGAATCGAAGCGGGATTGTCCGCACATACTTTAGACTTTACATATACCCACAGGAAAAAGTCTAACGGTGTGATATCACACGATCTTGGTGGCTAATCGACCGGCCCAAAACGTGAAATTATCTGCTCACCGAAGTGTTCTCTCAATAAATCCATTGATTGATGCGATGTGCAAAAAGTGGCATCGTCTTGTTGTTACCAAATTTCGCGGAGATCACGAGCTTCAACTTCAGGCATAAAATAGTCAGTTATAATGGCGCGGTAACGGTCGCCATTGACGGTTACGTTCTCACCGGCATCATTTCTGAAGAAATATGAACCGATGATTCCTGCGGCCCACAAATCACACCGAACCATGTTTGTTTCTGGATAAAATGGCAGCTCTTGAATCTCTTCAGGTTGCTCTTCGTCCCAAATGTGGATATTTTGTTTGTTTATATACCCATTGAGACAGAAATGGGCCTCATCGCTGAACAAAATTTGACTCGAAAACGTCGGATCTACTTGGAACTTTTCTAAAACCCATAGAGCCCATAGAGATGTCGCTTGAGAAGGTCGAGCGGATTCAGTTCTTGCACAAGCTGTATTTTGTACGCTTTCAATTAATGATCTCGACGTAAAATGCGCCAAGTCGTTGCATACGTCAGTCGGAGTTGCTTCGAATGGCGTTGAATCGACTCTCCACGGTCTTCGTGTACACTCTCAGCTACGTCCGCTATATCTTCTTCACTGCGAGCTGGACGTGATCTATTCGGTCGAATATTATCCAATAATGAAGGCTGGGTCTCAAGATGGGTGCTGGTGTCGCGAATACAGTAGGCCGATTATGTTGACCATAAGTTGAGTGAAGCGCGCGAAACACATTCTCTACAGAACGTGAATTTTCGTAATGAAGTTGACTGATTTGTAAACGTTGTTCAGGCGTAAGTCTTTCCATGATGAAATGCCAAAGAATACTGAACAAAAATAACATGACAGCTTGACACGACTCACGCGTGATTTGTCAAAAAAAAGGCTATTGAAAAATATACCTCTACTTGGGCTACCCTTCATAATGTATTCTATTAAATCTTTTATATTCAACTTTTTAAACAGCTGGCAATATTTTTTCGTTAAGACTCTTTATAATCTCTTCAACTCTCAAGTTATAAGTTTACACACCTCATTTTATCTATGATTTAAGAGACACCATGAATCCTTTTCCCAATTTCCGACAACTTAACCAAAGCCATTTTCATAATACCTCAAACATGTTGTATAAGTTTGGTTGAATCTGCGTAGCAGTTCTCAAGTTATGAGGTAATGCCAAAAATTTCCACTAATTTTTATATATAGGATGGATTTTTATGAGGAGCCTTTATTTCGCCTCAGAAATGCTATCGAAAGGCGCGACATTCTTTGCCGAAGAGCAACCGTAATTAGAAAAAATTTACATTTTTTAAACTAAAGGGTTATGAATTAAGTGATTTCGAAAGTGCAGGCCTGTGTTTTGGCATCTGTCAAACTTAACTGTCAAACTAAACATGCTTGGTTTTAATTAAAAGTCAGGCATTTATGAAAATGGATCGCTTTACCACCGCACAACGCATTAAAATTGTTGAAATCTACTAGAAAAGTGGGGATTCGAACGTGGCCATGTTTCGTGCTTTAAGAGGTGATTATGGTGCACATAATCGCTCAACTACTCAAGCGATTGGTAAGATTTTAAATATAATACAAGTAAATAGTATCGCGATTTTTCCAATGAATTTTTCTTCAGCGAGGAGGCATATTTTTCACTCGTTGGATAAGTAAGTAAGCAAAACTGTCGTATTAGTGGCTCTGAGACCTTTTTGTAGCTCTTGGGCACTTAGAAACCAACATTCGTCAAATTATAGGTCAGATACCGCCTAATATGTATCAAAAAATGGAGGAAAACTATCTCAAACGGATCGAAATTTGCCAAAATTCACGAGGCGGTCATTTGAACGATGTAGTGTTTCACATATAATCTCAAAAACTTTGGTATCAGCAAAATGGATAACCCTGTGGTATTCTATAATTTTGTATTTTGTTTTGACCAGAGTTGGAACGCGTTACTCGCCGCAAGGTAGCACTCACAGATCAGCACTCGCATAGATAATAGTTATTAGTTCATAAAGAAGAACAAGAAAATAAAGTTGCGTATACGCAGCGGTGTGCTCAAAATAGAGTAAAATCCCTACATAATAATTAGAAAAGGATAATACCTTCCTCGAATTTGAAACTCACATAATTTGAAATTCTTCGTAGGAAAGCTTCTCTCCAACATTCTCCGTCGATTTTGATTGAATTCCTTAACTGTAAATGCATTTGAAGCTTAACCAATTTACTCCACGCATAATTTCCGCTCACACAGAATTTGCTCATTATTCGTTCATTATTTCGGTTTCGGATAATTATTTGACAAAGTGCTTGGTAATTTCTGGATTTTTGTTATGGAAACTGAAATTTAGTGTTCTCAGGTGGTGAAGTATATATATACTTATATGTATATGGCTAAATTTCGGTGGTAAATATGAATATATATGTGTATGTAGTGTTATTACACGATATTAAGGGGGTTCGTGACCTACTCATGTGCTCGTAAAGTATATAAAAACAAAAGCATTCATAATTTTAACTTTGGCCGTAAATATTGTCTTGGCTTAAGGCACACAAAATTGACAGGTAATGAAGAAGACAACCTACCTCAATTGCAGTGCCGCCCGAAATCGGCCAAACACGTCACTACTAACAACCGAACATCGAAAATAATATTTTTATGCATGTGTGTGTGTATGTATGTTAAATTTAAATGAGGGCAGCCAATAAGAGACTCTGTATTAAATATAACCCAACAAACATTTATGTTTGTACTCGCATTGGGATTTATTTTTATTCTTAAATACTTTTACTACGAAGATTTAAAAAAGAAGCTTTTACCATTGAAATAAAATTAACTTTCCTTTCAATCTTATAAATATCTTAAATTACGCAATCCGATTCACATTAATCAAAAAAATTGCAATCGCTCCGATTGAAATCGCTTCGGAAATGTTAAAGCAGTTATCAAATACATTTTATTTCGTTTTTACCCGAAACGAAATGTTATCGTTAATGAGAAATCGTTGGCAAAGAATGTTAAACGTTTCAATTTAAGTGCGCTGGTAATTTCTTATCAAGCAGCCATTTTAAAATTAACTTTAACGATGAGCTTGTGCAGTATCAACTTTATCAATTGCGTTTCGTTTCGATAACTCGGCGCTGAAACGAAACTAAATAATTTCATTAAGTTTATTTTTTATATTGACAAAACGAAATGGCTTGGTTTCGTTAGTTGAGCATCTCTGTTTTATAGTCATTGGGTCTTTTTGAAACTCAAATCCTGACGATTAGTTGTGCTCAGTCTTGTTTAATGCTTAATTCATTCTTAAATTCTGTTACTTTAATTTATTTTGAATTAGTTTTAAACTAGATATATTTCATCGCCGTTACAGGATCAATACTTTCAAAACCAATAGTAAGTGCTGCCAAATAGATATTTTAAATTGTAGGAAAAAATTAGAACAAATATTTAAACATGGATGATAAGAAAATCAGCTTGAGAATTGAGAACAAAATCGTTCTTTAAAATTCAGCCGAAATGCATTTCTTTACTCAAGAAAGCAACGGAAGTCACCCACTTATTCTCATTCTGCCTTTTTCCCATTCGTACAGCTTTACAAGTATGGAAACCGCCATTTTATTTGTTTATATTCGAAAACAGCTGAGATCACCTTTTTTCTAAAATTTCTGAAAGCGACCTTATGTCATTTGTTAATTCTTTCATTGTCTCTGTATTTATTGCGCAAAATTTTCATTCCAACGATGCTCGCATCGTCGAGTTTGCCAGTCAACTTGCGGGAAGCCATTATGATTTTCTATTTGGCAGTCAAATCCTGAGATCGACAGGCAAATGCGAGTTTGACAGTTTCCTGCAAAATACAGAAGATTTCATACTTGTAAACCTCTACGATGTTGCAAAACGGCAGAAAAAGCTTAGAAAAAATATTTCAACTCGAATGATAACCAAATTCACTTGAGAATTGGAATTTTAACAAAAAAAATTTCAAAATTTCTGCCGGAATGTATTTCTTTACTCATAAAAGCAGCAGAAATCGCCCGCTTATTCTCATTCTCTCTTTTTTCATTTTGGTTCTCCTCATTAATTTTGCTGGTGAAATTTCTTACTAACTGAAAATAGCAGCTGTCAAAAAAATTAATTTAAAAAAAATGTTATGACGCTAAAAAGTTAGGTAGAGAATAGTCGATTTTATTTGCTATTTTTCTGAAATTTCTTATTCATTTTAAATAAAAATTAACAAATCATTAAATGTTGAAGAAATCTTGCAAAATGTACGTAGATCCATTTTACTTTATTGAACTTTGATAAAATCGCGGCAAATATTTTTAGTTGTCAAACAAACCAATCAGCTGTTTGCCTGCTTACTTCATGCCTGAATTTGGTTTTTTTATTATAAATATTTCCTTATTCTCCTCGCAATGAAGGTAAACTGTTTCCATTGTTCTTCGTAAACACATTGCATATTCACACCGTTATCTAAAATTTTTAAAATTTTGTTTACTTTGTTTTCCGTCGCTTCACTACGCCATTGCAATAACGGTTGTCCTAGAAAATTTGGCGTTTATCACGACATTCCTTTGCAGTGGTAGCGTTGCTATACGAGCGTACAAATACGAGTATGTACATACATATGTGCATACAAAAAGTTTTCTGTATATATGTAAATGTACACACATACATACATATGTCATATGTATTTTATAATAATAATAATAAATAATATGTAACTATGTAAATGCAATGAAAATAGTAACGGCATTCTTCCGTCAAATTGCCGTCCATCTAGTTCAAAGGCACTCAGTCAGCTGTTCACTGCGCAAGGTCTGTAGATATTTATAAGACTTCAAACTATACATACATATATTTTTTTTACTGTCCTGATGCATGCTCGTATATGTCTTCATAACAATATTTTTCATATTTATTTATTATATTTCGTACGTATTTTGCCTTTTTTACTACATTGAACTTCCCAAATGTAGGGCAAATTCAGCCAAGAATTATGTTCCCTAAAGCTAGGCCCACTTAGATGTATACCGAAATGAGCCGTCCGCCAGTTCCGTCTAATACGTCTAGCTATAGAAGCGCGGTTTAAACGAGTTTCCATATAGCGCAACGCGCAATTTGTTTAACAAGTATTATTTTGAAATATTTATTTTCTCTATAAATTTATTATGCAAAATTCAATTCAAGTGTTATTGCAGACACTGCAAAAAAATAGATAGATCTTAACCTTCATAAACTAAATGGTACTAGTGATTTAGGGCACATTTCGAAGTTCCCTACTTTAAAAAAAAAAACAGAAAATTCAAATTTAATGGAGAATGTTTATTATCATTAGAAAGAACATTCTTTGGCATTTATTTTTTGAAGATTATCTCTTTCAAATTTTGGCCGTGGCTACGTCTCAGATGGTCCATCCGTTGAGTCCAATTTTCAATGACTCGTTCGAGCATTTCAACTGGTAACTGGCGAATAAACACGCGTGATGTTTTGCTTCAACGCCTGAATCGAAGCGGGATAGGCTTTAGATTTTACATATCCCCACAGAAAAAAGTCTGATAGTGTAATATCACACGATTTTGTTGGCCAATCGACCGGCCCAAAACATGAAATTATCTGCTCACCGAAGTGTTTCCCAATGAATGCATTGATTGGTGCGATATGAGGGAAATAGCGCCGTCTTGTTGAAACCAAATGTCGCGGAGCTTCAATTTCATGCATCAAATAGCCGGTTATAATGGCGCGATAATTCCACTAATTCCAATAATTGGACCGATGATTCCACCGGCCCACAAACCACACCAAACCATGTTTTTTTCTGGATGAAATGGCAGCTCTTGAATCTCTTCACGTTGCTCTTCGTCCCAAATGCGGATATTTTGTTTGTTTACATACCCATTGAGACAGAAATGGGCCTCATCGCTGAACAAAATTTGGCTCGGAAACATCGGATCTTCTTGGAACTTTTCTAAAACCCATAGACTGTTGAAAAAAGTACCTCTACTTGGATCACCCTCTATATCGGACTTAATTTTCTTTCTGAATACAAAAAAACTCCGCAACCCGCCTTTATGAGACCTAACTTCATATTCATTTTGAATTAATGCCGCTTTTTCAAAATATTTGAAGCATTTTGGGAAAACCGAAAACAAAAAGTCATACACATACATACATAAATATAAATATATATTTTTCTTGCAAATATTATCAATAATCAATAGATCTCAATACGAAAATGGTTGTAAGGGTAATAATATATGCAAAAAATCTCAACTCGAATTGAATATTATTAACTCCACCATCAGTCGAACTTACAATCCTTCTTTCTTCTTCATTCCACACAGATAAGAACAGCGAACACGAGGAAACTAAACGGACCCTGTGAACCAGTAAATAAAAAGCGACTGTTGACCATGGGTACCGGCATAGAACAAAGACCATGGACACCGACTGTACGTCGCGGTAAAATCGCCGCGGAGACTGCAAGTCCGGGACCAGCGTGTGTGCAATTACCAACATTAGTCGGTATGAATGGAATTCAAATAGCTGAGCACACAACACAATCGAATTCATTATTTCATTTCATTTTCTACCCACACTAGGCAAAAAAGTGCCCGACTCGAAGAAACCAGGTGCACCAGCGTTTACTTTTGGCCAAAAACATCGAAGTAATTTCGATTCAATCGGCCCTGGACCAGCACAATATGATGTCACCGGTTTAGGCATGAAGGGCAAGGCAACACCGCCGGCTGCAAGTTTACGTAGCCGCCCCAAAGATAAGGTACTTTTCAAAACGCCCGCACCTGGTGAATACGATGTGGATCGTGCTGCAAAGACGATCATCGACGCAACGCCCAAGTATTCATTCGGTCAGAAACCGCCGAAGGAGAAGCCGAGCTTAACGCCTGGTAAGTTTTTCCTCTGTCATGACGCTAAGTATTTACCATAGGTTCCCAGAATTTATGTTGGATAAATGAATGGAAGGATGAATGGATGGATGGGCATGGAATGGGTTTTGCTGCATTTTTATTGAATTTAACACCATCAAAGAGCATCTAATATTAAGAAGATCCCTTGCCGGTATGTGGTTTAACGGTCATTTGAAGCTAACACTCATTTAAATTTCTGTTCACATTTATAACCCTTCAATGTTTCAGTTTTGTTTAGAACTAAAAAAAAAGAAATTTAGATGAAGATCAACAATGCGTTAGCAATCCATTAGTTAAGTACTGAAATGTTCCGAAGCAAAGCTCTTGTACTCATAAGAAAGCCCATTTAGCCAGTAAAATCGGAGGTAAATTTGTTAACTCTTTGCGCAATGTAGTGGATAAAAGATTCACCTAGGCTTCGTAGCACACTTAGATTACAAATATACATACATATAATATACCGTAAACAAATAGAGAAATATGCATAAATGCATACCTGTACCTCCAAACATACTCGTACATACATACATACGCAAACGTAGATCGTAGAAATTTTGTAGTTCCGTTAGAAGTAGTTTTTTTCAAATTAGTAATATATATGTATGTATGTATTTAAGTTCATATGTATTACTGTAGACGATAATTTTAGAGAAAAAAACTATTCAAACGCACCTTTTAGGTTATGTCATTTTATTTTCTTCTTTTTCTTCTTTGGCGTAGGCAACGCTAACGCGTTTATAACCGCATAAACAGAAACGCGCCACTCGTTCCCTCTCTTCGCTGTTTGGCGGCAGTTGGAAATACCAAGTGAAGTCAGGTCGCTGTCCACCTGATCGTTCCGACGGAGTGGAGGTTTTCCTTTTCCTCTGCTTACGCCAGCGTGTATTCCATCGAGTACATTCAAAGCTGGAGCGGCTGCATCCATACGAACGACCTGACTTAGCGAGCGTAGCCGCTGTCTCTTAATTCGTAGAACTATAACAATGTCGTCGTATAACCCGTACAACTTACCGTTCTACCGCCAACGGTATTTGTCGTTGCCAATGAATACTACTAAAGACAAATCATACGATATTGACATCGTCCAAGCTTCTGCATCATACGAGTATGTTCGAACGAGAATGTTGAGCGACTTGTAGAGTTTGGTTTTGGATCGCCGAGAGAGGACTTTACTTTTCATTTGCCTACTCAGTCGAAAGTAGCACTTGTTGGCAAGAGTGATTCTGTGTTGTATTTCAGGGCTGACATTGTTGATATTGTTAATACTAGTTCCGAGGGGGACAAAATTATCTACGACTTCGAAGTTATGACTGTCAGCAGTCACTTGGGAGCCGAGTCGCAAATGCGGTGACTATTTATTTGATGATGGGAGATATTTTGTCTTGCCTTCAATCACAACCAGACCCATTCGCTTCGCTTCTTTACCTAACCTAGAGAAAGCAGAAGTGAAGAAAGCAGAAAAGTGCGGTATATGTCAGCAATTGTACACTCTTGTAAAAGATTGTACCAGATCTGTTTAGCTCTGCAGCGTCAATTTAAAGAAATCACACGATAAAGAGTCACCTCGTTTGATATTGAACGACGTCTGAAACCTCGTTTGATATTGAACGACTCGGAGAGATCCTTCTCAATTCTAACTGCGCTTCCGGTATTATCCATGGTCAGTTTACATAGCCGTATGAGTTTTGTACGGATACCAAATTAAGACAGCGGCGTAGAGGCAGTTCCTTATTGTGCTGTCGAAGGCGGGCTCACCATCTCCGGATGTTTCACTGGAACAATATTCCCTCCATATATTAAGTATGTTCTAGACATCTGTCACCAAGTGACCTGCTTGATCCCTTTTTTACTTCTAGACTTTCGAAAGAAAGAAAGTATTTGTAAAACCAACCAAGCGAGGAGTGGAAGCTAAGTCACTTAGGTATCTCAATAAGGGTTTTGGATTTATTTGTTTCAAATAGGTATGACCAATTCAATAACTAATTTAAATGCGATTCACCATGAGCCAGCAAATAATCTTACGTCAACGAGTTGAATTAAGGCACTCGAAATTAATCAAAAAATGTTGTTTTTTTTCGTCTGGAGCGTTTAATATATGATTAATATTAATTTTTGCTAAGTGGAGAAATTGAACCAAGCAAATCGTAGCTGCTTAAACTCGTAATAGGAAAAGGAATTTATTATTATATTATTATTTCGTCTGATGCTTCACTGCAATCATTTTCCTACTAACAGAAATTTCTATTTGTACATCGAGCCTGAATTGAGTAGATGACATCTACATATGTACAGCAATTGCCTAAAATTAATTCAATATTATTTAGTGTTAAAAATGTGGTAGTCTTACTTAGAAGTGAGTAGATTGCATGTCCTTTCCAATAGATTTTCTTCCCTCACATTTTCGTCGCGCTCTTCACCTTTTTTTTAATATCCACATTTTTATTTCTCTTTCAATTCAATAATGGTTAATTGTCGAACCGATTACTTAATGTAATGCTGGTAACACTCATACTCGTACGTACATACATAAATAGCGCCAAATAGTTACAGCCCTGAGGTATCATTTATTAAAACCAAATCACCGAGCTACACATTTGGTAGAAGAACAAAGCTCAGAGCCAAAGAGAGAACTCCAGGTAATGCGTTTTTTTGTTTCCTTTTTGTTTCAAACACCGAACAAAGATTATTGGATAAGTAGAAATGTTTGTGGTAGAATTGTTTATTCTCGCATAACTTACATACACACGTATTCAATTAGATATATACAAACAAACATACATGAACAACTAACAAAAATGCTTAAATCCCTAAATAATTAACCTAAAATAAAAGCTTCTCTACTCAAATATCATTCGATTGTGTTTTCTGAAATATGTATATCTTTGTATGTGTTTAAGCACCTCGCTCATGCCATTTTAACTCAACAGAAATACTCTCATTAATCTCTACTTCCAATAGCACCTGGCGATTATCAACCGGAGAAAGTTCGCTTCGACCATAGTCCTGCATACACAATCTCCAGTAGACATGAGACAAAGATAATCAACGATTCTCCAGCGCCAAGCGCATATTGCCCTGAGAAGGTGCGTTTGAATACCACCCCGGCTTATACAATGGGTGGTAAGCATGAAACCGCTCAAATTAGTGCCACACCAGGACCGGGAAATTACTGTCCCGAGAAGGTTCGATTACATCATACGCCCTCATATTCTATGAGCGGCCGCCATGACTTGAAAAAGACCAATGACACACCTGCCCCTGGAGCCTATTGTCCGGAGAAAGTGAGGCTGGATCACACCCCAGCGTATTCGATGGCAGGAAAACACGATCAGAAAATCAGTAATGATACACCTGCACCAGGGGACTATTGTCCTGAGAAGGTTAGACTGGATCACACGCCTGCTTATTCTATGGGTGGTCGCTACGATCTCAAAAAACCGAGTGACACCCCCGCTCCCGGAGATTATTGTCCTGAGAAAGTAAGGCTAGATCATAACCCAGCGTACACGATGGCAGGAAAACACGACCCGAAAATAAGTAATGACACACCTGCTCCTGGGGATTATTGTCCTGAGAAAGTCAGGTTAGATCACACACCTTCCTACTCGATGGGTGGTCGTTACGACCTCTCGAAGCCAAGTGACACCCCCGCTCCCGGAGATTATTGTCCTGAGAAAGTGAGGCTGGATCACACCCCATCGTATACGATGGCAGGAAAACACGACCCGAAAATCAGCAATGACACACCTGCTCCAGGAGATTATTGCCCTGAGAAGGTTAGATTGGATCACACACCAGCTTATTCTATGGGTGGTCGCTACGATCTCAAAAAACCCACTGACACTCCCGCTCCAGGAGATTATTGTCCTGAGAAGGTTAGACTGGATCACACTCCAGCGTACACGATGGCAGGAAAACACGATCCGAAAATAAGTAATGACACACCTGCTCCTGGGGATTATTGTCCTGAGAAAGTCAGGTTAGATCACACACCTTCCTACTCGATGGGTGGTCGTCACGACCTCTCGAAGCCAAGTGACACCCCCGCGCCCGGAGATTATAGCCCTGAGAAAGTAAGGCAGGATCATAACCCAGCGTACACGATGGCAGGAAAACACGACCCGAAAATCAGCAATGACACACCTGCTCCAGGAGATTATTGCCCTGAGAAGGTTAGATTGGATCACACACCTGCTTATTCTATGGGTGGTCGCTACGATCCCAAAAAACCGAGTGACACCCCCGCTCCCGGAGATTATTGTCCTGAGAAAGTCAGGTTAGATCACACACCTTCCTACTCGATGGGTGGTCGTTACGACCTCTCGAAACCAAGTGACACCCCCGCTCCCGGAGATTATTGCCCTGAGAAGGTTAGACTGGATCACACTCCAGCGTACACGATGGCAGGAAAACACGACCCGAAAATCAGCAATGACACACCTGCTCCAGGAGACTATTGTCCAGAAAAGGCTAATATAAGCAATATGCCGGCATACACATTCGGTAGCAAACACGTTCAAAAGCTTGACGTCTCTACACCGGCCCCTGGAGAATATTCGCCAGAAAAGTTTCGCTTAGACAATGCACCTGCGTTTACTATGGCGGGCAAGCGGCGTCAAACGATAACAATTGACACACCAGCACCTGGTGATTATGCGCCCGAAACAGTTAGACTGGACCACTCACCCGCCTTCACGATTCTAGGTCGAAGAGATGACCAGAAAGTGAGCAATACACCAGCTCCAGGTGAATATTACCCCGAAAGGGTTCGTCTTGATCATCAGCCAGCATTTACCATTACTGGCAGGAAATATCTTAGTCACATAGAAAACACACCATCTCCGTGTGAATACAAACCCGAAGAATGTAAAATTGATCATGCTCCAGCTTACACTTTCGGCATGAAGACCAACACCACGCTTAGAAGCGAATCACCGGCGCCAGGACAATATGAATTTGAGAAAATTAATTTGGATCGAGGTCCAGCGTACACATTTGGCTTGAAAGTGACACGGGAAGTGGTCAGTGAAACCCCAGGTAAGAGGCACAAGTTGTATTCCGCTTCGATAGTGCGTCTACTTTCAGTAGGTATTTTGGTATAGAACAATCTCTATGTAAATATTTGTACGAATCCATCTTATTCTAAACTAAATGCTCGTGAGTGTGTAGAAATACTTCTACTTCATTCAATGCACTTGTATATTTGTAAATATTTATATGTATGTATATTGTAAATTGGTATGAATATTTTGCTCCCATAGCACCCACTGCCTACGAACCAGAAAAGCATTCCCTCGACCACACGCCCTCCTACAGTTTTGGTCTAAAGCCTAAAGAGAAGCTCCTCTCCGTTACTCCAGGTAAGTTTTCTCCATTTTTTCTAAACATGAAATCGATCTTCTTGGAAGCCTTATTCGGTAGAATTGTTAGTTATGATCATATTTATGTACATAAGTTTCACGTTCTTCTTTGGTCTTTGTATATATGTATTTAATTTGCATTTTCGTTACGCTCAAAGCACCCGGTCACTATCGTTCTGAAAACTGTAAATTAGACACTTCACCTGCTTTCACGTTTGGTCTCAAGGTGCGGCCGATGCCAGGTGAGTTAAATATCAGCATTTCCCAATAATATATTAGTTGAAGCAAAGAAGCTTTCAATTCAGTTATCGAGTTTGGTGTTCTCACACACCACTCAATTCAATTAAATCTAATCAATTAATTAGTTAAATTTATGGGCTTTTAATTGCTTTCAATGAATTCTTAAATTCTGTGAAGTCTTATTTGGTTTTACAATATTTTATTTTATCATTAAAATAGCTTTAATGAAGGCTACACATAAGATCATTCCTTTTCGAGTTATCAGACCTGGTCTTCAACATGTAGTTTTTAAGAAAAAATTAGACGCATAAAATTTATAGAATGGGAAAGAATTTTGTTTTATTTTAAAGATAAGGGTTCGCAATTATGTTTTAAAAATAATTTCCGGCAAGTGATCGCCGCGGCTGGCGCAAATAATCTCACACTCGAATAGTAACGCACCGAATATATGTAAGTCAGTCTGCTCATTATGAAATGGCTAACCAAACTGGGTATAAATCCACAGAGAGAGAGAGAGAGAGAGAGAGATTAATATCTAAACATTTCGAGGTAGAAAAATAAACGACCAAGAAGAAGAAAAATAAATGTTTCAAGAGCCATAGAGCGAAGCGACGTCGCTTGGGAAGGTCGAGCGGCTTTAATTCTTCCACAAGCTGTACTTTGTACGTTTCCAATTGAAGATCTCAACGTAAAATGCGCCAGAACGTGAATTTTCGTAATAAAGTTGAATGGTTTGTAAATGTTGTTCCGGCGGAAGTCTTTCCATGTAAAAATGCCAAACAATACTAAACAAAAATAACATGACAGCTTGGCATGACTCACGCGTGATCTGTCAAAAAAAAGAGGTTATTGAAAAAAGTACCTCTACTTGGCTCTCCATTTAGAAGCGGAATACGACAAGAAATATATATTTTGTAACAATCAACAGCAAAGGTACAAGTTAGGGAAATCCCTTTTCAATTTTGATTCCTTCTTGGGGTTTTTGTTGCTTTTTGCTTAAAAATACTTTCAAATTCTATTAAAACTGAGTTTTCAAACGAATACTTTTGTTGCCGAAATTCTTGGTTTGTAGGGGAGAGGGCGACTATAAGAAGGTACGCTGCTTTCTCTCGCTAGAAATTAAAAGTTTCGGCAACAAAAGTATTAGTGTGTAAACTCAGTCTAACTACAGTTTTTCGATTGTTCCCTATTTAGATTACTATTTAGGCTGTTCACTGTACCCAGACACGACTGTACGATAAAAACTGTAAATTTACTTTGTAACCGCTGAAGCGATTTTCGGCCGAGCTCTTCCTCAAATTTTTGATTTTGGGTCTGGATGTTTTTTACCAACAAATGGAAGAACCTACCGTTTATTCTAAGCCGACTTCCAACGGCCGATGGATTCTTACCAGGAGCTTTTATTTCATGTCGGAAATACACTCGAAGGGCTTGACACTCCCTACAGAGGAGTGACGGCATTTAGAAAAATTAATTTTCTATAATTTTGGATGTTACTTTAACCTAGACTCGAACCAAGGCCTTCCGTATTGTAGCACGCAACGCTAACCACTCGGCTATTGCGTTGCGCCCACCAACTTTAAATTAACGTTTCATTTTCCAACCTGTAGTGGGAGTACGGCTTACTTCAATGGAAGCAGCGTCAAATAGTTTTAACTGTCTTGATTGCCAATTAAGTGCCTATCTGAACATAGCATTAGTAAAAAATTTCAATTATTGTGTAAATATTATGATTTTAAGTGCTTGTTTTCTCAATTCTTTCCATTGCTTTTGTTTTCACTTCCCATTTATGTACATATGCATGTTTGTGTGTGTTCTACATACTCAGCACTGCCAAGAGGTGCTTATGTTGAAGATCGCATTTTACAAAGACGAGAACGCCGCTTAGCAAGTCCTGGTGAGTACATACATATGTATATATGCAAGCATGTAGATTGATGATCCGAGCATCGCATAAAATCATCACCCAACCGAGCATTTCCACTTCATTTATATATATCCTAAGTACTCCAAACTTCACCATTCATATCAGCAACTTTCTCACATTATGCCATTTTATTTTACTTTTGCTTTTTCTATGAACACACCTACACATACTACATGCACATAAGCATTTTTTTTTTACTTAATTCACCTCCCCACTGTAGTACGCACCAATCAGATCCAGCAAAAAGAAAACGATGAGGACGCCAAGTCCGACATAACGGTTACATTAACCGATAATCGCACCACTAATGTTGGTAATCTCACCACAACAACAATACAAAAAGTAGACGAACAAAGTGCTAACGTCGGCGGCAATCATAAAACGAACAAAATAATTCGGAAACAAAACGGTGGCAACAGAAAATCAATCACCACACAGCACTTCACCAAAGGCACACTAAGCAATGGCACTGCAGATCATGCATCCGATGGAGGTTCTAATGTGATCACGACTACTATCACAACAACAACGCGTACAATTGCTAACGGTGTGTCAGATGACGGTAAGAAAATTAGCACTGCACATGGCAAAGTCGACGCTACAGCGGCAAAATCTATTGGTACGGACACCAAGACGGTACTACAGTCGGATGGCTCCGCTGTTACGACGACTACATCAAAGAAAACTTCCTCGGTTAAATATGTTGTGGAGGCGAATGCCACACGCGAAAAGA
Source organism: Neoceratitis asiatica (assembly GCA_030068015.2). Classification (NCBI taxonomy): domain Eukaryota; kingdom Metazoa; phylum Arthropoda; class Insecta; order Diptera; family Tephritidae; genus Neoceratitis; species Neoceratitis asiatica. The sequence continues at coordinate 1,297,458 of CM061524.1, forward strand.
TTGTAAGGTAAAGTAGCAAGTGCAAGGCTCAGTTCCATGTGGGAGGTATTTGTATTCTCTTTGTACATACATACATATGTATGTATGTATGTTTATATGTTCACTAACAGAGTAGTGGAAATCATTTAGATGTTAAAGAAATTAATAATTATTAATTAATTAATTAATTAAAAGCAAGAAAAATTCAAAGTTATATTGATAGACTGCAATATCAATGCCAATTTGCTACAAGATTTGCTCAATTTCTTATTTATTTCAATAATTTTTCAAAAACATATGTAGGAGCTCTTCAAGGTACGGTTTCTAAAAATTGTACCTTGGTCGTCTTTCTTGGTGATTTGAAAAAATTTACCTTTTAGATAAAGTCAACCAATTTCATTTCCTTCACGTTCTATTTGAGAATTTTTGTATTTTTCTTCTGTAAGACACCGTTAGTTTTCCTTTATTTTTATTTTTCAGTACTCTGAAGCGTAGTTAGTGTATTGAAGACGTAATATATTTTCCCGACTCTGGAATTAACACTCAATTTTATGAACATACACAACATACATTCATATGTAAATGATAAAAATTACAATATAAATAAAAACTTTTTATTTAACACTATAAATAATTATATATGTATATATTTCTAGCGCATCTACTTACCCATCCATCCATTTCATCATATAGCATATGTGCATACATATGTATTTACATATGTACATATATGTATATATTTGAATTTAACATCACAAATGTATTTGTGTCCATCACTTAATACTTCTCACACTCTTCTAACTTTATTCAACAGCTCCTAATGTCTATAAAATCCCCACCGTCTTGGGCATCAGTAAAGAGGGTCCAATACGTTCCGCACCTGCATTCACAATGGCTGGCAGGCAGAAACCACGTCTAATCCCAGCATTATTGCTACCCGGTCCCGGTTCCTATGATGCTGAGTATACGGTTATGAAGTATAAGCCGCCCATGTACACAATGCGCGGCAAATTCAAGTATCCGAGTGATGAGCAAAATAAACCCGGACCGGGCGCACACTGTCCCGAGAAGGTAATATTGCGCTTTTTTTATTTTATCATTTACCCATGTGTATGTATATGTGTGCTTGAGTAAATACATACATATATGTATGTGAAATTCGTCTGTATTTATATATCGTCATCATATCTAATCATCAATCATCTCTCTCACATCGGCAATAGTATCAATTGTATAAATCAAATCCTGCACCATCGTTTTCAATTCATCACAGCCCGTTTTCGGGCCAAAGAAAAGCTTATCTCATACCACATCTAAATAATGCATGCCCGGAGCCACAATTCGGATAGACAGTATTCAAGAATTCTTTTTAGTGATGTTGGAAGTGTTGAGATTCATTATTTTTGAATTAGAAGACCATTAGCAATCATTTCATTTTGTATTGATCAATTGAATTGTATAAAAATCTACATGGGTAATCTTCTACTAGCATAGTATGAATGTTTGTTATGTATATTTGTAGTATTAACAGAAATATGTATTTCAAAATATTTTATTTAAATATGTATGTATAAAAATTTTTACAAGTGTATGTTGACCATCTTAGGTTAATCTGTCACACGTTCCAGCCTACAGTTTCGGCATCAAACATTCGCCCTACATCGGACAACTTCACGAAAAAAGTGACTACGGTTTCTCTGGCATATGTTGAATGCGGCCTCTCTACTGTGCAAATCAACAAAATTCCAAGACGGTTTAGTTTTTAACTTTGTTCAACAACAAAACTAACATAAGGCCTATTTGAATTTAAAAAGAAATATAACTAATTTTTATAAAACTAAAAAATGCTGTATAATAAATTGTTGATAATATTTTGTATAAACTAATTATGCACTATTTCGAATAAAGATACTTATTTACAAACAACATGCTCATACATATGTACCTTTTTATTTATATCTACAAAAGGGAAAACATTTTTTTAATTAACTTCTATTTAAAATTTAAATCTCAACATTTTGGTAAGGCGTCTCCAGATTTTTTTTTAAAGTTGTAAATATATACATATTTTTTTAATCTTAGCTTTCCCAACATCATTGTGCAAAGCGCAGCAATCCAGTGTTCTGTTGTCTAACAAACAGAAGGTTTAACACAAAAATTAACACAGACATTCTGTGATGATGAATATATGTACATATGTTTATGCAAAACAATCAAATTTCTTTCTTTCATTTTATTTTATAAGAAATTACATGGAGAATCTTATAATAATTTATATATTACTAGAACTAGTCTTCGATTTCACCCAGATATAAGGTTTTATCACTTGAAGCAGATAATATCAGTGGCTCTTTTGGATGGAAATCTACATCATTAACACTGCCATTGTGACCAGGTAATTTGTATAAAATGCGCCGGCTTGTTGTATCCCATATATAGACGTGGCGATCAGCAGAACCAGCAGATATCTGTTAATAAAAATAATAATAAAGTTAAAAATTATTTGGAGTAAGGAAGCCTTTAATATTACTTTGCTGCCATCCGGCGACCAGCAACAGTGCAGTAAGTTCTTTTCAAAATTATGTTGGTGTCCTTGAAATATTTTCACGCAACGTTCACCCGGCACATAGGGACGTACATCCCATATTCGCAATGTATTATCCATAGAATTGGAAAGTAAATAGGAACCATCTGGTGATAGCGAAATTCCTGTAATTGTATCTGTATGTCCACGCAATCTATGCAGCACTTGTTGTTTACGCACATCCCAGATTTTTATTTCATTATCAATGCCACCTGATATTACTTGTTCTCCTATATCATTGAAGCATGCCGCTGTTACTTGATATGAAGACTCCAAAGTGTGGACAGAATTCTTTTTTCGTGCATCCCAAATTCGTACTGTATGATCGTCCGAACCTGAGCACAACATCTGTATACCGCGGCGAGTACGATGAACAGTATTTACAAAATTTGTATGACCTTTAAGTCTACGTATACGCTGTCCAGTAACAATGTCCCAAATAGCTACAGTTTTATCGGTAGCACATGTATATACATTCGATCCATCCGTTGAGAAGTGTGCTTCCAAAACTGCACCACTATGACCGGACATTACCATTATATTTTCGCACTCGCCATAAACATTCCAAATATCTGCAAGGGAAATTAAATTAGAGAATTACTTAAAAGTATTTTATTATCTGCACTTACAAATTTGTCTATCAAATCCGGAAGAAAGTAGTATGTCACCATCTGGATGAAATTCGGTGGTAAAAATTTCCCCTTCATGACCTTCCAATAGCATGATTGGCGCCATCAAATTGGACGTACGCCTAACACCCTAAATAAAAATATTTACAATAGTAAAAATAGCTTTTCAAAAATATTTAGCCAAAGTGTTTATCTACTACCGATTCCATCAACGCTTTGTCGCGATTGGTGTATGCAATGAGATCATTTTTGCTGCGCTTATTTTCCTGTGCAAGCACTAAACTTGTTCCCGGTCTTTTTGTGCCCATTTTTAGTATTGAAATAACACAAGAAAACTATAAAACACGCTTTGGTGCTCAAAAATATTAAAACAATAAAATTGTTGCAACTAAATAAATGAATTAGCTAGTAACAGGGTGGTCGCGAGTATTGAAAATTTTTCCATTGGTGTTATCGGACTAAAGTAATTTAAAATTAAAAAGATTTTCATACCCAATAGACATTTTCGGCTATTAGTTTTTTTTTAATAGGTCTTACTGAAACCACCATTAATAAGTATTCAAGAATTTTTTTATGAAAAAAAAACTCTATATTGGCATTAACTAATTTAAGGATGCCCAAATTGGTAATTGCTAAAACCAAAAATTTAATTGAAAAGATTTTGTTGAAGATCAAATTCGGACCATGAACGAATCCTTGAGAATATTAGTAATTATTTGAAGCCATGGTAACGAAAACTCTTGGTTGGAAAACGTATAATAATGAGCTTTGATAGAAAGATAACTAAATAACGAAACATAAATCATTTTTTAACCGCATAATGGACTCAAATTTTGTTAGTCAAATGTCTTGTATCTGTGTTGGACCCAAACGTGCTGGGAAAACGCATCTACTAAAAGCATTAGAGAATCCGGGCTCCATTGACGAGACAACCTACTCCATTCCAACCAATGGTACCAACATCTTTACAATCAATCTTCCGACTAAAAATTTAAATGGTTCTAATACAACGCAAGTAACGCCCCAAACAGAATCAACGGTGGAAAAAAATGACAAAGATTCAGCAGATCAACGACGCAAATCGCAAAAGGCTCCATTAAAATGCATACGAATTTTGGAAATTGGTGGAGCAATGGCACCACTTTGGCGCCAATATTATGAGAATGTTTCGAAAATCATATACGTGGTGGATACCTCAAATTTATGTCAAATTTCCGCAGCAGGTTCGTTTGAAGAATATTAATTTTTTTTTAGCAATTATGTGTTTGCTCAAAGTGTTGCGTATTTGAAGGTGTACTGCTATATTCAATATTGGCTGAACCTCGATTACAACGTTGTCGAATCCTCCTGGTGCTGGCGAAGATGGATTACGCTTATCGACAGATGAGGAATGAAGCTTTACTAATGTTACAAATATCGGTGAGAAGCTTGTAATACGGCTCTACCTAGATTCGATATGCGCTGAGCCGCTCTCTTTGAGATTGTATTGTCTCATCCACATTTCATAAATGAGCGGCAAATAAACAAAAAAAATTATCAATAAAACATATTTTTTTCAGAAACTCCAAAAGGAAATTCGACAGGTGCTAACCATTGTTGAGGCTAGTGCAGTAGATCAAATGGGACTGGATGCCATTTACGCTTGGTTGCAGATTCCTTAAGAGATTACAATAACAAAATAAAAAACATTTTTAATTTCGCTAACATTTTATTTTATTTTAATAAATAATAAATAGTCATAATTTGTTGATATAATAAAATTTACTATAGTTTTGGTTGAACTTTTTCGAGTACCCTAATTGCTGCGGGGACTACTGATTAGAGTTTGTAGTGAGCTTGCATGTACTCCAGGTTGCTGTCGATCTCCGAACTATCAGCCATTACTTCTTTTGCTGCTTGGAGATATGATTTGGCTCGCATTAAGTCGCCAGAGTGCGCTGCGAGGACAGCTAGGTTGTTCAGAGCGGTTCCGCTGCACGCGTCCGCAGTTAAACAAAGCTGAAGGCAACGGCGTGCTAAATGAAAGTCGCCAGTGGACTGTGAAAGAAATGTGAGAAGAAAGTTAATGGCTAAAGTATTGACTAAATAATAGGTAGGTAATATAAGTGATTCAAGAAAGCCTACCAACGCCACAAAGCTTAAGTTGTACCATATATCCGCCTTTTGCTCAGCCGTCTTGGAAAGCAATAGCGCACGCTGAAAACATGGCAGCACCAGATCAATTTGGCCACCGTACAGACAGCACAATGCAATGTTGCAATAGAGTTCGGCCGAGTGAGTGCCCAAAGAGAGTATACGCCTGATATAAATGACCCGTTTATAAATGACAGAAAAATATATAAATTTGACAAACCTGTAATACATAAGTGCCATTTCCGGGTTGCCGTCGTAAAAATGATTCAAAGCTATTGACGCCAGAGCTTCGACGTGTATGGGATTGAGTTTGGTGATGAGGCGATATATTTGCATGGCATCATCAGGTTTAGACAAAGCATCAAATATGCGGCCCTGCTCAGCGCGAAAAGTCACATTGAACGGATGTTGATCTACAGCCATGCTAATCAGCTCCAGTGCACGTTCGGGCTCATTCAGTCGCTGATACAAACGTGATAGCAACAGAAACGTATCGGGATGTGGAAAAACCGCCAAAGATTGTACCAAAAATGTTTCCGCTTTTCGCGGCAAGCGTAATATAAGCAAACATCTACCTATCTGCTGATCCCACCACCAGTCGACCGGTGCCCCAGCGGCTACTGAACCGGACGTACGCTTTTGCTTGTGCACTTCCATAACGGCCTCACAAAGGGAGTAAGCCTTTTGTACGTCCGACTCGTGATAGTAAAGAAATTGAAAGAGTGCCTTGATGAGAGCTTCTCGTTCAGCGTATATAGTGGGATTGAGACGTGACGCCTGATACAGCTTGGCGGTGACATCGCCTACCGCATATGCAGCAGCTGACGTCGCGCGTATCCGTGAGGCTGTGCCACATCTTGACGATCCTCGATTACCGAGTGAGGAGCCTGGTCGAGAGGTAGCAGTACCGGGACGCACCTTGAGAGAACATATGGCATAAGTGCTTATAATATCTACCTCATTCTGAATATCTCATACATACCATACCCGACTTGGGTCTGATGCTTTTGCTGCTCTGTGCGGTCGCTGTACGGCTGCCCTCGCTCAACGACAGACCATTTCTCGATGCAGCTGTTGACTTCGCTCGTCGTGTGCTCGTGCTCGGTCGCGGTATAAATGCGGTTTTAATTGAGGTACCTGGCCGGGCGGCTGTAGCGATTCGCTCTAACTCCACTTCCTCATTCTCTGTTTATATGTACCATGTATGGCCCAAAAAAAACAAGATGGTAAGTAGTAAATATGAACAATTTTTAAATCAAAGACTGCAAGAGCGAGCTTGGCAAAAGAAAGAAAGAGTACTCGAACCCGCATTTCAGCGAATGTAATACAATACACAAGCCAGTAAACGTGTACCCAAGCTAGGGGCGGTATCAGGTCATGCAACATGCAATAACCAAAATCTTCCAACAGCAAAGCAATAAAACAACAATAACGAACACTAACAACGAATGGACACAGTCATACCAAATACTTACATACGTACACATGCAGTACGAACATGTGTGTATGTCTATCTGCCGAAATACTGAAAAAAAAAGTAATAAGTAACAAGATGAAAATAAAAATTCAGGGTGATTGAACACGATGGAATGCGAGAAGTGTGGCATGAGTATTTGGGCGCTGAGCTGGTGCCGCTGTGCAGCCGCCGATGGAATGCAACTGAAATATTACAAGGCAGTCGTAATCCGTTAAGCCACTCAAGCTCGGAATTCAACTATGCTTGTTCATATGTATTGCATGCCTGTATTTAACTGAGCCGTGGCTGTACTGTAGTATGCACGCTTGCTTGCGTTTTGATCATAAGACGAGATTCTACATGAAGATGCTGGCAAATGGATGTTTGAACAGCGAAGGAAAAGAAGGACTCGCATTGCGGTGCCATATGAAGTTGATTCATTATCAAATTTGCATAGGATTTTTCGAGACAAATGGATGAATCTTGATGCATATGTAAGAATCCAACAGAACCATTAAATAGGGTCAAGGGCTAACTAACTAACTGTGCACTGCTTTGGTATTGTCATGTGGGATCGCCATGGCAATGGGTCTTTAGTAATACAATAAAGACAATTAAAAGTAGTCTCTTCCTATACAGGACTTTCCTATACCATTTTACAGGGAACGCAATTCCGTCAAGGCTAAGAGCACCCGGAGTCTATTCTTTCCATAAAAGTAGTGGCCTCGGCGAAAACTCCGCAAAGAACAGAAAGGCAAAATCCACAGAATGATCACAGCGGGCGCATACTGGACCCATCCTGAGAACTAACCGCAGAAAAACTGAGTTTGACAGAGACAAAGTTCAAAACTAAATTGCCCTTCCAACCGCCAAGATGTCGAGAAGAAGAGAGGGGAAATATCTATTTACGTCAGCTCCCCTGCGGGACTGACTGTCATCTCAACTCAACTCTAATAAGCCGTAGATCCACAATCATCACTTATTTTTTTCGTAGGCGTAAAAGGGTTAAGGTATCGGCTTGGCCCTTTCGGCAATTAGCAATTCAGTAATCATTCCAATACGCAACTAAGTAACAGTGTTGATTATACTGTTTGGCTACTGTGCAATTCCTCTCGAATACTTACATATACATACATAGACGTATGTAACAAAGTACTTACCCCCCTCGAAGGCATCATCCGTCTCCAGGTCGTCGATGTAGACTCGTTGGGTAAGTGCGCGCATTTTTAATTGCCAAACGCCCTCCATCATCCACGTGGGCATGCTCACTTTATTGTTATTACCATTAACATTGGCATTGTTGCTGTTGTTATTATTATTATTACTGTTGTTGTTGTTGTACTTAAGGTTTTGGCTGTGGCCTCGCCCATGCCTTGAGGAGTTTGCAATATTCAAGTTGTTGCTGGCACCAACACCACCACCACCACTCGCGCCCCAACTGTATTGTGCATCAGCCTCATGCTTCTCGCCCGACGGCGGCGACAACGATGACGACAACGGAGAGGTAAACATTTGCACATTTGTTTCATGGCCAGTGCGCAACATACCATTGCACACCTCAACGCATTTTTCATATTTTCGCCGTCGAAAGAGCGACACCGCCTGGAAATATTGCCATTCGAGCGCAGCTATTGTTAACGTTGACGTCGGCGGCAGCTGTGTCGCCGGTTGAGGCTCTTTCTGAGACTGTGACGTCTGGGACTGAGCTTGAAATTGCGAGTGTCTCTTCTGCATTGAAAGTGATGCCATGGTTGTCGCGGTATTTGCAGAAGCTGATGTCGCCAGCATACTCATACTGTTGGCAGTGCCTATCATCATGCGGGTGGAGGGGAGCGACGCCAACGGTGCGAGTGGTGCCAAAGGAGTCGCTGTCATCATCTTGCCATCTGAACGCATTTCGCTCCTCCCCCTCCTCTGCCTCTGATGCTGATTAAGTTTCTTCCTCCCTCTGTGTCCGTACAACTGTACTGACTGTAGAAAATACAAAAAAAATAAAAAAACTTTTCCTTCCTCTTCCTCAAGCCCGATTCTTCTGCTTACTTCTACTGACTGTGCCTTCTCGATTCCTTCGTATGTTTGTTGAGTTTTGAATCGCTCTTCGTACCCTTTTCGTTATTGCCTACATCCAAACATACATACACACACATTTAGTACTTGTATGTACATACGTTTGAGTTCTCCATTCAAAGTCGTTCGGTTGCACTGACTTTGGGCTTTATTGATTTGGGCTGTTGGAATTTTAAGCACCGGATGAGTTAATTTCTTCAATTTCGAAGGTCGCACAATTTGATTGGAATTTCTAACAAATCGTCGTATTGTTTTTCAGAATTTTTTCTCTTTTCTTTATGTATTCACACACACTCACATGAGCCCATTTATACTCGAGTTATATATACTCGTGTGTATGTATGTAGATTGAGCATTTCTTGTGGATATCCGCGTTGATTATGAAGTTTGTAGAAAATATTTTTCTTGAAATATTTCGGTGAAACTAGTCATGCTAAGCAGTTTGAAAACATTGATGAATGGAAAACTATTGTTTTGGCCATTTCGGTTGCCATGACTGTAAGTACAGGGTGGGTATTTTAAGTATTGACGTCTGCAGAGCAATTTTTGAATGAGAAAGTGAAGCTATTGTTGAATATATTCAGCCATATGAAAGCTCTAATCCCATATTTACTAATCGATAGAGTAAATGAAAGTTTTGACATGACGTGTCACGAGACTAGGAATGTACAGTTATTGATGTGGTGGTACTGTTGGCAGCTGAAAATTTGCTAGCTACTATATGTACGAGGACTCAGAGAGGGTGGGTTTCAGAGTCAGTAATTTTTAGACATTTGTTTCTATACCAATCCAATCCAAAGCGGGGCAGCAAGGAAAAAGAGAATTTTAATTTATTTCTACTGAATTTAGTACTGAATTTTTACCATTCTTCATTTAAAGCCAGCTAATATGAGTATTTTAGGCGGTTATAGGAGCGTTTCAAATACGGGTAAAAGATCAAAAGCTCAAAAGATTTCCAGGAATGTAAAAAATGCTTCTCCCATCAAAAGTAAAGAATGCATATCTTCACACAACCAATGCAACTTCTTCCCCTGAATTCTGAAATTTCTTTCTAAAAGTTGACAATGGAAATGGTATTGGTGTAGAAATCTACAGTCCTCGGATGTCTCATTCTACAGTCAGATAGTGTGCGAAAAAGATGTGTGAAGACTGTCAGCATTTGTAGTCGAGCTGCTGCAGTGACTACAGAATAGAGGAAAACTATACCAAAGGCGGCCTCAATAGCCGAGTTGTTAGCTTTTTCCATTCGAGTCCTGGTCCGCTCAACTTTCAAAATTATAGAAAATTCATTTTATAGCATTCCTGCATTCATTATTAGATAATATTCGATCGAATAGACCACGTCCAGCACGCAGTGAAGAACCGTGGAGAGTCGATTCGGCGCCGTTTGCAGCAACTCGGATTGACGTATGGAACGACTTGACGCATTTTACGTAGAGATCTGAAGCCGCTCGACCTTCCGAAGAGACATCTCTTCATTCTATGGGCTCTTGAAAAGTTCAAAGAAGATCCGACGTTTTCGAGCCAAATTTTGTTCAGCGATAAGGCCCATTTCTGGCTCAATGGCCCATTTCGGTGGAATCATCGGTTCATATTTCTTCAAATATGATGCCGGTAAGAACGTAGCCGTCAATGGCGACCGTTATCGCGCCATGATAATCGACTATTTGATGCCTGCAATTGAAGCTCGTGATCTCCGCGACATTTGGTTTCAACAAGATGGCGCCACTTTCCACATATCGCATCAATAAATGGATTTATTGAGAAAACGCTTCGGTGAGTAGATAATTTCACGTTTTGGGCTGGTGGATTGGTCACCAAGATCGTGTGATATCACACCATCAGACTTTTTCCTGTGTGGATATGTAAAGTCTGAAGCCTATGAGGACATTCCCGCTTTGATTCAGGCTTTGGAGCAAAACATCACAACAATGTCGTTCGCCAGTTACCAGAGGAAATGCTCGAACGAGTCATCGAAAATTGGACTCAACGGATAGACCTTGTGAGATGTAACCGTGGCCAAGATTTGAAAGAGATAATCTTCAAAAAATAAATGCCAAAGAATATTCTTTCGAATGATAATAAACATTATCCATTAAATTTGAATTCTCTGTGTTTTTTCTTTAAAAAAGTAGGGAACCTCGAAATAGAACCCCCTTTAATTGCGACATCGAGCCCTCCGAGAGTATTTCTAACATGAAATAGAAAAGGTTCACATAAAAATCCATCTACCATTCAGAGGCAGCTTAGAATAAACTGTAGGTCCCTCGATTTGTTAAAAAAAACATTAAGACGGCACCACAATTTGAAGAAGTAGCTCATGGATTCGAAACATCTAAATTGGAAAAAGGTTTTTTTACAAAATGCGCTTGGTAGCCTCTAGGCAGGAAATGTCTACCCTCCTCCTTACCGTAAACATGCATCAGAGCTGATCAGAAGCGGCTCAAACCGTAGATCCCTCTATTCTTCGGGAAAATCAAAGCGCGCACCTGTATTGCGGTGACATTTACCTACAGCTGTCCACAAGTCTACAGTGGCCGATGATATGAAGATTGTATTTTTTAATTCCAAGTTATTTAAGACCTGTAATGATGCTACGGCAGGATCCGTAGCAAAAACATACCTAATTGTGGATACAAACGGTCTCTGATTTCCAAACGCCAGGTTTGGTGCACGTCAAAGTCCTCTTCATTCATGTCTTCTGCATTCGCCATACTAGCGGACAAGTCTAAATTCTTCAAAATAAGTATGTATGTACGTATGGGTGTATTTCGTGTTTTTTTTTCTTTTTTCTTTTTTTTTGTCTTCTTGCATTTTGCAATGTCAGCTCACACTCTCCGTCCGCCACACGGACCACCACCCTGGGCTAGTGGCTGAACGCTGTTTTAAGCTTTGCCAATGATCTTACCAACATTTTTTTTTGTTATTGTTGTTGCTATGCGACTGTTATTACTACTGATCGAGTTGGCGTTTCTGTGTGTCTGTGTGTATGTGTGTGTGTGTCTGTGTGCATGTGCGCGCCACGGCAGTGTTGCATGTTGATATTTTTTGTTAGCATCTCCTCGGCAATATCGGCGCGCATTAACATGAAACAGCTACTGTGCAGGAATTGGTCTTTTTCGTTGATTTTTCTTCAAGAGCCCAGTGTCGCCTGCCAAAGGGCAAAGCGACCAAAACAGGAACAACGAGCTGAAGGGATGGCAAAAAGAATCTAAAGTCAGGCCTGGCTTTCCGTTGACGACGTCGCTTGGCTGTGTGGCTATGCGGCTATGCGGTGCGCATGCGCGGTGGCTGTGGCCATGACGTGTTGCAAGAGGAACAATGAAAAGCGAAAGACCACGAAAACTACATAAATAATTACATACAGACATACATATATACATATATGTACATATATTCGCACGTTCGCGCTTACGAGCATACCTGTAGATCTCCACATATGCATACGTATATATGTATAAATACGTACATATATACGAGTATGTGCATGCATACACGAAGCAATAAAAGGGGGAAATATTGCTGTGATACAACAAAAATGTCAGAAACTAAAAAATTAACTTGAAAATAAACTTAAACGCGCAAAAACTTTGCCAGAGACTTGAGCTTCTGCTGTAGTCTTTGTTAGATTTTTGACAGAATCTTTCATTTAGAGCGAGCTAAACATTTTGAGCCTCTAATTCTGTCTATCGAGTGGTTCTAAAGGCTCTTGGATGGATCGCAATTCTCACTTAAAGAAGAAGAAAGTCCATTAACTCAAGAAGCACTCATGCGATCCCATCGACACTTGGCACAAAAAAAGTTCTCAAGTCCAGCAATATCCAATGCGAGCTACTTACTACCGATCGGCAAGGAAAGTGCATAGCCTTGAGGGTTGTTATTTCTGAAATGAAATAAAAAAGATTGTCGCAAAAATCCATTAGTCGTTCGGAAGCGGCAATGAAAAATCTTTTCCAAACTCGTTTAACATCAACCGAAATGTGCACGTGAATGATGGGTAGCCACCAAAAATCACACGTGTACAGTAATGTTGTATTCAATTCCCGGTTCCACCGGAAAAAAATAAACCTTTCGGTGGCTACTTTCGGAGCCTACAGATTACTAGGAGTTGCCCATTTCTACGATCTCCTTGGGCAATGATTGGGGTCACCGTACTTGTATACATTCCAGTTGGAACCCAAAAACTCAAGATCCATTACTACGTGTGCATAAGGAAATATTGGTAAGTAAGTACCTGATGAATTCCCAGTGCGCTGTTTGAGAGCTGGGCACACACAGAGAAAATGAGTTTCTATGTTTCTATATTCTCTTCTGGTTTGCAACTGCCGCAACGACTGTTATAAGGTAGACCAATTTTTTGTTGCTCGCTGTCCGAAGGGCGTTATTGTAGCTGTAAGTCGAGTTATACTTTTCCTAGATCTGTTTAATAGGTTCTTTGTTTTTATACTGCCATACTTGAGCCGTATCTTCTTCGCTATCTTACAGTTTGATGAAGAAGTCAATCTGTTCGTCAGTTTCGCCTTGCCATCCGTGTATACTAGCAGAAGTCGGTAGACGAAAAGAAAGGTAGATTTTGAGATCTTAGGAAAATGCCCCTCCAACTTCATCGCAATCCATTTTGGATTCATCGGTGTAGATTGAGATGGTGTGCTCCTCTCCTACAAAGCCTTTTCGCCATTCCCGTCTGGAGGGTATCCTCACCTTGAAGCAACCATTGTAATCTAACCTAGGGAGGATATAGTCTGACTTACTTACATGTTTTGTATGGGACCAGGGAAGGTTTAGATAGTTGGAGGAAATTATTCACAATAATTGGAAGTATCTCCAAACCCGTTTTAGTGAAGGTACGAGCCCTCAAATATTTCTACCAATAAGCAGCAGTTTTTTTTTACATTTGAGCAGTCTCGTTTTCTGTGAAACAAATCTTTTACTTATGTATAGCTGTGTGTGTGTGTGTGTAAGTGATTTCAGCTTAGTTCGGTTTTGGTTTTGGTTTTGGTTTCGGTTCGATTTGGTATGTCGATCTGCACGCTTTGGCATTGCATCGCACAAAATCGCATTCAATGGTATTTGGTGCATCGTGAATTTCACTTTATTTTCAGTTCAGTCATTCCTAGCAGCCGCAGTATAGACAACCAAGAAATTCAGCAAATTCCAGCAATCGAGCAATCGATCCAGCGTTCCAACACTCCAGCGCTCCTTGCCGTTGCTTGTTGTTGTTGCTTGTTGTTGTTGTTGCTATTGTCATTATTGCCATAGCTATGCCTCGCGATGTTCGCTCGCCCACCTTCTCCTCGACACTCCTCCGCTCCACCGTTGGCTCAGCTCTGCGGCCCATACGCGTTTCGTAGCCAAAACAAGTTTTGGTATTTATGCTGTTTACCATTTATATACATACATAATATGCGCATATATACATACATACATTTGTTTTGTAGGCATAAAATAAACATATATATGGACATATATGTATATAGACACATATTCGTATGCATGTATGTATGTATGTATGCATGTGTACGTGTAGTTCGATGTATTTTAATTTGAATTTGTTTCACTTAATTCGGTTTTTTGCCATATTATTTGGCGTTGTAAATATGTTTAGCTATATATACAATCGCACATACATGCATACATACATACGCACATACGCACATATGTATATCATACACTCTTCACGCACATTTTCAATAATATACATAAAATTCATAGTAAATTGTTGGAATTTGCGGCGTTCATTGGTAATTCCCAAAGTGATTTGGGGCAAAATAAAAATTCCAATCATTTCAAGCATACTCTTCGAAGCTCATGTTCGCTCTTCCTCATAAAGAACTGAATAAATGTGTGATGATGGTCAACACAGCTCGCAAACGATGTACTAGCAGACGACATACCTAAGCTAAAACGAAAGACTGAGGACAAAATTCTACAGGACAAGGTGGGTGAAGGAAAACCATGCTCGGACTATGTTGCAGCAGAGGCAAAGGATTGATATCAAAGTGGTTGTTGGTCTTCTAAAAATAAAGTGAAACACCGATCCTATGTCGGCGGGTCACCGATCCAAGAGTTTTTGAGAAGCTAAGCCGAGGGTCCAAAATGGGTTCAGAAAACCAGTCTAAAATGGGGTTAGACAGGAAATGACAAACTAACCTTGACTCGTTTTTCGACCACGATCTTAGAAAATCACGGTTTCAAGAAATGGAGGACATTCAGCAGGAGACGAAATAACACCTGGCATCATAGACGAAGATTGTCATGTCAGGCGGCACAAAGGCATTGTTGGAAAACCTTGGGTTAAAAAATTTTCAGAACGAAATTGTGTAAGTAACGTATACTGCTTGAGCTCGACTCAGATACTCAACTTAAGCAACCGGCTTAGATACTCAGCAATGGCGGAGTGCACCGGAAAATTTACCCATGGAAAAAGCTTCGCCACATACCAATACTTCTAAACCTAAAGCTCAATCATAAAAACTTCACAAAGCAAAGTGAATGAGTCGGGCAGTGAACGAAGGCAAGACGAAATATCTTCTACTAAGTGCTACTTCGGACTGATTAGGCAATTAAAAAGTAAAGTCCGCTCATCACGGTCGTTCTGCTGCACGATGTGAAAGCCTGGATGATGACAAATCTGATTAGTCGGCACTAGGAGAAAGGTTTTGCGAAGGATAAATGGTCCTTTGCGCGCTGGCAATGGCGAATACCGAGGACGATGGCATGATAAGCTGCACGATAATGCGGCGACATTGACACGCTCGCAAAATCATATTATCCGAATGGATGGGAACATACCAACTTTGAAGGTATTCGATGTAGCACCCCCGCTGGTGGAAGCAGAGGAAGAGAAAGACCTCTACTCCGTCAGAAAGAACAGGTGGAGAGCGACCTGGTTTCGCTTGGTATTTCCAATGGGCGTCACACCGCGTGAAAAAGAAATGAATGTGGCGCTGTGGTTGATTCGGTGCCTTCGTCAAAAAGGAATAAGAAGTGACCTATTCTTTCCGACAGCGATTAATGCTATTCCGAGTCATTTCTGCATACCTAGACATTAGAAAGAGCTGAGCTGCCTGGGCTCGCATGCCTGTTTGTTTAAATCAATGGAATAACGTGTCATCCCATACCAATAAAAAGGACAGTAAATCCCTACATAAAACATTCCTAAATTTGCACACAGACCAGCATGTCTACATGCATATTTTTGCACAGGCAACGAAAGGGAAAAATAAAAAAACAAAAGCAACAAAAAGGAATTTCCATTAAAACATGCAGAGAAATAATAAAAGTAAAAAAAAAAATTAAAAAAATAAAATCAAAATGAAAAAGTCGCGTTTAATATAAAAATAGTTAGCCTTCGGAGCAGCAACAACAACAACAACAACAACAACAACAAAAATGGCAACGGCAACGACAACCTCTTACAACTATCCTAGCGTGGCGATAAAACCAGTTCGCGAGAACACTGCAAAAGCACAATAAGTAAGCTGGATGTGCAGCAACCCATTACTTGAATGAGCTGAACTGTGCCGAGCCAAAGTGGAAAGATACATAGGTATGTAAGTGCTCCTATGTGTGTATCCATAGGTATGCAGCGGCAAAGCATTTCGAACTCGCGCGGCAATTTGTGTGCGGACATCCCCAACTGGCTGGCTCTTTGACGAAACTTGGTTAGCTTGGTTCCATGTCACGGCCTGACTTGGCCAGTTTAGTTTGACTGTTGGTCAGTTGGTTGGTTCCGTGCAGCGATCGACCTGATCGTTTGCGTTTATTATTGGTATGCGAAATGAACTAAGTCTCTCGCTCTCTGTGTGTATACGGATGAATGTGTGTTGTGAATGATTGTATGGCATGTGCGCGAAGTTTTTGTCGATTTCTACATTTGTGCATGCTTTTGTGCCTTGTTATTGTGTGAGTTCAATTGGAGACTGCCTTTGGTTCAGAAATTTAGAATATTCTTATAGCCAGCACCGTCCTCACCAGAGATATCACAGCAACTGGTTTCTTCATTTTGAATGTTGCAAGAAAATTTAAGTGCCGAAACAGCTTTACGTATCTCAACCTCTTGCAGATATGTGATATGAGTAGAATGATCGGCGAGCCCCAGTGAAGTGATTCCTTAACTAGCTGGCTTAACTACACTTCACACCGGCCATCCTGAAAGCTTTGCGGAATCTATACATGTACTTGTCGGTACAATCACTAAGTGGAGGTTTTGAGTACTCACCACAGTTTTTACAGCGGCAAATTTATCAGCGCTATATTCGACTGTGGTTAGAGAACTTCAGCTCGGTCTTAACTTAGTTGGAATTCAGGCTTTTGGATGAATTTTGGGTTTTCCTTAGTTCATACACATTTACTTGTAGTTCCTCGCTTTCGCCGCTGCCGCTGTTTCCAACGTCGTCCTCGTCTTCGTGTTTACAGCCTTTTCGCAATCCAACCAACAAAGTTATTTATTGCTGCTGTTATCGTCGTTGCTGTAGTCAACGTCCGTCGTTGTGGCCGATCGTTGAAATTTCACCGATACATGCAGCGAGTACAACGCACACAGTCAGAAGTAGAATTCTTCGCGCTTACAAACATACACATGCTCGCATTTTTTTTACTTTCACACCAAAAAAATATATACCGTAATGAGCACTAATCCATTTCTCGGCTACAATTCAACCAGTACTAGTTAATAATGTTGGCGAAATTATTGAAAATGCAAGGCAACGTGGCAAGTATTTGAGAGAGAGAAAACGTTGTAGTGACACGAAATAGAAACAATTTTTTGTCAATAAACAATAAACAGTGTGTCTTCTTTTCTTTCTTAAAAACCAGCTGTCTTTGGAACTGAATTTACACACATAAATGCTTAGTAATCACTTTTGAAAGCAGCGCCTTCGGTTTTGGGCTCTCCATTTTCATTTTAAAGCTAGAATAGCACAAAAATATTAATTGAAAATTTTTCGCAAGGGATTATGTGCCTTTGCCTTCTAGAGATATATTTTCTGATATTCTCAAGACAACTAACTTAAGTTTCATCTCACTACTTTCTTCTCTTATCTGGCTAGCTTTTCACGTCTGGTCACCTTCGTTCTAAGTGAATAAAGACCAAGAATTGAATTAAGCGAAAGTTTTAGATTTGCTTACATTAGTGGAGTATAGAGTTGAGGCAAAGAAAAGATTCGATTTATAAACCCAACCTAGAAAAGAACGTTAGGTAGGTTAACGAATAACAAAATTTTTGCGACCAGTAGGTTAAGAAGTTGGGGTTATTGATAAGTGATCAAGTATGTTCAAGTATAAATATCATGGAAATCGGTCTGCTTAAAACTTCATTCTCCCACACCCCACAGTTGCCTTCCTTAAGTCGCTTAGTTAATTATTAGCCAACTTATGATTTATATCATGGGACCGTCTCCATGAATTTCTTAGTTTCCCCATGCTCTTAACTATCAGAAAACAATTTTTGTTTTAACTGGTGATCCAAGTAGAGGTACTTTTTTCAATAGCCTTTTTTGACAGAACACACATGAGTCGTGTCAAGCTGTCATGTTATTTTTTGTTCAGTATTGTTTGGCATTTCATCATGGAAAGACTTACTCCTGAACAACGTTTACGAATGATTCAAATTTATTACGAAAATTCCCGCGTTCTGTAAAGAATATGTTTCGCCCGCTTCGCTCAACTTATGGTCAACATATTCGGCCCACTGAGCGTACTATTCGCAACACCATCACCCATCTTGAGACCCAGCATTCATTATTGGATAATGTTCGACCGAATAGACCACGGTCGTAGCTGAGAGTGTACACGAAGACCGTGGAGAGTCGATTCGGCGCCGTTCGCAGCAACTCGCTCTGGGCTCTTGAAAAGTTCCAAGAAGATCCGATGTTTTCGAGTCAAATTTTGTTCAACGATGAGGCCCATTTCTGTCTCAATGGGTATGTAAACAAGCAAAATTGCCGCATTTGGGACGAAGAGCAACCTAAAGAAATTCAAGAGCTGCCATTACATTCAGAAAAGAAACAGTTTGGTGTGGCTTGTGCGCCGGTGGAATCATCGGTCCATATTTCTTCAAAAACGATGCCGGTGAGAACGTAACCGTCAATGGCGACCGTTATCGCGCCATGATAACCGACTATTTGATGCCTGAAATTGAAGCTCATGATCTCTACGACATTCGGTTTTAAGAAGACGGCGCCACTTACCACACATCGCATCAATCAATGGATTCATTGAGAGAACACTTCGGTGAGTAGATAATTTCACCTTTTTGGGCCACTAGTTTGGCCACCAAGATCGTATGATATCACACAGTTAGACTTTTTCCTGTGGGGATATGTAAAATCTAAGGTCTATTCGGACAATCCCGCTCCGATTCAGGCCTTGGAGCAAAATATCACCCGTGTCATTCGCCAGTTTCCACTCGAAATGCTCTAAGGAGTCATCGAAAATTGGACTCAACGGATGGACCATTTGAGACGTAGCCGCGGCCAACATTTGAAAGAGATAATCTTCAAATGATAAATGCCAAAGAATGTTCTTTCGAATGATAATAAACATTCTCCATTAAATTTGAATTTTCTGTGTAAATACTTCGATTTCATTAAAGATTTTAAAGAGAAATTCATTTGGGAGAAGTATCAGTTAAAATATAGAGTAAAAATTAATCTGCTAGGGGACGCCGAAATGGCTTTAATACCAAAAAAATCGTACATAAAGACCGATTTGTGTAAAGAACGATTGTCAAGGAAAATTGCCGAAAATATATCAGTATCAGCCACCAGCATAAATTATAAGACTAAATCTAATCATAGAACATCATAGAACTACTCGGAAGAGGTCTTTACAGGCAATAGAGCTAACTGCATGGGGAAGAATATATCGATCAACCACATCCATTTTATTTATTTTCTATCATTTATTGTTATTGCGAAGACATTGAATTCAAATGGAATTTCTAACTGCCGCCGTGTGAGAGATTCACTTTCTGCATTGCTGGCCTGTTGTATCAGGTTCGCAGGAGGCCAAATTCTTTCATTTCATATACCGTCTTACAATGGGATCGCACGGGTACTTGAAGTTGTGAGCACCTACTCTTTCAACGTTTTACTAATAACGGTCTTTGAATATTTTTTGTGTTTTTTTTTTTTTGCTTTTGTGGTTTTTGAGGGTATATCAACTTTGGTTCAAAATATGTAAGTACCAGAAGGAGAAGAGATAGAACCATAAAAATTTAAACCGATCGGATCAGAAAGACAAACTGAGTGGATTTAGTCATATCTGTATGTTCGTCTGTGCGCACGTCTCTTTAAACGCAAACTAGTCGCTAAGTTTTTGAGATTCGCGTGAGGGTGTACTTTAGTAATGTATTTGATTATTAGTCCTAACGGACCGGATCGGTTGACTATATACATATTTAGCTCTCATTCAGCCGATTTATACAGATAAGGCGAACTGACGACATACATAAGTACTTCAATAAAACATCTAAGGACAGCAACATGTATGTATGTATGATTAGTTGCACATTGGTACCGAAACCAATCATTCCAAACCTATTTTTCAGATATGACAAATAATATTTAATTATAAAATGTTACACAAAAAAATTTGGCAAGTTCAAGAGAAAAAAAGACTTCGGCATGGTCGCAGACAGCACCTCCGTTTTCTTCGTATGAGTCGCGACACGTGAAAAATACCACCCCCGATCCACAGGCATCGATCAAGACCAAGGTATATTCTCTGGCGCACTGATTTGGTGTTCATTACCAATAGAATCCCTCTTGGCCGGCTTCAATCTGTGCACTTTTGCCAATAAAAAAAAAAATAAAATTAAAAAAAAACTGAAGAAAAAAATAAATAAATATTTTTGTCATAAACTTCTATTGTTTTTTGCCCTAATAGACATGAATGTAAATGCATGAATATATGTATGTGTGCGAGTGTGTGTATTCGCAAGCGAGCTTAATATGCATATCTACATACCCGTTCGTACGAGTACGAGTAAATAAATAAATAAATTCATAAGCATACTTGTACCGCATGGATAAATACTTATGTTTGTAGACATACACATGCACATATACATATGTGTGAATGTAAGTATGCATAGCCACGAAGAGCGCTTAACATACATACATATGTACATACATACATTCAAACATATGTGTAGTCAACAATATACGGTGTGTCGGTCGGTCGGTCGGTCGGTCGGTATGCACACAAGATCGCATTAAATCGGCATTTTAGGTTGTGGCCGCGCCACACCCGCTTACGCAGCCTTTACACCGGGCTTAAACATTTGCCGCATTCCAATTAGAAAATATACGATACCCCATTTAAATTTATGGTCATTCAAATGTCTACGCTGGCAATGCTCCAGCTCCAACTACACCTCAAGCTACAGCCGTGCTCCCCATATCACCAGCCAATACATATGTACCAACACATCACACCAGCTCTTTTCCATACATACATATATGTATTTCGTGTATGCATGCGTGTGTGTGTGTGCATATTCGATCGCAGAAAATATTCGGCGGGCATGAAAAATGTGGAGAAGCAAACAAATAAGCTACAAAAGCAAATAAATATTTGAGCTCCCAAACGATCGCAATTTCGAATTGAAACACTGGTGCGGACACTTGGGTTTGTTGCTGGTGCTGGTGCTGGTGCTGGTATCGACTGCTCCGCGAACACTGTACCTCCACTGAGGAGCCCCCAAAAGGCTCTTGCCATAACCGAAAAGAGAATGTACATACATACGTACAGACAAGCATTTATATATATATATATACATATAAATATAAATATATATATATATATATACATACGTATGTATGTGCATAAGTATGCATATATGTATGTATGTATACAATTTGTATCTGTTTGTATGCACATACACACGCACATGCATTGACGATAAAACCAATGGAGTTGTGTTTGTATATACTCGTGCGTATGTATGTATGCATGTATCTAGAAATTATCAACAAAATAGCGCATTCCAATCTAAAATCACGTTTTCAATAAACTAACACCGACGACGACAACGACAACGACAACGACAACGGCAACGACGGCGACGGCGACGACGACGACGACGACCGAATAACAATGACAGCGTTGAGTATCTCTAAAACGCTGGCTGGTTGCTGGTAGCTGGTATTTGGGAGCAGCAACAGCAGGCATCCCAAGAAATATTTGCGCCGCTCGTCGATACTCAGATTCACATACACGCACACACACACACACATGCTTATTTCGTTCAATACAAACACAATCACGCGAAAGTCTTGCTGGCAAAAACAGGTATTCGACGATCGGAGTTCGAGTCTGAAATATCTTTTATATACATATGAATATATGTATATTAGGGTGATTCAAAAATATTATATTTATCTTGACTACCATGTAGAATATATGTATGTATATAAGAAAATCGCAATTTTTTATTTGTGTCTTTCATGCAGTGAATGGATAGCAATTAATTGGAAACATTGACCGTAATCATTATGTTTATGATCATTCGAAAGAACATTCTTTCGATTTTTTTTTTTTTTTTTTTTGAAGATTTTCTCTTTCAAATGTTGGCCGCGCCTACGTCTCAGATGGTCCATCCGTTGAGTCCAATTTTCCATGACTCGTTCGAGCATTTCGACTGCTAACTGGCGCATGACACGCGCGATGTCTTGCTCCAAGGCCTGAATCGAAGCGGGATTTTTCGCCTAGACTTTAGACTTTACATATATCCACAGAAAAAGTCTAACGGTGTGATATTACACGGTCTTGGTGACCAATCGACCGGCCCAAAACGTGAAATTATCTGCTCAGCGAAGTGTTCTCTCAACAAATCCATTGATTGATGCGATGTGTGGGAAGTGCCGTCTCGTTGAAACCAAATGTCGCGGAGAGCACGAGCTTCAATTTGAGCCATCAAATAGTCGGTTATAATGGCGCGATAGCGGTTGACGGTTACGTTCTCGCCGGCATCATTTTTGAAGAAATATGGACCGATGATTCCACCGGCGCACAAGCCACACCAAACCGATGTTTTTTTCTGAATGAAATGGCACCTCTTGAATCCCTTCAGGTTGCTTTTCGTCCCAAATGCGGCAATTTTGCTTGTTTACATACCCATTGAGCCAGAAATACCCTAATCGCTGAACAAAATTTGGCTCGAAGACGAACTTTTCAAGAGCCCATAGAACGAAGCGATGTCGCTTGGGAAGGTCGAGCGGCTTCAGTTCTTGCACAAGCTCTATTTTCAGCGCTTTCAGTTTAAGATCTCTACGTAAAATGCGCCAAGTCGTCCCAAATACGTCAGTCCGAGTTGCTGTGAACGGCGCAAAATTGACTCTCCACGGTCTTCGTGTACACTCTCAACTACGACCGCCATATTTTCTCCACTGCGTGATGGACGTTCTCTATTCGGTCGAATATTATCCAATAATGAATGCTGGGTCTCAATATGGGTGATGGTGTTGCGAATAGCATGCTCAGTAGGCCGATTATGTTGACCATAAGTTGTGCGAAGCGCGCGAAACAAATTCTTTACAGAACGTGGGAATTTTCCTAACAAAGTTGAATGATTTTTGAACGTTGTTCAGGCGTAAGTCTTTCCATGATGAAATGCCAAACAATATTGAACAAAAATAACGCGTGATCTGTCGAAAAAATGGCTATTGAAAAATATACCTCTACTTACTCTACTCACCCTTTAATTCGTAATCATCATTTACGGTCCCTGATTAAAAAACTTAAAGTACTAAAGTTGAATTTTAGTGATTGATCGAATTCGTTTCTTTTTCCGGTGGCTCTGTGAATTTTTTCAATGAGCAGAAATACATTTTGTACTAATGTCAAAAATCAAAATGATGTATTTGAGCAATTCTGTTAAAAAAAAACTTAATTTTCTTCTATTATTATATGTAGTACGTAAAATACTTGTACATTAAGTTTGAAGCCCCAGCGGCAGTGCTAGAAAATACACGGTATCGAGTTAAAAGTAATATTTTGATTTTCGTTGCGTTTTGTGCCGCCCTTAGATAGATATTTATAACAATATGTATATGTGTATGTGATTGGCAGAGACTCTGGAATTTTTGTTTCGTATTCGGCAGAGAAAAATTATTGTTCGCCGTGCTTTTGGGTTTAGTTCGGTTTACGGCGCTGAGCGAAGCGGTCAAGATTTCTCAAACGTTCGTTGTTAAATACAAACATTTTTTCTGTAAATAGCAAGAGCAAAAACAAAAACTAAATAAGAAAATAATATAATAAATTCAAATAAAATAAAATGAAATAAAATAACTCAACGCAAATGTGCCAGACGATATAACGGAGTGCTTGAGATTCCAGTGGTCACAAATTTCAAACCAAATAAATGTGTAAAAGCAGTTATTCGAAGCAACACGAGAAAATAGCTTAAAATCATTTCATATACATATGCTCATTTAAGCCGAAAAGAGGGAGCTGAAATATTTGTGTGGAAAGAAAGTATGTTTTTTCTACTGTTTTTCTGCTGTTCTGCTCTTAATGATATAAATATGATTGTAGGTATCCGTTTGTAGGTGTGTGTGTGTGCATGCTGGTGTGTTTGTGAATAAATATGGCGATAAAAAATTTTTCTTTTGCGAAAAAATATTCATTTCAAATTAGTGATAAGTGATTTCAGAGCGATTGCATGTTCGAGGCGCAAAAGCGCAACAAGCTGAGCTGAGTTGAGCTGTGCTGTGCTGTGCTGTGCTGAGCTGAGCTGAACTAAAAGTGTTTCACGATCGCTTTTTCACATTATCTGTTGGCTAATAATTATAAACGAGCAAATAGATAAATATACATATATGCGTGTATATATGTTTGTGTATACATATGTTTGCAATATGTGCATATGTATGGCGGAATTTACTGTACGAGTTGTGTGAATTTGTGAGGTGGTTGAGCGCAAAGATCGCTTACTAATCAGTCAAGAATGTGGCACATTTAAATATATTTATTTAACAAAAAAAAAAAAAAAAAAAACCATGCAAGAGCAACAACAGTACTATAAACAGCAGAGTGACAAAATAAAATTAAAAATTATTAAAAATAAATGGAAATTTAATAGAAAAATTAACAATAAAAACAATGAAACTAGTATATGTAAATATTCAAAAAGAAAAAAAAAACAGTTGAGTGAATTAACAATTCAAATATTGAAAGAAATTTAGGAAAAAAAATTAAAAATCATAAAATTGAAATTCTTCGCGCTGTCATTTTTGGCCGATTTGGCGACACACCGCATGGATTGTCGGGCTCTTAGGCCATATAAAAGCAGGGGATTAATTCAATTCAATTCAAGGTGGTGAATGTGCCTCTATTTTACAACAATCTGCATAACAACAACAACAACAACATCGGCAAATAGTTTCACATACCAAGTAAATAAACATTGAAACAACTACACACTGTACGGTTGTTGCCTGTGTTGTTGGTTTTTCGGGCTATTATTATTGCTGTTTGTTGCCGTGGGTTGTTGTATTCTAGTTAGAAATTATTTTCTAACAAATGAGAAATGAATCGAATAGAACCTGGTTAAACGAAAAAAAAACACGTTGTGTTCCCCAAACACACACAAACGTAGTACTCTAGAGGCAGACGCACCCATATACAGGCCCACACACACACACACACACACATAGATCTCGGGCGCTCACAGATACTCGTGCTGCGCGAAATGTGGGCGCCCGAAGGCACACACACACACATAGAGGCAAAATAACAGACGACGCCAGAAATCGCGCGCCACTCCACGATCACTTTTTGTCGCTCAGTGCGCTCGGTTCGCTGTGAATGTGTATGTGCGTTATTCTCTCCGGCATGCGCTCTCCACAGTGACTGATAAACTGATTGTTTGCTTGTGTGTGTGTGTGTGTAAGTTTCGAACAAATTTTGTAAGGCTGTGTGTGTGTGCGCGTGTGGTATTAATGTAAAATGTCGTCGACGAAGCGGCGTAAAGTCTACTACAACAACAACAATAACAATAATAACAACAGCAATGCCAACGAATAAGAGGCAAAATGAAAATACAACAAAAAATTGCATGACATTCTTTCGGGCAACAACAATTCGTATGTGAAATGAGATAGAAGAATGTCAGCTATAGCAACAACAACAACAACAAGGAAAATAACAATAAGAACAGGCTAAGGGAAAATTTAATAAGAGCACAAACTGAACGACGAGAAATATGCACACATACATACATACATACACATATGCATATATATGAAAAAATATTTCATCGTACACACATATGTATATGTATGTACATACACCTAACATACATATGTACATATGCGCTTGGAATTTTTATTATACATTTGAGTGTATGTGTGGATGTATGTATGTGCATTTCAAATCTTCTTTTGATAATTTGTCCCGTTTGTAGTGCGATTTCCAGTGAAAAACGCGCTCGTTCACCAACATCACAACAACAACAAAAAACTGAAAACATACAAAAGTTAAAGAAAAGTAAAAATATTATTATCAAATTTGGCCAAATTACATATAAACATACATATGTATGTATCTGTCTACAACAACATTTGGCAATTTTTAATATTTAGTGTTATGTTTTCTTCTGTTTTTTTTTTTATTTATCGCCCAAAAAAAACTCGCGGGATGACTGACTCATTGTGGTTTGGTATTTGTGGTTTTTTTTTTTCATTTTGTAAATATGCATGAGGCGATAGTTTAGCTGAAATTGTCTCGCTTATAGTCAAATGCCATACTGAATACCCATCGGAATGTGACCGAACGAAAGGTAACAACAACAAAAAATTCCAAAAAAGGTAAATCGGTATCGGGTGAAACTATGATATGTTTACAAGTGTAAATGTGTAAAATAATTTTCAAACAAATTTTCCCAAAAAAAAAATATTTAAAACTAAAAAGGAAAAGGGAAAAAGGAAAAATGAATTGTTATTTAGAAATACAAAAAATTCGAAAACAAGAAATAAATTAATGAACATATGTAATCATTAGCAAAAAAGTGCATTTAATTCATATGAAAACAATAGTGATAAGAGTGAAGCGGTAAATTCATACGCGTATGCATATGTGCATACATATACATACATATATACATATTGCTCAAAGTGTTATCGTCTCTAGAACGGATTCATAAATGTAATAAAACCATGTCTTTGCAAGAAATGTCAGTTTGAAAAATCCTAAAGTTATAGAAACAAATGAAAAGTATTCAGCCGCAATGATATTAAGTGTTTTCGAATATAATATTTTGCTTTAAGAGTAACAAAATACATAAATCAACAATTAATTTTTACACGAAATTTCATTTTTGTGTATTCGCAGCTGTTACATAATACAAATGGAAACCATTAGCAGCATATTGGGGCACACGCACTCGTCCTAGGTGGTTTTTCGCAATCAACTTTGCCTTTGAAGCTGCGGAGGTAAGAGTCAATCAATAGGAAAACACACGAAAAATATTTTTTTAGATATGTACATATGTATGTATCTGTATCACTTTTGTGCAGTGAAAAATGATTCTGATATTTTTCAAGTTCACTTTTTTGTTGTAGTAACAAGATAAGGAAGTTTTCCATTAAAATATTGTTTTTTTCATATAAAAATTAATTTATTTTCCATTTATTTATTTATTTTTATTCAAAAAGGGAGAGAGTCTTACATTCCAGACATAAGGAAGCTACTTATATGTATTTAATTTCAACGTTTGCGATTATTTTGAATTCGGTGAAAAATCTTTGCGTGATTTGTGGCTCTAATTTAAACAAAATATTTTGCCAATATTTTGTTTAAATCCCAGAATACTAATGAAATCATATTCCAGTAATACATTTCGGCACAATATTCTACTTTAATTATCATTGAGAACCATT
This sequence comes from Neoceratitis asiatica, assembly GCA_030068015.2. Taxonomy (NCBI): domain Eukaryota; kingdom Metazoa; phylum Arthropoda; class Insecta; order Diptera; family Tephritidae; genus Neoceratitis; species Neoceratitis asiatica. The sequence continues at coordinate 1,325,190 of CM061524.1, forward strand.
GCCTGGTAATTTCAAGTGTTATGCATACTCTCCATACACATATTTATTCAATTTGAAACGTGTGTAGTGCCCAAATGAAAGTAATTATTTATATTGAATAAAAGCTTGGACATATTATTGTACAATAAGTGAGCCCAGCCCATCCGGTCTAAGCGATGCGAAAACAGAGCACACCTTAAGTCAAACAATGTGCCATAGACAGTGAGTTCATTTAAAATACATACATACATACATACATTGAAACATACATCGAAACATACAAAACGAATTTACGTACACCACCTACCCCAATATGTATGTCACTTTAGTTAATTAAGCTTTTACAATAATATCGACTAAATAAATACGTATTTAGCAATGATACAAAGCTTCGAAATTGAAATATTTAGACATTTATAGATTTTATGTAATTTGGCTGTGAATTTCACTCAAGCTTCGAAACTATTAGTTTCATGTGGGAATACGTGCGACCATGCAGAGAAGCGACATATTTAGATATTTTTTTCATTAAAAAAATTTTTTTTACTTGCTTTTTATTATACTCAAATTAAATATAATATCAAATAGAGGAAATTAGAAAGACTGATTTCCCCACTCATACTGACTTACCAATAATTATTCCACTTTTGGTTTTTCAACATTTCATACATAAATGCTCGTTTATTTGTATATAAATTTAAATGCTTTGCTTGTAGCCCTGATTCGAGGAATAGCCATTTTAGATATTACAATTCAATAAATAATAATTTGAAGCAAATAAATAATATTTTTGTGTATGTGCTATGGGTTTTTTTTATGTCTCACTTTCCTTGCATTCATCGGTAGGTGCATTTAAAAAGCGAGTTTGTCGCTTAAGTTTTCTGTTATTGATGAATGGCCGCCTATATATGCCAATAATATTTTGTACTTTTTCACATTTATATATTTATTCTTACATACTTCGTTTGTAAAATCTTAAAATTTATGCTGTGACAATTTTTGAGAGGAAATTTAGTAATTAATTTGAAAATTTGTGAACACAGTTCCTACTTGTTTGATATACGAGTAAGTGCTCCTCCTTTTAGAGGTAGCCGCACAAGGGCACATATTGTTTAATTAAGATTTTTTGTAGTAGTGTTTATGCAGCTTATACATATATAAAGTAGAAAAAGAAAATGGGAAATTTTCGAAACATTTTCAGTATGCAACATGCGAAAATAATAAAACTTAATTAAATTTATTTATAAAAAATAAAATTTAATCGCTTTAAAATAATAAAATAAAATGGAAAAGAATGAAAGAAAATAATAAAAATAAATTTATAGAAATTAATAAAATAAAATTAAATAAACAGAAATAGAATGAAATATTTAAATTTATATAAAACATTAAATGAAACTAAAAAGAAGATAAACTAAAATAAATAAATTAAATAAAACAAAAATAAAATTAAATTAAATTAAATTAAATAAAATAAAAAATTAAAGTAGCGTAAATTGAATTAATATAAACTAAAAAAACTAAAATAAATAAATTAAATAAAACAAAATAAAATGAAATAAATTAATATAAAATAAAATGAAGGAAATCCAAAAAAAATAAAATAAAATAAAATAAAATAAAAAAAATTAAATTAAATTAAAAAAATGTTTTATTTAATTATATTATTTTATTTATTAAATAAAATAAAATACAATACATAAAAAATAAATAAAATAACGGAAATTAAAAAAAAATTAAAATAAAATTAAAATACAATGAATTAAAACAAAACGAATCAAACCAAATTAATAAAAAATTAAAGTAGCGTAAAATGAATTAATATAAACTAAAAATACTAAAATAAATAAAATAAATAAAACAAAAATAAAATGAAATAAATTAAAATAAAATAAAATAAAATAATATAATATAATATAAAATTAAAATAAAATTAAGGAAATCAAACTACATTAAAAAAAATAATAATAAACGAAATAACACAAAATAAAATTAAAAAAATTAAAATAAAATGACATGAAGAAAATCAAACTAAAAAAATTAAATAAAATTAAATTAAATTAAATAAAACAAAATAAAATACAATTAAATTAAATAAAATACAATAAATTTAAAAAAATAAAATAAAATAACGGAATTTAAAAAAAAATATAAAAATAAAATAAAATTAAAATAAAATGAAATAAAACAAAACGAATCAAACCAAATTAATAAAAAATTAAAGTAGCGTAAAATGGATTAACATAAACTAAAAAAAAAATAAAAGAAATCAAGATAATATAAAATATAATAAAAAATAAACAAACAAAAAATTAATATAATTAGAAATATATATAAAATAAAATTAAATGGATCATAGCAAAAAAAAAATTAAAAAAAAAAGAAAAAAGAAAAAATAAATTATATAAAATAAAACAAATGAGTTGAAACTAAGTAAATTAAATTAAATTAAATTAAAAGCTTATTTTAGACAAACATCCAGAAATTACAACAACTAATATTAATTTTATTTTTCACATTAATGAAAAGAATTAATTTGATTATTCCTACCGATTGTTTTAAAATTCACAATTTCACAGAAATCTCTCGCTTTTATTTCAGAAAGATATTTCGGAAGGATTTGTTGCATTTAAGTAATGATGCAGCATGCGAGCGTTTTGTACTGTCAGCGCGCCATTAGAAGTATGCGCGTCATCGTCCGAACAACTATCCCCAGGATCACGCTTCTTAGCCCTAAGGTAAGTGAATGATTACACTACATTGGGCATATTCAAAGCATCCAGTTTACCGAGTGAGCTCATTTTGATTTTTTTTTTCTTTTGCAGACTCTTGGGCAATCAGCAACCCAAAACTTTATACTTCCTAGTCGATGCAAAGAGTCGAGTGAGAGAAGTGTATACACAAACATGCCTACATTTTGCAGCACAAGGCATGCTCGATACAGAATTGTTCGGTTTGGCGGTGCTCATCGGTGAGTTTTCTTCATAATTTATATGTATACTTATATATTAGCGCTGAATCAGTGTTCAGCAGAGCTCTTTATCCAATTTGTGGTTTTGCGTATTGATAGTTTTTACCAACAAATGAAGGGACCTACAGTTTATTCTAAGCCGACTCCGAACGGTTTTACTGGATTTTTACGTGGTGCTTTTATTTCATGTCGGAAATACACTCGTAGGGCTCAGACACTCGCTGTCAAGGGGGACCGCAATTAGAAAAATTAATTTTCTAAAATTACATTTCATTATTTTTCAAAATTCAATCGCTTTTTAGACACTCTTTAGCCTTGTTACATGCATCAATGTTGTTTCACGAATAACTTCGCGGATTATTATGATATGAAGAACACGGTGATCCGAACATCGTAAGTATCAGTTCAGCTATGCATCCAGCGTCATGCCAAAATATTTCGCCGAGGTGGAATACGGGATTAAAACATTTCCAATATGCAAAGGGGATATGTCTAGTTCCTTTACTAGTGTAATTTACATGTATTGACTTCGTCTCGTTTAAACCATCTCTGAGTCCATTTCACTGTTTGGTTAATTGAATATTGCATTCTTTTGCCCTTCTTCTGTACGACTCTACTTCATTTTATCTGTTTGTCGGCGTGGGCATGGCACTGGTAAACAAAATGTATAGCAGTGGGCCTAGGATACTTCCTTGAGGTAACACCTGTTTTTATTGTCTGCAACGTGGAATATGCCTTTCCCTGCTTGATTCTGAGGTAGCGATTGCTTAAGTAAGAGGCAAGTAGATCGGTTAGACACTGTGGAAAAAATAATTAATTTATACAGTAGACCATGGTGCCATACTCCATCGAACGCTTGAGATATGTCTGGAAAAACAGCAGTGCAAATGTTCTTATTCTCTCTCTTCTTATCGCATCTTCTATTATGCTTGTTATGCGATGTACTTGATCGATTGTAGAATGTTGAGGTCTGAATCCAAATTGATGTCTTGGTATGAGCCACTTTTCTTTTGATTTTGACAGCTTCTAGTAGCTTAGACAAAACATGCAGCAACGAGATTGGACGATATGACGAGACTTCATGTGCGCTTTTCCCAGAGTTTTGTATCATAATGATTTCTTATAGCTTCCGTGGCATTGGAACGTGCCTGAGGTTTAAGCAAGCGCTTATTACCGAAGTGAGATTTGTTAGAGCTTTGTCCGATAGATTTTTTAAAACATTAGCAGTTATCAAGTCGAGCGTTTTTTTTTTTTTTTTTGGTTTTGTTGAAACCAAATGTCGGGAAGACCACGGGCTCACCGGTATCATTTTTGAAGAAATATGGACCGATGATTCCACCCGCCCACAAAGCAGACAAAATCGTTGTTTTTTCTGGATGAAATGGCAACTCTTGAATCTCTTCAGGTTGCTCTTCGTCTCAAATGTGGCAATTTTGCTTGTTTTCATACCAATTGAGGCAGAAATTGGCCTCATCCTTGGGAAAAATTTGGCTCGGAAACGTCAGATCTTCTTGGAACTTTTCAAGAGCCCATAGAACAAAGTGCTGTGGCTTGGGTAGGTCGAGCGGCTTAAGTTCTTGTACGCTATCAATTTAAGATCTCGACGTAAAATGCGCCAAGTCGTTCCATACGTCAGTCCAAGTTGCTGCGAATGGCGCCGAATCGACTCTCCACGGTCATGGTCTTCGTGTACACTCTCAGCTACGGCCGCTTTATTTTCTTCACTGCGTGCTGGGCGTGGTCTATTCGGTCGAATATTATCCAATAATGAATGCCGGGTCTCAAGATGGGTGATGGTGTTGCGAATAGTACGCTCAGTAGGCCGATCGTGTTGACCATAAGTTGAGCGAAGCACGCGAAACACATTCTTTACAGAACGTGAATTTTCATAATAAAGTTGAATGATTTGTAAACGTTGTTCAGGCGTAAGTCTTTCCATGATGAAATGCCAAACAATACTGAACCAAAATAACATGACAACTTGACACGACTCATTCGTTATCTGTCAAAAAACGGCTATTGAAAAAAGTACCGCTACTTGAATCACCATTTACTTGAAAAAAAAAAGATGATTTTGTAAAATTTTTGATTTTTAACCTTTTCTAGTAATTTAAAAACTAATTGAATTTAGCGGACGTAGATAAATGACCGTACGTATGAAAAGCCCAAAACATCTGCGGCATAATTTCATATAAAAAAATTTTGAAACAAAAATTTGTTCTGTTAGTCTCTTCTCTTGCGTGTGGATTTTCACCTGTGCGTGTGTAACAAATCATAATACATTTATGTATATACATTACAATCATTCATAGATATGTATGTATTCCTTGAATATTATTATTTGTTGTTTTTATTATTATTTTCGTACCAAAAATGCTGCATATGCTGCCGCTGCCGCAGGCATTGCAGCACATTCCACTCCTATCTTTTCCCTTATTATTGACGTACGTACATACATATGTATGTGCATGATAAGGGTTACAATAGGTTTGTACTTCAATATCCATTTCAATAAGGCCCAAGTAGTTAAATTAGAAACGAACTTATCGAAAAATTATATGCACATAAATGTGTATGTATGTATACATATTGACTGGATGAATACACCATAGAATTCCAACACATCTACAAACTATTCATAATGACCCAGTGGTGAAAACCCAAATGAATATGTAAAAGGAAAAGTTCTAAAGTAACGACGAACAAACGAATATTACAAGCTCCCGAGAATGTAGTGGCTCACCAATAACGGATGTGAAATAATAGCAATTTTCCAACACCTCACTGCCGGTATGTTTATTTTATTTCACCACTTCACCACCTCACTGCTGTTCTCCTTTTTTAGATAAGTACCGTTTTAGCGTACTTTTGGGCAATTTTAATTTACAGTGTCAACTAACTGCTAATGGCACCAAATCTATTGACTCCAGAAGAATATTCCTGAAGATCAACTAGTTGGTGTACAGTTCAAAACTAGTTGCATTCTACAGCATAACTAGTTTATTTTCCTGCGGGGTTATGCGTGCGTACACTCTCCCCGTAGCGTAGCTGCGCCTACATATGCACAGCCTAATGTGTATATGTATAAATGTGAGCTTATGTGCACTGCTACTTATCTCCTCACCAACACCGCGACACTCCCTATCGACGAGACCCCAGCCCAAGTCCAATCGCAGTTGCTTTAGTTCTTGTTGTCGTTGTTGTTGTTGTTGTTGTTGACAAACCGGCACAGCCAACTAACTGCCTACAGGCCGCAGCCTGTTTGGTCGGCATTCCTAAGCTCGTTTGCTGGATTTTGTATTTATGTTCCCGTCTTCTTTCTATTTTCAATGTTGCTCTTACCGCTTGCCGCTGGCCGGCTTGCCCTCCACACAGCCTGCTGCTTTCACGTTTTTATTCTTGTAGTTGTTGCCGCACAGCATCAAAGTTTTTTACACTCGACATTGCGCCGCATCGATTCTCTTTCGTTTTCTGGTCATGTAGCCATAGTTGCTGCTTCTGCAGCTACTGGTTATGTCGGCAATAGATCGTCGTCGGCTGTCGACTGTAGCATAAGTGCCACCAACCTCTACCCCGAACCTTCCATTGTCCAATAAAACCAAAGTCGGATGTCCGTCCATCCGTCCGTCTGTCGGTCGGTCGGTCGGTGTGCTCGTCTGATCGCACTCGTGTTAAAGCAATGCGCGCAACCGCTACCTGAATTACTGAACACGCGCCTTGTGTCCGCTGCCAATCGCCAGTTGTACCCACCGCGCCGGTTGTTGCATTTTTTTGTTTTTTGTATTCTTCTTCCAGTTGTTTCTTCTTCTTGGTGCATCTCCTCCATTGCCATACTCGGGCCGCCAGTCGCCTGTTGAAATCTCCATCTTGCTGCACACATACTCATATACATATGTCCATACATATGTACATTCCTACAAGCTGCCATTATTGATCAGTACTCGTTGGGTCTTTAGCAGTTTTATGTTTTTCTACTTTTTTATGAATCGTTTTTTTGTGTGTTTCATTTGTGCTTCTTGACTTTGTTGTTGTTGTTGTTGTTCTGCAAGTGGCCACGTTGCATAAAACGCGCTGAATTTGCCAAACACACTTGCCCACATACATACAGCGTTTTGGCCTCCACACACCCTTGGATGGATCTCCAGAACTAATGAGCTAAAATGAGCATCGGGCTCTGTCGTCTGCCGCCGACTCCTCTCGATCGCACCCCGGCTGCGGCTTGTGCGAAAGACCAAAAATGCCAGCATTGCAAGAAGCACCCAATATGTAGCGCCCAAAACAGCATACATAGATATGCACATACATACATACGTTCATACATACATACATACATACATACATATATAGCAACATCAATAACACACCAAACAGGCAACGAATTGTCGCTTGATCTTTGCCTGTCCGCTGCCCGCTGCCTGCTGCCTGCTGCCTGACTGAGTGCTGCAACACTATGCCACTCAGAGCTTCCCTGTTGCTCGCTAGCTCGGTTGCTGGGCTGACGAGCATTGGTACGTTGTAATCACATTTTGAAAAATACTGGTTTATGTTTATTGGTTTTATTTTCCATACCTTATCGGACGCTGCACTCGCCAGTATTGATCGTTGCCCGGCAGCAGCATTTGTATGCACATCTCAGTGGAGAGTGCAGGCGAATGCAAGGGAGTCAGTAAAGGAAGCGAATTTGTTCGAAAAGTTCATCCAGAACATTATATTGTTTTCATGACTTGACTTCTGGTCATCCAAAATGCAATTTAAGGTCAGTCTCATACAAAAAGGTATCTACTCAAGAGTAGCATTTACTGCTGGCACAAACCTTTTCAGGCTCTAACCTTCAAGGACACCTTGAATTCGATTAAGATTCTTCTCCAACTCCTTCCTCCACCTTTTCCTTAGGTCAACAGGTAACATAACTACAAAGAAGAAGAAGAAGAAAGAAGAAGAAGCGCAATTGTCTCAAGTTGAAGCTATAAGAGAGGAATTTTAATTTCCGATGTTTATCGGTTGCACGCGATCAACAACAGCAACAACAGCAACAAGAATAAAAAACCACAAGACAATAAATAAAGATCTGAAAATAATAAGAAAAAAATTATTGAGGAATGAAAAAAAAGAAGAAACGAAACAACACAAACAAGAACAAGCACGACGCAACAGCCGAAATAACGACTACAACAACAACAACAACAACAAGATTCTAAAACATTTCTGCGATGGCTCAGGCCATGTTTTGGTTTTTTGTATTTTATTTCCCATCGTTGTTGTTGTTGTTGTTGTTGCTGCTGCTGTTGCATTATAGTGTCGTTGCTGGTATTTGTTGTTTTTGTTGTTTTTTTATTGCTATTTTCAAAAGTTCTTCTTCTTCTTCATTAGTCGCCATCATTCTGACGGCCGCTACCTGCCGATAATGATTATGCAGCAGCAACAACAAACGCAAAAACAACAACAAATGGAAGAGAAAATGTTCTGTGGAATTTGTGGTGATTGCAAAAATGTATGTCTGTGTGTGTGTGTGTGTGTACATAAGTGTGCATGCATGAAAAAAAATCATTGAGATAACAAAAACAACGCGACGCGGCAACAGAGTGGCAGCACCAACCAAAACAGGACGAAAAAAAAAAAATCGCAAAAACAATGGTAAAATGAGGGGAGGGGGCACATTGTGGTTGCCTATCGGCTCTCAGTCTTCTGATTTTCGTTCCGGAAATTCTTCTCTGTTGTATTTGTAAAAGTTGAATTCTCAAAAAATAAAATTTTGTATAAATATCCTAGCCGCTGATCGATTCTAACCAATAATAAGGACCATCAGCTGATATCGCCTTCATAAGGATATATATACATATATTTTTTTGGGATGACGCCCGTGAAGAGGAAGCTCTCATGAGTACTGCTGCACCGACATAGGAGTACGCACGACGTGTAACCTCACAGCCCCTCTCCACTCATTAACACTCTCCCCGCGGAACTAACAATAAAGTACTACCTCGCGCGGCTGGTAAGCACATTGGCTATTACGCGTTACATTCACAGCAAGTTGTGATACACGAAACCACCTGGATAGGCCTAGTTTCCAGTCTAATACATTCTACTGCGGGCGGAAAGCCCAAATTTCCGCTCCTTATTCTCTTAGCAAGGGAAAGGCCTTGTTTTCGCTCCGCTTTGCTGATAGAGCATTAGGCGTGGATGGAAAGGCCGAGTTTCCGATCCAAGCTAGCATGGCATCTTACCATATTTGCCATATCTTGCGAAGGATATTACATTGCAAGTTCTTTGTTGAAGTTCCTGACGCCTTAAAATTTCCGCTTGTCTTAAACTTTTATACATGGCTTTCCAAATCTTACTTATCCTTCTCCAAACCTCAGTCATCGAAACAATACGTTTCTCGCATCCTCTTCACACTCCGGGCATATTGGACAGGACCCCGCATTGTCATGGCCAAATCTGTTGAGCTATTTCCTGAAAACTCTATGTCCCGAAAGAAGTCGGTGTCTCCGTATATTCTTTTCATCTACCGGCTTGAGCACGATGCTGGCTTGAAAGAGCTCGTAACTCCATATGCCTTTCACAGAGTGATTCCAGCGCTCTTGCCAGTCAGTTAGAGACCGCCTTTCTTCAGCAGCGATCTCCCGAAGATTAATGGCCTCATTTCGTACCGAAAGCTTTAAATACACCCCCATTTCATTTCCTCTGCGACGATGTCGTCTGGGATTTGACCAGCTAACATATTTGACATAACACGCATACTCTATGTGAGCTTTAATGGATAATCGGTTATCGACAAGATATTCTATTGCGGGCGTAGATGTGATCGGCAGCTTGGGTCGTATATTAATCACCTCTCTTTACTAAGTTTTATTTTATTCTTTAGGGGATTCCTTGCCGTTTGTAGTGCTTTCAGATTTTCCTCGATGTCCGGGCGTCCCCTGCTCCGCTCCAATTTGCGCCAGGCATTTAGGCAACGTGATCTCAGCAATTTTATACCGTCGTTCCACCAGTAACACGGGAGAGTAAGTTTTCCTATAGTTCTCCGAGGCATTTTTTAAACTTTTCACCGGGTGAGAAGCTGAGAGTTCCGTTGACTGTGATTCGACCGGAGATTGAACTGTTTGTCTCCCTTATCTTATGTTAACACAAAGAATCGTTAGCGGGACAAAACTAATATATCCCATAAATACTATAGTGGATAGAAAAAAGAACAACAAAAATGTATGAAACGAAATGGCCAAAGTGAAAAATACCAACTGAAAAAGAACAACAACAAAAATGTTGGCGTTTAAAACCAATCGACCATTTTTCCATTTTTCGTTAATAAAAAGAAAGGAGACGCAAACACACACCGGCGCATATGTATATGGATGCATGTATGCATGTATGTATGTATGTATGCATACATAAATACCACGGTCGCGAAGAGATGTAAGTTAAATGTCTCGAAAAGAAACTAAAAATTCCAATCAAACTCGCGAAAACACCGAACAAGAAATAATAAAATAATAAAGAACTCGAGCTCAACACACACGCACACACATGCACACATATATGTATATACTCGTATGTGTTCATGTATTTCTATGTTTCGAGGTTGGAATGTTGAAATGGGCAATTCATGCAAACATGCAGAGGATGGACGCTGAGCGATGCAGCTGCTTTCCTCACCAGCCAGATAACACTGAATACTTCAAGTATTGTATACACTCACACACACACACACACACAGACACACACACACACAGGTCGTACATTGTTTTGTTGGTGTTTGTTAAATTCTAAGCCATCACTCCCAACAACAACGCGTACCGAGATACCGAATGGGCCTTTTACCGATTGCAATCCAATCTCGATCTGATGGATCTTAAAATTGTAGTGTGTAACCCTGTTAACTCAAAATATTGCTCATTTCAACCCCGCGATATGAGAGAGTTATTCCTCTTTCCAGCTGCGTCAGGCTGAGCAACATCGCAATACAACAGTTCTTACCATGGGTAGCCCAATTTTAGGGATCGCTGAAGCCTTATTGATTCGTCTGTTCACCTGCATCGAATGAAAGTGAACCAGGGCAGATGATATGGTCATCAGAAAAGAAAAGACCAGATATACCTGGTCATCAGAAAGCTCTTTCCGAACAACGACCAAGGTCGGTTTTCAGCCAACGTCCTCTTCCAATATTTTCTATGGATTTTTATGATGCTCTTTTTTTACACCAAAGATACACTCGAGGGGTTGGCGTTCCCTGCCGAGAAACGATCGCATTTCGAAGAAATTTTTTCAATAATTTTTGAAGTCTATCTGCATAAGCCACAGTGTTAGAAGTAGAGAAAGAGCAAGACTGCCATTGGTGAGATCAGTAAGAGAATGATCTGATCTCTAATACAGGTTTTAGAAATAACCGCCATCAGCGCCACCTGCATAATGAAACAAAATATTTTTGTATTTTTTGGCTGGATAGCTGGAAATATGAATACCAACTCTAACCTTAAACTTATTTACTTCTTGCAGATGGCGAATACATGTTTGCGGATCCGGAGAGCAAACTCTCCAAATACGGCCCAAAAAGTTGGCGTTCCTCCCACACGCACGTAAGTAACTCACATACACACACACATACATATACATATATACGCCATGGTAATATTCTAATTGTGTACTCCTCAACGATATTCAGGGTCTCGATGCGAACGGACGTCCCCTTTTGGAGTTACACTTCCGTGTACAATTCTACATCGAGAGTCCGTTTATATTGAAAGATGAGATATCCCGCCACAACTACTATCTCCAATTGAAACACAATGCGCTGCAACGGGAAATGCCTAAAGAATATTCGGAACAGTCGATGATTTTGCTCGCAGGTTTGGCACTACAAGCTGATTTGGGTGATGCGCCAGCTGCCGCGCAAACTCAGACACAACAAATAAATGCAACAGCAGCAACAACAACAACAACGACAACAAGCACTCCTACAAAGGGCACAACATTAAAATCGCTTTTATCGGGAGAGAGCAGTTGTGGCGATGCTGGTCTTACGGAGTGTGACCTTCCACGCCTGCTCTCGCCGCATGTCACAAACTCCCCGATGGCCAATACAAATGATGTCTCAAATTTATCAACAAAAACTAAGGAAACAACGGTAGCCACTAGCACGGAAGCGACACCGGCAGCGGTAGCGGTAACGGCGATCAAACCTACCGATACCACAACAACAACAACAACATTGCCGAAGATCACGAAACGTTTAGGCAGTGAAAGTGACCGGGTGCTACGCTTGTCAAACTTTCTAACAACAAGAAATTCCACATCTTCAACAGCGAAACCATCTGCTCTTATGGAAAAGGCCAAATCACTTTCGAAATCAGATAAGGAGGCAGAGGCAGATACGGCCAAACCTACAACAGCTTCGTGCACTCAATCAACGTCAATTTTCCCAATTAGCGGTAGCTTAAAGCGTAGCCTTGGCACGGTAGCGGCGTCATTCTCATTATCCTCGTCGTTATCTTCAACAATGAATGGCAACGGCTCGTCTAACTCGACCCCAACAACGGCCACCTCTTCAAGCACTTCACTGTCAGTACTGGCTCAAACGCAATCATCGGCTATGGACTATTTCAACTTGAATGAATATCTGCCGCCGGAGTTGCGCACGACTTGGGCGTTGAGTGCTTTACAAGCCTGTCACCGCGAATACAGTGGCATGTCAACCGCCGATGCTGAGCTGCATTATATCCAACATGCCTGCATGGTGCACGACTCTGTTAATGCACATATTTATCGGATGCGCTCCACAAAAAATGATAACGGTTTGGGCAGCACGTGGTTTGTGGTTTATTCGAAGGGTATCAAAATTTTCAGTTCCATCGAGAACCCCCAACAGCAGACGACATTCTTATGGCCGAGCATTACAAAGCTCTCGTTCGAGCGGAAGAAGTTCGAAATCCGTTCTGGTGATTGCAAAATTCTTCTATATGCCACCTCTGATGAAAAAAACAAAATGCTACTGACTTTATGCCGTGAAACTCATCAGTTCAGCATGAAGATCGCCGCAAGACTTAAGGAAGTCATCAAGCGTGAAGAAGAAGAGAGTAATTGCTTACATGCTAGCTACATTTATTCGCGCAGCTTACATTTGCCATACAAAAATAAGAGCGACCAACGTATATCAGTCATATCCAGCACCAGTTCCAACACCACGTCGGGGATTGTTAGTGATCGCGTGCACTCTGAGGACGAAGTTGAGATAATGATAAACACGCCACCGGCGCCAATTGCTGCACCATCTACAGAGAGTCTTGCATTGGCACACTTACTGGACCATCCAAGCGTCAGCAGACAAACTTCATCGGTGGGCCAGGTCTCTTTGAAAGATCTGGAAGAGCACTTAGCAGCGCTATCCATACGTAAGAAGCAACACACGAGCTCCGTGAATTCCGGCGATGAATCATTGGTTGAGCGTAGTCACAATTCAGCGGGAAACTCTTCGAGCAGCAGCTCCAATCAGGCATCGCAACGAGCAGCAGATTCTTCCACTGCAACTGATTCGCCAAGCTCCCAACACAACATTGGCTCACAGTGCTCGTCCACCTGCAGCACCGTTGTGGTTTTGCCAAGCTCAGACTCCACTGCCAACACTCTCACCTCATTGCATTCCATTATCAACTCTACACCGATGCAACGACGAAATTCAACATCGAGTAGTCTGGAATTGGGCTTTAGTCACACCGCGCAGAATTCAATCTTAAGTGAGGCCGAATCAACATGCATCGATCATGATTTTGTGTCTTCCAGTCGTGACGAAAATGAAAGCGTTTCGGGTGTTTACACTTTAGCTCATGGTGCACCACCCACCGAGACCTCTGGCGTATACACCATGCACAGTAGCGAAATGACTGGCCAATCATCGGAGATTGCGGATTCTGAGAAGAGCTCCCATTATGGTATTTTCCAGCCGTCAAAGTGTGAGACAGATACGAATAGTTTGCATGAGAGTCATACCAATTTGGACTCGGTAGACGGAGGAAGTTACCATGGCAAGCGCATTAAGAATGAAGAATTTCGTTTACGCTCGGACTCTAATGTAAGTACTAGTGGCTCTTTCCGGGGGGACGGTAGCGATCCAACGGACCACAAGCATAATTTACTTTCCGCAGAAGAGTTGACCGACCTAATAGTGGGTCGCGGTACATATCCCAACCGAAAGACGGTGTCAAGTACGCTAGACTCAGACTGCGATTATGTTACGTTGCCATTGCCCATTACAGGCGAGTCATATATACAGGGCCATCAAGACACAGCACCAACCGACGATCAAGTTGAAGATTTAATTAACGATTTAATACCGACGGATCCACCAGCGCCCCCTCAACGCATCGACAGCAATAGCATAAAACATGCAACGAATCTAGTGAGCCTCAGCAATATACCCATGCGTTCGCCGCCGCCATACCATGCACGACATGAAAAAACTGGTCTCTGTGGACCACCTGTTTGCCCGCCATTAGTACAGAAGCCAACAAATAATAATACAAACACAAAAATGCCCACAACTTTTTCGCAAGTGCCCTCGCCCACTATTCAAACAGAGACAAAGAAACAGTGTACAGCCGGTATACCTATGCCGCGCGCTCCGCTTCCAACGGCGCCTGCTGTTGTTCGACGTCGTGACCCTCCGCCATATCCAACGTCGTCGACCAAGACGCGACCCACGTCACTAGTATCAGTAGCTTCAAGTACATCCTCTCTTAATCATTCTAACAGTTTGGTGTCCTCCGCAGCAGGCTCACTTAGTTCCCTCAAAACAGAAGAGATCACCGCGCGATTTATTACGACTAGGCCACAAATCAACATTCTGAAAGCCCATACCACTATAATTAGCGACAATCAGAAGCCCAGTTATGCTACGCCGACACACTGTTCATCAGCTGCGTCCACAACCGGTTCGCTCTCCAGTCAACACATGTCGAGTCATTTCTCCCAGCATTCCGTACATAACTCACATTACATCAGCGGCTCGCAGGTCTCACTAAATGGCAACCATCATTCATCGGCTTCGGCAACAAGACAGTCATCCATATCGGCAGCTGCAGTGGCCCATGCAGCGGCTGCAGCAGCAGTAGGTGCTGGCGTCATTCCCAGCACCATTGGTATACCGATCGTGCCTTACAGCTTGCATGGCGCGCACAGTAGCATGTCGTCGTTACACCAACAACCGCCACCACCACCACCGCCATATCCGGAAATCAAACAGTCACCACGAACCTGTGTGCTCCTACCAGTGATTAAGCATCGACAGTTTCTGCCTCCGCCACCACCCAACCTACCACGACAACCGCCACCACCACCACCCCCATCTCAACTTGCCGGGGTTTACAGTAATCAGATGGCTCGCAAGCAACTTGAGCTGTATCAACAACAGCTCTACAGCGACGTTGACTATGTCATCTACCCAATACAAGATCCAGCTGTGAGTCAACAGGAATATCTAGACGCCAAGCAGAGCTCCATATATGCGGCCATGGCACAAGCTCCACCACAACCACTTGCCCATCCGCATCCATACTTAGCATACCATGCCGGCAGAGCTCATGTAGGCTCCTGGGACACATGTAAAGGACACGCAATCTATCGAAGCACACCCTACCTACCTTTGGCCTTGTCCACACACTCCCGTTATGCGTCGACACAAAATCTTTCAGATACTTATGTGCAATTACCAAGCACATACTCACCACTCTACAGCCCTTCAATGGCCAGCTTATGCTCGACATATGAGCCACCACCGCCACCTCCCTTACACCCTTCTACGCTGACTGTGACTAATCCGAATAGCACAAATTTATTCGCGCGCTCACGTTCAGATGATAACATTCTAAATTCAATCGACTCCTTACCCAAGGTTAAACGCATGCCACCGCCTCCGCCACCACCATACGTAAATCGACGTTTGAAGAAACCTCCAATGCCGGCACCAACCGAAAAACCACCGCCAAGTAAGTAATGGTGAATATTGTATTCTGAAAATCTATTTCTAAATTCTTTCAACCTTCTTCCAGTTCCATCAAAGCCTACTTCGACCCATGTAATGCCGCCTACAAAAAGTCAAATAACAATGCACAATCAATTGCCGCCGCGGAAGCCACCAACTCTAAATACGAACCGCAGTGTGAATAATATGACACGCACATCCAGTGGTGCACAGTGGGCGGGTGAACGCCCAAAGCCCAATCCTATTTCATATAATGGTGGCAGCATTCTGGCACATCTACAAGCCAGTGCGGCAGCTGCCAATCGCCAGGCCGCTTCTACAGCCACCACCAACAAATCGAAAGAGAATACCAGCGCCAATACGAACACAGGTTCTGGAAGCAACGCAGCTACCAATCCACTGGATATCGCTGTACTACGCGAGAAAAGCAAACATATGGATTTACCACTCATCTCTGCACTCTGCAACGATCAATCTCTACTCAAACAAACGAAAGTTTTTGCCAGTTCCAAGGCGAATCGCTTAGCAATGGCCACAACATTGCGAAATGCTTGCGGACTATCAACATCGTCAAGCGGCAACCGAACCACCACAACACTATCTACCAATCTTAATAACAGCAACAAAGCGATTCATCAAAACTTATCGCCGATTGCTGTTGGTGCCGTTACAAACGAAGCGGCCACGACACCATCCTCATCATCATCAAGTCAGGTATCAGCTTCGACATCGGCGACCACAACAATGCCATCGATAACCACAGCAACGCAACCAACAGCCACCACGACCACGAAATTTACAACTTCAACGACGTCAACACTTCAATTGGCCTCGGTAAAAGCACGCAAAGTTGCTGGCAGCCATCGGCATCCGAATGATAAGCTACCACCATTGCCAATGCAAATGGCAGAGGCAAATAACTACGTTATGGATCCGGCAATCACGAAACACCACAAAAGCTATAACTCTCAAATGTGAAAAGATAAACGCGAAAGCAGTACAGAGAATGATGAAAAATGAGGCACGAAAGAACATCGTTTACCATCTCACCATCTCCGACGACGAACCTACTCAGTGGCACTAGGCTCATAAAAATGCAATTTTCAAACAATTTTTCAACAAATAATACACCCAGTCCATCTCGAAGCCGAAACGAAAGAGGTATGTCCATGTCTACAGGCGGTACACACGATCTATTGCGATTTCTTTTGTTCAGGTGTTACTTTCTATTCCTAAACGCGATTCACGCCGAGCCTCGACTATGAACAGAAAAAAATATCAGAAACGAAAGTAAATTTATCCACACAAAGAAATGAAAAATAATCCCTCACAGTGTTTAGGTGGAGATGTGATTTAAAATATTTTCTGAGGGACCTATTAAATGCGCGAGCATTTTTTACGCAGCCGCTATAGCCGTGGACACAGTGTGCCCAAAAAAAAATGGTTTCTATAAAATTCCCTAATAGTAATCGACACGGAATGCGTATACAAGTGTGTAGGTACAGAAACCGAGACACATTTGAAGAAAGACATTTCCCCAACTGGTTTCAAATTATATTTCCTGTGAAGATTCACTTTTTTTTTTACTGGTCGAAATATGAATGAAAATACCCCATAGAAATTTTGTTCCAGACGAATCAATGACCCTTACCCACACCGCAAAACTTACTACATTCACAGTGTGTGTCATACACATGAGAAAGTGTGCATTACTAGGGAACAAATTCTGGAAAAATTATGTTCTTTTGCTCTCATAGAGGCATTAATTTTGAATGAATTTATTGCAGTCATACGCGAGGTTTTTTTTTTTTTTCAAAAAACAAAAAAATGGCTTCACGCTTTCACAAAATTTCGGGAAAATAATGTCATTAAACCAGCCTAATGCATTTAGATATGTATATACTATGTATGTATAAGTATATAACACTAGCGATTTGAGTATACCGAAAAAATGAGCAATTTCTATACTACACTCAAAACTGACCTCACTTTTGATGAATGTGAATTATTGAATGAAACAAAAAACAAACAAAAATATCTAATCTAGTCACTTTTAGAAATTCATAAATTGAAACAAAGAAGCAAACAAAAGACGAATAGCAACACAGAATACTCAGAATTCTTTTGAAATATTATATATTTCAATTAGAAAATAACTAAAACGAGTGAAATACAAGTGCGAGTTGGGTATGAAGTGTGTAATAAAATACATATGTACATAAATGTACTAACTAATAAATATTTATTTTCATTGTAGCCGTTAAAATGATACTTATGTCATACATAAGTATTTAATTGTATTTTGTTTTTTAATTCTTTAGTTTTACCAGTTAAAATTTTTCGTAAAAATTTTAAAAAAAAAAAAAAAAAAAATTTAAGTGACTAAGCCACTGTATTGCAAAAGGTTTTTACATTTGAAAACTTCATAAATAAATAATATTTAATAACAAAAAAAAAAAAACAATAATAAACTCACAAACAAATATCATTAAACGAAATCCGCCCAAAACAACTGTGATCGATTTTTTTTTAATTTCATTTGAGTACTTTCAATGCTTTATCAAATAAAGTATCGAGGGAATGGAGGAGTAGAGATGCTTTATCTTCTTTCTTCTTCTTCCTCCTCCTCTTCTTCTTCTTCGTTCTACTTAAGAGAGAGGAACAACAACGATTCTACCTTACTTTTTTTTTTTTGGTTTTTTTTTTAATTATAGTTGATAAGTTCATGAGTGCGTGAAGTTTAGGCTTAAGCAAAGTGCGAATAACACGGAACGAGCAAAATGAATGCAATTGATCGAATAATCGACCGACCGACTGTTCATCGGCATTTAAAACATACAATTACTTATGTACATACATACATTCATACTATGTACATAGAGATATGCCATAATAATAATTACAAAGTAATGCAATCGAACCTCTTTTAGTTTCATAGTGCTTAGGGTGTAAGTGAGAGAGAGTCAATACTGTAATGTATTGCATATTTATATAAGTATATATAGAGCATACATATATACATATATATGAGCTTATAGTGGACACATGTACATATGTATGTACATACTCGTATATAAGCATGAGAGATTTCAAAACATACAAAATGCATTTAAATGAATATTGCCTAGACTTGCCCCACCGTACTACGTTTTAAATAGTAGGTATGTATGAGTAAAATAATGCCACACACATGCATACATACATTCATATCTGTATGCAGATGTATGTGTTAGCATATGAATGATTTCGTTGAAGAATTAAGTTGAAGAAATTAATTAAAACTTAAATAGTTTCTAGTATTTTCCAAATTTTATGGAGAGAAAAACACATAAAATACATACATATAAACAAGCGGCACAACATTGCTGCAGGCATGTGCTCGCACACAAATTATTATTATTATTATTGAAAAAAAGCAATTAAATTAAATTAAATTAAATATGTATGTATTACAATATACATACATACATATATATATATATATAAACTATATAACAGAGTTGTGAAAAATGCTAAAATATATTTCCGCGCATTTGAATGGTGGTGACCTAATGCATTAATCAAAAACTAAATGCAAATAAAATGAAATTGAATGCATTCAACACGATTATACGCGTCAATAGAAAATATGAATAATAAAAAGTGTATTCAATTGATTATAAATTATGATTACACATAATATACTTCACTTTCCAAAAAATAATGTTGTTAACCGACTTTTTCGAAATGTATAAAGATTTTAAATTAAGGCAAAATTTTACAAATATTCATTGGATAATATAATAAGAGTCTTAAATGCACTATTTATTGACCACCACCGGAAGGTTAGAATGCATTATAAATTCTTAAATTTTTTTTAAAACATTGGAAAATTAGTACATTCTACACAACTCTGCCATATACATATACATATGCATACAAAACAACGTATACATACGTATATATATAGCGGAAAAATATGTGCAAAAATCACTGTTTTTGTATTTTAATCACAAAAGTTTACGTAGGCTTTTCTTGTTCAAAAGTCTATTGTTAAATGCGTTCCAAGTGATTGCAAGACAAAAGCGGCGATTTTTGCACATACATATTTAACAATATACTAAATAGATAATATATAAATTGAAATGTATGCATTGTACAATGAAAAGGGGAGCGCTCAATTTGGAGTAACAAAACTAAAAAAAAAAAACCGATCTTTGTAAAGAAGCGCAATTCTCAAAGAAATTCCAAATTGTGTTTGCTCCTTGAACATTTTTGTTTCTTTTAATTTTCTTATATTTTTAAATGTTGCCGAAAATAAATGAAAATGTATAGATAGCCATCAAAGAATGTATAACTAAACTATTCATTCATATAAACAACTCATTCACAAAGGTCTGTAAGGAAATCTAGAATGAAACATTTGGCATTGATTTTATATTATTTTACACGAAAAATCCAATTCAATCCAATTTAATTATTAATTTTTAACTATTAAAAAAAGGCATACTAAATTAGTTATTAAAACAAATCAAAACATTCCCACTGTTTAGCATAAAGTTTATAAGTATGAATTTTAAAATAAAATTTGAATGAAATATATATTTTCGAAAGAAATGCGTTTTACTGCGTACTACTAAGATTACAAAATGTGTATTAAAAATAAGTGTTGCATTTCACAACTGAAAATCAGTGGGTATTTTCAACATCTACCCACCTTTCACAGCTTCACTCTTTTTTCGAATATTCCACGCAGTTGGAGACTATGCTACCCAAATTCGAAACAATAAAATCCTTTATTTCTTCAAGTCTACATAAATTGTATCGCAACTTAGATTTTATTTCAAATAAAAAATTATACATATATATGACATAAACTGCAATATTCTACAGTATTCTAAGACCTTATGGCGAGATATACAAGTATATACTTAAATGCAGTTTAATTGCTCAATTTAAAACTGCAACAACATCAATTTACGAATAAGTATAATGTGCAAATATTCACAGATTTGTTACGTAACTAGAATAATTTCTGGCACTTTGGCTACTGTTAACGTGATTTTGTACATATTAAAATACATATATAATTGTACATGTTCATATAACAACACAACTAGTTGTGTAGTAGTTTTTAAATTATCAAATTCACACAACCTTTGCAAGGGTTTAGGTTTGGGTTTAGGTCTAGGTTGTGAGCATATCTTCATCGTCATTGGGCACACGCTTCCAACGCTTTGTTACTGTTAAAACTATACCGACAATAAGGAATATGGCGCCAACTGATAGCAAACCAATTCCAGTATTGAAGCCATAGTCACCCAAATTGATTGCAAGCTGGAACAGAGTATGGTTGACAATATATAAAATGAATATTTAATAATATTTATGCTTCGCTTTACCTTCGCTCTGCCAGCTAATTTCTCATCCAAGATAGCCACCTGATCAAACCAAAACATCGGCATTAAAAATTTCGGCACTCCACGATAAATACTAGAAACACGAAAGCTGTTATTAGTTCAATTCTTGTATTATTTATTTATATCATGCATATATGTACTCAAAATCATTGTCGGGCTGGATCATCATGTTGATTTGTAGACGACCATTCACTCCCAGCGGTATACCAGTGATGGGTTCTATTGCCAAATTGAAACTATGTTTATTCGCATCTGGTTCCAGGCCAGACACAGCATTCAAATAACTGGAATCGCCGAGGTAAAAATGTGGGAACGAGGCATATATTGGTGCATTGTTACGACACTTTTTACATTCCACCACACCCGTTTTTGGGCATTCGTCGATATTTGGATCACAGAAACACTTTTGATTGGGATAGTTTTCACCCGAGTCCAGCGTTTCTTTGGTACCGATCCAATTGTAGCCGGTTAAACCAAATTTTTCAACAGTGCCATTCGGTGCTAAATTCAAATAACGGCACGCATCTGTGGCGAAGATGGTGATTTCTTGTTGAGCGTGCAAATTCGGTGGGAATGAGTCGCCTTTGGTGCCATTTACTGTGCCACAAGGTGCAGGATAAAAACCAGTCTCATTTTTACGATTCCAGTGGGTCAAACTGCCCAAATGAGTTATATCATCAACGCCGGTGTGTATTGTGAATAGGCCATCATACTCGGCAGAGCCGTTACGATCAACTAGCCAACCGAAGCGTGTGTACGGTATGTTTATTTTGGTAGTATTAAAGAGATTGAGGAAATCGATCAGTTTATCCTTGTAACCATCGAAGATCCACTCACGCACCGTCTTTGTCGTGTACAACTCGCCACCTTCGTGGTTGAGCATGAAATTTACAACCTTTTTAATCATTTTATTCCGGTGACGCATCTCATCGGCAACTGTCTGTAACATACACATAAGAGTCTAATATAACAAAATTGAAATCTATATATATATGGATTTCGGTCACTCACAGCTGTAATAACATGAGCAGTTGTTACCATATCGTCCAAAGAACCAACTGAGCGCTGCTCATCGAAGAACCAGGTGCGTTTCTCCAAATATGACACCGTATTATTCTCATAAAATGTAATATTCTGTTTTAAGCGCTTCTCAAGAAATACATATGGTCCCATCTCAACAAAATGCGGCTTAACATTATGATTCCTTATCTCCTCTGGATTGGTCCAATTGAACATGTGAAATTCCAAATAAATTGGTATTGGTACCTCAACCCATTTGTTATAGGCTTCGGAGCCAACTTGCAGCACCAAATTCTGCAAGTATAAGAATAATTATGTACCAGGTCTTAAATTTCATACTAATTGCTCACTTTTCGGCGTATACTATCCGCAATGTCATTCCAAAATATAAGCAACGCCAAACCGATAGCGACGAAAAAAGTGCCAAAGCCGAAAACCCAGGCTTTACGCTGTTTGACGCTGCAAGCTTCACAACACATTTTTGGAATATTTATTTGAGCGCTTCAAACAGCAAATACTTTGAAATGTCTAATTTGAATCAACTGAGTCTTGAAGAGTGTTGGAGAGTTGTTTGAAATTACTTCTGAAATGAGCAGAAAAATTCGCATTATTTCATTAATTACATGCACATACTCGTATATACATATGTATGTATCTATGGAAATTTATTTAACTTGATCAATGGCCTCAGAGAGAAAGTTTCATAAAACGCTATTATCTTTGAGAAAAAAAATTCTTGGCATCATAAACTTCGTAAAAATTAGCAAAAACAATTTTTAAGGTAATCAAAATTGAAGAAGTTGCAATAAATCTTATTTATTTTGTGTTATTTAGTAGTTGATTAGGTTGAAATTGCGCTCAGAGGCCTCGAAAGGCGTTAAAAATAAACTATTGCTACCTATGTATATACATATGTATGTACGTGTGTTCCATTTGTTACATATCAAATTTAATCAATTGATAACTAACATTTTTATAGAGATTAAATCTCCAAAAACAACAAGAAACATAATAACAAGAATAATTTCATCTCAAAACAAAATGAAATATTTGCATACATAGTTTAATTGTGCATTTACATATATACATACGTACATACATATATACGTACATACATGAGTAAACTCCATTATTTCGCCAAACGGTATTTTACAGCAATATAACTGCTACTGCTACAATAATCTGATCAATTTATTGGTCCCCTTGAATAGAGGCACTAGATTTGTTGGCATTATTGATGTAGAAAATGCAAAAAAAAAATCATAAAAAAAACATAAACATAAAACTCTTAATTAAGTTTAATCAAAAATTAATGAAATCGAAAAAAATGGAAAAGCAAAAAAAACAAGACGGATCGCGAAAAAGCTCAAATCAAGATATTTTACGTTGAAGAGACAGCGTGGGCTTTAACTCCAACAGAAAACCGAAAAATATTAAGAATTTCATCTAAACCTAGTCTTCCTACATCTAAAAATAAAGGTCTAAACGGAACGGCAGGGCTATATCCATATATCTTTCTTTTTCAAAGATTACTAGATACGAAACTTTTTATTTCGTGAGAGCGCTCAAAAATCCGCATTTTTTTATAACACTTAGTGATAGAATAATAACTATTTGGTACTCATATAGGTACTTTGGGTATTTTGTTGCGAACAGGAAGTGCAACTTTCGTCTTAAATTGCAATTTCACTTTAATATTTTTTTCGAATATTTATAGCGGGGATTCGTTGCATGCGGGAAATTTGTTGGATATGTCAGGGTCCAGTCTGGATAGGTAGGAAAAAAAGCCTGCAACAATATCCAGACCTCAATTGTGCCTGGGTTACGCGTGCCTCTCTCGAGGCAGCTCTAGCTCTTGTTCTGCTATGGGTGGTGATTGGATTCCGAAAACACCATTCACGGGAAGAGCATCAAATTTATTGGAATGTGATTGATTTTTTCCCAACATATCATACTCTTCCTTCCATTAAATGCTGTTTCCCTTATCCAGCGCCCGCTCACACTTTACTTGCTTTGGCTTTGCCCGTCCCTGCACTAATTTAAACCAGAATTTCTTATCATAAAAAAATACTGCTTCTAATCAAGGGACTCGGACTGTATATATGTGTGTACGTGTATACTTACATACTACTTTTTCACTTTTCACGGTACATTCAACTTATGAAAAGGATGAAAGTTCAAGTATATACAATAATATGATTCATTCGTAAGTACGAGTATGTAACAAAATTTAAGCGAGTTACAAGTGAAATACTTTTAAAAAGAAATAGTAAACAGCAAAATATTTAGCACGATCGAAAGTCAATTTGATAGTGATTCAAATCACCATACCTGCCATTTAGTTTAAATGGCGAAATAGGAAATCTGATCTCATTCAAAATGTTGTTAATCCACTATCGTATATATGTACGAGTACATTTATATACATATATGCATAAATATGTATGTTAATAATATACAATAAAATATAAAATGCGATAAAGAATTGGAGATATAACAAACAAAGACATTCAAAGTTCATTTTGGATTTTAAAATAAAAAAAACGTTTATGCCTGTGTGACGGTATGTGTTTGTTTATGCAAAAACAAAAAATACAACAAAAAATGGTATCGTTTTTTTTATGTAAATATAAATATTGTGAAGCACATGCACGAATGTACTATACTCGCGCATACATACATATGTTATATATTGAAATATTTTTCCGATTAGAGTGCACAAAAGAGTTTTGAAATATTAACCAAAACCGCTATACATCATATCCAGAACGCTTTGTTTGTTTGTGTGTCACATACTGCACTTCTTTTTATCTTCATTGCTTTGTCATCGCCAAGTAATTTTTGTAAAATGATTTAATATACATATGTATTTACATGTATATATGCATACATATTTATTTTCAGTTTCAGTTTTCAAACGACTGAATTCGAGTTTTCGGATGCACACTGTACAAGAATAATAATAACTGCATACATACTCACATAGTAAATGCTGATTAAAGTGTTTTGTGAAACGAGTTTTCTTAGAAGACAATAGTTAGAAACAAAATCATTTTAATTTTGTACCAAAACAAAAAAAAAACATTTTTATACCACATCATCATCACATAAAAATACTACTATAAAAGCTTTGTGTTTTTGCAAGATTTGTATGTAAATACATATATACATACATACAATGTACATACCATTTCTACGTTTCACATTCAAAGCTGATTAAAATTAAACTAATTGCGTTTTACCTACTAAGCTCTTTTATAAGTACCTCCCTCGAATCCAACAAAAAGTAACCACCAAATCGCCTAATTGAACGCCCGCTGATATACTCGCATGTACATATGTAACTGTTAACTGCATCTGGTATTTCTATACAAATAGCATTATTTTGTAGTTGTTTTGAAAAACCGTTATCGAGTTAAATTTTAATCTATCTCAGATTATTGCCAAGAATAGCTTATTGTTAAAAATATTTCTGTGTTAATGGTACTTGAAAGCGCATATTATGGCGGTACGAAAACGCAGTACATATGTAGGTACATAGGTATGTAATAATTTTTTTTTTTGGATTTTTTAGAGTTAATAATTTATATAATTCTTATAACTGGAACACATACATATGTTTTGTTGGTAAAATGTGCTTATAAGACACCCATGGGTTTATAACCAAAAGTATTTATTATATTTATATTTATTGCGTGTTTTGTTTTGATGCATGTTTTCTATTTACCAGAATCTGCATATACGTACATACATATGTGCATACATCGGTAGGAGCATTTTTTATTAATACATTTAAGTGCATTTGAGATAAGCAATCTATTCCTATGAATACATATGTAGGTCGGCATATATTTTCTTTATATGTATCTACTAACATATGTATGTGCAATAAGAAATCGCTTACATTATTGAGCGGTGCCTACATTCTATGTATTTTTATAAATTTTTTCTAATTATTATTACCGAGCGTTCATAAAAACATTTAGAATGCAGCTTGCCCAATAGCCTAGCTTGTATTATCCCAACCTGCCCTGATATTAGTTAAAAGCATATATACATATGTACAAAAGCAGTTAGTTTTTTTTTTGCTTTTAGTTGCGTTGATTAGTCATAAAAGGCATTTTGTACCCACATAGATGGTTTTTGTTCATAAATTCATCATATATGCAGATTTATAATTTATGTAGTACATATGTGTGTGCAAGTATGTTTATTTTGTATAAATACATTTATGCCAAAGTACCTATGTACATATATACTTACGATTTTGCATTCGTTCACTTTGTGGCATACAAAAACGTTGGTGGCTTTCAACAAGAATTAAATAAAATACTTTAGCCTTGACATATACCAGGGGCGAATTAGATTTGCACTAATTTTCACAATACACAACTAATTACATACATTTAAACATACAAATATTTATTTGGTTGATAACGAAGATTTGCGCTCTGATATTTATCAATCTTCATATTTACTTGTAATGACAAAGGCGCTATAACAACTCTTTTAATGCAAATTATTCACCCGCAACTGAAATAATTGCACATTTCCCAAAGTTAGATTGTACAATGACAATATTGTTTTCGAAAATCTACACGACGCAGACCAATTTGTGATAATTAATTAACGTCGCTTACTAACAACAATCAACAATTCACAATGAAAGAGAAGAGGAAAAGTCACAATGGTTTATATATAAATCATAATAGCGAGTCTGCAATTTTTTTTTGTATTTCCTAATAAAACATTTCAGGTTAAATTGATAAACATGAAACAAAGATGTATCTAATAACCCATAAAATTTTCAGGTAGCAGCGAATACAGAACTTAATAACTATAAATAATTCTTGCAATTGTCAAAAGACATAAATTTACAACTGAATAAAAAAAATTACGGATTGTTTAATGCGGTCTATAATTGTAAAAAACTGAATAATACAACAACAGATTACATGGCAGACGTTGGCTCAGTTGTTAGCATCGTCGAGGTTTACAAGTATGGAATCTTGTGTATTTTGCAGGAAAATGTCAAACTCGCACTTGCCTGTAAATCTTCGCGCTTGCCTTAAAGACTTCGCTTTTGACAATCCACATGCTTATCCGCAATTGGTTCTTCTCGTTATTCTAAGTTCTCTGATCTCAGGGTCTGACTGTCAAATAGAAAATCATAATGGCTGCCCGCAAGTTGACAGACATTCTCCAAATGTGGACATCGTTGGAATGAAAAATTTGCGGAATAAATACAGAGGCAATGGAAGAATTAACAAATAACAGAATGTCGCACCAAAAGCAGAGCAAAGAATCTGACAATGCAAATCAAGATGGAACTAGAGAAAATCAAAATGCGAAATGGGTGGGTAATAAGAGAATAGGAAAGTTTTAAAAATCAGGTAATCTCAGCTGTTTTCGAATGTAAACAAAAAATGGCGGATTCCATACTTGTAAAGCTGTATGATGGTTGTTAGAGCACTCGCCTGTGATGCCAGAATCCGTCGGTTCGATTCCTGGCAAAATAAGTCTGAAGAGGAGATGTGGTGATCTTCGAAACAGCTGTCACTTCTACCAATTTTTCTTTGTTGTGTAAAAAAATATTCAATAAAAAAATAATTTTTCTAACAAAAATAGGATTTTGAATATAGCTCATTTACTTGTAAACAAACAAAAAAATTACGTTTCTTGCTCGCTTTCACAATTTACTGTAAGATCTTAAATGCTTTTTTTACGATATGAAATTTTAGTAGAGTAGCAACCTGACGTTTTTGACATGCTTTCTGTGGCCAATCAGCACCAACCACGCACACTCACACAGAGGCATACAGTTCTATGATGTTATTGGCACATTTGCCAGCATAACTGATAGATAACAATTAGAAAATTTAGCATTATGAAAATAAATAGTTACTAATAACTGGAATAAACATTTGAATTGCTGCAGAGATCGTCATGAATAACTTAGCATTTATTTTGTTGCTACAAATAGCAAGCTGCCTATTGGGTTATGTATTTGCGGACCGAGACTTTTACAAAATCCTCGATGTACGAAAATCGGCTTCAACAAATGAGATTAAAAAAGCCTATAGAAAATTGGCCAAAGAATTGCATCCAGACAAAAATACGGAAGATCCGTTAGCTTCAGAAAAATTCCAAGACTTAGGTGCCGCATATGAAGTATTATCGGACCAGGATAAAAGAAAAATGTACGATCGATGTGGCGAAGAATGTTTGAAGAAGGATGGTATGATGGATCATGGAGGAGATCCCTTTGCTAGCTTTTTCGGTGATTTCGGTTTTCATTTTGGCAATGGTGATCCACATGAACATCAAGCAGCACGCGGAGCAAATATTGTCATGAATTTGTATGTAACTTTAGAAGAATTGTATTCAGGCAACTTTGTTGAAATTGTGCGAAATAAACCGGTGCTAAAACCAGCTTCCGGCACTCGTAAGTGTAATTGCCGACAAGAAATGGTCACACGAAATTTAGGACCTGGTCGATTCCAAATGATTCAACAAACAGTCTGTGATGAGTGTCCGAACGTTAAACTTGTCAATGAGGAGCGTACATTGGAGGTGGAAATTGAAGCGGGTATGGTAGATGGACAAGAAACACGATTCGTAGCTGAAGGCGAGCCTCATTTAGATGGAGAGCCAGGTGATCTAATAATTAAAGTTCTACAGGCACCCCATAGCCGTTTCCAACGTATGGGTGACGATTTGTACACAAATGTTACAATAAGCTTACAGGTATGTATACATTAAATTCACCAATTAGAGTAAAAATGTAATATTTTTATTTCATAAGGATGCACTTGTCGGTTTTACAATGAACATCACACATCTGGATGGCCACACTGTGGGTATTACACGTGAAAAAATTACCTGGACAGGTGCACGAATACGCAAGAAGGGTGAAGGTATGCCAAATTATGAGAATAATAATTTGCATGGCAACCTGTATATAACATTCGATGTGGAGTTCCCTAAAACTGATTTTAGCGATGAAGAAAAAGAAGGTGAATATATTGGATTTGTGTTTGAAGTCATTAATTTTTTTAGTGGCTTAATAGATATTTACTAATCTAATTGACTAACTTATTTTTTTTATTTATTTTTTTTTTTCCAGATCTTAAAAGAATTTTACATCAAGACTCAGTCAATCGAGTTTATAATGGACTGTGAAAACTTAAAAACCAACAGGATTATGTTGTTTAATTTATTGAACAAATTTTTGTCTACAAAAGACAAGCGTACCGGAAATACAAGCATACCAGAAATACTTGAATTGTAAAATATACTTTGAACTTTATCAATAAGTTATTTTTTAACATCGGCGTCAATATTTACAATTAAACTATTGTAAAAAATAATTTTTAAGTTATTACAAAATACCAAATGATGCTAAACTCGAAGAAATAAACTGCGTACTTTGTTTAAACTGTGGTTTTAATAGTGGAGAGTTACAAATACTTGTTGTTGTTGTTGTAACATCTAAAATATTCCCCAAATTGGTTTGCGGGGAATATTGCGGTAATGACAGTCATTGGCCGTATAAAAATGCAGGTCGTTCCGGTATAAAGACCCGATTGTCGCGGGAACTATTGGCCTCCTAAGTCAGGCATGCCTTACTGCATGTAAATTCTTGAAGCCCTAACCCGCAGAGGGTGCAATATTTGAATTAGAATATTTATTTCGGTATTAACTAACTACGCTTATGCCGTGTCCAAATATATTTAGTAATGTATGTATGTATGGATATAAACTGGTGAGGTGTTAGTACAAAACAAATCGAAGAATACAACCACCACAAGAACTCGGACGTACGCATGCCATTGTGGAGAAGCGTAAAAAATAGGGATGTTTTGAAAAGGCTACAACACTGCATTAAAGGATATGTTTATGTAGATATGTATGTGCGTAGAGAAGGGTAATTGAAATTCCTTCAATCACAGTATGAAGATACTCTCCGTCGTGTAGTCGCATTTCTAGTCAAAACAAGCAGGGGAAAAATGTGAAAAATACATTTCAATTCAGTGTGAAGGAGTAAAGAATTGATAAAATCGCATACGATTAGGCAAAAAGAACTTGTCGAAAAATCAAAATTACAAAACAAATTATATTCTTATTTCTCAATACAACGTTTATATATGCACACATATACATATAACCGTTAGTCAAAAAGCTTTCCATAATTCTTGAAAAAAAAGAAAACTTTCCAAAGTGATTGTTATGAATGTCGCGTAAACATTTTAACATTGAGGTAAGTGTTTCGAAACATATATATATTTATGTACTTATACATATGAATATTTAATTCAGTGAAAATGTTATGAAATTTCCAAAATATTGACATACATATGAATGTATGAGGAAATCTCGTATATATCTTCAATTTGAAAGGAGGTTTTGATCTTAAAGCTAAACTCCTTCTCTTATCCCTTCTGTGGTATTTTCCAATTATGCCTTAATAAGCGCTTTTTTCGTTCATTATTTACATAGCATTCCTTTCGTGGAGATTATCGATTTTTTTCTTCATACAATGACCTAAAAATCTACCTACAACCGGCTTGGTGCGGTCCCATTCCTTTGACAAGTGTGTATATGCCTGTAGTAAGAGGACACGCTTTGTAAATATGTGCGTACATACATATCTACAATCAGATATTTGTGAGTTTGAATGTACATACATAGTTTGTTATGTGTCAAACTAGATTTTCAAAAGTGTTAATTATGTCCAGGAAATTTTCTTCATAAATATTTTTTTTTTAAACGAAACATTTTTAAAGCATTTTTTTTTTTTTTGACCGCAGTTTTGTTCTTCATTGCGCTCTATTCACAGTGCTTAACCATAAATTAAATCTAAAAACAAACGAAAGGTTTCAAAAAGAATCTTTAAAAATCTCTTGATTATCGACTAAAAAGTCACTGAACACCACATTTCATACATAATTTGCGTAGACACCGCGATTTAACACTAGATCACCAGTAATGTGGAGCCAATGGATGGCACCAAATGCATTTAAATTCGTCTTCATTTGACAGTTTCTTCTTTCTCTGCTCCCACAAGTGAGTACTGAGTCAGAAACCTTAAAACTGAAGTGCAAGTGCAATTAACGGGTGGTGGCGCTGGTAGAAGGCCCGTTGGTTGTGCCATTCCTTCTCTTCCGTCCTCAATCAAGATAGACGTTAAGCTCAGGAACAGAGTTTCTCACGCACCAAAAATTCAGCACAGTGGCTTCCATAAAAAAGGTCACTAGGACTAATCTTCTTTTGTCCTTGCCTTATCCAACGTGATACAAGCAATATGAGCTCTCAAATCATGGTCCGTCGCAGACTTGCGCGATCGCCAAAGGATTTGAAATATACCATCCGAGTCTTCTGCCTCTTTTTCATTAGTATCTTGTTTTCATATGACGGATCCCACGCCCAAAGCACAACTTTTATACTCATTTATACAGTACAAGAGTAGCAATTGAGTATAGCCCTACAACTGATAAAACGATAACGAGTGAATAAATATTTACTAAAAAAAACCGATCTAAATTGTTTCATATTTTTCCAGATAACTTTAATTTACTTTCTATTGCTTATACCATGGCCTCATACACACATCATGAAATTATTTTGCTCCAAAGATAACAGTCGTCTGGTTCGAAAGATTGTACGCTCAAAATGGACTCCAATACTGGATAAATACTCCGTAAGTCAGAAGCATTACAATTTCTTTTTTATTTTTCCTGGCCCAGAGTAATGAATAATTGAAAGCTATCATCCGAGGATGTTTCTGTTACTTTATCTAACCTAAAAATTCATTGAACGAATTGTTAACTGACTCTGGTGGGACTTATTTGAATCAACACCAATATTTTTAACTTAAATTAAGTCTTTTTTTTTAGGCGACGTTACCTTTGGACTGTCCGCTACATCCGCTGCGCGATGTATTTTCTCCGTGTCAAGATGCCAAAAAACGGGATCGACCCACCCAGTGGACCTGTCGTTTGTGTGGCAAAAGTTTCTATCAAGAGAGGTTTTTGGATTTGCACTTTGAGACTCGTCACAAAAGTGTCATCAATGAGGTTCGGATATATTGAAAATTTACCTTAACGTATATATACATACAAACACACATACATACATACGAAACTCGAGCAAAATTCAACGGAACACTGCGCTCAAGAAAGTTAAAAAAAAAACGATGAAGCGCATTGGCAATAGCAATTGAGTTTTGTGACAGACCTTAGACTCCATAGAGAAATCACCTTATTAGAATCGAAATGTTATTTGCTGATTTTTCCATTTATCAGGCCGAAGACGCTGTCTGCTTGGCGGACTTTTGCGATATAATGCGTTGTGAAGTGTTTCAGAGTGAGGAATCAGCGAGTTTGGCGATCAATGATCAACATGTTGTGACTGATATTGAAGTTTGGGGCGATTCCTTGGGCCAGAACTCGGCGTTGGCGAAAGCAAATACGCCATACTTGAGTTTAATACCACTTAGGTAAATAGAAAAAAAACTCTCTATTGTTCGGTCGTATATAATTCAAGAAAAATCTCTTACTTTGTAGGACTTCCTCGATTGGGGGTACACGTGCGTCAAAAGTGCAAACTCGTCAATTATGTCAGGATAAAATTGGTCAGAATAAATTTAAGGATACTGGTAAGTTATGGTACATATATATACATATGTACTGTTATATGAATGTATGTAGGTCCTTCTCTCAATTGGTAACCCATCCAATATCCCTAATGCATTTCCTGTCCAAACTAAAAAATTACTTTAGTCGAAAATGTAATTATTGCTGAAAAGAGCAAGCAGACAACCAAGACCATCATTGCCAATGAACCATTGAAAAATAAAAAAAAGGGACATGCTGACGGTAAACATTCAACAGGGACTCCAACAAACACGGAGCACAACAAAAACGCTGCCAACACACAAACACCACCTCATATCCATAGCTCCAAAGCCAAAAAGAAGAATGTCAATGATAGAAACAACCAGGATGACGAGGAGGATAATTCAAACGCGACAGGCCACATTAGCGGAATCAATAATGACAACGGCAACGTCCAAAAGAACCGA
This sequence comes from Neoceratitis asiatica, assembly GCA_030068015.2. Classification (NCBI taxonomy): domain Eukaryota; kingdom Metazoa; phylum Arthropoda; class Insecta; order Diptera; family Tephritidae; genus Neoceratitis; species Neoceratitis asiatica. The sequence goes on from CM061524.1 coordinate 1,358,612, forward strand.
TCAAATTGTAAGGCTGAGAAACTGAGCGAACTGAAGGCGCAATGTGAGATTTTAGTACGAAGTTGCATCTCCAGCCTTCTTCTCACAATGACGGACCAGTCGTTTAAGGAAATGGAAGGTTTGTTAACTTAACCAATTGGTCAATCCACGTAATTAGCTTTCGTTGCAGAGGAAATGAACAAAGCGGTTTGCTGGTATTTATCGTGCGATCGCTATTGGGAGGATGGTCCGCTAGAGAGATACACCTTCCCATGGGGTCTGGCACTTATATTTATACTCGTGCTATCTACTGGCGTATGCTTTTGCTACTACATCATTTGGATATTGTTTAAGTAAGTAATTTATATGAGGACTCAAACTCAACTTAGTGACACCTTGTGATCTGGTTTTAAGTGCATCATTCGCGTTGAATGCGTTGTGATTAAGCAAAAGTTTTCTATTCCAGTTCCGAAGAGGCGACAATCAATACAAATCAACACGATTATATGTACCATCGGTATCAACAATCGGTGCCAATGCCGCACCAACAGCAACAGCATCCGAGTATTACAGGTACCAATATGCACAGCGGTATGCGCCAGAACATGTCTCAGCCATACTATTACCAACAACAGGCAGTGCACGAATTATACCCCGAACAACTACAATACGATTATCGCCACAGTCCAAGACGGTACATGACCGAAGCACATACGCCGAACGCGTCTACGATCGCGGATATGGGCGGTACACCACGACATCGACACGCACCGACGCAGAGTCACGTTTACCAACAGGACATTTTAGACCGACGCGACTATACAAGTAGACCCATTCCTACCACAGCGGTCACAAGTGTGGGCGGTAAATCGATGGGCAGTGCGACTGGTGGTGCACCAAAATCCGCGAGTACTGCTGGTTTGGGCTCAAGCGGCGTCACAATGTTGGACGGTGAGTCGAGTATGGCTTTAGCTGCAGGTGGTGGGGGACGTCATTACAACACACATCCACGACAATTATCCTCCCATCATCGCAATAGTGGAGCATCTCAGCATTCGCTACGCGCTTCATCATCAATTCATGAATTTATGCAAAATGATATTGGCCAAAATGAGCACTACATCTATGTTACGTATCCGCCGGATCTAAAGAAACGTTATTTTGATAAATACGAATAGAGACGAGTGTGGGGTGAGTTCATGGAGCTCTCGGCTTTCGAACGTCGGATGTATGTACGTACTTCGAGACACTGCATTATAACTATCAGAAAAATAGCAGATTTTATAGTGCAATAAATTTCTAAACAAAAAATTTTTAATTAAATTAAATAAATAAAAAATGTAATCGCCAATGCATCGAAATATTTGTGCTCGATGCTCGTACTGAGCTTCGAAGGCGTCGAAGTGTCATTATTCATTAATAAAGTATCAATATTTCTCAATCAATTTTTTTTTTTTTTTTTTTTTGGAGAAGTTTAATTGACCCTTCGAGCCGCTACGCCATTTTCGACCTTAGATTTCTTCCTACTCTTACTTTTCGGTTAAAACTTTTCACTAAAGCCAAGAAACAGCAGGCATAGAAGTCTAAGAAGTGTTTTCAACTGTTCATAAACTTACAAATTTATTTTTCATGCATAAAAGATTCGAAAAATGAAAATACTAGAATTGCTTTGTGTTGTGTAAGCACAAATTTATTAAAATAATATTATATTTTAGGTTATTATATATATGAAGACATGTAAGTTTTTTTCTTTTGTTTTCAGATAATTCACACATAAATATATTTTTACTAAAGAGTAAATACTTAATTCCATACAGTCATGTTATAAATATTGATTGCAAACTATGCAAATGAAAATTAAATGATATTGTAAACATTTAAAGATTGAAACAGGATATCAAGGATTTTTATAAACCAATTTTTTTATCTACACTAAACGTAAAGATATGATTAAAATTCTCTAAAAATTTTCACTTTTCCAATATTTATATATTCGTATCGCTTAAATTTGTCATAAACTTAAGTACATAGAGCGTATTTAGGTACTCCTTTCCAGTGAAAATCACGCGCCAAATTCATAACAGGAGCTCAACACAACGTTCAATTATTACATCACTGCCATAGCATTGCCCCCTTTGAAGTTTCCAAAGATTCCCGTATCGACGATACGATCATAGTTCTAAAAATGAAAAAAAAAATAAATAAAAGAAAAAAAAAAATAAATTAAAAAATAAATGAAATTAACAAAAAAAAAAGTAATTCAAAATTCGTTCACTTAAAAAAGTATAAAACATACAATGAAACAAACAAAATCGTAAAAAAAAGACATATTTTGTGAAACGAATTATCGATTTTTACGCTCTACGTAGTGAACCCCGCAAATTAAAAATTCTATTTTCGTCATTATGGACTTAAAAGAAATCTATAATTTTGGAAGTTAGTTTGAACAAGTTTTAAATAATGAAAATGTGTCAGCATTTCCTCTTCCTATGAAATATTACTCTTTTTCCAAAATATCTCAGTGTAATGTCCTTAACGTCCTTCTAGCTCACCTTGGATTCTTCTAAATCCGAATCATCATCGTCATCACTTTCATATTCACTATCTGGTGGTGTTAGTGGCTCTGCGCCATATTCTTCCAAAATACTTTGCATTTTTTCTCTATTTGAAATGCAAGCTAATTGATAAGGCGTCAAACGTCCAAATGTGGTGGCCTCCACATTGAGTGTTGGTTTGCAATCATCGAGTAGGAAATTGAACAGCTCCTCGTTGTTCTTTTCAATAGCAATATGTAGCGGTGTGTAGCCACCTTTGCCTTCCTACAAAATACAAAAAAAAAAAATTTTATTTATATATATTTACATACATACATACATATGTATTACCGTTAAATAGAAATTCAATTATGAAAATCTTACCTTTGCATTGATATCGGCGCCGGATTGTACTAAAGTTCTTAGTATTTGTAAATTACCCGCTTCGGCAGCCAGATGAACACAATACTCGCCTAAAGGACGAAAGAAAAAATAATTTTTTAATTAAAAAAAAAAAAACAATTAATTTGCATTAATTGAACTTTGACCCTACTCATACATATGTACATATAATTATTAGCTTTGCAAAATTTAGCCATGAAAATTGGTCTAGACTGGATAGTGTTTTTTTCGAAACAGACATAACGGTTCATATTCCCAGATTAACAACCATGAAAGGAGGAAACTATTGTGCTAAAAGAATATTCTTAACAGTCAATTGAAGGCCTGATCAGTTTTGGGCAGTTTAGAATTGAGGTTAGGGTGCACAAGTGCTTCAGGAAATTCTATGAAGGTGGACACTGATGAAGAGTAAATATTATGAAATGGAATAACGAAATGTAATAGCAATATAAACTGAATCAAATTATTCAGACACCTTAACATTTGTATACACATACATATATACATACATACATACATATTTATGTACTCTTTCGACATGCTAATAAAAATGATTGCTTCATTCATGAATGAATGAACGTTTACGTCGAGCCGATGCTTACTCATTCCCAGTAAACAACAATCACAACAACAACAACACCAACAGCAGCGAAAGAAAAACTATAAGTTCTTGACGCAGAAGCACTGCACATACGACGTTCTAAAATTTCTAGATCGAGCGTGCTTTAAGCTCTGCTTGAGCGACGAAAAATTCTAAACAAAACCTACAACGGTATTTTTCTACATATGTATATACATATATGTATATTACACTTAATACATATTACGCATACATATGTATGCACATATCTACATACATAAGGACGCACTTGTTACCACTCGAAACAAATTTCAACCCACACATTGATAACAGTAAAGCCACAGGGCCTTCGAATAAACGTGTCAGCTTTTATGAGACCGGCATGTGTGTGTGTGTGCTTTCAGAAAAACCCGAGAAATTCCCATAATAAAGTGCGCAACAAGACTTTTGTACACACAGAAATGTGAGTTAAGTTCGTAAAAAGCTAAAATTAAATGAAAAACAAAAACAATAAGAATGAGTAAAAGACAAAAACAATAAGTCGGTGGTGTTAACAATCATCGTTATATGGCGAAAATCAATAGCAATGAACCCAGCCAAGCAAGATAAATGTGTTTTGCAAGGGATTGCCCAGCTCAGCCATGTAGCTCAGCGGAAGAGGGGTGTTGGCTGGGGTTGGTTTATACGCTGTACGCTACGTATACGTTACATAACCCAGCAGGGGTATGAGATGAGAGCAAATCTCTGTAGTTTTCTTCAGATGAAACAAATTTTATTTTCACGTCAATAGATTGTACTTAATAAATGATTTATTAAATTTTACATAATATGTATTTATTGAGGCATGTGCCACTCATACGCATAGGAGAAATTTAATTATTTTTAAAATCGATTTAAATATGTTATTCACTAAGGCGGTGAGGCGAATGACTGATTCCTACTGGGTCACTGCTAATGAAATTATTCTGGTTTAAATAGATATGTATGTGTGTACGGTATATACATATCTATGTATGTAGTCAAGTTACCTGCAGAAATAATGCGCAGCTAGCGGAATGACAAGACAAGCAACAGGTATTTTTCTGTAAGCTCGGAAATTACTTCAAAACAATAATTAAACTCGTACAAGGCGACAACGGCTGGAAATGTTTTGATTAGAAATAAAGAATAATCTACATATGTACGTACGTACAAACTCTTCTTGATGAGTAAAATGCCTGTGGCAGTGGTGGCAGTTTTTAGATTTAAAAATGAAAAACGAAAAATAATAATAATAAAAATTCTTCATATATGCTACTATGCTACTATGCTACTACGCTGCAGCTGGGGTCACTTGCTTATTTTACCAATTTTTATAGACATGATTTATTTTAAAAAACTTTAGAAAAATATTCGGTTTGTGGCAACATCATAAGCATTTTCAAATTATTTTCAGTCAGTTTATTAAAAAAAGGAGAGGAAAAAAGGACGGAAAAGTTAATTGAAACCGGGTTCCACTGTGCTAACGCAAAATGATTCTATTAAATTTAAATAAAATTTATTTATTTATATAAATATTATTTATTATTTGAAATTCCTCCACGTGCGTACATATATACCTTGTGTACATATATTAAGTCTGAAATAAATCAAGAAATCTTTCGCTTGCTTTGCATATTACTCATCAAAGTCCATATCATCAAGAAATCATCAATGATAAATGTCAGTGTAGAACACAACGGAGGAAAACCTATAATATAATGTCTGTCCAGCCTCCGCGATGATGAATGACGGCAGTGAATACCAAACTTCTGACATACATACGTACGTACATACATATGTATGTATAAACGAAACAAAAAAATCTAACATCTCAACATAATTTCCTGAGAGTGATTAAACTGCTGCGATGATGAAGTTTCAGGTTTTTTTCTTGCTAATTATCTTAGTGAACGAGGGTTTTTCAAGGAGATAACAACTAACAACCAACAACACATAATCAAATTTCCCAAAGTGGTCTTTTATTTTCTATAAAAAATTAATTAATTAGAAGAACGCACGCATTTCATTTAATTGGGGGGGGGGGGGGAAACTTAAGGTAATTACGTGAGGCGATGAGGCGAACAAATTGAGGAATTAAAAATAGCTAGATGTTGGACATTCATTATGTGTTCGTATGTATGTATGCATGTACGAGTATGTATGTGCATATGTAAATAATTAGTTATGTCACGCATGAACATTTGTGCATTCAAAATAGGGTTTCCCGACCATTTCAAAGGAAAGAAAATACAAAAACATACAACAAATACACAGCAAACAATGCGATTCCCAGACGAATGTACGTTAAACATACGGTGAATGGCCCAACAAGTTATGCGATAGGATTGGGGGGAGAAGAAAACTCTGTATTAATGAGCATGCACGCTTGCGTAAAGCAGGTGAAATAACAGAAAATCCAAAAATCCCAGCCACGACGACATTCAGCTAACAATAGCCGTCGCTTATACAAAGCCTTAACCATAAAAAAATGAAGAAAAAGTAAAATAAATTGTGAAAAGCATTAACAATATCGAGCTAAAAATTAAAACGAAAAAACACCATGCGAAACCTACGCGCCTTAACGAAGAAGAAGAGTGGCAGGTGAATTGAAATTGAGTGCAAAACTATATTTTTGGCAACTGACCAATGCATGTTATCCGGTAACAAAAACACCTTCATATACATATACATGGGTTCAAATGCCTCAATCAATATGGTGAGCAGCATACACTTCATTTCCCTCTCTTTTCATCTTTCACTATGAACTGACTAGGTAGCTAGGGAATGTGCTGCTTACAATAGAAAGCAGCTATTCCAGAACAAATAAATAAACTTAAAAAAAAAAAACCTATAAAATTTGCCATCATTGACCACTTCAGTTCAACTGGAGGTTGCTTTGAGCGCGAATAACCTGTTTGAGCCAACTATAATCGGATGTATGCAAGACATTGGCTGATTTCGGAGACTGCTTGGCAAACAGATGCTAGCCATATGTATGTATGTATGTATGTATGTATGTATGTATGTATGTGAAGATATCAAAAAAAAGTACAAGTCAGCAACATCACCAAACATTTATGGTACAAAAGGAGGCCTCTCTGCTGCTTTTTTTTTTGTTTTCTTTATTATAATTTACCAATTTATGCATGCTGTACATACATACATATGTATGTAGGTGTGTGTTTGTGTATTAACAATTTTGTACCGAAAACTTTTACAAATTTTGTGTTGTTTGCGTCATTTAAAGGTTTTTTTTTTAATTATTTATATACCGTTAGATAGTGTAACTTCAAATCTCTATATTATTTTAGTATTTAGAATACATATATACACTCATTTGAATTATATAAAAAAATATATTATTCATTCAGAAAATGTAAAAAGAAAAAATTATGGAAACCCCTTTTACCAAACACTCCACACCATGGCGCCTGGTGTTTGATAACGAGCACTCCATAAAGCAAAATAACACAAAATGATAACAAGGTAACGACATTGGGGGGTTTCCAAAACGAACCCCAGCAACCAATTTAGTAGTTGTACAACCTTTTATTTCGATGCAGCGCCTCAAAATGTGTCGTAAAACATGCTGCTGCTTCTTCTTCATATGGTTTCCTTTTCGTATCGCTGACAGCCTACATACTCACCACCAGCACGGTGTATAAAATTTCACTGTTAAACCTTATCTATTTCTCATTTAAACAATATTCTAATGTTTTTACGGTTATATGGGTTTTTTTCAGTGCGTTCGCACTACGCAGTTGTCAGGGGATAGCAAAAAAAATCGATTATTATTGCGAAAGAAACTTACTTTGAAATCTTTGATCGCGGGATAATCCGTAGAATACGGAAAAATAATTATTTCCTGTGATTCATGGCATTTGAAGGAAATTTTGCGTAATAAGAACCAAGAAATTTTTTAGCAATTTTTTCATATGCAATACAAATCAATACAAATGCATTAATACTTAATTGTCAATCTGTTTTTTGTTTTTTTTTTGTTTTGCGCAATGAATGTAATGTACATGCATATATACAGTTACAAAGCTTTCTTTTTACCCAGTCAAGTCAAGCCAGCGTGTGAAAGAAGCGCAGGAAACATTAAAACTATTCACTTAATAGATATTCTGAGATCAAGGAGGCTATTAATGTGACTGGAAGAATTTCGCGTTATTAACTAAAGGGAATGTAAACAAAAAATTCGTTCCATCAAAGAACATTTGAGTTGGTATTCAACAAAATGAAGTAATATTTGATGGTAGGACGAAGTGCGCTATAAGGGATCGCGCGAATATGTAGGACGATCACCAAACACCGAATAGGAGTATCAACTAAAGTACACACCGCAATGTCATCGAATGCAGGGTCCACCTCATGGAGAGGTCGCCACAGCCCCCTGACATCAACCATATCAAAAAAATTATGAATAAGCAGTCAGTAGACTGTCGTAAGCCGCATTCACAACTCAACTATGGGAGACTGTGAAAAACGCATGGAGAGATGTCAAAAAACAAGGTTAAATACTGTTTTTTATATAAATTTGTGTTACAAAATTGTTGCCAAGATTTCAAGCCTAACTTGTCGCACTAAAAGGTTCGACCTCTGAAATTCTCTGTACTTTTTTAAACATGTCTATCTATCATATATCACTGAAATAAGTTCATCCACTAACTTTTTAGTGTAATTTGTTTTGCTTAATGTTCGGGCTGTTTTGGAAAAAAAAAATCGAGTTTTTTTAATAAAAGCGTTTAAGTCAACTTTTTTACAGTATTTGCGTTATTTTTGGAAACTACTATGAATTTGACCGCAACTGTATGTATTTATAAATACCAAAAAACATATAATACAACGCTTATTTCTTCTAACTACATATAAATTTAGCGCTCAGATAACATTTAATTTCAGCTTTCGAAAATGAAACTTCTTCGGTGTTTTTTTTGTCGTTTCGCTTTTTTCTCTGCGGCTTCGTCGCTGCTCTTCACAGTATAATCGTTTTGTGTGGAATTGGAATTTTGCCCTAATCAGACTGTTGTCATTTGCTTTGCTGTTGTTGGTGTGGGAAAACCCCAAAAAGTTTATATTTAACGGCGTAATACATACATACATACATATGAACAAGCAAAGATGTTGGCTACAGTGAGCTTCGGCGTTAAATGTGGTCAAAAATACTAACGACCAATGGTTTAAACACGTTTATATCTGACTTTATTCATATATAAGTACAAATTTACATACTTATGTATATATATCTGTATACATACATGCATATGCATGAACTTATGTAAATATATACATATATACATACTGCAGTTGCTTTGAGGAGAACTAAAGTAAATTGTGAAAGTAAATGCATGCTAAATCGTAAGGGATTTTCAATTTCTCTCAGCGAAAAAAAGTTCTAGGAAAACAATCAACGAATGCACCCCGTCGCGTCGTTATAATTATTTAAATAGCAATGGGTAAATCTCTAACATTTTACTGACTACCTGTTCCAAAGCTCTTCAAACAATAATCTTCTAAAGCAAAGCATAGTTTCTTTTTCAGTTAAGACACCCAGAAAAATATTGTAATTAAAAATAAACATACAAATTCAGTCACCATCTGCACGCACACACATACACACACCGTATATTTAGAACTTTGTGTATACCATCCTCCCATAAATATTTTACTATTTTTAGTTCCATACAACCGATCAATACCTGACATGAAACAAATGCATATATGAACACATGTATGTATGTATGCATATGTACGAGTACATGGAAAAGGTTAACCGAAATAAGGCCAATGGCTTACTAAACGAAATATTTTGTTCAAGTACATACATATTTATATATTAGACTGGTTGAGTCTCTTTACAACTTTTTTTTTTTCAACGACTGTTTAATATTCTTTCCATTTTTTACGTTGTATGCAAAAATATATATTCACTCATGTTCTTCTTTATATAGAATTAATAAATAAAATCAAAATTTAGAAGATATAAATTCTAATTTAAATGTTTGTCCTATTCCCGTTGAATAAATTGACACGCCATAATGTACGTACATATATACCGTATGGTTATATTCTTTTCAAAACCATAACTTGCGATTGATGCGCGCGAGCATTTTCGCGGGGAAAATGTGTTATTGACGTCAGTGTTGTTGGTCTGTGCCAAAAAGCTACAAAGTTTATTATTTTCCTCTTTCATTTTCATGCGCTCACGTAAGAAATGGTGTATTGTGTACAATCAAATGTATCAACAGATGTATGGATGTGTATATATTAAACTTAGAATAAATATATATATATATTTTCAAGGGAGTGACCATTGTGTGTGTATTTGGTATAACAAAAATTTTGTTCTATAAATAATAAAATAATTTTGAAAATTTCCCGGTCGTCTATATCAATGGCTAGCCAAAAGTCGGGACAGTATGGTAGCCACGAAAAAAAAATATTTTTTTTTGTAAGAATTGAGTATTTGGTTTGTCATCGTCAACAGAAAAGTGTGAAATAAAGCATAATAAATTATATATGTATGTACAATGTAGATATAGTACAACTTGCATATACGAAAATTAAAAAATATACTTTAAAACACAATTTTCATTAATTTTTCACTTATTTATCGACTAATATACAAACCATCAGAAACTGTGTATTCAATAATTCTGTAACGTCCCAAAATTTGTTTTTCACTTACCATTGTAGTTACGAATCTCTAGACCTGAAGGTAAGCAAGCGTAGCTAAGTGAGGAAAATTGCTTATCATTTGATCTGTAGCCATATTGACGATGCGCTTCATTGATTTCTGAACCACTGAATGGCACTGTTAGTGCATTGACGCACTGCTCGTCGGCAGACATGCAGGCAAGATGCAGTGCTGTATTCCCGTGACAGTCTCGAAGTGTTGGCTGAAATTAAATGAGATATGTATAAGATATACATACATATTTATTTAGAAAATTGACCTTATCAACTTGAATGTAGTTAAGTGCATTTTTTTAAACATATAAAATAATTGAAAAAAATTTTTTTTTGCATTTAATTTAGTTTCTGAATTTATAATTTAATGTAAACATATGTATGTATGTACATACCTCAGCGCCGGCAAGCAAAAGCATACGCAAGATTTTCCTTTGTTTTGTGAGCGCGGCTAAATGTAGGGGTGTTTGACCAAAATCATTTTTTATATTCAACAAACAAGGGTGTATGGCTAATCTAATTAGGGCTGCGACCACGTTATCGTACCCTGAAATGCACGCTAAATGAAGGTATCTAAAATAGAAGATAAAATTTCATAATTATATAACCTACAAAGATGATTAAATTAATTAGGGGGAAACGTGTCAATTTTTTTTTTCAAATTTTTAACCAAGCCTGGCATGCTTTTCCTAAAACTTGCAATGTTCAGATCATTTTCATTTACATATAGGACTTACGTGTCTCCATCATCGTTCTGTTGATAACATTGTTCCCATGCCGGTAATTGATTAGATTGTTCAGCCGAGGGTTTTGTAGCTGCTGCTGGTGGCGCAGGCTCTACAATTTCACTTTTATCTGATCCGTTCAAATTATTTATTGGTCCCTGTTGTAGACTAAGATTGCAAAATCTTTCAGCGATGTGACTATCGACATCGTGCTTTAGTCTCATGTTATTATCATGAGCGCTTGTATCCTTGGTTGCACTCGTGTTATCCGAGTTGTTTGGTTGTTCAATCGATTGTGTATTTGTATCTTGCGCAAATGATCGTTGTTCGGTCTCGTTGCATTCTTCTTCATCAATGCAACCTGAATCGATAACACAAACGTCCTCTGCAGTTTTTTCGAAACGCTGCAAATTTTCACTAGATTTCTTTTTACCGAGAGTTGGTATTTCGCTATCGGGATTTAAATTATTAGAGCTGTTATCAAAGCTTTTCGAAACGCCAGTTATGCCTTCTTCTTGTTCTTCATAAAAGGAGTTTTGTGGGCCCGACAAAAAACCAGAATCAACACCGTGACCCAACTCTTCACTATCAATATTCTCTAAATTTTCTTTCTTTTTAAATTTTTCTTCGTCAACACGATCCGTTTTTTTATTCAAGCTTTCTGAATTGATTCTACTCGTCATGATTTGGCTGTTTATTGTTGTAATATGTGATATATGTACTTCGACCTTGTGTGCAAAGTTTATTAATATCCTTTTCAATGATATTGAAACAAATATTTATCAGCTAAAAGACTTTTTTATTTTTGTAATATGCACTTCCGTCATTTCATTAGATCACAACCGTATCCTAGAAATAAATAAAATAATTTTAAGCTATTTTAAGAATTGTTCACATTTTATTTTATTTTTTATTTTTTTGTAGTAATTGTATTTAGTAAAGACTAACTCGAGAAGATGTCTCGTTTCAAGACAAAAAGGCTCAGGTAATATTATTTGTCTTGCTTAGATGAGTTACATGTGCATGTGCATATGTACAATGTATACACATTTGTACAAACTTTTTTAAATCACTTGTACACTGCGATCTTAACACCCAATATTCTTTTGCATATTTTAGCTAAAGAATTGTTTTGAAATTAATTTTTATTCACGCTTATAAAACAGCACACATATGTATGTGTATGTACGTATTTAAATTAGTAATTCTTCTCACGAACCTCTTTCACTTCTTGTAACAAGTTTTGTTTTTAAATCCTCTACCGCTTTATATATGTATGTAAACATCCACATGCACTTGTGTAACAAGTATTTTTGTATAAAAATTATTCAAATTATTTAAAACGGACTGATACTAGTATTTGTATATTATCACGATATCAAAATGATATTTTCGCGAATTAATGCGTTTATTCCGTTGCGCCAGCGCTTTTATTCTGAAAAAAATATATTTATTTATTTACTTTATATTTCCATATGACACTCCTTCGAATCGCCTATCATATATTTAGGTCTATTTTCGTACGCTTTGTCGCTTAAACTGAGACAACAACACAGCCTGTTGCACAGTGGCCATTTTGATTTGGATCTACTACTACAACGCTCTACTACAAGTTACAATCAAACAAACAGTATTGCCAGCTTCATATTTTCAGCGTCGAAACTATGAAAATGTGTGAAAGCTGCTTATGCGAATTTGAATAATAAAAGTAAACTATACATTTCGAAATACGAAGAAATTATAAATATTAAATTCCCGCGTGAAAAGTGTATTCGATTTTCAATTTGACATATTTCGATTCACTTACGACCGTCCACATAGAACCATTGCGTCAGCGTCGGAGTTGAGTTAACTCTTTACTTGCTTCAATGGAAGAATTACATAAATATATACATCTGTATCAGCGATCGGTTTTTATATATACGTATAGTGTGCACATTTTTGTTATTATATATATATATATATTTAGCGTGCTGTAAGAATATTTGACTATTCGAAAATTCTTAGTACGTTGTCAGGCGAATTTATCAAGGTGTAATTACTTACAGCGAATTCAACTTTTTCATTCATTTAACATACGAGATTTTCAATATTATTTTTCAGTTTGAATTTGATTTTATGTTCTATTTATTAATGCGAAAATCTTTCAAATTTTCATAATGTTTTTGTGGTGTACACGAGAAAAGAGTTGACCAGAGATTTTGTTTATTTTTAAAAACCAAATAATTTTACATGATTTGACGAAATACGAAAACAAAATATACGGTAATTGTTGTTTTTATTTTTCTATTCTCATCTTTATAAACTTGCCTTGGTCGATCTATTTCAAAAAAGATTTCTTTCATAAATCCTCATATTTTCGTTCAACTTTAAATAAAATGAATGCAATAATTCTTGAAGCTAGTTGAGGTAAAGAAAGGACGAAAATAACTTTATGGATCGAGTCGAAATGTACAAACCAGATATTCATAACTAATCACTTTTAAAGGGTTGTTTTAGCAAAAATATTCTCAAGCCATGGCTCGCAAGTCGTTTCAAAAAAATATTGTTCGAAATGTTTATATACGTGTAACTTGTGCAAAGAGTAATATAAAAATTTATACTTTAAGCTAACAAACCAGATATTCATAACTAATCACTTTTAAAGGGTTGTTTTAGCAAAAATATTCTCAAGCCATGGCTCGTAAGTCGTTTCAAAAAAATATTGTTCTTATACATTTTACCAGATTTAAGTTGCACGTCAGAGAATATAACCTACGGCAGTTTTCCTAATTTGACTTTTCGCTTGCATTTCCAAACGGCCGACTAAAACAATAAACAAATTATTTGGGTAAATATTTTATTTTACATCCTTTCGGTGTTAATATGACAGACAGATTACATACATATATAAGAATAGTCGATAAGCAGCTGACATAAATAAAAAATAAATGCTAAATATTATATATTAACGTTAGACATAGCCATATGGTTTTTTAAGTTATGCTATTTACGTTTGCATAACACCATTAAAAAATATTTCACAAAGAACACAAATTAAAGAAAAGTTACAGTCGACAAGTTGAAAACCCCGTCAATCAAAGACAACAAGCTTAAAGCACAGAGCTTCTGTCAACTAATACGAGTATGTACATATGTATATACGACTAGGAAGTAACCGATTAAGAAAAGATAAAGTGAAAGTTGAATTTGAGATTTCTTTCTTTTACTTATTTGCTCTATATACATACATCTAGCGTTAAATGTGTGCTGTGACGAATATTTACATATGTATGTATGTATTTATATGCGTACGCCTTAAAAGTACAGGTTTACATTTGTATTTGCATATGTATATCAATTGCTCTACTAAAACATAGAACATTCCAAAGAGTTCATTAAATCAGAGTTCAATAAACTTAATCAGATTCATCTTCATCGCTGCTTTCTTCATATTCACTCTCTGGTGACGACAGAGGTTCTGCGCCATATTTTTCTAGAATTCTATGCATCTTCGATCGCTTCATGCGGCATGCCAATTGAAAGGCAGTTAGTCGTCCGTAAGTTCTTGTTTCGACATTGATTTTGGGTTTGCAATCATTGAGTAGGAAATTGAATAATTCCTCATTGTTCTTTTCAATAGCAATATGTAGCGCTGTGTAGCCAGCTTTGCCTTCCTACAAACACAAACATATTCATTTTATTATTTTATACCGTTAAATAGGACTTCAACTATAAATTATTTCACCTTTGCATTGATATCGGCTCCAAAACGTACTAGGGTGCTAAGTATTTGCAAATCACCGGCTTGGGCGGCTAAATGAACACAGTATTCACCTGAAAGATGTAAAAAAAAAGTAATATATATTTAATTGACAGTGTTTACATAATAACTAATTGTGTTTATTTCATAGATATATATATGTATGTAAACATATTTTTGTTCATAAGATGATAGCGGATTCGGATTTTGGTAGATAGAAACCGAACAAGGCTTGGTTTTCAATTTAAAAACAGGTTTAGACATTCAGGCATGCATATTTGTGCATACATATGTATGTAAGTGCTACAGTAATGACAGATAAATGTATTTACTTATGGAGAATTTTAGTATCAAAGAACGAATCTCTACTGTAGTTCTTAATCATTTGGTTTTTTTTTTTAAATTCAACGCGTGTCTTAGGAAGAAGAAGGTTATCATCGTTATTTATACATGGCGAGCTTATTTGCATGAATTTTAGTTGAAATATCTATTTTAACATATATGTAGGCGCGTATGTATGTATCTATGACGTTAGTCAAATCAGCAAGTCATAGTTCAGTTATGAATGAATGTTAAATGCCATGTGATGCGTAGGCATATATGTACATATGTATAAATAATTAGTACAGCGCTGTATGTATATATATATCCGAGTATTTGACCGCAGTCGTATCCAAATCTAACATATCTTATAAAGTGCTATAAATAATCTTTCAAAAAAACGAATACCGAATGTGGAGACAAACTTTTGGCGCTTACAAATACACTTACATTTGCAAAAATCGAAATATGGTTAATTTTTCAGTTTTTAGTTGACTTTCAGCATTTGTTTATCATTTTTAATAGGAAATTACGTTGGAAATAAATAAATTTTAGTGCTTTGGATATATCAAACAAAACGCTTTGCGGTTTTGAAAGGGAAGAGTAATCTCTCAACAATTTGATCCCACACGAATGCCAAGTAACCAACCCCAACTACATTTATGCCAAACGTAAAGCCACATAATAAACAAATAAACGTGCCTGCATACTGCGGATTGTGTGCATGTATGCGTTCAGAAAAACCCGCGGAATTCCCATATTACTTAGATATGGGCAAAAAGCCACATAACACACAAATGCGTGTTAAACTCGTAAAAAGTTAAAAATTAAACAACAAAAGCTAAACAATTCAGTTAAAATGTCACAACAATAACAACAACATGATGCCAACGCAGCGAAAAGAAATGGATGGATTTATTGGAGGTTTTCATGGTTTTCCTAAATATACGGTAATTGTGATAAATAATGGAAGATATACATACACACAACTACATTAATTTACTGGATATGCTGTTTAATTAGAAACAGATTAGTTTTCATAAACAGTGAACAATCCTAATGATTATTTAATTTAATTTTGACTCATCAGAATCTTCCATATCGAAATTGTTATTGCTTCTCTAAATTTTTATTCTCATAGTCAATCTACATACATATGTACATATATTGGCATATTATTCGCGTTTAACTACTCTTTGTAAGCAGCGCATATACATACAATGTATGTATGTACATGTGTTACACATTGCACATGAATAACCCCATGCAGCATCATTTTCAGAATGAATAATATTACTCAATAAGGTCCAGTAATTCGAATTTTTGTTGAAATGAAACAGACCATCAACGGGAAAGCCATTTCGCCAGTGACTCTGACAATATGAATAGATTGTAAAATCCAAACCACAACGAGCTCACTCCCTAACAACGAGCGAATCAATCAAAAACGCAACGCATCCCAATTTGCGGTTAGTCAGTATTTCATATACATACGTGGTAATACCTGTAAATGAGTGTAGTTTCGATGATTTTTCTTTTTTGCTTTTTGGCGTTTATTTAAAAAAAAAAAACATTTTTCTTTTTATTTATTTTTCCTTTAATAATAAGACAGCTTTTAACCAACAGCAGTTATGCGCGTAAATATGTCAAATACATTTTCAATAAACTTAAAAAGGCTGAAAAAAAATATGGAATTCCAAAGTACAAAACAATTGCGCACTCAGCGAAAGCAAACAAAACGCGGGTTTCCCGTCTGTATGCATATTTACAGAAAGAAATAAAAAATAAAGGAAATCAACAACAAAGGCTTTTGACATTCACTCAACAACACTGTATAGCTTGTGACGATTCATGGAGAAAACTGCGCTCCGACGTGTGCGTTTGCGTAAAGCTGGTGGGAAATAACAGAAAACCCCAACAACAACAAATGCGAACAAATGACAGTCTGAGTGATTGCAAAGTCTCCAAAAACAGCAGCACGAGCTCAACAAAAAATCTAATAACAGATAATTGAAGCACACAAATGTATGTATGTATGTATGTTGGTGATTGTATAACACTCCCACTATTATTTAATATATACTACAACACTGTAAATAACACCGATTTTCCGATTTTAATTTTGTCAATTATTTTTAACTCCTAATTTCCTCCTAATTTCTGTGCAATTTATGTGCATACATTTTACACAAAAGCCCCAGAATCTTTACATAAAAATAAATATGTATGAATGTTATATAATGGCAATCTAACGCTTATTACGAAATTAATAGAATTAATAATAACCCGAGTCTTTGATTGTTAGGTAAAAATTTGTTAAAAACCTGTTTCGACGAGTACAACTCAAAACAAACAATTCTCTCATGCCATTAACCAGCAAACACATCCCTCTAGAAAATTTTCGAGCCTGTGAAACTGTGGTAGTGCAAATCGAGTTTGAAATGTAAGAAAATTCTACCTGAATGTGAGTAAAAAACGCATTGGATTTGTAATGACAACGCCGTGTTCTTTTTCAGGCATAGATTCGGGTGTCAAAGACACCGTGTTTACGTTTCATCGGCTCACTTCGACAACTTTGAATTTGCTGCTGGGATATAAATTTGCAAATTTCGCTGCTTTTATATAAAAAAGAAAAAATATTTGCATTTATTGATTTCTAAAAAAAAAACTGAATTCTTCGTTCTAATTTACTTAACATCAATAGCCGAATTAGCAATTTTACAAATCGCCCAGCCGTATCACCCAACTGGAAGAGAAATGTATTGTCAAAAGTTATGGCCGTTGTTGGAATGCTTTCGTCAACATAAATATTTCAGAATTTATGTGTTTTTTCAGTTTTATCGAAAAAATTTAATGGACGCTGGTTTCTACGTTAGAAACGTTAGTAACGTCAGTGCCAAGCGGTGATGACTTTTCATTTAGATTGCGCTCTCCTAAGATAAGTTGGTAGACTGACTGATAGCTTTAACTTCTAAATCACTATTACTAAACACTTAAAATTCTATTGTGACGGAAATGTTAGTTGTGTGGTCAAGTTAACACCTTCCAAATGGGCATGTAGAATGCTCTGCGAGTGGGGTATAGTGTCATCTTTGACATATTGTATTAAAGTTATGAATTAATGTGTGATATGTAGCATATTTATATATGGGTTGGCGCATACATACATACATGCATACATAGATATGTATCTCTACGGCTACCATATGAGCAGTCAGTGGCACCACGTACATTTCAAACATATTTAAAATGGGGTTTTCCATTTGTGTTTTAGGTTGTGGCTAAACCAAGCTATTAATTCAAACACACTCCCTTTCTTCAACAAACCACACACAAACCGACAAAACAGCAAAGCAAAAATAAAAAATAAATAAAAGAAAATTTAAATTTTTTTGAATTTAAGAAAAAAATTAAGCTGCAGCAGCAAGGAATACTTTCTTCATTCGTTTAACTATAATTAATTTTTGCAATTAATATATGTACATACATATGTAATAAGTATATAAACATATTTCTATAAATTTTATTTTTATTTTTGTATTATTTATTTACGCATTTTTCTAAACTTCTTACATTAAATAATTTTTTCAAAAACCCACAAGTACTCAACTTTATAGTTAAATGTTTCCCTCAATGAATGAATATTGAAATTCAAAAGTTCCCATCCACATCTGCGTACACTTTTTTTATGTAGAAACACAGAAAATGACTTTCTTTTGAATTCTCCAATCGTGGAAAAGACAATCTATTACAGTTTACTCGAACAGTTGCTGGTAAACACATATGCATATACATACACACATACATATATTAGCAGGAAATAGAAAACTAAAAAAATCCAACCTTAAAAGCACCAAGCAAGGAACTCAGCACCTACCTAAATATTGAGTTACATCACAATGCATTTACTTATACGACATAATTGCAATACATTGGAGCGGTAAATAATATTTACTGTCATTTTTGTGAGCAAAAGCAGTGACAATAATGTTTATGATAAGAACCGATGGAATTTTTACTGATTCGCTTGCAATATAGAGCTTATTATATCATCATCATCGGAAAAACGATGATATATGTACATACATACATATGTTACATACGTACATGCATACAAAAGTACAGAGGTTCACATTTTAATTAAAAGTCGACGCCTGTTTCGTATATTCATTTGAACAAATGCTGAACGTCGAACTTTTTAACCTACTCATGCACATTTCATTAAATTTCCAAATACCAATTGAACGTAAGCATTCAAATGTTCCAACATGTTGTTCAACATTTAACCTCATTCAGTATCATTTGGTACGAAAGTTGTGCGATCTTCTTTCTACGCTTGTTTTTGCAGATAATTTTCGAACGAAATTTCGTACAGGTCGCGTTGTTCACGCTGGCACTGTTGGCTGGCATGAATTGTGTGGGAAAAGCCAAAAAAAAATTATTATATTTAACAAGATCGAATGGAAGAGACAACAGGGTCTCTGCTTATTTATGCTCGTATACATAATACATATGTACATGATAAATATATATAAATAGATACATATGTATGTTTGTACATATGCCCAAGTGGGTTGAGTTGTATATTGGAAATTCGCTAGACACATTTTCTAAAGATCACTTAAGATGCTGTGGTCAATTCATTACTTTTGTTACGTCATAAATCCGCAACTAATAATAGAAACTTTTGGCCATATGGTTTTGCGCATTACGGATCGCTTATATTTATTTTATTTTTTCTCACGATTATCGTCTGTATCACTGGCTAGCCGAGAGACAACATACATACAGGTCTAATATTTTAAATAAATTGGCAACAAAATGCGATGCCAAAAAAAAAACAGTGCATGAACTTAAAATAAATAACTTCTACCAAATATATTAATAGGTTTTTTTATGGCGTAATTTATGTAGATACATACATATATGTGTGTGCCTTTTTTACTTTTGTCCAAAATGTGCTTACTTACCCTCATAATTTCTAATTTCCGCATAGCTTAACTGTTTATTTTGACTAAAGCCAAAATGACGTTGAGCTTCATTGATCTCTTCGGCGCTAAATGGAACTGTTAAGGCACTAACACATTGCACATCTCCCGACATGCAAGCCAAATGTAACGCTGTATTTCCACGACTATCGCGTAAATGTGCCTGTAAGGAAAAGAGTCCATAAATGTCTCACTTTAAATAACTTCAAGTAGAACTTTAATATCGATATGCATCTTTATATGTATACACATTATATATTATATATGTATGTATATATATTATGTAAGTACATACCTCAGCACCGGCAAGTAACAACATTCGCAATATCGTTTTGTGCCTTGAGAGTGCAGCTAAATGCAGTGGGGTTTGGCCGTAATCGTTCTTTATATTCAATGCATATGGATTTCCAGCGACACGAATTAGAGCACCTACTATGTTTTCCTGTCCTGATATGCAAGCCAAATGTAGATAGCTGTAAAGAGAGATCAATATTAGTTGGTCGTGTATGGATGCAAATCTGAAAACTCTCTCTTAAAGAGGAGAGTTTTTATGAGGTTTTATTTTCAAGGCAGAAATACAATGGATGCGCATACATTGCCTATATACATACATATATATAGGCGTATGTGTATCTATAAATGGAATGAAAGCGAAATTATTATAAAATTCGTTTGGGAACTTACGTGTCTCCATCATCATTTTGCTGAAAGTATTGTTCCCAGTTTGGTAATTGATGTGATTCTGATATCTTATTCGCTGTTGGTGTTGTCGTTGTTGGTGCCGTTTGCGCATTTGTTGCACTGCCCGATGCATTTAAATTATTTACACTTCCACTTTGTAAGCTAATATTTGAAAATCTTTCTGTCAATAGGCTATCAGCATCGTGCTTGAGCTTCATTTTTTTGCTTGTGCTTGTACTATTATCGCTGGCAACGGTTGTGTTATGCAGTTTATTTTGAAGCGTGAGTTGCTGTTTGGTAATCAAGTGACGTTCGGCTTTGGCAGCAGAGTCGGTGGGCTCTTCGTATTCGTCTTCTTCTTCAATGCAACCAGAATCAACAGCGTAAAGACCCTCCTCTTCTTTCTTCTCATCGCGCTGTTGTGATATTCCCGAAATATTCTTAATGTTGCATTCTGTTTTAACATTTCTGTAAGATTTCTGGCTAAAATCGTTGCTTCCAATGAGACTATGTTTTAGTTCTTCCTGTTCATCGTAGAAAGAGCTTTGTGGGCCAGATAAAAATCCCGAGTCCGAGCCGTGTGTTCGCTCATCTACGTCAATACTTCCTTTGAATTCATTACTTTCCGAAATATCTTTGTGTACTATGTTTGGTTTGAAACCACAATCACTACTGGAGTCACCGCCACTGCGTATTTCTTCAGTTGTTTTGTTATCACTTATACTTTTCAACAGAGTTGGGTTTTGTTTCGACATTTTGTGTATTTTTTTGTTTTTGTTTTGCTTCTTCCTTGTTTTTTTGATTGCCTTAAAATTTGCTATTTAAAAAATAAAAGCAATTTATGTCAGGTTAATAATTATTAACTAAAAAAATGTGAAAATACTATAAGTACATGTACCTATGTATGTATCTTTATATATTTATGGTGATGAATATATTTATTAAAACATCAAAAAGTTTAAATACAGATGATTATTTTGCATAGAGTATATGCAAAGCATAGCTTAAACGATAAGCGAATGAGCTCTTTCTACGTGTTGTGCTTGTATATATAAATAAATGCATTTGTATGCATACATACATACATATGTACATATAAGAACACGGAACTTTACATTTTGTGTTTCACGTGAAATTAGATATTTCAACAACATTATACTTTTATTGTTGTTAAATGATGTGAGTACAAACTTTGTAAAAACTTTATATTTTTTATATAAATCACAAAAATAGAACTTTGGAACTTCTCTTGGGGTTTTCAGCACTTATGGAAAACAGTTGGTAGCCATATACTTATGTACGCACACATATACATATGCAAATGTACACATCCATATATTGGTATGCACATGAGCAAGTAAAAATGTTAAAATGTATGTGCACGAAATACTTTTAACTTTTTTATAATCTGTGAAGTGGTTGCTTTACGTTTTATACACAATTTATGTACAAATATATTTCCACTACCAATTCAAGTATGAAATAATTGCGCGATGATGATATGAAGTGATATAAATTTAAGCACCTTTCAGTAATAAGTTCAATCGAACGTAAGATTCACTTAAACTTGTATTTTATTTGTTATTCCTCCTCTACTAAACTCATTAAGAATGCACTTTTATTTTATATACTTGACATATTTATTTTAATCAGTTTAATTTAGCACTTGGTATCTTTCCTCCTAATTGTTTAAGACTTCAACAAATCCAACACATCTTATTTCAACCACTACCTTTTTCAAACTGAGATAGCAATACTGCTCACATCTGTTGTTTGCTGTTGTACAACAAATGTCAAATAAAGTAGAAGAAAAAAAGAAAACTAATGTCTTAGTTATGCTTATCTTAACTTACACTAGCTTAAATGTTAAGGTAAAACTGTCATAACCATAACCACAAAAAGCAGCTGATCTAGTGTATTGGGCAACTCTGTTTTCGATTATTAATGCTATGCTGTTGCCAAAGCCATAGCCGTTGGCACGCCAGCTGATTGCGTCTTTGCTGCGTTTCATTTACGTAGTTCGCGATGTTCAGAATTCTTGAATTTTGTGGTATTTATGAATGTATAAAACAGTTTTTATAGATTTGCAGAACAACCAAAATAACAGAATACTAAGGAAAAACCCAACATGGTGAATGTAATATTTTTGTTGTACCTGTTTGCTGCTGCTGATTCAGATGTAATTTTTTTATTATTATTTTATTTTTATTAATTATAATTTGATTTTTTGGCAAAATAATCACCAAATTCACTTCTTGTTGGTATGTTTTCTATAATCCTCATTAGATAATCGATTGCTAAGCAGCTGTCACTTTAATTGCTTAACATAATATCGAAATTCATTATATTAAGGTCTTAAGCCAGTGGCAAATAGAGCTTTATTGTGTTGTGTGATATTCCCAATTTTGCTAGTAATCTAAAAAAAACGCTCATGGTATGTTATTATGGACATTTTTCATATCAATTATTTTTCTATCAAATAATATAATTCCCGGTCATCAGCAATTACCGGTATCCACGGACAATTTATTTTTCGACATGTATGTCAACACACCAGTAATTGCCCTGTGGAGTCAGTGCCTGTAATATAATTACGGTTATGACTATGGCAACAGCCGCAGTGTTTGGTACTTTATTTTAACCTTAAGAATTGTCACAAGTTAACTATAGGGAGTATGATGAATTAAAATTTTTTGTTATTATTATTTGTGATGTCGTATTTTAAAT
This sequence comes from Neoceratitis asiatica, assembly GCA_030068015.2. Classification (NCBI taxonomy): domain Eukaryota; kingdom Metazoa; phylum Arthropoda; class Insecta; order Diptera; family Tephritidae; genus Neoceratitis; species Neoceratitis asiatica. The sequence goes on from CM061524.1 coordinate 1,382,005, forward strand.
AAGCTTTCTCAATGCTTTCACATAAGATTTAAGTTTCCTATTCAAGCTTTTTAAGTCTGGTTAACTGAACCTTGAAATAAGTTTGTTGTTATTAGGATAAGGAAAAGTTTGTTGTAAATAAAAAGAAAATGTGGAAATCAGCTAACTAAATTTCATAACATTTATTATCATGCCATTATCTAATGATAGATTCATTCCAGTTTTAGGAATTAAATAATAAAAAATTTTAATTATAGTAGTTTACTCTTTAAAATGCAAGGAACTTGTTTCAAAACCACCGGGCTTAAAAAAATATGAACCGAACACCCACCGGCTCCGCCTTACAAAGCGTTTTAACACAACTTCTTTTATTCAATATTTATTGTTATTTTTAATAATAATAATAAAAATCTATTGCAAAATGTAGCTTTCCTTTTAATGAAAAGAACATCTTCAATCACCTATTTCGAAAAATCCCTCAATTTGGGTAATTTTTTATGAAAAAACTGCACGTAATTACCATGAATTCATTTGCATGGCAGCCCATTTAGCCTGATAGTTGGCTGCAACAACGACTATTTGAATCAATTGAAAGCGATATTTGTTATTTCTTTACATCTTTTGTTAGTAACTAAAAATGTTGGCGCAAATTTTCACTCCTACCGACTTATAATTAGAACCTGGTCCTCGAAACTTCGATTTGCATTTTGTTTGTGTTCATTTCACTAAATATTGTATTAACTAAAAAAACACACATGAGTGCAACTAATAAGCATAGTAATGTTACTTATTTTGTCAAAAACTAAGTGTTTGGAAAATTGCACTTCCACCGTTTTATAAATAAAGTTTACTTGAAAACGTATCTATTGGTATACTTTTTTGAAATCAATTTTAATTACGTTTTAACAAATGTAGCTTCACTTTATAAATTAAATTTCACGAGTACCTGGTACTCGTATCATTTTATTGTAATATCGACTATCCTAAAATGTACAAACGCTTCTTTAATATTATCACAAAAGTCACTTTTCGTAATAAATTTTACAATAGTTATTAAAATGGATAATGAATTATGTATTACATTGTATATGTATATGCTTGCGAAAAACTCATTTAAATGATGTGTGCAACAGCAACTGAAGAGAAGATATGTTTAATAATGTGATGAGCCCCGAGTCAAAGACCTCCGAAGTTTTTGGGTTTGTGTCAATTTAAACGGGCAGTGTACTTGTTGTGGATACTGTACTTTTAAACATTTTTCCAAAGAATTTAATGCCAGATGCGCCTCCGGGGACAGTACCCACAATCATAAACAGAAGAGCAATTATTTGCGCCACGGCAAATAGAACAGTCAACGCTGTGCTATGTACCAATAGTGCACAATATAAAGTTGCTATTAATGAACTTGTGTATGTAAAGGAAACCAGCATACGCGGTTTTGAGAATGCAGTCTTAAGGAAGGCGCCAAAGCCAGACAAAAAGCAAAATCCCAAAATGAAAAACATGCTGCCTAAAGAGTAAAGAAGTGCAAATTTTCGTGCTTTCAATATTAACACTGGTATGTAGAACACGGAGATACTGAAGCAAAGAGCACCAAGGCCCAGGCAAGCGACAAAGCCGACAATACGCTGCAGTCGCGTCTGTAATAAAAATTTTTTTATTATGAAGCTTCAAATATATTATATAAAAATCAAACATAAATACCAATTTAGGACAACAACTGTCTTGCGTGTCTTGTAGCCAGCTATTACTAGGTTCAGTTGGTTCCGAACGTGTAAACAATTTTCCTAAATCTGGTACTTTGATTTGTGTAATTTTCGTACTGAAGTTCTTTTTCTGATCGCTTTGTAGCAATAAATATTCATCCAGATCCTGTTTCAAGTTCGTCATGTTTAAAGATTAAAAATATCAAAATACTGTACACAGATAAAATATGCCACGAATTTGTTTATTTTTTACAATTTATGCAGATGAAAAATCTTAGTAGTTGTATCAGAAACTAATTGACAAATAGCACAGGGTGTTACTTGAACACAGGGGTATTGATAAGAACTAATTTACTGTACACTGTAAGGAAATATTTATGCATATTTTAGAGTGCAGTTATTATGTATCAGCATAAACATATATATTTCGCAATTTGTAATATTTCTTTGAAAATCGATCTTCTTTAGCCGGACAACCGCCATTTTCACTTTCATTGTGCAATTTTGCATTTTATGAAAAATTTCTATTATAATATCCGATTAAATAAGAAATGAAGGCCTCAGCTTTTGATATTTCTAAAAAAAATGTATAGAGTTTAGTCATTAAAAACCACGGCCTTTGTTAAACTCTTTTAACAAATATATTTAAAGAATTAAATATAATAAAAATCAAAAGCTAACCTGAAATTGACAATTGTTAATATAGTCGCTTAAGGACTTTTGAAAGTTTGAAGAAAAAGAAATCTAAATAAAGAAGAGGTTTTAGATAACTTCATATTTTGAACTAAAAATTCAAATTCGCCAATAAAATAAAGGATATTGTTACAAAGAAAAGTACGACACTAATTGTAATATACTTGTATTCGTTTCTCTGGAATTCCATTCGACACACAGTGTTTACGCGAGGTGAAGATACGCTTAAGAGCTTATTGTTTTCGAAATCGTCTACTTTTTATCCAGATTATATAGTTTATAAACTGCACAGTGTGCGTCTACCCCTCCTTATTCCAACTTGAGCAATTGCGTTTGTCGGCTGGACAGTTTCGGATGCCTTCCGGTTAATGGGTAAAGACCATTGGTTTGCGTAAAAATATTCTTAGAGAGCATCTATAAACCACGTGGTTATATTTAGGAATAAATATTTGTTTCATCTGAAGAAAACTATGTAGCTTTGCACGCTCCTCCATCGGTTTCAAGGATCTACGATAGAATTGAAACTAACCCAACTCGCACCTTGGACGAGCTACGTGTTTTATGGACGCTCTCCTACGAGCCACTACCCGCTTATATCGGGGCTGTTGGAGGTAGCTTTGAAGACAACGAAAATGCGCTGCGTGGCAAAACTTTTCTCTCGCATTTTCATGATGCTTTACAATGATCATACATCTGATTGTTGCAAATATAGGTATAATATCATACCAGATCGTTAGGTCCGTAAATATTCGTTGATAATTCGGGCAGATTTTTAGAAGATATTCATCTAACCGGTTACAGATCGATATTTTGTGTGATTCATGCTGTATGTACTTGCCATTATAATCGAATATTTTAGAGCTCCAGATACCCGGGTATCGAGCAGTGCGAAGCTCGATACTCGCTCATTGATCAAGTGCTCAGCAGAACAAAAAAAATTAATTTTGTTTGTCAAAATTTCTTTGGTGTTTCAATGATTTATACACTTTGTATAAATAATTTTAAAAATATTTAAAAAAATGTTTTGAGGAAAAAGTCAAAGTGTTTGTCAAAATACTCGAAATGCTCGTGCTCGGCTCAAAACATTTTCGAGTAATGAGCAATGAGCAGTTGTGCGAGTGCTTGTTGCTCAAATGCTCGCACAGCTCGAAAATGTTTGAGCAAAATCTGAGCTCTAGAATATTTATTTAAGGATAGAAAATAACTATATATATGCATGTCTATGACGTTATGATTTGTAATTTTGTAAATTTTGAATGAAAATAAGCATCGTGAAACTAGAAATCATCCTTATGCAGCTGGAACGCGCTTTATTCGAGCGGCCAAAACAGAGAGTAAATTCGGAAAGAGAATAATAAATAAACTTCAATTTCTCTTTGGCTAATATCAAACATTTAAAAATTTGAAAATCACTCAAAGCGATTTATAACTGTGTACAAAATTAAATATTGAAATTTGAAATTTAATGTAAGCAAATTATCTCAACAATCATATTGAATACAACTCAGATGTAATTTGAAATTATAAGCAGTTACAATGGGTAGAAAAGTAAAAAGAAAAAAACAAATTAAAAGCGGCAAAATATCTTAAAGATACTTTTCCGTGCACTCAATTCTCTGCTACGGAGAGAGTAATGAGAGCGCTGCAGCATTTAGCAGTTTGCGCTCACACCGAAGCAACTCTGTGAATGTATGTACGTCCACAGCCGGGTCGATAAAACAGGGTGCGACTCACACGATACTCCTATAAAGTAGGTGAATTGGGCTTCCAAACAATTACTAATTGTTTTGAAATATTTTTGAAAACTTCGCATAAATGTGTAAAATTCTTTAAGAAAATTTTTATTATTTATTCAATCTAATACAAATAAAAATCCATTCAAACGTAAAAAAATTTCATAAAGTTATTCGATATCATCCACACAAAACTTTTCAATTTATTTAACGGTTTTACTGACTGACATGCTGTTTTCAAAATTCATGTTTGTAGTGATGAGTTAAAAAAAAAAAAAAAATTTGGAATATGTGCTTTACAAGTGCACCGTTTGCAGATGCAGGGGAGCTAATGCGCAGAGCAGCTGACGATAGTATTGTGGCAGCGCACCCTGTATGGCAAGTATCTGACGGATTCGAATAGTACTCTCTGGCGTTGCTTGCCTGCGATAGCTGAGCTCAGTCACTGAGTTAATCGCGATGAGTTTACATCGCAAAACCGCTACGCGTGTTTCGTCTTGGAAACCATACGGTAGATATTGTTGTACACACTTGTACAGCAAAAGCAATAGAAGCAGAAGCAGCAGCGGCAGTAGCAGTATCAGCAACAACAACAACACCAATAATTAATTGCAAAGTAAAAGGTGAAGAATGGTGATAGAAAAATAAAATCCAAACGGAAGTTTCAGCATTAATTGAATGAACTAATACCAGATTTAGGTAAATAAAACCAACAAAAAAATAAAAATAAAATAATAATATACTATTCTATGTATGTATATGTGAAGATATATACATATTCATATGTGCGTATGTGTATGTATATGTATATGTAAAATCGTAATAAGTCGGAACGCAGTTTTCATAAGTACGGTTGAGTCTCCCGCGCTCCCTCTTTGTGTATGTAAATATCTAATATGTGTATGTGTAGGTGAGTTGTGCATATATATATATATATTTATATATATATATGTGTGTGTATGTGAGTGTGTGTGATCGAGTATGGAAATGCACGAGGGTATCTGACAGCGCGCAACGTTCGAAATGTGCAAAACGTACGGTAAACGCGACGCTGGCGACGGTCGTTGTGTGCGAATGTAGGGTGTATGCGACCCGGCATGGTACGGTGCGACGCAGCAAAGCGCAGTTCGTTGCAATACATACATATGTACGCGTTATATGTATATACATATATATAAACGTTCGTTCGGGGTCCCTCAAAAAATGCAGTGTCGGTGCATAGCGGCGCGGTGGGCGATATAGCGGGGCGCGGCGCATTGCCGACGTGAAACGACCCGATACTTGACCATTGGAAAGTGCAAAGATAAAATAAATGCAATAGCAACAATCGCAATTAAAGGCAAGTGTGTGTGCAAAAAATATCAACAACAACAATGTTGAAAGTTTGACGCGACATGCAATGCGAAAATAGAAGAAAAGAAAAGAAAACCAAATGTATGATGAAAAAGAAATAGATATAAAATATAAAAATAAATTTAAAAAGGAAATTACGAAATTTCGCCCATTTTTATAGCGCTTTACAGCAAGTGCCCCATGCCAACCCCCTCATTACGTCGAGCTCTGTTTGCTGTGAAGGCAGCAAAACCGTTGCCATATATGCGTTAAAAATATTTTCATTTGCATACATATGTACGTACATATGGATGTGTATGTGTATGCATTTCAAATGCAACGTTGTGTTGTGTGTATGTACATTTGTGTGTGCCTGCCAGAAAGTGGGCAAATGCATAGATACATACTCGCATATACACGCATACATGCATACCCACATATATGCATATGTGCATATGCATGTACATAGTATATAATAAGGATTTTCATAAGAAAATTAAATGTTTTGTAGTTATAGCATTTAAAAGTGTGAATAAAATTATTACAATTTTCATATTGTAATTCTCTCCCCCCCCCATCCATCCATGCAGTGATTACATTATTGAAGGAGAAATACTAATTGTTTAGAAAATATGAATGTTATGAAATGAAATTCATAAAGCAATACAAAAATAAAAATAAAACAAGAAATATCAAATATTATTATTAGAAAAAAAAAAGAAAAAATATAGCAAATATTGAATTCATCTGTTCTGTTCAGTTATGTGAAATAAATAAAAATCTAAAATAATAATGAAATGCAAAAATATACTTCAACATAATACCGGATTTTACGAGCATAATCATCAATATATGGAGGTTTTTCGAAAATACAGTTTCAGGAACAGTCCATACAGAAGTCAAAACTCTATGTAACCGGTAAGTGATACCCATATTTTAAGTTAATTGCAGAAAATCTCTTAAATTACATGCCTTTAAGTCTTTACTGGGGGACGATATAACTAAGTGGTTGTTTAACATTGCGTACTACCTTTCGGAAGGCCATGGTTCGAGCGTTGGTTCGATCAACATCCAAAATTATAGAAAATGAATTTTCGTAGTTGCGATCGTTCCTCTCTCTCTATGGGTTGTGACAAGCTCTCCCCGACTGTATTTTTGACAATAAAATTAAATAAAAGAAAAAGAAGCTCCTCATAAAAATCCATCCGCTGTTCGGAGGCGACTTAGAATAAGCTGTAGGTTACAAAGAGCCAATTATATATAAAATTCTTACTGAATATTACTGAGCTTGTAGCAAAAATCGATTTTCTACAAAAAATTCCAAACTATTAAACAGGCGCTTCCACACTTAAACATTTTGTCAGCGAAGATTTCAAATTTTCTGATTATTACGGTTATATCTGCAATTGATATTTACTATTTCTATAATTTATTTAATGTGTAAATTTATGTATGTACATATATGTATTATTTTTATCAGTAAAAATTAAGAAAGTTCCACACTTTCTGTTTCTTACTTATTTACTTTCAATTAATTCAAAGTCTTTCGCGTGTTGCAGTTGTAATCTTAGTCCCAAATTTAAAGTTTCTTCAACAAACTTTTGAGTGGTGTAGGTAATTTCTTAGCAGAAATCAATACAGTTTTCATACCATAGATATATATATACAACTCAATAAATTTAAATGTTTTATTTTAATTATTTTACTATAATTTAAATCCATTTAATGCAAGAAAGGCGCTCACTGTCAACTTCAAAATATTTCAAAAAAAGAAAAAACATTAATTTTTAGTCCTTGCTATGCTTTGGGGTTAATAAATACATACATACTGTATGTATATACAACGATTTTCTAATCTTTTTAGCATCGTTTTGAAAAATTCAATAATGTTTCATATTTATATTTTTTATTTGCAGCACTTTTTAAAACTTTAAACGATCGCCAGAACAGACAAATCAATAAAAATCCGGAAAATGGAAATCCAATTATCTGAAAAATAATAATGAATATAACAAAAGTAAGCAAATTCAAAAAAAAAAATTGAAATATGTATTTTAAGTGTATGTGAAAATTATGAACAAAATAAGTAAAATTAAGAGAAAATTAAATAACGGGTAAGATTTTTAGTTTGAGTTCAAAAACATTTGTCTAGATTGGGCTAGAAACAAATCTTCTTAGGTATTACACGTTCTTTCGTCTTCTTTTTCAAACAGCTTTTAATACAATTTATTTCCATTGTAATCGGTTAATTTTCTTCGAAATTTTTAGAGATTACTTAGAGTTATAATTTTAAATTAATTTTTTTTGCACCAAGCTTTTGTACGTGCTGGAAAATAAATTTATTCATTTCGAATTCCCCAGACTTTTTTGTAAATTAAATAAATTTTTCGAGTTTATGACACTTTTAAAGCTCAAAGTCGTTTAATATAATCTTCACGCCCTAAAATAATAACCGATCATTACGAATATAATGTTTTCCTTCTTTACTCTCCAAGAAACTAAAAATACAAAAGCATAAAAATATTTATAATAAATAATAAAAAAATAAAAAAAATATTTTCTTCCAATATCCCGACTCTCGACTCGCGCATTGAAAAATAAATTTACATTTTCTTTCTGAATATTTCAATTCTTGTGTTCCAAGGGATCCTTACGTCCATGTCACAGTCACAACGGCTGCCATTCGAATTTGTTTCAATTCTTTTCTCCTAAAATTATCTCAGTTTTGGAAGTAGAATTGTTTTATTCGATAGTATTGAGTTGCTTTCATTTCCTTTTTTTTTTCTTTCTAAAACTCTTCCTACAAAGCAAAGAACAAATCTCTTCTCTATCCCTTTTCTTCATAATGTGTATTGGCTTTCTTCCGCATAAAGCACTCGTGAAATGTGGGAATCTCGAAAGACTTCCAGGTACAATATCAATCTATGTAACTTCTCTCCTCTGCCTTCGGCTTTGGTCTAATACAAAGTTCGCATTGAAGGGCTCAACTAATGCGATTCGGCCACATGTTCATATTTAAAGTTCGTCGAAACAAATGAGGAGTGACGGCGTAATAGTCATATGCGATTAGTATGTACATATGCATATACATATGTATATATGGACATATGCATGTATATGGAGTTACAAACGTACACACACGTATACTTCTATGTAGAAATGTAATAACCGGGCAAAGCGGACAAATGAACAAGTTAACCAACTTTCAAACAATAGAATCTCTAATGTACATACATATATATACATACATACATATTTATGTACTTATATAAATACATACATACCTACCAACTAATCAAAGTTTACTACATACATACATACATACACTATGCATGTATTTACACGAGGTGTACGAGTGTATTGAGAGCTGCGGCGACAGCAATTGAAAGCGACCAGCAGAAGAATTTCACCAGATTTTGCTTCAACTCTTGGGTAAAAAGGCTTACTTACATACATGTACATATGTATGCATGTATGTATGTATGTATGTATATATTTGTGGTATGGAAAATGAAACTTATGGGCGATGATATTGTGGGGAGCGGGCAGCCAGCAGTCTACTGAGGGTCGGAGCGCTAGAGCCATGAAATTCTAAGTACCGCAGTTTGGCAGCTCTCTCACACAGCCAAACACACACATAAACGCATGCACATTCATGGTGCTGGGTACGGCCATGATGTGGTGAGCTCCCAACTATTATGGTAGTTGCACAAATACATGCGCAGATGCCAAGCACACAAATACTACTCACACATGCCCAACAGACAGGCCTTTGTGCACGAAATCGACAGAGATGCATTGATCCGTGAGTAGCGAGTGCGACGGAAATGGCGGCCATTGACGCTGTTGTGTGTGTGAGTACAGCCATGTTTGCGCGCGTTGGAAAGAGATTTTGTCGCGTGAGCTGACGAGAAAGACGAAGCGACAACGACTGCAATAACAACAAAAGCAACAAGCCAACAGCAATCAGCTACTTTTGCTTGGTAGCAAAAAGAGGCAACAAGAAATAAGACGCAGTTGCTGCGATGGTTATCTCAGCAGAGCAACACAAATATGAAAAACATTTGCTTCGCACAGTTGTACATGCATATATACATATGTATGTATATACAGAGGTATACATGCATACACTCGAATGAGCGAAAACGTTCGTTTTGGGTTTATGTGTTGGTTTACTTCGGTTTGGATATGGCTCTGCATGTCACAGCGGCAAAGAGCTACTAGTAGATAGATGTTTTGCTCGCCAGCTCACCCAAACGATATAACAACATACAGGCGTATGTGTGTGTATGTATATATAATTTTACACGCGTGAAAAAGCGAGCGATCGTCAGCGAATGGGGCCATTTCAGCCGTAGAAACGAGATGGCATTCGGGTGCTCATAGTGGTGTATGCTTTCGAGTAGCACTGCAGACGGTAAGCAAGCAGGCATAGCGAAATCGTTTCACAACGCTCAACCGCTTTCCACTTTGCTTTGGCTATGGCCACACTCAATTCAATTTTACTGCTGCAATGCAGCCATAGTTGGGCTACAGCAATAAGCGAGGCAAGCATAACCATCTAGCAAATTTGGTAAGGCCACAACTTTTGAAAGTGCAGCGGCAATGAAGATCGATTCTCAAAGGGCAAAAGCAAACTCGAACTCTCTCAAGAAAAAACTAAACTCAATAAATCAGGGCTATTCTACATTTCGATTATGTTCCCGCTCTCCGCTCCGCCACAATCGTAATTAGGTATTCTGAGCTACGATCGAATCGAAAGAAGAAGATGAAGAAAGAATACATTTTCGAAGTCAGATATGAAAACAATTGCAACGAGTTTTTGTACAATTCAAATAAATATAAATTTTTTTCTGTTTTTAACGTTAAATGGAATCAAGAGCCTCGGCGATATTTCATGAGGATTGAGAGACGAGTGTCATCCATTTCAGATGAGTGATGAATTTTAAGAAATTGAGCTTGTAATTGGCAATCTTTTATATAACAAATTTCGTTGTTTAGATTAAAAAAAAAAACTTCAAACTCAATAAAGATGCTTTCAAGTATGTGCTGGAAATATTTTCAGAAGAAACTCAATCAAGAGCTTGGACACGGATATTTCCACCTAATTGAGTAGTAGCTGATTTGCGATTTTTTGCGGAAGGCTGTTACCAACACAGAGTTGGTGCAGTTTATAACAAAGGAATGTGTCACACAACAGTGTTAATGTCATTACACAATTTTCTCGAAATCATGGAGTCTTTTACTGATGGATCAACTGTATTTCAGCAACGCTGTTTCAAAAATCCTTAAATTTTTTATGTTGCTCTTTTGTTTTTTTGATCAAAAAGCGCCATTAAGTTCATAAAACTAAAAAAAGACATCGTTACGACTTTTCCAATTATCAAAATCATGTTTTACTTACATTTTTGTTAAAAGTATGTTATTTAAGTACACGAAAATATACAATCGAACTGTTCTCCGCCAACTAAATTACAACGTACAAAAACGTAGATACAATCGAAATGCAGAATACATAGAATTTGATAGAATCGAAAAGTTCGAAGATTGATCGAAACGGAATGTAACGCGGAATATCATATCCGCGGAACGGAAAAAATTTCGATTCGAGTCGAAATGCACAATAGGTCTGAATAAAAATTCGTACGTATTTATTGTTGGAGAAAACGCTAAGAAAACGAGACATGGACATGTTTTGTTATGCTCTGTCTTCTGATCTAAGCTCGGAGGATAAATACACGTTATTTTACTACTAGTAGTATGCAATAGTAACATATTTAAAATAATTAAATTAAAAAGCAAAATTAATTTTTTTATTAAACTGTATGAAAAACTTCCCTGTAATAAAATATAAATAATAAAATACACAAGAGACGAGTGTTAGTTCTCTAGTATCTGAAATGATCGCATACTTGGTGGGTGTAGTAGTAGTAGAAAGGTTGTAGTAACCAAAAGGAAACACACATTAACCGTTCCCTTACACTGGTATTTGGAAAGTAAATTAGGTGGTCTTACAGCTGCTATCATATCGCCGTGTTTGCTTTCGGGGGAGAATTCAGGCGTCGAAGACACATTTTCCACTTTACCACCTCGCTAACAGGACATTGCCATTTATTGCTGGGAAGCTACACACCTACACACCTGCATATGCTCGTATGTATGTATGCATGCATGTGCGATTCGCTTGCCATTTGTGAACAAATGAAACACAATGCCTAATGATTGCTGGGCGCTGAGAGCCAAATACCGAGAGCCGAACGGTGCGAGCATTGAAGTAATACGACTTTTTATACCGAAAACAACAACAGCAGCAACAACACATCCATATATGTACGTATATGTATGTATCTATATGCATGCTGGTCACGTATTCAATTGACGTTGCTTAATTTACGCTATGAAATGGCTGCCATGCGCCGAAGTTACGAGCAATGAGCACCACTCGGAGAGTTCTTGCTCGCTCTCCAGTCCGCTGCCAGCGTTGTAGTTGGTGCTTCTGCTACTGCTGCCGTGGCAAAGATTTTCATTAAATGTTATTCCCAATAATTTGTGCTACTTATGTTTATGTATGCATGTATGTATGTACATATGTGCGTTGTATTCATAGATTTGTGCATGTGTGCAACTGTGTGTGCAATACAACTTATTCACTGCGACTGCATTTTCGCTGCAACAACTTTTGAAGTTGACTTTTTCTAGTGCGCACTCGCTCATTCAACACTCAACACAATCATACGAGCACGAAGCAGCTCACTCGCTTCAACACCAAGGGTGCGGGTGCGGCGCTTGCCTCGTTGGGTAATTGACAGTGCTGACGGCAGAGCTGACGTCGGCGTCTGTAAGCAAACGAATTCACAGTTCAGTAGCGCTTGGGCGGACTCGAGCGAGGTAAATTCACAGTCGCTTTGGTAAGAGGATGAGTTGGGCACGAAAATATAACCAAAAGCAACAACGCTGCGCTGAATAGTTTTGTCGCAGAGGCGCCATAAATACCAATTTGAATGTGAGGGTGTGTATGTTGCGTAAACCGCTTTGCAGCGCTGTGTGTGTGTGTATATGTGTGTCAGCTCGCCTGTTTCTCTACATACTTTAATTCCTCTTGCATATGTACATATGTACATACACGCATACACAAGCAAAAATTAAATATCACAAGGTTTATGCTGTTGTTGTTGTTGTTGTTGCTATTTGTTGGCAGCGCAGCACTTATTTATCCATAAAATACCATTTATTAAGCAAACACACATAACCATATGCATCTACATGCATACAAACATCCGCACGTATGCATGTACGAACATCCTCTATCCTATTGTATATATGTATGTATGTATGGATGTATGGATGTGTGTATACAAATGTACCTACACACACTTAAGTCATTGTGTGCATTAATTCCCAAAATGCACGTTGCCAGTGTGTTGCATTCAAGCCAAATGTGGCAGAAGGGAGCGGAAAGTAGGGGTGAATGCATATTAAATTAATGTATCTCGTTTAAAGTTGCGTATATATGTATATATATATGTATGTACATATGGCGTATGCATATGCACACCGTACACTATACAATGTATGTTGCGATGCTTGCATGTATGCATGTACATATGTATGCATGTTTGTACGCATGCATGCATATATAAATGTATGTTCATGAACCGAAATTAATTTGCTACATTAAGGACGCGCAGTTTGGCCCTTCATTCTACAATATGTATGTATATATGTATATTTGTATCTATATACTTATGCATTTGTATGTGTTTATGCATGAGCGTACAATATATAGATATAGATAAAATTATTAAACGTTCTTAGAGCGTGAAAAAGTGAAAAAACTGGAAAAGTCTAAAACGATAAAAACGGGGAATACAAAAATAAATGAGTATTTGATGGAAATTTCGGGAATTACGAGAAACCCCGCTTGTGCAGCGACTCACTTGTCGCACTGCATTTAGTGGTGCATAGTCTTCAACATACATATGTACATACATATATATGTATATGGATGTGTGTATGTATCTACATATTTATTTTACATACATATTGTTTTGTGTGTCTATCCATATAGATACGCTCATAGAGAACCGACTTAAAAACTGCCAAGGCACGGCTGGGAGGGATTATTGTCATATTTCTTTTGTATTCGCATGAAGTAGTATTTTTGTTGTTGTTAAATTAAATACCCTCAAACGTCCTCTAAGTGCATTGTTAACTACAATCTATGTACGTATATCCACATGTATATACAAAGCCATAAATATATACTCAAACATACATACATATGTATATACATATTTACATACATTCAAAAGGGTAGCTTGCCTTTCTTCTAGTGCGCTTGGAGCTCCATGTCTTTTACTTGCCGAATTTGTTTTCTTGTTTAAAAAACGTGTTAAATAAATTGATATTCCTGAGTGTCGAAATTGACTTTTTTTAAATTAATTTTTATGTTTAAGGGGTTAGGCCACTCTAGAGGGCCACAAATTAGGCCTTTTTGAGATTTTTGTTTCGGGAAAACTATTAAATCAATCTGATTTTTGACAAAAGACATTAATTATACATATAATGAACTGCTTTTAACTGTTTTTAAGAAAAAATAATTTAAAAATGGCGGCTATACAGCGTTCTCCCTAGAATGTCTCCATTTTTCCGGGAACCACGGCCGGACACACCGCTTCTGTAGTTTTTATTTATTTTAATAAGTTTTTGAACGGTTTCCGCTTGTAAATAGCAATAGCTACAGAAAGAAGTACGTAGGAATTCTTTCAATATATGCATTTTTGAGAAAATGGTGGGTCCCTAAAGGAAAAATTAACAAAGATAAAAAAATTCTACGCTCTTCTGTAGGCAAAGTATACATATGTATCTGAAGATGTTGTCAAAATTTCAAGTGAATTGATTGTAATTTGTTTGAATTATGTTTCCGGCCGACTTGAAAAAAGCAGTTTTGAGATAAACGCGTTTAAAGTTTTGAGTAGGCTCCCTGCCGACCGGACGCCCTTCAATTAGAGAACGAAAGTGGGGCATTTAGAAATTTTTATCTGTCATAATCTTTCGGGCTAACATTTTTGGGGCCCACAATGTATCATTTGATAGAAAAAATTCAATTTTCCGAAAATTCTAGAGTGGCCTAACCCCTTAAAAGCTTCGAGGTGATCAAAGCAGCATTTTTTTTTCTTTCAAAATGTAAACTTTTTAAATTGAATGAAAAATTTTCGATTTGAAAAGCCAAAACTATTATAAGTTCATTTAAATAAAATTTAAAAATTATGTACATATGTTGTTAAGAATGTTGCAGTAGCTTTTTTTAAACCCATTAAAATTCATTCATAATTTATTATGACCTAAGTCTGGTGTCGTCAGACCTTGAAAATATAATTCGAAATCTCTTTTCTTCAATATTCGAAACTTTATTATTACAATGATCACAACCAATAGAAGAAGGGGTACTCCAGAAGAGTGAAAGTTTTCCAAATTCTACACAAAATAGTACAAATGTATATGCATATGTATGTGTGTATTGGTATAAGTCTAACACCATGTATGTATGTAAATATCCATATACAGTAGCTGTCTGTTCATCTTATTAGCAAAAATTAACTGAAATCTCAAATTATTTGTTATCTTATCTTTTGCCTTTATTTAATATTGAACAAGTAAAAAAAAATAAATTTGATAAAGAAATTAAAACTTGAACAGCAGCAGTGCGCAAAGAGTTTATGTATAAATATATATTATATAAAACCCAAAAAAAAAACACTACATACATATATACTAACTAACTAAATAAAAAAAGAACGCAAAGTGAAAAAATCAGAATTTTATTTTTAAAAAGTCCGCGGCGAGACGGATGTCCGAAAAATAGACTAACCGTAGAAAATTATTGTGTCGGAAAGCACGGTAATGAGTGAAAAAAAGAAAGAAAAAATAAAGAAATAAAAGCGATAAAAATAAATTTCAAAACACAAATGTTTATTTTTCGAAAATGTGACGTACACTTTTGTTTTGATACATCCTTAAGGTCATTTTTATTTATGTAATATACGCTCGTGTACATCTGTATACATATTTACATACATACATATCCATACATATATTAACTAGCTGTTTATACAACTGTGCACAAATTGTTGAAAAAAAAAGTTGAAAACTGCAATAGCGAGATATTAAAAAATCAAACTAAATTGCTTATGAAACAAAGAAAAGGAAAAAATTTGCGCGAGTGCATTACGTAATTAAGTGCGGAGTGAATATACAATTTTTCAGTTTTCCAAACTTTTCAAAATTACGAAAAACTTCAAATGTTTAATTAAAAAAATTTTTTTTTTGTCTAGTGCAATTTGTTTGGAAAAAATTTATAAAAATTTGACTCGTTTCTTTCGGAATAATCGAAAAAAAAGCAGAAAATCATTATGAATTTTTTTTTTGTTAAGCGAGTTCAACACGGAGCTCCACTGCAACGCTCGCGCCAAAAACCGCGCCTCAACGCGCATTAAATGCGACTAAATAGCAAAATGCCAGAGAAAGCCACAGTTCAGTTGTGCGGCTGAGTGTAGGCGCTCGTATTCGGCCCCAAAGCAACACGACGACAACAAAAGCAGCCAGCAAGTGTCTGGCTACAAATAAGAACGACAAAATAAGTTGAAATACATATGTATATACATATGTACATACGTACACTCATACACATACACTCATACTCGTTTGTAATAAATATTTATGTGTGTGTGTATAAGGCAGAGCAACGAGTAGGGGACGTGTGGAACAACGCAACTTTTGTGTGTTTGTCGCTGCTCGATGTGACGGAATTGTTTCTACATACATACATATGTGTATGTAGATGTGTTTGAGCGTGTGTGTATGTGTGTATGCATGTGGTTTGGTTGGATTGTTGTGGATGCGCGGGCAGTGTGTTGAGACGAGGCGAGGCGGGCGGTGTGTGTTGCGGTCACAGTGTGACATACAAGTACCTACCGACGTACCTACCTACCGACGTGCCTACCAACCAACCTATCTGCTTACCTGCCTACCCATAGCTGCGAAAGAAGACGAGGTGATTTTTTGCTCCACTCGCTTCGTCGCCAGTCAGCTCAGGAGCTTGGATAGACAAGCTGTAGATATGTATGTATGTATGTGTAGTCAGTTTACTTAGCCAGCCAGCTCCATGAATAACTAGAGCTTCGCGGCAGCTTATAAGCCACTGTATGTATGTACATATGTTTAGGTGTATGCATATATCGACTCACATGTTCGCATAAGCGGTTGGCTGAGCAAACGGCCCCACAAATGTATGTATGCCGCAGCACCTTCTCGTGCAACGACCAACCCACTTGAACAACACCTACAAAAATATGCACAGAAAATCTTATGGATGGATACTTGCATACAAATGTACATACATACATACATACGTATGTATATCCATGGGAGTGTGTATTTCTGAATGTTTTGGCTTTGTGTGCCTTCGTCTGCTTTCCATGCCATGTGGGTCTTTTAAATGCCTCTACGAATGTCTGTATGTAATTAAATTTACATTGGTATGTATACATACATATATGTATGCATGTGTGCTTGTGTATGTGCCTAGTGTTGTGGTGATATGCTGTCAGAGACGTCAGTCGTCATCGAAAAGGTGGTGGAACCTGTGTGGTACGGTACATTTTCTTTTCGATCCGTGAGTGGGTGCATGGCTCTGCATGTGAGTTGCATAGCTCGCTCCGTTGGGTTGCACATGATGCTTGGAACCTGCAGTGATTCCGATGCAAACGTCAATAGGGTATACATACATACATACATACATACATACAAATGCGCAAGCATTCAAGTGAGGACCTGGATCTGTTAAGTAGGAAAGGTGGGCGAGGGAGTGAGGTGGTGCAACACGAACTCGTAGCCGAGCAACGACAACGAGTTAAGCTAGTCAGTCAGGCCACCGGAAATTTAGTTCACTTGCTAGTTGATGGGAAGGTTTCTATGTACATACATATGTATGTATGTTAGCCTGTAAATTATATATATGTATGAGTATCTGCGTACATATATGTTTGTGTACGTATTTATTTACCCATGGTTTGCTCTGTGTATGTATGTACATACATACATAGTTACATTTGAACCTCCCCGGCCACAGTGCCACAGCCGTCTCATGTGCTCACTGCAACTAAGAAAACTGCATGATTTCGTTGTGTTGTTGTTGTTGCTGCTGTTGTTGTAATTAAATTATTTTCCGAAATATTGTATTTGTGTATTTACTTACCCACATGCATGTGTATGTATGTGTGTATGTATGTATGCGTGTGTTAATTTGAGGCGCTTGCGCACTGTGACGACCAACAACAACAACAAGAAAACAATAATAGTAACAAATAGCCCCTCTCCCCCCACCACCGCTGCTCTGCCCACACAAAAGAAAGTTTTACATAACGTTTACGCCGACGACGTCGACGCCGACGTCATTACTAGCTTCGTTGTCCTGGGCTTTAAGGATTTCTGGTCTCACAGATGCATACATACACAAGTATATATGTTTGTATGCATGTATGTATGTGTTATATACGATCGCCCTCCCACATTGTGGCAAATTGCAAAGTAACCAACAACAATTAATGCTTATATACATTCATACATACATACATACATACATATGTATGTGCATAAGCTCAAATGCACACAAATACAAATACATACAAAGATGTACGTACATATGCACATACATATGTATATTTATATGGAGCCATAACAATAAGCTGCTTGCAACATTAAGCCACTACATGCCACTGCGAGGGGTTTTTCGTTTATACAAACATATACATATGTATGTTTGTATGTATGTACATATGTATATGTACTTATAATGAAACTCTTACACAAGCTCATTAATTCCCTTACAAAATGTATGTACACACACACACACATACATATGTACATTTTGTGGCAACTAATGTATTTATCACGGATACAAAAGAAAAGGAAAACAGTAACAGCAGCAACAACAACAACAACAACAAAAGGCAAGCGCTATCAAGAGAATCAAAAAGATCTAAATTTGCATTCTTGGAAATTTAATAATAAATAAAGACCTTAAACAGAGTAAATGGGCTTAAGTATTCTCACACCGCGTAGTGGAATATTTCGATTTGTGTTTGTAATGTTGGTGGAGGCTTTGAATTACACTCTACCACATATGTATATACATACATACATACATATACATATTGCATTTGCATGAGGAACTTAAAATAGAGTTTGGATCAGCATTTGAGATTTCTTCACTTTTAGTCAGTGTCGCACGGGACATTGCTCTCATTATCATATTTGGTATGTAAATGAGTTTCATGGAAATTTATTAGTTAAAATTTTGCTGAGCATACACATTGGTTTTTGGTTTTCTAATGGTCTGGATTCGATACTCCGTGTTATTCATTCGTACAATTACTTTGTACGGATCTTCCCGCTTGCTATGAAAGCTATTCATCCGTGGAGAACCGTACAGTGTTACCAAATTTCTTTTCTGTTGCTCGTTCTTTACCAGAGGCACATAATCTCCGTTGTGCCAATACTTAACGGTACTTCCATATTTCCGTACTCCATCACTCTTTTCTTAGGGTCGATCTTCATTCCCTGACCAAGGAGAAAGTCCACACCAACTGTGACTTCATCTAATATTTGGTGACTTTAAACGTGGCTTTTCCCAGAACTCTGGTATCCTCACCATTTACTGTTCTCATTTTAGCTCCGTGCAATGGACTAATTTACTTGGTGATCAAGTCAGATTGAATGATGGAGTTTGACGTGCCCGTGTCCACAGTTAGTACTCGCTCATATCCATCCACACATCCACTGATAGTAACGCTGCTCGCCTTGTTATCGATTTGTCTCGTCCTGGTTCTCATAAGTTTGGCGATTTTCGACGTTTGTCAGATTCCTTCCATCACATCTGGACTCCTATTTCACACAGTCTGAGCATACGAGACAGTCTCGGCAAATGTTGGCTTTGTATTCGCATACGTCTCTTGCCTGCAATACTTGTCTCTTATTCCGCTGATAAATCTCTGAACTTTTATCCTCTCGAGGTATTCTCCAAGACTATCTGCATAACCCAAATGAGCTAGTCTCTCAATCTCACAGGCAAATTCCTGCAGGGTCTTGTTGGACTTCTGATAGCGGTTTTCTAATTCATCTGATAGATTTGTCTCCTATGCTCGTTAGCATAGCGTCTTTCCACGGCTCACATTAGTGCCTCGTATGTAGGAATTATCTATAAAATGTCCGCTGCATGTCCCTTCAATGCCACGAATAGTGCAGCTGACTTCCCCATGCTCCAGTTATTTGCTATAGCCGTCTTTTCGAACTGAAGCTTAAAGATGTGGAAAGGGATTGTGCCGTCAAAAGATGCTGCTTTTATCCTGAGGGTGCTCCTCGAAATGTTTGGACGATTCACGTGCAAATCGTGGACACGGCTTTCCAATTCGCTAACTTTGGTTTCAATTAGCTCCTTTAATCTGTCATGCCTCCTCGATTTTGTCCTGTCTCTCTTTGAGTTCTGCGCATTCTTTACCAACACTCTCTTGAAGTTGTATGAGCCGGGATGGAATACGCGCTTTCTGGTCTTGCATTTGCGATGAAATGCGGGAATTCATTTGCGACATGTTGGCATCCAACCAATTGAGGCAAATAACACATACTCGTAGAATAGCCTTCAACCTTAGTTGCTGACTGTCCTGAATCTTTCACAGCGTCAACAGCCTCTTCCTTCTCTATTTCTTACGTGGATGTCTCTTCGTCCTCACGACGGCAGCTATTACTTCTGCTTCCATAGCTTCTCATAGCCGTGATTGTAGCTCAGCCTTATTCCGGCTGAAGATAATCCCCGCTTCGCCTATTACTTTTTGAGGGGCAGTATCGTCAAATCCTGAATCTTCACCATTTTCGATTTTTGTCCGCAATTTATTTAGCAATCTCACTTCTGACACCAATTGTAACGCTCGATGATTTCCCAAATCCTTCGAGTCCGATCTTTGGATTGCTAAATAAAACTCCCAAGATTTGTTCGTTTGGCCCCTTAATCGTTAGAAACTCACTTAACGTTTATTTTGCCCTCAATAATTACAATTCTTTACTATACACAATGGCTTATTTTACAATTCTTTAGAGCACATTTTCCGCTTCACCAAGTTTATCCGTTTCTAAAACACGCAGCTCTGCATCGTTAACGCCACTCCGTTTTCTACTCGTCTCTTCGTGTGATAGCTGCTGCCGCTTTGTTTATGCCTGGCGGTGGTCGAAACATTCGATTCATTAGCTAACTCGTCTGTCTGAAGTAGTTTTCGTCGCTCTTTTCGTCTGCCATTTGTTCTGGAAATTTCCATCGCACTGCCACTCCTTTTGTTTGTGTTTTGTATTTGTAAAATCACAAACTTTTAGAGTAAGATCCCAGGGCCGCCAATTGTTATGCATATGTACATATAATTTCTAGGTGATGAAATGCATTTGGCAAAGTATTGTCAGTAGATTTATATCGGAACGAACGGATGTCAGTAGGTACTCTTGGGGAATGCATATTTGCTAGCTTGAGTTGTTGGCCCCATTCCCAGATATCAGGAACGGAACTAAAGGTCGGTGCAAATTCAACATACTTTTCTTAAGACAGAGATTAATAATCCATAATGCCAGACAACTCTCGTGAACCGTCACCTTTTCCTGACGCTTCAAAACTCCCAATAAATTGTGTAACTTAACTTATATTACACAGTTCTGAGTTTTATATGGAGGGGACTACTGGGTGACATTCTCTGAAATTAATCTTTTTGTTGCAAATAAATAGTACAACCTCAGAGGTCGGTAGACCAATGGAGGACGAAAAAATGTAAAATGTATAAAAATATTATCAAGATATGGCCTTTTGGTGGCTGAGATTTATAGAGAGAGACATTGGTAATCGCAAGAACCAAGTAACTTGAATAGAAGGCCTCATAAATTCTCCACAAATTTTCTGATTATTTTTGATTGGGGACTGAACAATTGTTAGTTGGGGGTTCTTTAATAGGAGCCAGGTAAGAAGATATTTGTTTGGAACCATAATTCTCACTTAAGAAACAATGAAAGCCAATTGACATTAGAACTTTTGGTAGCTGCAAAGCATGGCTAATCATCCAAACGGTATCGATTTATACTCGTAAAAAGGCAAATTCGCAGGCTGATATCAGTTTCACTGATTAAATTGGAGACTTCTTCTCAATTAGGTTTTCTCGTTTGTGGAGAGGTCCTTCTGGCTAATCCACAGGCATTTTTTCGTTTTCTGTTTTTCGAGTTGTCAACAGTGGGTCGACTATTCAAGTCGACATTTTCATCAATTATCCACACAGCAGTATGTAACTGCTATAGTGATCACAAGTGTGGATTATTTTAATAATTTTGCGACTACTACTATTTTGAATTCCATACACAAAATCTTGTTGACGGAAAGATTTCACTTGTCGTTTACATTTCGGATTGTTTTTACGTTTTCGATTATTACCGGTTATGAGTGTAGAATAAAAGTCTTGCAAATCTTGTGGTCTGCATATTTCACTTCTTTCCAAATCTGTTGGAATTACATTTTTTCGACAGCTTTTTTTCAATAATTAAATTAAATCTTCATTACAACGCGGGTACGCATAGTCATAGTGACCTTGAATATGAGTCTGGTGAACCCATATTTGATCAATGAAACTGATCTGGCAGCTTATAAGATATATTCCAGTAGTCCACTGAGTATCATACATAAAATTCAGAACTGAGAATATAAGTAAGTTCTTTCGGGAGTTTTGAGGTGGTAATCCATTTTGCGGTTTCCAAAATAAACGTTAATTAAATTGCATTTAAAATAATTTTTTTTTTGTGAAATTCCTTTTTATTATAAAGTTTGAACCTTGGAAATATATCTGAAACACTACATCATTCAAATGACCGCCTCTTGAATTTTGCAAACTTCGATCCGTTCGAGATAAATTTCGACAACATTTTCGCACTATTTGGTGGTATCTCAGCCATAATTTGACGACTGTTGGTTTTCAAGTGTTCAAGAATTAAAGATTTATCCACATAAGCACCATCTTTCGCGTAGTCTCGCCAAAAAAGTCTAACGGTGTCAAATCGCGCGATCTCAGTGGCCGATTATCATCGCCAAGACGAGAGATTACACGACTGGGAAATTCCTCTCGTAATAATAGCCATATTCGCTCCTGCCGAGTGGCATGTGGCACCATCTTGTTGTAACCACATATTGTCCAAGTCGTGCTCCTTAATCGCAGGTCAAAAAAGTCGGTTATCATACGACCATGACGATCCGAAATGACAGTGGCAATCTCGCCGTTATCCAATCACATCTCCAGAGCAATGAGCGCACCAGATAGTAATTTGTGTTTGGGTGTTATGGCCTCTCTTCAATTAAGTGAGGATTCTCGGAGCCATAAATGCGACAAATTTTTTTATTTACATATCAACCGAGTAAGAATAGCGCCTCGTCGCTAGAGAAAATTTTGTTGGAAAAATTGCGGTCCACTGCTTGTTGTTCAAGCACCCAATCAACGTAACTACGGTGGTTTTGAGAGATGGACTATATGTATATGGATGGATGTAGGTGTAAGTCAAAGTCAAAATTACGCCATAACGTGTCCCAAGAAAGTAACAGCTATTGAGAACGTCGAGAAATAGACACTTTTTGGTCTTCGGGCCCTCGGCTATGCTTTCATTTCCAGCAGCTGTATTTGAGGTGGAACGAACAAAACGATGATGCACTGGCCTTACAATATCTGTAAGCGATCCAGTCTCTAAAAAAATTTTTTTTTTTAATTACAGCAGATCTACTGCGCTCAGATGCGAGAATTAATATTTAAACCTAAAAATTAATGCAATAAATTTCTTCAGGATGGCCGTAGACTGTGCACTTCTTTCTTGCTTTCTATGATATAATCTGAGAGCTCTGTTCCGACTTCTGACTAAATTCATTCTATTATACATATGCACATATGAATATTATTCATATTCGTGTGTGTTATGAATCTATATACATATATACATACATACATACATATGTATGTATGTATGTACGCATGTCTGTCGATTAAATTGTGCTTCCAATTTTTTCTTATGATAAAATGATTCTATTCTGTGCTTCAATGACGCAACCCTTAAATTATATATAAATTTTTTTCTGGCAAAATAGTTAGTTAGTGAGGTGGAATATGGTATGCATGTACTTATACATACATACACATACATACGTACGTATGTACTACATATATTAGAAAGGCTTGCGTAACTAATAAAATAAGGCTTACTGATAGCTGCTGAACGTGAATACTCGTATTTACACATACATATATATGTACATATACTTGTGTATGAGTATATTCGTGTTTTTTTCCTTCTAATTTTAGCCTTATCATTATATGCGTAATATGTATGTATGTACAAGTGTGAGTAGTATACATATGTATGTATGTATGTGCGTATGTATGGGTTCCACTGAAAGTTCTCTGCTATTGTGTATACTTACATACATATGTATATAGGAGAAATAACACCGAAATTATACAAATGAATAGATGTACGTGGATATTATATATGTATGTATGTATGTTATCTCTTGATCTGGTCAATCTTCGAGACGTACATATTCTCTTGACGACACGCTCCAAAAGCTTAAAAGTTTTTTCGCCTTTGGTACAATGCCACCCAAGTTTTCGCCCCAAAAGTAAAAATTTTTCGCTTATAGAGCGAGTGTAAAGTGACGCGCCAGGCCATATATGTAAGTACTTTATGTAATACCTGGAGGTCGTCGGGATAAAAAGAATATCAAATATACTACAGGTCTTTACTCAAGGTTATATAAAAAAAATAGGCGTCAAGTCATCAAAACTCAGACAAAAACGTCCCTGCAATGCATGGAAATGAAATAGCATTCGCTCCATGTGTTGACAGATGTACACTGACGTGAATGAAATCAGCGTCCGATTTGACTTTTGTCGAAAATGCGTTTAGCTCAGTAAACATTTCTGTCTTTGAAGCGTTTCGAAAGGCGGTGACTAATATTTTAGAGATCTTGAAAAATCATTGGATGGCAAAGTTTATCTGTATCGCAACAGAAGACAATTTTGAATAAATGGGATAAATTTTTCAAAAAAAAAAAAGAGAAAAAAAAAAAGAAATCCAAAAAAGAATAAAATGTATTTTTTGCTTTAAAAAAATCCTCTCGTTTTCTGGGCGAATAGCTGTTTCAAAATTTTCAACAATCAAAACAAAATGCTGAAATTTGTATTAAAAATATCTTTGCCATGAATTCCCTTCAAATGAAAGCTATAAACAAATAAACATACGTATGCATACATACATACATACATACATACATACATACATACATACATACATACATACATACATGTATGTATGCATTTGATTATGCCACCTATCGGACACCCCGTATCATTGGCAGGCAACGCTCATACTGAATTTAACAGAGCACATACGCTCATATATACGCATATACATACACACATATCTGTATATGCCATAAATTGCCTATTTTGTACGACTCTCTCGTTCTATCTAGCGCGTTTTTCCACACACAAACATGCCTGCCCGCGCGTTTAGCCCACAACACACGTTACACATACATACATACATACATACATATGTAAATACACAAATATACATTTTGAACTTCTGCCACCCTTTTCTTCGCTACGAATGTAACGCGAATGTAATGAAAGCACCAGCGACAACATCAACAACAACAACAAATGGTAGAACAAAAATTTACACAACGGCAACCAACTCATCAACTTCATTGCCATACACACAAACAAACGCACACACACACCTATTAGCGAGTAAATAAATGGAATGGAAACTTCTCTCCTTTCTTTCGCGCATACTCAGCAAGTTTTTTTTGTGCTTGTTTTTGCTTTGCTTACTAAACATACAACCACACTCATGCTCTCCTCAAGCAATCGAGCAGCAGCAGCCAGTCAATTATATACTCGTTCTCACACTGAGAAAACATTTTACTCTGTTGCCAAGTTTCTTTGACTTTTTGTGTGCGCTTTGGCATAAGTTTGTGTGTGTATGCGACATGTTTTTTTTTTGCTGTAGTTGCGACTGCTACCGCTGCTGACGCTGTCGTCGTTGCTCTATTGTGCTGCTGGTGGTAACATTGCGTTTGTGTGTGTGCGCTGTTGCCACATTTCCAGTTTCCGTTAATTGTATACGAAACGAATATGCATATATATATATATGTAGATATATATATGGATTTCTACGTATTATACATATGTGCATGCGTATGTGACGTGCACATGCATAGCACACATGGCATGGCATACATGGCTTCGTTATGAAATGAATATACACGAGAGCACAGCCATACATACATATGTATGTACATACAAGCCAATTTAGTTGAATTAAAGTATGTATGTATGTATGGTTGTTTGTTTGCATCGCCAGTGCAACTATCTACAAGCAAGCAAGCGAGCAAACTGAGCGAACGAACGAACGAACGAATAAACGAATAAACAAATGAACGAGTGAACGAACGAACGAGCGACCGCAATAAAAGATTATATGGAATTTTCAACATTTGGTCATGTTTTCTTCTTGCTGCTTACTCTCAACGCATGTATGTATGCATGTGTGTATGTATTTAAATGTGCTTCCATGTATTGGCACTAAACAAATGTACATATGTATGTATGTATGTATGTATGTACGTATGAATTTATGTTTCGTAGCTGTTGGGTAGATGCTTCATACAAATTAGAGTAAGAAGTTGATGGTCGGTCGATTGTTGGCTAGAAAAATACATACAATCGTACGTACATACTGACATATGTACATATGTACGTACTACCATATGAAGACATTTTATTTAGAAATTGTTTACTTACATATAGGCATAGCGGACCCAAATATAAATACATATACCTACATACATACATACATAGTACATATATGTATGCATATAGAACATTTGTACATACATATATACGCACTTATGTACATATGTACATATTCTGATATGTTGCGCTTATGGACAATACTGGGCACTTCAATATGCTACCACTTCCTCTAAACCTCTCTTAGGAGACATGAAGGAAAGAAGAAACAAAGAGAATAGAAAGAATAGAACATCAACAACAATAAACAGTACTCTTTCCATACAACAATAGAGGAGTGTTCTGTCTTGGTATCTTCTTGGCTTTGTTTCTTGCATATTTCGTGGTATGAAATCACATTTTCTTCGGCGCAATGGACGACACTGAACTACAATGTATTCACTTTTATACATATGTATACATACATACACACAAAGGGTGATCCCTTTCGAGGTTGAGACTTCGTCTCGTTGAAAGTTTTGCACCATCTCTGAGTCCATTTCACTGTTTGGTTAATTGAATATTGCATTCTTTTGCCCTTCATCTGTACGACTCTACTTCATTTTATCGGTTTGTCGGCGTTGGCATGTCACTGGTAAATGAAATGTGTAGCAGTAGTCCTGGGATACTTCCGTGAGGCAACACCTGTTTTTATTGGCTGCAACGTGGACTATGCCTTTCCCTGCTTGATTCTGAAGTAACGACTGCTTAAGTATCTGCTCACCGACGTATTCTCTCAATAAATCCTTTGATTGATGCGATGTGTGGGAAGTGGCGCCGTCTTATTGAAACCAAATGTCGCAGAGATCACGAGCTTCGATTTCAGGCATCAAATAGTCGGTCATCATGGCATTATAACGGTTGCCATTGACGGTTACGTTCTCACCGGTATCATTTTTGCAGAAATATGGACCGATGATTCCACCCGCCCACAAAGCACACCAAATCGTTGTTTTTTCTGGATGAAATGGCAGCTCTTGAATCTCTTTGGGTTGCCCTTCGTCACAAATGCGGCAATTTTGCTTGTTTACATACTCATTGAGCCAGAAATGGGCCTCATCGCTGAACAAAATTTGGCTCGAAAACATCGGATCTTTTTGTAACTTTTCAAGAGCCCATAGAGGAAGGTCAAGCGCCTTCAGTTCTTACTTAAGCTGTATTTTGTACGTTTTCAATTTAGGATCTCGGCGTAAAATGCGAAAAGTCGTTCCATACGTCAGTGCGAGTAGCTGCGAACGACACCGAATCGACTCCCCACGGTCTTTGTGTACACTCTCAACTACGGCCGCTATATGTATTTTCTTTACTGCGTGTGGACGTGGTATATTCGCTCGAATATTATCCAATAATAAATGCTGGGTCTCAAGATGGGTGATGGTGTTGCGAATAGTACGCTCAGTAGGCCGATTATGTTGACCATAAGTTAAGTTGAGCGAAGCGCGCGAAACACATTCTTTACAGAACGTGAATTTTCGTAATAAAGTTAAATGATTTAATGACTGCCTGGTGGTTTTTGCCTTGTGTGCTGAGGAAGAACGTTTTTGGAATATCCAATTCTCTCCATCGAAAAGAGTATTGCTTAACTGCTTAACCACGCCTACTACATCGTCCTGCTGGTACACTTTTGCCCCAGTCATAATCCTATCTTCACGTTTTCACAGAAATGAAGATGACCTTATAGGAGACACCCTTAGAAAACCATTTTTTGCGCCTTTGAAAGTTTTTGCGGAGATTTTGTCGTTTTGCTTATTAAAAAACTTCTTAAACAGTGGAAATTTTCTCATCTATAAAAATGATGACAAAAATCATAACCGTTGACAACGTGCCACTGAAGAAGTCGCTTACATCTGTTGAGCCTAATATGTTTCAAGCGCGTTGTCAGAATGTGACATGTTGTCCGACGATAGGCTGTTCATGTGGGGATCAATCCAAATAAGTCTTGACATTTATCTGGTCGAGGTATCCATTTCCCTTAATATAAATTTCTGTTCTCTAAGGGAATTTCCGCGCATGTGGTCGGCAACCTTTTTTTATTGTTGAATTTGGTCGAACCACGCGAAGGCGATCACTTCTCTTGCTGTCATCAACTGTAGGCATCTGAGAAAAATG
Organism: Neoceratitis asiatica; assembly: GCA_030068015.2. Classification (NCBI taxonomy): domain Eukaryota; kingdom Metazoa; phylum Arthropoda; class Insecta; order Diptera; family Tephritidae; genus Neoceratitis; species Neoceratitis asiatica. Next base: position 1,410,472 of record CM061524.1, read on the forward strand.
ATCAATAGTGCGGGAAACAAACGGTCTCGAAATATTACGTTTTTTGAAGATTTCATACATTTCACTGGCGCTTTTCCCACACTTATGTACATATGTGAAGCAATCGCCGCAGAATTTATCGTAAGACTATGTACATATCTACGCATCTAGGCTTTAACCAAGCTCAGGTTGACGTAAATTTGAAAGCTCTGAAGAAAGGTGTCTCTTAAAAACTCCATCTTGCTGTCGTTGGAGTATCTGGCATGTCATGTAATAACCAATATAAAATATGAAATTTTTGCACCCGAGCATAACCGAGATATCGAACATAATTCTTTAGAAATGTGAGTTTCTAATGGGACTACCGAGACGTAATTTTGCTTACCGCGAAAACCTCTTCAATTCATGCATTCGTTTTTGCTAGATGCATGTACAAATACGAGTTTACAGTTAGAAAAACGAAAATTCTTTAAAATTTCTAATGTTTAGGAAACCAGCTAAATGTTGAGATTGTCCTCCATCACAATTTTATTCGCTTAGCAACCGCACAAAACGTTAAAGTTTCTGAAACCTACTACAGAAATGGTGATTCAAAAGTGGCAATTTTTTAAGAGGAGATTATGGTGCATATAATCGTCCAACTAATCAAGCAATTTGTAAAATTTTAAAGAAATTTGAAGAGACTGGTTCGGTAAGGCCTGTGCATCATGGTTTTGCTCGTTCCACTTCAAATATCGCTGCTGTAAGTGAAATGTAGCCGAAGACGACCTGAATGTGTCTATTTCTCGACGCTCCCAAGAGATGGGACTTTCTTACGGCACACAGTGGACCACGATTTTCCCAACAAAATTTCCTTCAGCGACGAGGCATATTTCTCACTCGATGGATATGTAAATAGCAAAATTTTCACATTTGAGGCTCCGAGAATCTTTAAATAGTTAAAGGAAAGCCATTACGCCCAAAAAATTACTATCTGGTACGCTATTTGGTCCGGAGATGTGATTGGGCCTTACTTCTTTGAAAATGATAACGGCAAGACTGTCACTGTCAATTCGGAGCGTTATGGTCGTATGACAACCGCCTTTTTTTGGTCTGCAATTTAAGAGCACGATTTGAAAAAAATGTGGTTACAATAAGATGGTGCGACATGCCACTCAACAAGAGCGAATATGGCTTTATTGCGAGAAAAATTTCCCAAGATCGTACGATTTGACACCGTTGGCCTTTTTTTTTTGTGAGGCACCTAGTATATCGAAGGATCGTGTTTGTGTGGATAAGTCTTTAACTCTTGAGTACTTGAAAGCCAACATTCGTCAAGTTATGGCTGAGTTTGAATGATGTAGTGTTTCACATACATATAATGGCAAACCCCAAAACGGATAACCCTATATAAATAAATTTTCTTCGAGTTTTCTCCATTAAATTTGTTGGGAATTTTCTGTTTGGGCTGCTTAATTTATTTATTATTTTTTTGTACCTATCATGAACAGGAAATGTTGTATTAACTTTGGTTCGAAGTATGTAAGTACCAGAAGAAGAAGAAGAGATTGACATACCAAAATTTATACCGGTCGGATCACAACGACGAGTCCATCTATTCGCCTGTTGCTTAAGGTGTGAAATTTGGTATTCTACACCCGTGCATACATATAAATGAATATTGGTACTGAAAATCATCGAAATCGGAAGACTACATCATATAGCCCCACATAAATGATTTTTCAGATATGAGAATTCATATTTAAATCTAAACTAATTTGATATTCTCATGGAAGGTATAAAGGCTGAGAAAATAGCACTTTTTTCTTGTCTTCATTTTATGTCAAGGCGTTATTGCGTAAAGTTACGCGCTGTTAAAAATAATTCTATTTTCATACATACATACATATGTATATTCTCAAATATTTTTGTGTTAAATTTGGCGGTCAAACACTGAATTTTCAAATCAATTCATTATTAACACATCGACAGAAATATTTTTTTTTCGGCTTCGAAAAGCAAACAAAACTCACTCGTCTCACGTACTTTCCTATGTATGTATGTATGTATGTTTGTGCAAGCATATGCATGTTTACCGTGTAAATATAAATAATAAATATGTACATACATACATATATATGAACATTTAAAACTACATACATACATACACACATACACACATGCAAGAGTATTTGAAAAGTATGTAGGAAGTTTCTGAACAATACAAAGGTTAAGTGTGGGTAGCTTCGTAAGTGGATTAAATTCGAACTTTAAAACTTTATTAACATATATACATATAAACATAATTTATTTATAAATTTATTCATAAGCACCTCTATTATGTAGGAATGTATGTATGTATGTATTTTGAACTCATTTCAATTCTAACAAATTCTCTTTTTCTTCTCTCTCTCTTTTTTGCAGTTAATGTGTCTGTGTTAGTGTTTTGAATGAAATAAAGTTAAACCAAAATCCATAAAGTTCCCATTCCATTTGAAAATAATCCGACGATTTGGCAAATTCAGTTCTTCTCCAATGCGAATGGGGTGGGGCGCGCCCCTCTTGAAACTAGTTGCATCCATGAAGTTTCATAAACAAAATGGTACGTGAAGAAACCCGAAAAATTTGTTTTGGTCAAATACCCGAAGCGAGTTCACGCGAGGATACAAAAGATCGAGAGCCCCTTAAACGGTAAGAATTTTTCAAATACAATCATTTTTTCACTCAATTTTTATGGTTATGTAGCACATACATACGTATGTATGTATATGCCTAACATACATATTTACATGGACTTAAGTGCCCACAAGTCTCCCTATCTCTCTCATCAACGTACAGTTCTGAGCAATCCATTCACAAATAAAAACTAAAATTCATACCAACTGAAGTGAAATAAAAATAACCCAGAAGTGCTGTCCTTGGCCACGCCGAAGACCTTATACCTAGCAAATTTATTGATATATATAATAAAGGTACATTTGATTTGAGTATACCGTTACTTTTCATGAAGATGTTTCCTCTTTTTTGCATATTTTCTATTTTCTTTAATCTAAGTAATCATTTAAAGAGTTCGTGGCGTGTTTTAATATTAGTTTGAAGAAATGCAAACCAAAGGGAAAGAAATTAGTGTGTCAGAAAAAGAAAATTACTAAACTGTGGAAAGATGGCGAAAGTTTCCGAAAAATTTGGGTAAACTCTTGGAAGAACGTATTCCTCCGTCCAGTGCATAGTAAATAATTTCAGTGTGTGAAGAACGCAAAATTATAAATCTGGTGAAAGTTAACCCGGGAATTACGTCAAGAAATATATGTAGTTGAAAACGTAAATAAAATGCTTAAAAAAACAATTTGTGCAGAAACTGCTAGAAAAACTTTAAGTAAAGCTGGATATCATGATAGAGTCGCTCAAAAAAAACCTTATTTGTCAACAGACGAAAGCGCTTTGAATTTACTCATAATTATATAAATATGTAAGTCTCCGGAATTTTGGAAACAACTCATTTTTTCGGATGAGAGCACAAAAGGTCGCAAAATTGTGTGGCGCAAACCAAGAACTGCCCTTTAAAAAGAAAATCTTGTTGGTGGTGGAATTATGGTGGCTATTTGTGTGGGTCAGCTTGAATTTATCGAATCGACAAATAAAGAGCAGAGAATTTAGGGTTATCTTCGACGTTTTGGTCTCAACAGGAGAACGATCCGAAGCATATTGCTCCAAATAGTCAGACTTTGGCTGTTGTACAATGCCCCTAGTCAGCTTAAAACGCCTCCTCAGTCACCCGATCTCAATATAATAAAAAGTAAAGAGGTTTTGCGAAGTGTTATGCCGGTAGAATGGTACCGAATTACAGCTGAGGAAACAGATAAGTTGGTAAAATCTATGCCAAACCGATTGAGTGAGGTATTAAAACAACGTGGTTATCCAAAAAAATATTAAATTTAATTTTTCTTTATAATTTTTAAAGCTTTTGTAAATAATTATAAACATAAACGCAGACTTTTTGGTGCCTTCGTTTACATGTTGGTACACGTACATGTAGGAAATCAAAAACGAAGTAAAATATAACTCTCTAAATATCTTGGCCACAGTTAACATGTAAAAATAACAATTCTCAATCCTTTGAAAGTCAGCTAAGCCGCCTGTTGTTCAATATACATACATATATCCCAGCCGAGTGTATAATGCTCAACTCCAGCCGACTTATTCCATTGCCTACACTTTATTTTAAACGAATAACGTTTTGTTGGTTAAATTTATTGTATTACACTTGTGCATCTCTTATATTTAAACATCCGAACTGCAAAAGAACGTCCAGCTGGCTTATTTTCAACTGGCTTATAATTTATATTTACTTTACAACACTGGTATTAGCTGCAAAGAAAGGTTGTTTGTGAAATATTTAAGCGAAAAGGGGGAAAAAAATTAATTATTATTCCGAATAATTTTTTGGCAAATAAATACATATAAACTGGGTTTCTCTTGCACTCTGAATTAAAATTCATATTTTATTTGATACTAGCAATGCTCGCCCACACGCTGCTGGGACCCTCTTCTACTTCTCTGAGTAGGAATAAATAAGATTTTATAGAAATGGATTAGTTCCAGGTCCTAATTTCAATACATACGATTTTTTGAGATAGTTCGGCTCCAGATCCACTTCCCGGAAGAAAAGCTGTAAAAAGTTATCTGTGCAGCGAAGTTCAAGTAAATCGAACTAAACTTTCCCGGAAAAAAACTTTTTATTTTTTAATAAAAACCTTCTACTAGGAGCTATGAAAAATTAAAAAAAAAATTGAGCCGAACCAGGCTAGGCATTCTCAATTGATGAATTGCTTATAATTAATATAATTTAATTTTTCAGGAACCCTCTATGGTCTCCAATGAAGAATACTGAAGATTTGAACGAAATCGGCTGAGTGGTTACATACAGTTTGACGAAAATCGGTCAAAGTTGCTTATTCAGCGTTGTTGTTTTCCACGGTATTCGAAAACCTACTGAACGTTCTTTTTCAGGTTGGATGGAAAAGAAAACTCTTGTTTTCCCCCCAAGTGGCGGCTTTAGCCACCAACGATCTTTACGCAATTCTGCTCTCACAGGAGTGAATTGCGATCGAGTTATTGAGAAAATATGTGTTTCAATCTCAGAGTCCGCTTCGTTCTCACTGTAGAACATTGTTTTCGAACGCAATAAAAGTGAATTTTTGGTCCTAAAGATTTTCAAGCATTAACAAAAAATTATAATCCGTTATATACATATGTATGTATATATGTATGTATGTAAATTAATCAGATTACCATAGCTTCCACAAATTCATTTTGCTATTTGCCGCCTCAGCTTCACAGCCCTCTTTATACATTTTCGAATTTTACCATATGTACATACATATGTATGTATGTAAGCTTTTATCTTCAGGAATATTACAGCAAAGTAGCGTAACATAATGAACCCAACTCATTTTCGAATAGGCAAAGTGGCACCAAAAGTAATTTCTTATCAAAAACAATACCAAACAGGCCAAAGACCAGACTGCCGAAGCGGGCGGCAGGCAGGCAATCCATTCATTCATTGAAACAAATTCCTTACGCCAATTTCACCCCATTCAGTCTGTAATTTTTATCAACAGCAGCAACATAGAGGAGGGAAAAAGCGACAAAAAAAGCAATGTTGTTAGCAACAAAAACAAAACAGCTGCTTCGCCTCTTGGAAAAAACCAAAGGCAGCGAACGAACAGGCGGCAGAAGGCAGAAAGCACAAAGCAGTAAGAGCAGTAAGCAGAGCCAAGAATATCATAGCAGCTGATGAGGCATATGTAGGTATTAAGGAAATGTGAGTTGGGAAACACAAATATGCATATACTTGCATATATACGAGTACGTACAATGCATGTATGTATGTATGTCTGTATATTTTTGGTTGTGTGAAGTACATTCATAGAGAACTTCATCTAAATACCCTAGTAATTATGTTTATGCTGTGTACTCATGCATATACGCATGTACATATGTATGTATGTATGTATAGATGTCTGTTCTTCAACGCAGGCATCCGAGTTGTTGAAAGTTCACAACGACAGGGTTCTTTAATACTCGTACCAAACCCAAGCGGTGTTGTTAGAAGTTGGACTTCCTGTATGCATTTACACACACAATATACATGCACACACACACACACACAACATACATACACACATGCATACATATTTATGTAAAAACAAAGACACTTCTCATGTATCTCGCTTGCGCAGCCGAATCGCAGAGCGTTTGTATGCATGTAGCTCCATGCAAGGCAGCTTACTAGTAGATGGCCGGGCTGAGCTGTGGCGGTCTGCACGGGCTGCGAATTTCTTCTTTATTGCGAAAATTTGTTTAAATTTTCTAGTGCACATTCTCTTCGCTGGCAGCGCAGCGCGAGCCTCCTTCGTTTCCTCTGACCTTCTTCAGTTTTCCATGTGACTGGACTTGTTTTGTCACACGTACAAATGAATATATACATACATATACATATATGAATGTGCGCGTGTGTATGTTTGTAGATTTTCATCTCAGTGTACGTCACATGAATAACGAAAATAACCCCGTTGAGGAGTAAAACTGCAACTCAACTGCCTGCGACGCCACAACGCCACGAACTCGGCGACTACCACATCGACTGTCAACCATTATAAGAAGTTGTTGTTGTTGTTGTTGTTGTTGCTACTGCTGTTTACTCCGGTTTTATAGTCAGGCGGCCGTCTTCTCGCTTTGCTGACAACCATTGCAGTCACATTTACAACTGATCTCAAGCAAAGCGACGACGAAGCGTTGCGTCAACCCACCAAGCATTCAGCCCTGCAGTCAACCAGTCAAGAAATAAAAACAAACAGTAAAACAAAAACAAAAAACTACAAACCAACTACAATACCAAACACATAGCGGACGGACATAGCGCTGGAATGGGGTCGCAGTGCGGTATAAGGGTAGGTAAATGTCGTCAAATGTTGTTGGAATCGGCATCATCGCTATCAGAATATCAGGCGAGGAGTTCGTTACTCAGCCACTCAGCGACTCAGCAAGCCAGCTATGTATGTACTCGTATGCATGTACATATGTATGTATGTAGCACTACGCACGAAGGCCTGATGTACCAAAGTACGATTCGGGCAAATGCATGTGCACATGTGTGTGTGTGTGTGTGTGTGTTTGTTTATGGTTTGTGTGATTTCGAGTTATTCGTGCTGTTTGACGGTGGTGTGGTGGTGTTGCGCATCTACAATAATGCGCTGGTGAGTGAAATGTGGCAACGTCGCAATAGCCAACAATGTTGTTTTGTATAGTAAAACCTTTTGCGATTCGCTGCTACTGCTGCTATGCCTGTTTTTGTTTGTACCCCGTATCGAGAGTAGATAGAGCTGCTCTGCTGCTAGTTGCTTAGTTGATTTTCTGCCTGCTCGGCCATTTGGTCGGATGGTTGGTGTGGCTGTGTGATACACAAAAAAGAAGAAGAAAACTACAATTTACTCGACCGTTGTTTGTTCGTTCGTACATTCGTTTGCTGCGTTTCAGGTTATTTCTACACGTCATGCCTGAGTTGTCTGCCTGCGTGCTGCCCGCCACCGTACGAGCGAACCAACAACCAGCAAGCAAATGTCTGCCTATAGCACACTATGAGGCCATTCGTCCGACCGTTTGAACGTCGCCGTTGTGTTTACCTTTTTTTTGTTGGCTCTATAGCGATATACATATTTATGCTGCTGTAGAGCTGACTGACTGTAAGTGCGTGTGTGTGTTCGTTCGTTCGTTCGTTCGTTCGTTCGTTCGTTCGCGTTAATGTTCGTTTGCATGGCTGTATGCATGTGTGTTTTTGCTCTGTCACTTCTTTGTTTTTCTCGAGTTTCGTGCTATTTCGCAGATACTATTTATTTTTTCGTTTCTGCTTTATTCTCTATACATAATTCACGGTATTTGCTTGTTGTTGCTGCTCGCTGCTTGCTGCTTGCTGCCGCCGTCGTTGACGTTGTTGTCATTCTCTGCTTTTATTTCCATTTTAATCATGCGCCAGTTCGACGAGTATCTGACGGATACACGTTGGGTAAACAATGTTTTTTTCGAATTTTCTTCTTTTTTTTTTTTACTTACTTTTCGTTTGCCTTACCGGCTCGACTCGTTGTGTGCAGCGCTCGAATGGTGTTGTGTGTTTATATGTATGTACGTACGTTGTTGGTTTTTAAAAATAAATATTTTTGTTTGTGTGTATGTGTGTGTATCGTTAAATTTACATCGCGTAATGTTTATTTTCTTCGATTTTTTTTTTATTTTTTGTTTTTGTGTTGGCCACTTCCCGAAAGCGGGAGCCAAAGTAGTATGAAAAGTTTCGTATTTAAAATCGATCTTATCCAAATCTATATGTAGGTACCTACATATATGCAGTTGAATATTTGCACATATATATGGATGTGTGTATGTATATACATTATTAGTGCATACCTAAATAATTTTTTTTTTTCAAAATAAGCCTCATTTTCGTAATGAGAACTGCTCTAATTCAAAAATATGCGATTGAGAAATACACTAGAACTGAAAATTTTGAAATAATGTTTTCGCTTTTACACAAATTACTAGATACAAATTACTCCACATTTTCTCGAAAGTATTCGAGCAGTGCGAGCATTTGAGCAACGAGCACTCGCATACTTGCTCATTACTCATCACTCGAACATTTCCAATATTTTGACATAAACTTTGACTTTTTTCTCAAAACTTTTTTACTAATTTTAAATTTATTTATGCAAAGTGTAAGAATTATTGAAACGCCAAAGAAATTTTGACAAACAAAATTAAATTTTTTTCTTCTGCTTTGTAGTTGAGCAACGAACGAGTATAATCATCGAGCAGCTCACAGTGCTCGATACCCGTGTACCTGGAGCTCTATTTTTTACACAAATTAGTCCTTCGGTCTCTAAACTATTGCAACGAAGTGATATTTTTTCTCCCAGGCGTTCAGATTGTACAACTGTGGCATACAGATTAGAAATATATATTTTTGGTTTAAACTTTCATACATATACATATGTATGTATGTATGTATATCTATGCATGTATGCACTTAGAATACGAACTTTCACGTTCTAAGCACATGTTCTGACATTTCTAACAGCATGAACCGAAAGGAGAGGATTGAACTTATACAACCTTCTGTACAGTTATAAATTTTCTGCCCCAAAAATCTGATGTTCTGAAAGGCTAAATACAATAATAAAATTGATAATCGGAGCGCTATATCGACTATATTTCGTATAAAAGTTTTTCAATAGTTTCTTCTTCTTCTTCTTTTATTCATAAGCTTTTCTTAAAACCAACACAAATATTTCTATAAAACATATGCATGTTTATACATATGTACGTACGTACGTGTATTCTGCCGATATTGTGGGTTTTCATTTGTATTTAATCAACAGAAATATACCGCAAGTCTTTTAAGCCTCGGACTAAGAACTGCTGAGTTGCTTTGCACATTTTTCACATTTTCAAATAAAATACATACATACATACCTACATATGTACATACTAGTTTATAAAATGCGCCCATATTTGCAAATAACTTTGTGCGTATGTGTGTGTATGTGTGTATGTGCGTTTGTCGAATACAAAACAAAAAATGAAATTAATTTAATAGAAGGCAGCTTTAGATTACAAAAAGCAAAAAAGAGAGAGAAAACAACAACAACAACAACACAAATAAAGCTATGGAAAAAACAGGCAAGCAAGCAGCGAGCAGCAAGCAGCGCTGAAAAGAAACCAGGCAAAAATTGTTTATTGGATTGTGTATAGTGTGGTAACGGAAAATGAGTCATGCCACATACAGTAAAACAGAGACACGAATATACATACATACATATGTACATACCTTTGTATACATATATACATGTATGTGTGCATACACATGAATGCACATTCACAGATTCAAATGCATCTACATACATACATGCTGATAAATAATACGAGTTTTCGTGCACATACATACATATAAACACACTTGCATGCATACGTACGTACGTATGTAAATATGTGTGTGCATTCAAAATACATCACCATTTGCCGTATGGTGTGTTTGTTATTCCATTAGAAGTCTGGCATACTGCAATATTTTCAAATATACTATATCTTCATGTATGCATGTGTGTATGTGTGTATATAAATATGTAATTGCCTAAACGCATGTACACGGGTAAAAATGCTTTCTTAACTTGCACGTTCCACACAGTGTTGCCGTTTTTGAGATTTTTTTGTGGAAGAAAATTAAATTAATTATTTTCGATGGTACATACATACATATGTATATGCAGAAATTAGTTTCAACATGGCTTGTGTTTTACTGGAATATTTTTAAAATAACTTTTGATATATTTATATCGATCAATCCAATCAAAACTCTAAATTTGAATGTCTGTTATGGAGATGTGAGCAAAAGTATTGAAAATGTGAGAAATCGGCAGCACTGGTTTCGCCACTTTAGCGCTCACAGATAGTCATATACATACATATGTATGTATGTATGTACTTCGAGCGAGTATAAGCTGGCAGGCGGGAGAGCTGCCGAAACGTGGCTGTTCTGCTCAAGTCCAAATTCTAAATTTTTTATTTTTTTTCATTTTATTTCATTTGTTTTTGCCAATTTTTTCAAATATTATTATGAACCTACATTTATACATACATATTTATTTATATACATATATGCACATCATAATTTTATACAAATAAAAATACCAAAGTACCTGCTGATACATACGGACATAAACAAATTGTTTGTAGGTATGTTAGGCACTAATAAATTTGGAAGAAGGAAGTTGAATTTGAGAAAATTGATTTGAAATAATTATTTCAGCACTTTTTTGTACGAAATTTTTGCATGATATTTTTTTTTTGACGGTGACACGACACGACATAAGGAGTAAAAAATGCATTTATATAAAAAAAGAGAAATAAATAAAATTTTATTCCCAAATTTATTTAAATATTTAACGAATGTGGAATGAGTAAATGCTTTTACCGTTATTTTAATTAAATTGATTTTATTTAGTTTTTCTTCTTTATTTTATGAGCGAATTTTCGGTTTTAAAATATTATTTTTTAAATGCAAGTATTATGAATTTAACCTTTTTTTCAAATAAGACTAAAATATGAATCGAAATGAGAGATTTCATTTCTAAACTTTTGTTTCTCAAACATAGTATTTATTTTATTTTATTTTATTCTATTTTTATTTTGATTTTCACCTTTTTAGGCGTACATTTTTTCGACAAACTAAAAAAAAACGATATAAATTCAACTTGAGCGCATATGCACATATGTATGTATGTATGTGCTGGCATGTATTTTATACAATATTACGCCACAATATGTGAAATTAGTTAACAAAGCGCTATTGCGTTTTTAGAATGAATGACTACTCAACTTTATATCCGCCCATTAAATACATACAATCAAAAACAAATACAAAAATATGATAAAATATTTATTCGAATAATAAAAATTTTTTCTTTCATTGCGATGTTATTTTTTGCATATTTTATACATATAAAGAAAATTAATAATTCATAGCTTTTCATTTTTCGATGCAATTTTCGGTGTATAATGTAGATCATATTTGTTTTTTCAGATTCCTCTTTAGTCAATAAATTCATATTTTTTGTGGTTTAACTTGTTTCGTATATAATCGATGTTTTTTTATTTTAATATCGGTTAATATGGTTAATTAACGCTTATTATAGTAATTCAAGCAAAAAAAAACTTACTTAACGTTTGTGTTTATATAATTTTTATTATAATTGAGTTTCGATTATGTAATGCTTATGTTTATTACGCGATGATCAAATTATTGTGACTCGTTCAAATTCCATTTCTAAGCGAGTTAAGGCAGTAGTGAAAATAGCTTTTAGTGCAAACAGCAAATATAATTTAGTAGGAATTATACTTTTAATAAAGTAAGAGTAAAAGAAATATTAAAAATTGTATTGCAGCACGAAATATTTTAATGAAATTTTATTTTGTTTTAATTATATTTTAATGAAATTTGTTTTAATATAAAATAATTAATTTTTTTCATTTTATTACTTTTTTTTTTAAATTTATTCTATTTTGTTTTCATTAGTTTAATTTAATTTCATTTTATTTCATTTCAAATAATCTCTAGTTTGTTAAATATTTTTATTTATTTTATTTTATTGATTTATTTTTAATTTTATTTTAATTATTATTATTTTTTATTTTTTATTTTTTATTTTTTTTAAATTTTTTTATTCTATTTTTTTCATTAATTTAATCTAATTTTATTTTATTTCGTTTCAAAAAAACTTTCATTTATTAAGTATTTTTATATTTTTAGTTTATTTATTTTATTTTTTAATTTTATTTTAGTTATTTTTTTATTTTTTTAATTTTTTTTTTTTAACTTAAAAAAAAATTTTTTTTTTCATTAATTTAATTTTATGTTATTTAATTTCAATGAAAAAATATTATTTATTAAATATTTTTATTTTTTCAATATTTTTCTTTTCTTTTATTTTTTAAATTTTTTTCTTTGTTTTAAACTTTTGTATTTTAATTTTATTTTATTTTCTTATTCTATTTTATTTTCATTAATTTAATTTTATTTCATTTCATTTCTGATTTATGTAATGAATTTGAATTCTTTTAAATTCAATTTTATTCTTTTTTTAATTTCCTTTAGTTTATCATATATTTTATTCTATTTTTTTTAATTTAATTTCCTTGTGTATTATTTTATTATGATTTTTTAATGTATTCCGATATAAATCTAATGTATTATATTTATTTTAAGTTAATTTAATTTATTATATATTTTTTTATATTCTTTTTATTTCATATTTTTATTTTTTTCTATTATATTTTCTTTAATTAATTAAATTTTATTTCATTTCATTTCAAATAATTTCTCATATATTAAATATTTTTATATTTTTAGGTTTTTAGGTTTAATTTAATTTTTTATTTAATTCTATTTTATTTTCAATAATTTAATTTACTTTATTTCAATTCTAATTTATATAGGACTCAAAATTTTCTTTAAATAATAAAAATAAAAATTTGCTTTTTCGTGTAATCCTATATACTTTTTAATTCCATTTTATTTTATTCCATTTGATTTGCTTTAATTTAATTTTCTTGTATTATATTTTATTACGGTTTTTCGATTGTATTATATTTTTTATTTTCTCATTTTATATTTTAATTTTATTCCATTTTATTTTCATTACTTTAATCAAATTTTATTTTATTTCATTTCAGATATTTTCTCAATTATTAAATATATATATTTTTTTATGTATTTTAATTTTCTCGTTAATATTTTTTATTTTATTATATTTTATATTCATTAATTTAATTTTATATCATTTAATTTCTTACTTATTTTTTAATTTTTTTTAAATTTAATTTAATTTAATCCTATAAATAATATTTTTAATTCCTTTTATTTTATATTTTATTTTATTCCATTTGATTTGCTTTAATTTAATTTTCTTGTATTTTATTTTGTTATGATTTTTCGATTGTATTATATTTAATTTAATTTATTTTTTATTATCTCATTTTTTACTTTAATTTTATTCCATTTAATTTTCATTCAAATAATTAAATTTTATTTTATTTATTTGCAAATGTTTTATCAATTATTAAATATATTTATTTTTTTATATTTTTTAAATTTCTCTTTAATATTTTTTTTTATTTTGTTGTTTTTTATTTTCATTAATTTAATTTAATTTAATTTAATTTTTTTTAATTTTTTTTAATTTAATTTAATTTAACCCTGTAAATATTTTTTTAATTCCTTTTATTTTATATTTTATTTTATTCCAATTGATTTGCTTCAATTTAATTTCTAGTATTTTATTTTGTTATGATTTTATTTTTTTTTTGTATTATATTAAATTTAATTTCATTTCCTATCGTTTCCCTATTGTTACCTTTTTATGTATTTTTGTTTAATGTAATTTAATTCAATTTTATTTTAATTTAATTTATTTATTTAATATACTTTAATTTAGTTTTATTTAATTTAACTACTTTTTTTATTTTTTATTTATTTTTTAATATTCTGTTTATTTCACTTTTTATTCAATTTAATGTAATTTTATTTTATTTTATTTTCCATAATTTTTTGGTTTTGACTAACTTGGTAGCCAGTGGCTCTAAATTTTACTCGATTTGCAAGTGTTTTCAAAAATGCCTTTATACATAAGCAAGCACATATGTATATATGTATGTATATGTGCATAAGTATATGTATCGACGTAAAGTATATGGACGAGTGAGTCTATAAATATTTGCCATCTAGAATTACTGTTTTACAAAACCATTATCCAGCAATCGCTTACATATGCGCACACATACATACATACATACATACATATATATATCATACAATTTGTTGTTATATTGCACAACAACAATGCGATCTTCTATAGACTCATTGTTCACCAAGTAAAACGTTGAATGCGTGTTCTTTTCTTTCAATAAGAAAGTGCTCGCCTCGATATGTATGTGGTGCGCAACACCTTTCGAAAATCTCAAATTACATTCAAGCAAATTGTGGTTGTCTTGATTGTATAATAGTACATTTAAGACTCAATTGTAGCAAGAAGAATAGGGGGTACATTAAGCATACACAAATACATACGAGTACATATGTGTGTACGTTTGTTTATGTTAATACTTTAGGAGAATTTTTATTAAATATTCTCAAATAACTTTATGTAAAAAAAACAAAGAAAATACATATGTACACATGTATATTATGTATGTATATTATGTATGCTTTTATATGTATGTATGTATATAAGCAATCAAACTGATTCGACTGTACATACCTAAATACTGACGTTTGAACACGTATGTGAATTCATTTGACGTACTCACATACATACAGAGAATTCTTGTAAATTTCATACAAAATTTTAAAATATTAAAAAAATTTTTTTTTTTGGCTAAGAAAAATCAAAATTACCAGGCACAGTTTTCAAATGGAAAGAAGAGTTAAAATTGGTTGCAAAAATATATGCAACCAAGATGAATAAAGTTAGGCATTCAGTTAAATTTGTTTTTTTTTTTTTTAATTTAAGAATTAAAATCAATTTCAGCGTTTGTGAAAACTTTTATAAAATTTATAAATTTTCTCAAATAGAAATCTCAATCAAATTGCATAGTCACGCTTTACGTGCATACATATGTATGTACATATAAACCCGCATTTTCACACTGCCTTGCATTAATAAATAAAACTCAATATCCGACTGACGTCAATTACCGTTGTTGCTTAAAGCCATAATATTGGGAAAATGCCAATATTAATTATTTAAGATAAAAAAAAAAGATATACGAAACACTGTTGAGCAGCATATTGCTGGATACACGCACCGACCCCACCCCACCCCACCCGCACACATATAAATTCAAAATCGAAGCGAGTTATACGCTCATCTTTGCTATTTTCCTATCCGTTCCTCATTAAGTACATACAAACATTCAATGCAATAAGGCAAATGTACAAATATATGTAAATGTGTACATACATATATACATATATACATACTATATATTACGTGTGTATAAATCGACAATATTTACAAACATTCATGCTTTGCTTACACACATACATACATGCATATGTACATATATATGTATGTGCCTTATTGATAGAAAAATCGATAAAATAGGTTATTATTATTCATGGCGAAGAAGATGCCTCAAACGGAGGGTGTACTATCCCACATATATATATATATATATATATATGCTTGTTTGTATGTATACATGTTCTAAGAATACATATATACTTACACATATATGTGCCTACATATACATTTCTAAATGAAAACTATAATTATTTAGTTCGAATATAATCGATATTTCATTGGAACTTACAGCTGAATTTCAGCGTTTTTAATATTGTTCAAGGGTGTGTGTTTTTCAAATTTCATTTTTGTTGGCAAAAAAAAAATTACAGAAAATTCAATTCAATTTGAATGGATTTCATTTATTTTAATTAATTTTAGTAATATCATTTCTAAATTATTTAATTTTAAAATTTAAAAAAAATTTTTTTTTTATTTTATTTTATTTTTTATTTTTATTTTTTAATTAATTTAAATTTTTTTATTTCAATTCTTTTTAATTTTACCAAAATTTACCTATGCTCGCTCGATAAATAAAATTTCTAAAATCCTTAAAATACGCATTATACAACGGATTACCAAAGTCAGCGCGTGTAAATATGAACATTTGGGTGTGTCAGAGTAGTATGTTTTTTTGAGAATAAATATTTTATTAACATTATAGTGAAGTAAATATTTTTTCTTATAATGAAACAACACGTGTTGTTGTTATCCAATAGCGAAATATTAGTCATACGCCCTGTTGGGCTGAAAGTAAATTATTTTGAAATTGTTTTTTTGCGTTTTCACTTATTAATATATACAGAGGCGAACAAAAATGTACATACACCCCCTCAATTCGTTGAATTGAAAGTCCAAAAAGGGTTATTGGAAAATTAAATGACAGAGTTTGTGCCAACTATTTTCCTTTATCATAAAAGAAACAAAACAAAGAAATCATTTTTTTAACATGAAATATGACAAAAAAAGCGTAAATCCAACAATGACAAAGGTCTACAAACAGTACATACATAACTACATACATAACTTATCTTAGCGCAAAAACTTTGATCAATATGAGGTAACCTGATCTTTTTAGTATTTAGTTGGTTCACCGTTTGCATCAATAACAGCTTGAAGTCATCGGGACATCGAAGCTACTAAATTTGTCAATTCTGAGGCAGTAATACTGTTCCAAGCTTCAATAAGACATTCTTTGAGTAATGCTGAGTTGGAAATCTGATTTTTTCTAATTTTGCGCTCAAAAATCTCCCAGACATATTCAATAACATTTAAATCTGGGCTTTGAGGAGGTGTGTGTAGTCGCCTTTGAGCATGATAAAGCAATCAATCCTTTATAATATGGACCGTGTGCTTTGGATCGTTATCCTGTTGAAAGATCCAACCTACGCCAAGCTCCTAACTGTCCACCGAAGGCTTCACATTAGTTTCCCACAATGACTTATATTTCAACCGATCCATATTACCCTCAATAAAAACAAACTTTCCAACTCCAGATACCGCAACCGTTCCCCAAACCATTACGTTGCCGTCACCCAGCTTCACTTTTGGTACTATATTTTTGGCGTTAAGTGCGATGTTTTCTTTTCTCCAAACTTTTGCTCTGCCATTGCTGCCGAATATATTGAACTTCGATTTGTCTGTAAACATGACTTTTTGCCAAAAATCCATTCCCTTGGCCAAATGTGCTTTAGCGAACTCCAAGCGAAGTTTACGATTTTTTTTCCCAGAAATAAGAGACTTTTTACATGGCATTTTACTGTGGAAGCTGTTATCGCTCAGAGCTCTTCAATTGTTCTTGGATGGACACACTTTCTTGATGAGCTTTTGATGTTTTCGGCTAATTTTGGGGCAGTAACTTTAGGATCATCATTCACTTCCTTCAGAATAAAGCTGATTTCTCTTCGAGTTAGTTTCTTCGGGTGGCCAACACGCGGCTTATTTTCGGTGGATCCATTTTTTTTCAAAGTTTTTTACAATGGTCTGTACCTTTGGTGGACTTAAGTTTAAAATTTTTGAAATTTCACCATACGATTTCTTCTTCTTTCTATGCTGAATAACCAAGTTTCTGACGTCAATGGATATTTATTTTCGCGGAGCCATTGTTGATGCTAATGTGCTTAAACCACAACTAAATTCAATAATAGGAAATTAGAAAACATAATCTAAAAAAAAAATAGTAAGAAAAGAGAGTACCAAACCGCCATAGCAACACAGCATATCGACATAACTGCTAGTAAAGCCGTGGTGTATGTAGGCTTTTGTCAATGATATTTTTTCGTTTTTTCACCAAAATTATTTCATTTTATGTTAGAGAATGGATTTGTTTTAATACATGAGATTAGAAAAGGACATGAAATATAACTGTATACCTAAATTGTTCAGCAAAGCGATAGTACTTCCTACACAACGAATACAGGCGATGTTTGTAGACTATTGTTCGCCACTGTAGATCTGCATATGCATGTATTGGTATGGGTTTTTCCTATGTTTTTTTTTTTTTAAGTTTTAATGGAAGTACACACTTCCATAACAATAAATAGATTTCTGATTGTGCCAACATTTTTATATAAATTTAAATATTTTAACCAAAAAAAAAAAAAAAAACTGATGCGCCAGCATGAGAATTATCAATTAGAGAATCAAAATTAAAACTTGAATTAAATAGAAAATGAAGCAAAGCTATGCATTCAATAATATACATATGTATATCTATTGCTTATACATATGCACATATATATCTATGAATATCACTGTATCAAGTCATCAAAATGTGAACGTCAAGAAACAAAGCACTTCTGATAGCGAATTATGAATAAGTACAAAAACAATTAACAACAACAACAACAACAACAACAACAACAACAACGAAAAAATCTGTTTTCTGCTTATTTTAAAACATTAATACATTTGTATAAATAAATATGTACGTATATGCATGTATGCGTGCGCTTCATTCACTGTATTTGAAATAGACATTAGACCGCATACTAGGCAAAGCCACGAGCATTTTATTTCATATCAGCGAGATAAGAACGACGTGTTTCGACGATTTCGTCATGTGTTGTGTCTGTAGGTAAGCACTCAATATTATTGTACATTCAATGATAATGAGTTTTGAAATATTGGAAAAATACGTTGTTTTATGTACATATGTAAATATTTATAGAGTCTCGGTGGCAACCCAGTTGGAAATTTTACGCTTGATAAGGCTGCTTTATGAACTTCCATTTCCATTTTCCCTCAGTAGGTATTTTTATGTATTTTCTTGAGCTTTCCATGCTTCTTCACGCATGCAGCATGCATGCACCTTTTTCAACTGGATTTATACAAAAACAAATATTTGGTTAAAATAATCAGTAAAAATTGAAAAAAAGTTCAAAATATTTTTAAAATTTAGTTTGAAAACAAATTAATCAGCGCGTTTTAATCAAAAGATTTTGAGATTCTTGCTTTAAAAACAAAAACAAATGCGCTTTGTAAAAGTATGTATGTATGTATGTATGTATGTCAGTAACTGATTAGATTACATGAAATTTGATAAGATAATGTTAGAAGGTCATTTTGTGTGTTTTGTACGATTCGGAGGCGGCAACGTGGTTGAGTGCATGTGGCTTAGATGCCCACCAATAACACTAGTTCACGCTTTATAGCTGCTAAAGAGATATTTTTGCCGAGATTAAGCTACGATTTGGATTAGTTTCCGCCTCGCCTCAGAGCAGCAGCCGTTGGATTTATTAGAAATTCCTTTGCACTTAGAGATATTGAGATTCCTTGCTGAGGAGCGACAGACGATATTCCGAAACTTTTTAACAGTTGTTCTTTCCATCGCTCAAACACCAGACCCACACTCACACCTGTAAGCACACATGAACATACATACTTATATACAAGTACATACATTCAAATATACAGTGAGTTTATCACCACTTGACCTACTTCCAATAAAATGATTACGGAAACTAGGGAGAATCGATTTGGATCACAAGTTTCTCTCTTCTGGTAAGCGTTAGCTGAAATATTAATTAATTTTTCATATTCTTAACCAGACCCGTAGCTAGGATTTAGTTTCTCGAGGTAGCCGCAAATTCTGAAGTGATAACGGTTATTATTTCTCATCACTTAAGGAAAAATTAAATTTCGAAATGTTATTATTTGCCTCAATTAAACGAATTTGACGCCGTTCTTACTTCCAATAGAATCACCTGCACCCACATTACAGGTAATACCTGAGAGTTGGAGATATATTACTGTTAAATTTTGCTGTTTTCAATTTTTTTGTCTCAATAATTGTTGCATTTGTGTTTGGTATAAATAGGCGAATCAATTGGAATGTCTTTCGGTTTCAAAAAATTGCTTAATTCATTGAAATTGCTTTCCTTGAACATCGTTGATACCCTATGATTCCTCAAAACCATTTTTTACATATGGAGATATACTAAATTACGAGAGCTACAAGGAGGGGAATCAATAAAGAATAATTTGCTCATTTGTGCATTTTACTAAAGGAGCAATCTCCTCGATGTTTTCTCTATAAAATGTTGATGATTTCAACTGGAGCGACAGCGATTTCCCAATGAATTGAAATCACAGTCCGTGTGTTGACCCTACCATGACCTATTCCACTCCGGGGAAGACTTTTTATTTTCTTCATAGTAAAAACGATCTCTCGACGCAAGCTTTTGTTACTGAAAGTGTGGCCGAAACGGTAGTAGTTTCATAGGCTGAAACTACGTTCCGGCACAGTACTCCAGTACAGTTTCAAAATTTCAGCTTAACAGTCGATAGACGATATTTTTGTGCACCACAACCTGTATTCTGCTTTCATCGCGGACGAGTACATCTTATATTGGAAGTATTTGTCCAACTCATCCGTCTAATTACTGCAGCAAATCCTGGAAGAAGCAGTTGAAGGCTTGGTAGTACAGTTTCATTTTCGAGAAATCTTTGTATCAAATTCTGTACTAAAGCGTCCATGCATGGAATAAGTACCGCAACTCTGAAATGATGAAGTTTGCGGATTAACATGTTTTTTTTTTTTTGTTGGGAAACACTTCTTGGTGGCCGAAGCTCAGTGGCGAAAAGTTTTTAGTCATACAACGGTGTAAATTGAAAAATTTCCTCTGAAAATTCATCTGCAGTTTTCAGAATTTGCTGAAGTGATTATATTATTTCCTTTATACGGATAATAATGCAGAAAATACTAAAGGACTTTTCTTGAAGGAACACCCACAATGGCAAAGTCAAACTGAGCATTTTTTCACACACGACAAAGCTCACTTGAAATACCTTTTCTGAATCACAGCAAGAACAGTCGATGCTGTTGATGACATACATCATGCCTTTCCGGCGATTTCTCGTAGATTGATAGCCTTGCTCTCTTTTCATTGTGATTTTTGGTCCATTACAAAGGTCGTGTAGTCTCAATGTGGATAATAGTTGAGTTCTCCACTGCTGTTCAAATGTAAACAATGCAGTCCTGTGCTGGCATGTAAAGAAAATAAGAATTCTCTTTTGGAGTTGGCGCGACATTCCAAATATTGTAGATGTGTGGAACGCCTCGACTTATCGTATCGTATTCGCGACATGATTTTCAAGTGATCTTTTTATTGTCAATTTCGAGATTTCAGGGTACTGCGGTCCTTCGGACGCCCTTCCTGAATGCGTGCTTGATGATGCCAACCTAAGTTAAGCATGAGAAAAGAGTTTGTATATATATATATATGTGCATATGTGTGTGCGCTTATATACATATATACACGTATGTTTATTTCTAAGTACAAACTAATGTTTCCAACGAACGCCTGTGCGTAGTGATTTCAAAATTCCACTCCAATTTCCTTCCACTGGCTGTACGAGATTACTTACTTTCCATTGAATCCGAAGCACTACGAGTTGCCGCTCTTACGCATTGCCTGTTGTAGCTAATTTAGACAGAAAAATTTTAGTTGAGTTTGAATTATTTTTGTGTTACGTATGTATATACACACGCATGTGTGTTTGTATGTTTATATATTTCCATATAAAAGGTAAAAGTCAGGTACATACACACACACATATGTATGTGTGTACTAGAAATGTTCATAAAATAAATATTTGTGACATTAGCATATATTCACACATACAGTATATACTCGTACATATGTATGTACATACAAATATACGCATAGTAGATAAATTTGTATGTGCTTGTGAGCATTTCTACATAAAAACAGTCCGAAACCTTAAACTTTTCACAAAGAAATGCTCACCTTTTACCAAAGACTTCTTCAAACTCAGTCACCACAAACTCACAAACTCACACAAGCAAAGCAAAGTGTCCGTCCAACGCCGCTTATTCCACTTATTCCACTTATTTATTTTCATTTACATTTTTATTTTTATTTTAATAATAATAATGACCAATGAGGAAAAATTGTGCTCAAAACAGGTAAAAACCGGTTGCAGCAAAATATTTATGTATAAGTACATACAAACATGCGAGCCATACATACGTATGTATGTAGGTATCTACCAAACAGGCAGACAAACAGACAAAAAAGAAAAAGAAAAAAACAGAGTGAAAAGAGGAGTCTGGATAAGTAAACAAGAAATGTACCTGTTGTATATCAAATAACAACTTTATACGCCGCGACACACATACGTAAGCACATGTACATGCGAGTACATACATATGTATGTACCATATTAAAAGAGAACAGGCTTGCGTACACCAGAAATGCTGCGCTGCTTAACTAAAGACTTCGCCGAAGAACCAAGAATTGCCAAGCATAAAACTTCAGAAAGGTAAAACCGGTTATGGCCAATGAAACTATTGAAGAAAAAAAAAACAAACAATAACAATAACAACAAATATATCTCTACTATACATTGTGATTTTTATATACAAATAACTATATACATACTCGTACATAAATATGTATGTATGCGTGCGTGCGTGCGTGCGTATGTGCGACCTGACCATACGATTTCATAAGCGGCGGCGGCGGCGGCGATATTTTGCTTCCTTTTCACGTTTTTCTATTGTTCAGAGCATGTCATATCTCAGTCGTACGTTTGTGTGTGTGCTTTAGCACATACATACATATGTATCACCTATAGATCTCACAATAACAATAACAACAACGAGGTATAATAGAAACTATAAAACCTTGTTTGGTTTCCTCGAAAATTTGGATTTTGTTTAGCTAAAATCTAAAGGCACCGTCTCAGACGTCTCAGACGCAACAATTTTCACGAAATTTTTATTTCACGCATTTTACTATCAAAAAATTTCAATTTCGAATTATTTACTGCAATTTGATTTCTGAAAGTAAATTTCAAGTTGCTGGTGCTGCGCTAGCAATTTTTATTTCTCTTGAATGTGAAATTTAACTTCGCAAAATAGCCATTCAGACTGATCTCCAGAAGTTGAAATTCAATTTCATCAAGTTTTCCATACTTCGTGTGACTCTTCTTGAAAATAAATTTCGAAATTTGTCATTTTGACATGCAATTTGAAATCAATTTAATGCTACATACGTCTGACGGCAGCTTAAGAGACCTAATATTGTAAAATTAGTGACCACAGTAAGCCAACGCATACTCAGATATACTAATGAGATCGACTTGAAAGGCTCGCGATTAAAGCAGTCTAGTTAAAGAATTTTTTTTAACCCAGAATTAAAGCGCTTTGGAAACGATTTCTTCAATCTTTTATAATTTACATATTTTTCTATGTTTCTGAGAGCATTGTAAAGCATAGTTGTACACATATAAAGGGTGATCCAAGTAGAGGTACATTTTTCAATAGCCTTTTTTTAACAGAGCACGCGTGAGTCGTCTCAAGCTGTCATGTTATATTTCAGTTCAGTATTGTTTGGCATTTCATCTTGGAAAGACTTACGCCTGAACAACGTTCAAAAATCATTCAAATTTATTACGAAAATTCCCACGTTCTGTAAAAAATGTGTTTCGCGCGCTTCGCTCAACTTATGGTCAACATATTCGGTCCACTGAGCGTACTATTCGCAACACCATCAGCCATCTTGAACCCAGCATTCCTTATTGGATAATATTTGACCGAATAGACCGCACGAGTGTATACGAAGATCGTGGAGAATCGATTCGGCGCCGTTCGCTGCAACTCGGACTGACGTATGGAACGACTTGGCGCATTTTAAGTCGAAATCTTAAATTGAAAGCGTACAAAATACAGCTTGTGCAAGAACTGAAGCCGCTCGACCTTCCAAAGCGACATCGCTTCGCTCTATGGACTCTTGAAAAGTTCCAAGAAGATCCGACGTTTTCGAGCCAAATTTTCTTCAGCGAAGAGTCCCATTTCTGGCTCAATGAGTATGTAAATAAGCAAAATTGCCGCATTTGGGACGAAGAGCAACCTGAAGAGATTCAACAGCTGCCTTTTCATCCAGAAAAAACAACGCCGTGGTGTGGTTTGTGGGCCGATGGAATCATCGGTCCATATTTCTTCAAAAATGATGCCGATGAGAACGTTACCATCAACGGCGGCCGTTATCGCGCCATGATAACCGACTATTTGAGTTGATTTGGTGGCTATTTGATGCCTGAAATTGAAGTTCGTGATCCCCGCGACATTTGGCTTCAACAAGATGGCGCCACTTCCCACCCATCGCTTCAATCAATGGATTTATTGAGAGAACACTTCTGTGAGCAAACTTTTTCCTGTGGGGATGTGTGAAGACTAAAGTCTATGCGGACAATCCCGCCAGTTACCAGTCGAAATGCTCGAACGAATCATCGAAAATTAAACTGAAGGGATGGACCATGTGGTACGCCGCGGCCAACATTTGAAAGAAATAATCTTCAAAAAATAAATGCCAAAAAATGTTCCTTCGAATGATAAAGTTGAATTTTCTGTGTTTTTTTTTTTCTTTAAAAAAGTAGGGAACCTCGAAATGGATCGCCCGTTATTACTTTCAAAAAAAAATTTTTTTCGTTCAAATTGTTCTTTTTGTAGTTGTAAACATAAAATTTCGTATAATTTATTCCATCGCTCATTTTACACTAACAACAGCAATGCCTGCGTATCACCTCTTCAAATAATAGAAATCATTTATGTCCACCATTGTTGCCATCAAAATACAAAGAACACCAACAACAATATGTATGTATGTATATAAATAGCTACACAATGCATGTATGTGTATTCTGAGATTGGTCACTGCTGAATAACAACAACAACAACAACAACAACAACAACAACAACAACAACAAATGGAAAAATGAAACGAATGAGCGAAGGCATCAATTTGCATTTTCAAACTGTTCCAGTTTCTTTCGAAATTCTCCAAATTATCTTAATAAACTTTAACGAGCACTTAAGGCGCGCTTAAGCAGTCACTTTTTGTTGGTGCTTTGTTTGATCCCCATTTTGTGCTACTTTAAATGAGAATGAAGATGAAGAAGAAGAAGAAGAGGAAGAAGCAGACAATAATATTTATAGGTGTTGTAAAAATACAATACATACGTATGTATGTATATACATATGTATATGGAACCATTTAATGTTACACATTGGCATCCGTTCCGTATGGACACCAGTACCGAAACGTAAATTCATATAAATCTTGTTATGTACATACATATGCATTTGATCCAAATATGCATGTATGTATGTATGTATGTATGTATACATGATTTGTGTACTTATAAATATAAATGAAAATATAAAAATGCAAGAAGATCTCATCAAGGCTGCCATTTGCCCCGACTTATCAATTTGGTAATTTTTGAGAAGACACTAAGGCTGACTGCTGTCTAAAGAGTGCTTTAATACACACACACACACACATATATATATATATATATATATAAGTATGTGAGATGATTTCGTTCAGAGTTTTTCGTCGTGAACTCAGGTTAATCATTTTTTTGTGGAATTTATGTCCGTTCTGAAAGATTACAGCTTTTCGAATGAGAAGCTCCAAATGTATTTCGGGAAGCCTCGAATGCATTTTACTCGTTATTCGTCTGCTTAAGGTACATATATACATATGTATAAGGAAACATATGGCTCGTCAATAGAAGCCCAGAATAAAAACTGTCTCGTTTCACAACCTTTAGTCTTTGTTTTTAGTGCATTTAAGCTCGATAAGCGACGAAGATATTTCGTTAGTTGTTGATATTGCTCGATTGCGGCACCCTGATCAAGTGCACTTAGGCCTGCTGGCTCGTTGAGATAACAATGATTTGTTTGTGAAACAGATTCTTCACACCTTCCCATGTGAAACCTACGAGATTGTTGTTGAAAGGCAGTCGTACTGAAGATTATAGAGGAAACGATGTGAAGCTTCGCTGAGAGCTGGGCAGTGAGAGCGGTAATGTTTTACCGGCCCCTCCTCGTCGGATAGAAATCATTAGAGAAGTAACCCATCCTTCTACCATGACTCTCCATCAGACAGTGTCCTGTTTAGAATTAAGAAGTGTGTACGCGATATTCGATCAATAGCCTGATCTGTCAGATTACATTGCATGAGGCTTCAACCTTCCGTTTGCTATTGACTCCTCTGATGAAGACCGATTTTATTAGGTGTTTTTCCGAAGAGAGGTACGTCCACGTCATGTACAGAGTTTACAGTGGTTAGGACTGTTCTCCTTCTCGTCGGTGTCGCAATTCCCTGGGGCAACTCTAAGTCGGAGAACCCAAACCATGAACATTTAGGTGGTGTAATTGTACTGAAGAAATTTAAAGGCGGCTTGACTGTCAGAATATTGCCATTGCAGAGTTAAGTAACTACGAACCGAGTTCTTCTTTATTGTTTTTTTTTATTGAAAGTCTCTTGTTCAATTTGTTTGCGCTTGGTTTTGAGTAAACTCCATAGCCCATCTACTCGTGTTTTGAGCCGTCCGTGAAGATGTTTATGGAAGAGCAAAACTGAAGAGGTGTAGAGAAGACTATGAAGAATTTCAGGGGCTTTCGTAGGAGTTGAAGGCAACACTCCTGTAATGAGTATAGGAGCCGCCTGTGAACTTTATCCAGCTCTTCACTGAAAGTAGCTTTGTCTTATACTGAACACCAGACAGTGAATCCGAAGAAGAATGTGGGTCTTATTATCGTCTTTATATATAACCATATACAATATAGGTTTCCCCTGCAGGTTTGGAGCCCCTGTTGAAGAGTACCAATTCGGTGTTTGAAGGATTTACATTCGGACCGCAATCACTGCACAATTAATTTACTTTGTGGGGAATATTTTTGAATAAATCACTTAGAACTTGACTCTTCTTGTTTGTGAAGCGAAGTGTTAATAGTGATCAAAGAAGGGAAAAGAGAATTTCACCCTGTGGGATGCCTATTTTGACATACCTCTTTACAGATGCGTTTTCCAATTCAGCGAAGATAAGCCTGCTAAGTGCGTTCTAAGCCCCATTTCTCGGAGTGCAGTTGTGACTATCTCTGGTAAGACACTATAAAAAAAAATCGTAGTGTGTACTGTTTCTCAATCTCGCCACATTATCATGAGGAGCGGTGTTGAAAGATTTTCCCAAGAGCAGGCTTGCTGGTTCCCTAATTGAAGTATCTCTTGAAGTGTATATGTAAGTGCTGAGCATTTACTGTAAGAATTTTAATAGAAAATATGTAAGGTCGGTTGGCCGAAGGCAGTTACAGCCATTGGCAAAGCATGGTCGAATGGTTTTAAGGCCCTGATGCAAAAAATCTTTGCCATTATTATCTTTGCAAAGGCTTTTCTAAGTAGTTTTTTTCGTAGATCTGAAATTTTAAGAGAAAATCATAAATTCGAAAGAACCTTGAAACAATGTTCGAAAACTGGACGATCCGAACTTAACTTTAGAGATAGACAGGAAAAATGGAGCACTCCATAATCCAGACTTTGAAAATCCAGACAATACGCAATCCAAAAAATTTAAAAAAATCCAGACAATACACTACACCGGCAGTACAGTAAAATATAAAATAATCATTGATTTTTTGGCTGGGCTTCTCTTATGATATAGGATTTTACGCCTACTAACGGAACGTAATGTAACAAGAAAAATTTTGTTTAATAAAATATAAATACTGAAAAAATACTTCATGTGCCAATGAAAACATAATTATTTCACTGTTTTTGAGCAGAAAATGAAGCAAACAAGAAAAAATCGAAACACAAAATATTAACAAAATTAAAAAAATACACAGCAGAAGAAGCCTTGGCCTTATACGCGCATAGTGAGGATTGTTACTCAGAGAAGTTTTATATGGCTCTGTAGAGTGGTACAAACAAGCTATCCACGGCTTTATATGCCTACATCTGTCCATCAAATTTTAATACATGGCGTAGATATTATAAAATTTGTTGCCCTTCCGATAGGTGTGATGTCAGAAGAAGCCATCGAGGACAGAAATAAAGATCTACGAAAATTTCGATTAGGCCACACTCGAAGAAATTCGCGAAAAACACACGATGGACAAATAGGCTCATAGATTTTTTAATTGTTGGAACTATTAATTACGATGCTATCGAACGATTCAGTTTCTTCTTTGAAGAAGAATGAGCTTATAGATCAAGATACTATCAGTCTTATTTTAAATAAAGATTTAGAGGAAAATTTTGTAGTTGATACCTCATCAGATACTCGGTATACAGCTACAATCGCTAAAAATATTATTAAAAATTTTAAAATCTTTTTGAAGTTGTTTTTATTTGCACAATATTCAATTACTAAATTTATTGATCCTTCCACAAAAAGTATAATTCTCAAAAGTGGTAAAAATATTAGTACTGAAATTGGTAAAGAAATACCTTAGAACCGGACGAAACCGGACGAAATCGGACAATATTAAATAATTATATGATACTAAAAATGCTAACTTAAAAAAATATTTCTTTATTAATTTTGATTTTAAGTATTTTTGTCGGCAAAACAAAATTATCCGTACAAAATATCATCATGTTTGCAGAAGTGATTAACTGCCAGCCGCTAAGTCAGCGGTTTCTCCCACTGTGCACCTCTTTATTTCTGATTTAAAATTTTTTTTTATGGAAAGCCAATACCGTTAGAGGGAATAATATGAGGAAAAAATCAACTCGTACAAATCGCATTCGGAAATTAGAAATAATAGCAAAACCATACCACCGTCCCTGGGTGGCTCCTTGGCATACTCAAAATTAACTGCTTCGTACTAAATACGAAATTCACCTGCGTTAAAGCAGTCATCAAGAGAACTGACTAAATATTTAATGGAATCAAACGAATACTGTACATATATATTGCGCCAATACAAACAAAGCTCATCATCAGCGATGTCTCTTGTTTACTTCAATACAAAAAAGAAATTTTTTATGTAATTAAAAAGTAAAAAATTGAAAACAAAAAAACAACAAAAAAAGTAATAGAAAATAATAGAAATTATTAGCATTTTGATTATTTGATGGCTACCATCAATTGGCACGTCCACGTCCACCACACACACCCAGCCAATATGAAAGCGCGCGCGAACCAGCGCAACCAACTTCATTCAGTTCGAGCGAGCTTCGACGGCAACGAAATGTCAGCAGCGTGTTCATTGCCGTGCAGCAGCGTTCATTGACGGCGGCACTCTTTAGTGTTAAAGTTGAAATGAAGTTTTTTGTGTTTGGCCACTGCCGTCGTCTGTCCACTGCCCATAGCGAGTTATACGCTATGCGCTAGCCGCTGCTGCTTGGACGTTGCTGCTGTTGTAGCAGCAGCCTTTCTTTCGTTGCTTCGCTTCCTTACCTTTCAATACTCAGCGTTCGTGGTGGTTGGGGCTGTGTCTGCTGTGTGGCTGATGTGGCTGATGTGTTTGTGGCCACAACTCACCTACAAAATTTCCAAAATGTCATTGACTTGTGCTATTAGGTATTGCAGCGGCGCTGTGACTCTAGCAACGGTCACCATTATTATTAATCTACACACACATACACACATACACGCATACACATATGTATACATTTGTACACAGACACACTCATGCATAAATGTTTGTAACATCAGCTGACTAATGGCCTCATTGTTTGGAGCTTTGTATGTTACACACATACATATGAACATACAAACATACAACACCCATACATAATTGAACATATGGTTTACTATAAGTAATAAAATGGATTTGATTTTGAGCGTTTTTGTTGTTGTTTTCTTCTTTTTTTTTGCTTTGTTTGACCATTGGAAATTTCTCCGCTCTTGTATTGTTGTTGTTGTTGTTGTTGTTTTTTGCCTTTCAACAATATTTTGATTTTGTTGTTTCTTTTGTACTTCTTTCAACTTTCTGTGGCCAATTATTCACGAGCACCTCATACAATTTCCATGTCAAGCTCCAATCGACGAACTCCATCTTTCATCTTTCGCTTCTCTCTCTCCACTTTCTTCTTTCTTTTCTTTCTTTATGTCGTCCCAATGATTGCATTTACATAACCATTGAAATTTCTTAAATTTCCATTTTGTTCGTTTTTGTCTTGGTTCGAGCTGACAAAACAATAAAATTCAGCAGCCACACAATGGAACTCGAATTCGGTCTAAATGATGGCTATTCACCGGAGTCAAATGGATACTTATGAATAATGAGGTTTGCTTAAGAGATAACTGCAGTTTAGGGTAAAGAAATCTTTTTTCTTTTCGTAAAAAAAGTAGTTTTAGTGAAAAAGTAGTTAATAAATAGATAATAAATAAGCTATCTGCTTTCGTGTGTGTGTGTGTGTGTGTGAAGCTGGACAACTCAGGCCACCTAAATGTGATTCGTGGCAGCCCGCGCTTTTTAGCATTGAAAAGAGAGGGAAAAGAGAGGGAGAGGCTCGATAAAGGAACAATCGGCCACTTAGGCTTATCAAGCATTTGCATGCAGGTAAATGATTATACAGGGTTATACATTTCGTGCCTTCCAAAATAAACGTAAATAAAATGCATTTAAAATAATTTTTTTCGTGAAATTCCTTTTTTATTATAAAGTTTGAATCTCGGCATTATGTAAGAAACACTACATCATTCGAATGACCTCCTCGTGAATTTTTGCAAATTTCGAACCGTTTGAGGTAATTTTCGAACACTTTTTAGCACATATTGGCCGGCATATCAGCCATAACTTGATGAGTATTGGTTTTCAAGTGCTCAAAAGTTAGATGTTAATCCGCAAAGGTGTCAAATCGCACGATCTCGGTGGCCAATTGTCATTACCAAGGCGAGAGATTTCTTTCGCAATAAAGCCATATTCGCTGATGTAGTGTGGCACCATCTTGTTGGAACTACATTTTGTCCAAGTCGTGTTCTTCACTTGCAGGCCAAAAAACTCGGTTATCATATGACCATAACGCCATGAATGTATAGTGACAGTCTCGCCGTCATGGCTTTCAAAGATGTAAGGTCCGATCACCAAATAGCACACCAGACAGTACTTTTTTTTTGGATGTAATGGCTTTCCTTCAATTATTTGAAGATTCTCCGAGCCTCAAATGCGACAATTTTGGTTATTTACTTATCCACAGAGTGAAAAATGTGCCTCGTCGCTGATTAAAATTTTGTTGGAAAAATCCCAGGCCACTGTTTGCTGTTCAATCACCCAATCGACGTAACTATAGTGTTGTGATTGGTCGGTTGGCTTCAGTTGTTGTGTCAGGTGGATGTAAGTCCAAGTGCAAACTACGCCATATTGTTCCGTAAGAGAGTCCCAGCTCTTGGAGATTTCGAGATATAGACATATGTGGGCCTTCGGCTATACTTTCACTTACACCAGCGATATATGATGTGGAAAGAGCACAGACCTTGTAATATCTGTAGTTTTACCAATTGCTCGACTAGTTAGACGATTTGGTGCACCATAATCTCTCCTCTTAGAGCACGAAACGTGGCCACGTTTGAATCACCTCTTTTTTTTTTTGGTAGGTTTCAACAATTTCAACGCGTTGTGCGGTTGTGAAGCGATTCATTTTCATAAATGCCTGACTTTTAACTAAACCAAAACATGTTGAGTTTGACAGATGTCAAAATACAGCTTTGCACTTTCGAAACCACTAAATGGCTAACCCTCTATCTCAGTGCACCTAGAGAACTTGTCGAAAACCTTCTGAAGCTATGTTGTGATGTTTCCTTATTCAAATTTCTTGACTAAAATTCAAAATTGCTTCATATTTGTTGATACCCAGCTTAAAAAATCCAGAAATTTCACAAAGCAATATAGTGAAATTACGATGTCTTTTACCTCCAAGATCCATGCCACCGTAGTCTTAAGTTTCTGGTACCTTCTAAAAGTCTATCGTTCCGTCTGCGAGTAGAAGGCGTAACCGATTGAAATAAAATATTCTTCAAAATAAGCAACGCCGTCTTAGGCTGAGGCATGCATTTCTGGCTAAGTCAAACCTGATGCTCCACCAGTCCAACAAAGAAAGCTATTCGATAGAGTCACAAGAGAAGAGATATTATGAGTTTAACACCATCTTTACTGCTATATGGATATCTTAAACTTTCACCTCTTAAACGAAATCGAGCAAACCTTTGCTCTTCCCGAATTACCTATGTATGTACATATATCTTGATATCTTGCGTCGAAGCGCAGCAGTTTAGAAAGTGGCGGCGGCGGCGGGTCTTATTTATTGACATCGCCAAATTGCGATCACACAATACATACTTACATACACATGCACTTATATATGTATGTAAGTATGTATTTAAATGCGAAGTGGATCAACTTCTGGCCGCATAAATGTCATCCAGAACTCAAGAACAAGAGACAGAAGAAAGAAGGAAAGAAAGATGTGAAGCAAGCAGCAGATCTAAATCTAGTGGATATTCTTCAGAATCAACACATTTCTATAATAACTTGGCATATATATGTTATATGTATGTATATGTACGTATCTCTTATGCGTCAGTGCGAAAAATGTAGATATGTATATATGTACATACGTATATAGCTAAGGAGTAGAGTGATTAAGAAGCGCGCGCGCGCGAAATATGAAATCAAGTTCATTGAACTCTTTGCAAAATAAGCGGAAAGACGACAGAAGCACACACACACGCACACAAACGAACGAACTAATAAAACATTTAGGCTGGAGGAGAGATGGCAGCGAGGGGCGGCGGCTGGGTAGAAAGCATCGGTGACATGAACGGCAGCTACGAAACTCAACGCAGCGCAACGCAAAGCACTGATGATGGCGGAAATAATGTGCAGAAAATGTGTATGAAAACTATGATAACAAAAATTTACAACAACGACAACAACAACAACAATTCCAGCTCATAGATTTTCCTTTATTTTCTTCTCTTTGTGCGGTTTCTAGCGGAAAGTTTCATCTTTGCTGAGGATGGATGATATTGATGTACATACATACATGCATGCATACATACATACATATGTTACATACATATATATATATATATATGTGCAGATTTGTATATGAATTGGAAGGTTGTTGTTCTGAAACGAGTATGATGATATGGTAAAAACCAGCGTCTTAAGATTTATGCGTACATATATATATATTTGCGTGTGTAGTATGTATGTACGAGTGTGTATGCATGTGCTTTGCAGTTGCTTGTACAAACTATGGATGTTCCGCCGCTAGACTAGAATAAAGCGTTATGCTTGTATGTACGTATGTATGCATATGTGTCTATGTGTACATATGTATTTAGACCACTCGTCGTATGTACTTTTCCATCGCCATGATAATTTTTTGCAATTAGCAGCGACGGCGGGACTTTTTTCGCGACATCAACATTCTACAATCTCACAACAACAGTTGTGTTTTGTTGTTGTTATTGCTTTTGTTGCTCAAAAACTCTTACAACACCTTTGAGTTGCGATTCACGGCGTTGTTAGTGAATTTTTAATTTTTTATTTTTTATTTGTTTATTTTTTAAGTTTTTTTTTGTCACAAGTAAGTTCAAAAAATCCCAAAAAAGAAGAGACCAAAAATGTCTGGTGAATATGTAAATATGTATGTACATTACAAAATGTTAGACCAACTTCTTTGGATTTGGGCCGCACAATGCACCGAAGCATTAGCTGGATGTTAAAAAAGGGATTTTCCGAGATTCAATCCCTAAGTGGTCAAAATATGTACGAGACAACGTAATGTAATGATGTTTGGGTACGATGAGGCTCGTGAGTATTTAACCGGTCATACTTCTTACGCGTCAGTCATTTGGTCTAACTATAAAGAAATTAGAATTTTTTCCGGGGAGTGGACCAGCGACCGACGTATTCTAAAATCCCATAGACAACTCTTTGCCTCGGTTTCTATGTGTAAAATTTATCTTAGAACAAAAAAAAATATATATATAACTTCAAACCCAATTCAAAAGCGTACAAAGCGCTATTTTGAAATTCCTTGCGAAAGAAATTGCGGGCGAAAACTAGTGTGGATATAAAGTGGAGAAAAACTGATAGGATTTCCATTTAAAAGATGGTCACCTAGTCAAGGTTGAAGTAATGAAAATATTGCTGCCGTTCAAGCAAGAGTTGCTGTAGACCGCAATTTGTCGATTCCAAGACGTTCTCATGAATTGGGACTCTCTCAAAACACAACCTGGCGCATTTTGAGAAAGGATTTGAGCTTGCATCCATATAAAGTTATTCTCACTCAAGACCACCAGAAACGCCGCGGATTTTTTGCAGATTTTGCCTTGAAACAACTTGAAAACGATAACGATCTTTTTAAGAAATTCATCTGCTCCGATGTGGCTCACTTTCATCTGGGTAGTGCGGTAAATAAACTAAAGTGACGAATCTGGTGCGAAGAAAATCCACAAATTATTCATGAGCAGCAATAACCATGCACCTAAATTGACAGTTTGGTGTGGTTTTTGCTCTGGTGGAGGGTAACATCGGTCCGTACTTCTTTCGAAATGAAGCTGGTAGCACCGTTACTGTCAATGGAGATCGATGATAACCAACTTTTTATGGCCACAATTGGAAGAAGAAGTTGATCTTAACAAACATCTAGTTTCAATAAGACGGGGCTACGTGTCACACACAGCACGTGCAACAACCGAATTACTGCGAGGAAGGTTTGAAGATTCGATAATTTCAAGAAATTGTGACATTGAATGGCCTTCAAGAAGTTGTGATTTAAAACCATTAGACTACTCCTCTTGTGGGGTTATTTGAAGTCATTGGTCTTTAGCAATAAACCAGACTCTCTTCAATCCAGCTTTAAAAGTCAATATTGAACGTGCTATTCATGACATACGACTTGATTTAGTGGATGGAAAAAGTGCTCAAAAATTGGGTTCATCGAATTTGTTCCTGCAAAAGAAGTCGTGGAGGCCATTTGAATGATGTTGTAATTGGAACTTAATTGTATCGATTGTACTTCACATTAAATAAAAAACATTTGAATTTCCTTAACAATTAGTATTTATTATTAGTTTTTTGAAAAGAAATCATATCACTCTTATTGGAAAACGTCTATTTTTAGTATATATTTATGTATGTATATAAAAAGATAAATTTCTCTAAAATAATAATTTCTTTATTTTCTAATTGCAGGTATGTATTCTGACTATTTCATCCTGTACGTATGTATGTACATGTATATGTATGTAGAATTGTCATAATTTTTCCTACGTTTTGCCTGTCTCAAGTCCTGGATTATTGAGAGGGTAAAAAGTGGTCACTTTTTCGAACGTAAGTATATATGTTTTTTGATAAATAAGTATGTATTGATTAAATATATATATATATATACATATGTATGTATGTATACGTATATTAACTTTTGCTAAAGTACAAAATACATATATTGTTCAAGTAATCTGCCAAATATACATGTATATACATGTTTACATAGAAAAAGTAGTTTTTCCAATAGGACATCAGGTATCGATACACTAAACCGTTAATTTTGCTCCTTTTAATACTTATTTGTGTGTGACATAAATTTTCCAAAGGATTCTTCGATTACTTGCTCTTTAGCTCATCACAGCTCGATTCATATCGTGGAGAAAAAGAACTATTAAAAACTAGAAATTTGGCCATTACAACAATATTGATGCTGAGGTGTTGTGTGATAGCCCTTTGGGATACATCTGTAAATGCTGTAAATATTTGCAGATAAAAAAAGTATGTACATACATACATACGTACGTATTTTGAAAGCTTTTAAAGTTTGCCATTTGAGTTTCTACAGTTTCAGCGTTTAAAAAGTCTCTCTTCCACGTTATTTTGAGAAATTTTTATTGAATTTATATAAAAAAATTTATTTTCTTTATTTAACTCGAAAATGTACAAATTAAATGCTGGAATAAGGGAATCCACAGTGAGACTGATTTCTTCGTGTGTTTCTTTTGCTCTGTTTGCAGGTATGTTTCCTAGTCCAGATCAAAAAAAAAAAATATATATATTAAAAAATATTCATAAAATGACAGAAAAAAAGTGAATAAAAGAACTGAAAGTAAAAAATAAAAATAAAACAGAACACACACATGCACATATACATATACATTTTACACGTAACAGTAAAAAAAATCGCCTGAATGTATAAACGGCGGGGAGTAGTTGACATTGAATGCAAATAGTAGCGCCAACAACAACAGTTCAACAAAATTGAATTAAAACAACAACAGCAACAACAACAACAACAACAACAATACTAATAGTAATAGAAATAACAAACTCAACTCCTCCAACTCAAGGAAGCTGAGAAGTCGCGAAACCAAATCACCAAACAACAATAAAATACGAAATTCAAATGAGAAAACCGAAGAAAAAATCGTTTCGCATTTTAGAATAACAAAAACAACAAGAAGCACGGAGAAACAGTTAATCAGGAATATTGTGATGTAAGTGTTGATGTTGATTGTTGCTTACATATGTATGTATGTATGTATGTATGTATGTATATTGCCAGTATGTATGTATGTGTGTGTATGTATGTATGTATGTTATTGTATATCATCATATATTTATCTCGTACGGGTAAAACTTCGTTCGTAACCATTGAAAGTTTTGTACTGACGACACATTGGAACTCGTCATATGAACTCAAATCCAATCCAAAGACGAAGTTAATTAAGAATTTTAGAAATATTAGAAATATTGAAACGATATATTAGTCCGCAGTATGTAAGTACCACAAGGAGAATAGATAGACGCAACAAAATTTATGCGGATCGGCTCATAACGACGGGCTTAGTTGATTTAGACATGCCCATGCCCATATCCGTCCATCTGTTTGAATTCAATCTAGACTCTCAGTTTTGAGATGTTTCAACCAAGCTTGGTGGGCAGACGCACATTTGTTGGAACCGGTAAGATCGGACCTCTGAAGCATATATACGACCGATTTTTCAGATTTGAAATTTTCTGTCATAAAACGGTCAAAAAAGCATCTAAGAGCGTGGATTTCGTAGTGAAAATCATCGATATTGGAAGGCTAGATCACGCTTGCCTCTTACAACCGATTTTTCAGATATGATTATCAACTTTGTATTGTTTTCTTTATTAATCTGTTTTTCACATTACACTTCCATATTCTTTTCATTTCTCAACGTTTGCATCATCACCAGCTCGGTAAGTTAAGTTCCGTGGATTTTTGTAAATAAACAGATATGTTCATGAAAGGTATGAAGACTTCGGCAGACTTCGAAGACAGCCCTTCTTATACATATCAGCGGTAGATCCAGAAACATTTCATAGCGGTTGAAGGGGGGAACGATCCTTACATTACGTTAAAGGGTCGAAGTTCAATGCGTAATGCGAGATCTTAGAACTTACTTTTAGTTGAACTATTGGAAACATGAGGGGTGAGAGAATTTATGGTTTATGGTGGTTTATAACCACTTAAATGATTTTCGGTCAAAGCCTCACCTCCGATTTGTGATGTGGGATGGTTTGTTTTTCTTACAAATAAAGTTTTAGGACACCACCACCGAATTCTTTATGGATTTCCACGAGAAGTATTTATAGCTAGATTTGGGTAAGCCATACCTACGCCAATCTAGAAGAAGAAGAAGATTTATGAGAGTAGTGACATTACTTACCGAGGAGCTGTCGCACCTGCATTACCCCTTAGATGTTTTTCGTCTGGTCGGGACACGAAGGCTTCAACTTCAACATGCCCGCTTATTTGTACTTATATTATGATTTCAGTATGTTTCAAGAGATTTAAGACTAAATTATTTATATATTAAAATGAAAAGTTCAAAAAGCTCAAGAAACGGCAGTCTTTCCGAAACCAAGCAGAATTGTATAAGGCTTCATATAGCACATCTATTGGTATTGGCGATTTAACGCAAGGGTGGTTCATTTCGAGGTTCCCTAATCCTGTAAGGAAAAAAAACACAGAAAATTCAAATTTAATGGGGAATGTTTATGCTCATTCGAAAGAACATTCTTTGGTATTTATTTTTTGAAAATTATCTCTATCAAATGTTGGCCGCGGCTACGTCTCAGATGGTCCATCCGTTTAGTCAAATTTTCGATGACTCGTTCGAGCATTTCTACTGGTAACTGACAAATGACACGCGTGATATTTTGCTTCACGCCCTGAATCGCAGCGGGATTGCCCGCATAGACTTTAGACTTTACATATGTCCACAGGAAAAAGTCTAATGGTGCGATATCACACGATCTTGGTGGCCAATCGACCGGCCCAAAACGTGAAATTATCTGCTCACCGAAGTGTTCTCTCAATAAATCCATTGATTGATGCGATGGGTGGGAAGTGGCACCGTCTTGTTGAAGCTAAATGTCGCGGAGATCATGAGCTTCAATTTCCGGCATCAAATAGTCTTTTATCATGGCGCGAGAGCAGTCGCCATTGACGGTTACGTGCTCACCGGCATCATTTTTGAAGAAATATGGCCCGATGATTCCACCGGCCCACAAACCACACCAAACTGTTCTTTTTTCTGGATGAAATGGCAGCTCTCGAATCTCTTCAGGATAATTTTTGTCCCAAATGCGGCAATCTTGCTTGTTTACATACCCATTGAGCCAGAAATGGGCCTAATCGCTGAACAAAATTTGGCTTGAAAACATCGGATCTTCTGGGAACTTTTCAGGAGTCCATAGAGCGAAGCGTTGTCACTTGTGAAGGTGTAGCGGCTTCAGTTCTTGTATTGGTATATCATATCTATATTTTGTACGCTTTCAATTTAAGATCTCGACGTAAAATGCCAAGTCGTATCATACGTCAGTCCGAGTTGCTGCGAACGGCGTCGAATCGACTCTCCACTCAGCTACAGCCGCTATGTTTTCTTCACTACGTGCTGGACGTGGTCTATTCGGTCGAATATTATCCAATATCGAATGCTGGGTCTCAAGATGGGTGATGGGGTTGCGAATAATACGTTCATTAGGCCGATTATGTTGACCATAAGATATTCTTCACAGAACGTGGGAATTTTCGTAATAAAGTTGAATGATTTGCAAACGTTGTTTAGGCGTAAGTCTTTCCATGATGAAATGCCAAACAATAATGAACAGAAATTACATGACAACTGGACACGACTCACGCGTGATCTTCCAAAAAAAAAGGTCATTGGAAAAGGTACCTCTACTTGGATCACCCTTTATATACACACATACATACATACGATTACATACGAGCATGTGCATATTTGTATGTCTATTTCGTTATTTCCTTACATTATTTGACTTTTGTACGCTTACTACCTGCCACTGGTGATACAAACTCTATTGCGCCACTCCAGTCTCACTTGCTGCGATACTGTATTGTTATGGCTAATTAAGGAGCTTGAATAATTCATCATTGTCCCAAATGAAATAGGCATTAATGAAACAAACAAGCCTGTACAATACATACATACATACATAAATATGTTGAGGCATAAATATTCACATATGTGCATATGTACATATGTATGTATGTACATAGGAAAAGTAAAAAATCCGAAATTGCTGCATATGCCTCATTTGTATTCGGAGCTCTAAGCGCTGTTTTTGAAATCTTGCGGCTGAGACACGTTATTGTTGTGGAAAATTTTGTAAGAGAGTTATGATGATATTCTCTATTGTATTGTATTATTGTAGTAAAAACACTGTTGTAAACTCACATTCTCACACATTATCATGTAATATTTATAATTTATCGCACAATGTTGCATTCTGCTTTCAATTTTCATTAATTATGCATGAACCGAACCTCGTTGTTGTTGTTGAGAATTGAGTTGAAAGAACTTGGACCCTCAGGGCTCTTGCACCACGTGTCAAGGGGTTTAAGACCTCACATTTGTCAAAAACTTGTTTAATCATAGCGAAAGTGTTTGCACTGTGACGTAATAACTCTTCTGGCAGTCATGGAATTTGAAAATGGTTTCAATAAAAAATTTTGTTGGATTTTTACGTTAATTATTTTGTTATAACACAAATTTTCCACATTCTAACCTTAGCGGTCGCTGTAAAAGTAGATTCAAACATTTTGTATAGAAATTTGGTCAGGAAAACGAGCAAATTCAACCAAGAAAGTCGGCTCCATTGTCACTGCGCCATACCTTTGCGGACCTATTGGCATGAATATCGGCGTTATCTTCATGGAATATTCATCATTTGTTATTCCTCGGAGAATTGTTGGTAGTCCTCATTTTAAGTAACTTCACGAAAAGTATAAAGACTTCGGCATGGTCGAAGACAGCACTTCTTTCTTGTTTCTACATAATTCCGAATTTTCAAAAAAAAAAAAAAAATGTACATACAGTGGCGAACAAAAATGTACATACACCCGCTATTTTCGTTAAATTTAAAGTCCAAAAAGGGTTATTGGAAAATTAAATGACAGAGTTTATGCCAACTATTTTCCTTTATCATAAAAAAAATTTAAAAAAATCATTTTTTTAACATGAAATAGTAAAGCTATGAAAAAAACACGCAAATCCAACAATGACAAAACAGTCTACAAACAGTACATACATAACTACATACATAACTTATCTACTTATCTTAGCGCAAAAACTTTGATCAATATCAGGTAACCTGATCTTTTTAGTATTTAGTTGATCCGCCGTTAGCATCAATAACAGCCTAAAGCCATCTTGACATCGAAGCTACTACATTCGTCACTTCTGAGGGAGCAATACTGTCCCAAGCTTCAATGAGACGTTCTTTGAGTAATGCGGAGCTGGAAAACTGATTTTTCCTAATTTTTCGCTCAAAAATCTTCCGGACATATTCAATAACATTTCAATCTGTGCTTTGATGTGGTGGGTGTAGTCGCCTTGGAGCATGATAAAGCAATCAATCCTTAACAATATGGACCGTGTGCTTTCGATCGTTATCCTGTTGAAAAATCCAACCTACGCCAAGCTCCTAACTGTCCACCGAAGGCTTCACATTAGTTTCCCACAATGACTTATATTTCAACCGATCCATATTACCTTCAATAAAAATAAAGCTTTCCAACTCCAGATACCGCAACCGCACCCCAAACCATTACGTTGCCGTCACCCAGCTTCACTTTTGGTACTATATTTTTGGCGTTAAGTGCAGTGTTTTCTTTTCTCCAAACTTTTGCTCTGCCATTGCTGCCGAATACATTGAACTTCGATTTGTCTGTAAACAAGACTTTTTGCCAAAAATCCATTCCCTGGGCCAAATGTGCTTTAGCGAACTCCAAGCGAAGTTTACGAGTTTTTTCAGATATAAGAAAGCTTTTCACGTGGCATTTTACTGTGGAAGCCGTTATCTTTCACAGCTCTTCGAATTGTTCTTGGTTGGACACATTTTCTTGATGAGTTTGCGATGTTTTCGGCTAATTTTGGAGCTGATTTCTCTTCGAGTTAGTTTCTTCGGCCGGATTTTTTTCGGTGGATCCATTTTTTTTTAAGTTTTTACAATGGTCTGTACCTTTGATCGACTTAAGTTTAAAATTTTTGAAATTTCGCCATACGATTTCTTCTCCTTCCTGTGTTTAAACCACAACTAAATTCAGTAATACGAAACTAGAAACCAAATTAAAAAAAACCGTAAAAAGGGCATCTTGCCGCCATGGTGTATGTAGACTTCTGTCCGCCACTGTATGTATGACAGTTCGTAGGACATCGTCGTATTAATAATATCAGTTGCTTACATGGGAAATATATGGACGATGGACTAGTTGGATTCTAGTTAACAACTAGTACTGTCCCTGCATGGCGCATGCATACATCTGTATGTATTATTATATTCATATAATATGTACATATGTACGCTAGCTTCCCACCATCGGTGCAAATAAATGTCACTCTTATTTTTATTTCTGCTCGGCTTGAACGATTGTTATTATTTTAAACTTTCGACCTCAATTAAGCTCTTCTGGCTTCTTCTCTTCATGCTCGCACTGTCAGCCCAAATGGGAGTGTGGCAGATTCATGAGCGGGCGGACCCCATTGAGCTCTCTTCTATCAGTTAGGCTAAATACGCTAGTGCAAAAACGTTTTCAAAATATAAGAGATTTGGGCAATTTGTATACGCGTCGTGGGTTTGGTTATGTTCGTGACCACTCAAGGCAATGAACCTCCACCACTCCGTCCATGAAAGCGATTGTGTAACGGGATTGTCAAAGCTTACAAGTATATACAATACCCAGCTAGATACTAACAACAACCACATAACTATATATATATACATGTATAAAACTATATAACAGATACAGTAAATATATACTGTACATAAACACATTTCAGAATAGAACGGTTTAGGCTCCGCAAATTCCATAGGTACATACATACACATATACATATATGTTTGTATATATATATTTTTTAATAGTCGGTATAAACAGAGAAAACGTATGTATGTATGTACGGTCTTAAATATAGTATGTCTTGTACATACAAAAGAGAGGAAACTGCTCCAAATTGTTTGATATATACATACATACGAATATGTATGTTTTTGCTACGGAAGAGAGATTCGAATTTTTGCGCACACTCCGTCCTATCGTCCGTACTCCTCGTATAGGCAAGGCCAGAGCCTGTGAAAACTTTTGTCTATTTACATACATCCAAAGCATTCTGGTAGATATGTATGTATGTGCGCCCGTCCTCCCTCTATCGAAATGAAATATACTGACAGATCTCCATATATCAATATCTACATACATATGTGGTTACGCACCGCAATATCTACCTTCGTACATATGTACAAAATTATATTTGCTCCTCTTTTAACGCCAATTTAATGTAGTTTAGAATATTTTTTTCTTCTATTTTTTTATTTATTGCAAATGGCACAAGCGCCGCGGCGCAATTGTTGGATTAGGAAAGGATGCAATTAAAAAAAAAACATTGGGAGTTGTCGGGGCGGAATCCTTTATAATCTAAGTAGCTATCGCCACAATGTAAATGGGTCGTGAAAGCGGAAAATGAAAGCATTCCATTCATACCATTTGCGAATGGCCGGCCTTACTCCACTTATTCGCTCCGAGGAGCAACATATGCATTTTGTCAATACATACAAACATACAAATGGAATAGGAAAACAAATAGTAAATGATTTGAGATTGCAAGCAGGCAAAATCGATCAAACCCGCGTTTATCGCTCTCACTCTATATAAAAGAGCTTTGTCCTGCTTGGAATCGTCATCATGTCGGCCTTTATATTCCCAAGAAAACCGATTCGAACGTTGCTGACGTTTTTTTGTTCAAAATACTGAAAAAAAATTCGAAATACTCCAGCACGCATTCGAAATCTTTCGATCAATTATCAATTAGAGTGTGCGAGTACTCTAAAGCTCGAACTGCTTGAAAATATTCAAAAAAATCTTGAGCTCTAGTGTCTTACAACTCTAGATTCACCTACTTTTTACGCAGCTTCATTGATTACAGGGAATATTGCATATTAAAATTTACAAAAACAAACCCACCGACAACAACTGTTGTGACCATACATACATATGTATATAGCCATTTTACTTTAGCCCTTGTATTATAATCGATTGATCGTATTAACGCCTGGAATGATGGATAACGAACATTCTCGATTCACGCTCTAGAGCATATCAGTTATCGGCTTCTCTCTTTGATCTGACATTCGTTTTGGATTTTCGCCACAACAGATTTAAGAATTTATATTGTGGCGAAAATGCGAAGCGAATGTCAGATGAAAGAGAGGTGCCGACAATTGGCATGTTCTAGAGCGTAAAGCGAGACGTTATCGTAAAGACTCGATTATTCCAGGCTTTCGTTTTCAAGCAGCAGACAAGTATATAAGGGCGACACACGACTGCAAAAGTAAACGCATTGGTAAATACATTACATTGAATTAATAAAATCAGTACATTGTGAAAGTTGTAATTCAAATAATTGTAAATAGTAAAGTGAATTGTAATTGAATTGTGAATTACTGAGTAATCGAAAAGACATTAAATAAATTCTTTATAAATAAAGAAACTGCAAATTAGGTTGGCGTTTTTTTTTTAACAATCCAGAGATCGTACCCGAAGGATTTAGGAAATCATCGAGGTCAATCAGCAAGATCGTAACAATATGTTCGAATATAAACGCCAATCAAATATAAAAGTTCTATACGGTAATAGGAAATTGAATATGATTTTAGATTCCATTTATTTAGGAAAAATGACATTTTCTTAGTTTATCTAAAATTTATTTATAAAATCCATTACTGGCAGCCCTGCATAACAGCGAGCACTCAGCTGGGATTTTCAAGAAAAAAATCTAATCGCCGCTAATTGCTACCAAGACATATTCATTGCAGGTGGCCATTATGGCGAATTGGGCGAATATTGCCGGTACCTAATGTCATATCATAATAAAGAAATAGAAGAAAAACAGCAGCCAGATATAAC
Source organism: Neoceratitis asiatica (assembly GCA_030068015.2). Classification (NCBI taxonomy): domain Eukaryota; kingdom Metazoa; phylum Arthropoda; class Insecta; order Diptera; family Tephritidae; genus Neoceratitis; species Neoceratitis asiatica. Next base: position 1,454,825 of record CM061524.1, read on the forward strand.
AATTATTTTGACTGAACAAAGTTTGAATGTTAAGGCTTAATGTCGTTTAAATTATCACACTATTGTGTGTTGAATGTTTTGCTTACATTTCATTTCTTGTTTTGTCTAACATTCTGGAAATTTAGTAGCCGATAGAAGAAGAAAATAGCTGAAAACAATTTCACCATATCTGAATTCGCCTTGCGTAGTACCAAGAATAAAAAAAAGCAAGAAGCCTACGTACATCATACAGTCCTACCTAACCTGTACCAGAGTATAAAGTACTCTGCCTGTACAATGACTCGTTACTTTTTTCGCTGTTTGCCAGCAGCACACCTGATCCTTACAGAGGAGCGATACCCTCTTCTTCTTGTTAGTGTTGGTGGTGAGATAGGCGAAGTTAACTATATCTTCGAAATTATAACTAACAATAGTAACGCGGCAGCCGAGTATTAATTATTACGAATACTTCGACTGTATTTGATAATATGAGGTACTTCGTCTTGCCCTCGTTCAACACGAGACCCCTTCGCTTCGCTTACTTATGTAAAGAATTCCGAGGGAGTTAATATAGGCTATAAAAGGCACGGGACACTACAAAATTCTCAAAAAAAATTTGTCGCCAGTTTTTCCAAATAAAATTTTGGAATAGTGGGTTTGTTTGTTACACAAAAAAAGGTTTTCTTTTATTGTGGAATTTCTATAATTTCAACAAGGTTTTTGAATACATTTTTAATTCTACTCATTTAGACAAAAAAAAAAAACTTAAGGAAATTGTTTATGTGACGTCATCTGCGAGATTGTCTGTTGTCCATAAAGTGCGAGTATACAATTTGATTGTTCTTTATCACGTAAATGAAGGTCGAATTCGCTTTGGTAATATCAAGGCAAATTCGTCTTGTGTAATATTGATTTTGCGTGTTTTTTTTTAATTTTATGCCAAAGTATTTATGCTAAAATAAAAGTAGTGTTTGTGAATATAATCGTGTGTTTTTTTTGTTTATTGCAAAGATTCCCATTAATGATATCGACGAAACTTTTGTGATTTTGATCTTTAGCGGATTCTAATTACTTGTTCCAATTTCTTTTAATAATATGAAGAACAGGTAATAAGTTCCAGTATTCACCCATAAATACGAATAACATATCAATACGTATGTATGTATGCTAATTGTATATAATTGGTTAAAAATAATTATTCATTATTAAACAGATATCATGTTATAAAGTATTAAAATGTTAGCGATTGTCTCCTGTTAAAATATTGTAGGTCTACGGAAGACGTTTCTCCACCTAATTTCTCAGAACGGAAAAGTGGCTTCTATGAACGCAGTTCTCGCATAGTAGCAGATAGCGACTCATATTTGCGTCGTTCGAATCACTCGTATATTGGAAATATCGGTGGTGGTTATCAAACATCCAACAATTTGTCGTCGTCGAGTGCAACAGCGTCTATACAGGATACATCCTCTATAGGTCAGACAGGCTCTGGTCCAAGCCAAGGAATTACTAGTGCTAGTGCCGCATTCGATAATCGTAATAAAACACGTGAACGCTTGTATAAGAATGGACCATATACATCTGCACAGCTAAACGAGAGGCAAGTAGAAGGACCCTCCTCGCCACATTTGTCGATTACTTTATATCTTTCATGAACAGGAGTTAATTTAACATTAGACAAAGGGAATATTCATTTGTAGTTATATTTGAATAAAAACTGATTAAAAACTATCTTAACAGACATACATACTTAGATGTAGGGTATCTTTTGCCTTTTCCTTGGTACTTATAAACGTAAAACCCTAAACGGGTGTAAGTGAGAATAATGTTTCGTATTCCTGAAAGATGTAACAACAATCGATGAAAAACAAAAAATACAAAGAAAATACTGGTGTGATAGAAAAGTAAATTAAAATTATATGTTACAGGAGTTCCAACGGTGCCACCATCAACAATTATAACCGTGCTTTCCCGTCGTCATGGTACGACGCTGCTGCGACGAACACGAACGGACCTGGTGGCAGTGGCAATGCCGGCGCCTCAACAGTAGGCACCAGCAGCAGCAACCACAATATTTATTCCACCTCAAATTTAATCACCACACCTGCCTCCTCAATCAATTCAGTAATTGCGAGCAACATCGCAGCTACGTTTCAACGGAACAATTATTACGGCCCTGGGTCGGATATCGGCACAGCGTCGCCACATACAGCAGCAGCAACCTCAACAGCAACCTCAACAGCAACAACGGCTGGTGCTTACTGGATAAAAAATAATACAAAACTGAGTAAAGTTGCAAAATCATCATCTCGCATTGGTTCAGAATCGCCAACAATTGCGACAGCTGCGACGACGATTACGGCGATAACGACGTCATCAGATTTAGCGGGAATGGTTATGGGAATGGGTGCACCAACTACAGCTTCGACCACATCCGCGGTTGCAACAACAAATAGTAGTAGTAGCAGTTGTAGTACAATCAATAGTAGTTATAACAGTAGTTTAAGCAGTAGCAGTAATCCAATTCCAACAACACAAACGACTCCCAAAACGCCAACGCTATCATCGCAGTCACCTGCTGGAAGCCAAACAAACGGTAACAGTAGTAATGGAATACCAAATGCCGCAGTTACATACGCGGCTGCGGCTGCAGATGCTGAAAATCTGCATTTAATAAATAGGACTGCCAGCAATACTAATACCACCTCCTTTTCCACAGCTCATGAGTTATCTAATGTAAGCAGTACACCGCTCTCCGTGTCCTCGCAAAATACGGATCAACAGCATACAGCGCGACGACGCCATCGTTTGCATGGACGACGCTTGACATCGTCAAGCCGATCGCATTCTCGTTCGCCCAGCAGTTACAGTTCGTCACATAGCTCCTCCTCATCATCAAACACTTCAACTCATTCACGCGCATCAAGCCCCATTAGAGTTAGCGATTCTAACCTCTGTAGATCTTCAGGGGGGCTGTCAAGCAAATTACGGCCAAATTTACAATCAGCAGTTACGGCTCCACCACAAGGTATGAACTGCTGCTTAATACATACATATATATTTATGTGTAAGTCTTATACGTTCATTCATCGTCAACCAAACATAGAGAGCCTCCGTATTCCGTAAGAGCACTAACCAAAATAAAACCAAAATAAGTGATCTGATTCGAATAATGTAAAAAAAAAGAATATTTGGCACAACTAAAACACCTGAAAAAAAAATACAGAAAACTCTTTTCTAAATTTTAAGATATACATGCTTTTGAATATGATTTTGAACCAGAGACCGAAAGACGACAACGAAGCAAGGTCTTAAAATAGCGCAAATGAGGCAGGTTAGATTAGAATAATCGGTGGAATCGAGCCTTATAAGAACGATCTTCTTAGAAGTGACTGACCACGCCTACTTTTGATATGTGTAAAATTGAAACACTCTTTTTTTGTTTTTTGTTTGTGTTTAGATGGGCAAAATGGAGTTTTGTATATGTGGTACATATATACATACATATGTATTTACCAAAATTATATAACAATAGTTTCCCTCTGTTTTTTTTTTTTTTTTTTTAGCACTAATCATGTATATATGCCTATAAATAATTATGATTGTGTTGGTTTCGTTCTTTTTCTTCTATTTTGTTTGCTTTTTGAATAGGTACAACAGGTGGTATGGCGGGTAGTGGCACTACCAGCAGTAACTCGAGTAGCAGCAGCAGTAGCAGCAGCGGCAATAGCACAGCTTGTAATACTGTCAATCCCATTGTTCATTCCGACGATAATCGACCGCTCGCTATATGTGTACGAAATTTACCCTCACGTTCCTCGGATACATCCTTAAAGGATGGCCTCTTTCATGAGTACAAAAAGCATGGCAAAGTCACTTGGGTAAAAGTCGTAGGCCAACATTCGGAGCGTTATGCTTTGGTTTGTTTTAAGAAGCCGGATGATGTGGAGAAAGCACTGGAAGTCTCACAAGATAAACTATTTTTCGGCTGTAAAATAGAAGTTGAACCCTATCAGGGCTACGATGTGGAAGATAACGAATTCCGACCATACGAAGCCGAGCTAGACGAATATCATCCGAAATCGACGCGTACACTTTTCATTGGCAATTTGGAAAAAGAAATAAGCGCCAGTGAGTTGCGTAGCCATTTTGATTGTTTCGGTGAAATCATCGAAATCGATATTAAGAAACAAGGCACACAAGCGTACGCCTTCTGTCAGTACTCGGACATAATTTCTGTGGTCAAGGCGATGCGTAAAATGGATGGCGAACATCTTGGTAGCAATAGAATTAAACTGGGATTTGGCAAATCGATGCCGACCAATTGTGTATGGATAGACGGTGTGACGGAGAAGATATCCGAATCGTTGCTACAGTCACATTTCTCCCGCTATGGCACTGTGACGAAAGTGATTGTTGATCGACTGCGACAACTTGCGTTGGTCCTCTATGATCAGATACAATATGCGCAAACAGCTGTAAAGGAAATGCGCGGTGCAACATTACGCGGCCGCCGATTGCAAGTGGATTTCGCTTCACGTGAATGTCAGGATGCTTTCTATGATAAGCTGGAGAAGCAGATTGCAGGTGCGAAACGACATAAAAGTAGAGTTTCTCATCCTTCTTTTCGAACATATGCAAATAAATTTAATTAACATTTAGTCTAAAAAACATATATATATATATATATATATATATGTACATATGTATATATTGTATTTAAGTATATATTTATATTTATAAATACAATGTTTTATATCGAATGGAAAGTCTCTTTTGTATGGTTGACGTCTGAGTCTCTTTCAACTACATATATATTTTTTTTGTAAAACTATCGACAAGACAGCAACAAAATTTAGTATTTAGTGTGTCCGAAGTCGTGGCGCGAAGCAACACTTCACAACTGTGGATACAATTGGTTGTGTACACATTGGCAAGTGGGCGTGGCTCATCACATATAGCGGTTACTTTAGACTACGTAGTTTGTGTATTTCGTTGTCAATTGACCGGTTTTGGGGGACAGAATCTGTTTGTTTGGACGCAATGAACGCAAAATTTTCGAACTGTGTTAGCTATAGCTATAGTGCTTTATTCGGTCTTCGGTCACAGCTCTAATTAACATTTATAAAATAACTCTTCCAAGCCATAGTATGAATGAACCGACCCATTATATAGTTTCACCATTAAATTTTACTATCAATGCCAAGAATTGCACAAAATGCTTATGATTTTATTTTTCTGTTTTGTTTTCGTTTTTCTTTTCGTTTTTTTTTTTTTGTAGGCAATCGGTTACACCGTTACGATTCACAGTCGCGTTCGCGTGCCTCCTCCTTTAGTCGTCATCAGAACTCGAACGATGGATGTTCACCCAGCAACACACCCGGCAGTAGCAGTAGCTGTAGCAGTTCTAGCGTAATAGCAACTTCAATTGGTGCATCAGCACCTGCGCCTGCATTACCATCCTCAATCGTCGCCAGTGTGAGTGTTGGCAGTAATTCAGCAGTGCCGAATAGCACGACGCCGAATTTGCCCATGTCGGGTAATTCGACGCCCGCCCGTAATCGTGGGTCGCGCAGCTCACGACACACCGTGGACTATGACTATCTGGATATGCGTCGGTTCCGTTCCTATGATGAGTATAGTCAAGGTTCGGGTGCTTCGCATGACGAGGATGTCGCTGCTAGTTCGCATGGTGTGTATGCAGCCGTTAGCAGTAGTGGTGGCGGTGGTGTTGGTATCGGCCTACGATCCGATTCACCGCTGCTTTCACGTTTGGGCCCGATCGTTGGTGGTGGTGGCGCTAATTCAACACCAAGTGCGCATGAACGGGTAAATGAAACGCTTGAAGTGACGGTGAACAGCAGCAGTGGGCGCCGTCGTTGTGATAAAAGTCCTGCGAAACAAAAAGGTAACAGTGAATTAATGACTTGCGTTCATCATTATTTGATCCTTCAAATATTTAACTTTTGGTGTCTGTCTTGCAGGTGATATAAGAATTCTACAAAAAGAACGTTCCCATCTTTTAGAGCAACTTGAAGAATGCCCGTCCAGTGGTGATGAAAGTATAGTGAGCCCGCGTAAGCGCATTAAAATCGATCATCATCATTCCATGAGCACCGGTAGCGGACTGGTAAGTTGAAAGCTGAAAATCGATTGTTATTAGCAAATTTATCGAAAATGCTCCCCCGCACACTCATTAATCTGTAAATATAATTTACTTTGTTATTTGTAGTCTCAGTCACATTTGGCGGAGACGGGAAATGGCGCTGGTGTTCAACATAAAAGTAACCTAAGTTCCAACTGTGATGCCAACGAATATGATGTCTCGGCAATAACCGGACAACGGAAGAGTGAAGTTCGCCGCCTTTCAGACCCCAGTTTCAAGTACCATCATCCAGCTCAGTATCACACACATTCGCACTCAACGCAGCCATATCAGCAACAACTGGTGCGCCGACCGTCCATTGATATAACGGCGACACTGGGCGTTGGCAGTACGGGTTCCGTTTCTGTACGTCATGGCAGTGTGAGCAGTACTGGCTCTGGCAGTGATCACCACCATCAGTCATCGCATGCGAATGCGTCTGGTAGCGGTATGCTTTCGAGCACGTTACCGTGTAAGCGTCGACGTGTTGCAGGTACAAGCAGCGGCAGTGGAAATGGCAATAACGGTATGCTTTCTTCCACCACGGCAACATGTAGTGTCGGTCTATCTAACAGCACAGGATGCGGCAACACTGGAGGTGGTGCGGGTGACGATTATCAACAACAACACACAAGTTCCCGAGGTCGTGGCCATCCAATACATTCCCATCATTCACATGAACCCAGTGGCGGCGATAGTGCGGAAGGTTCACGTCCTGGTACACCGCTCTGTGATGAACGTCCCGAAGTATTGCCTAGCGATCCACGTCGTGTGTCTCGTGAAAGTCGGCGTGAGCCGATGGTTTTGCCTCTACCAAAGTTCGGTATACAGTTTTTTCATCAACATCGCAATAGTCCGGCAGGGCAATCCGTTTCAAGTACCGCTGGTCATAATGGTAGCAATACGATTGGTTATCATCACAGCGGCAGCAGCGGCATGCTCTCCTCTGCAGCTATGGCAACGTGCAATACCAGTATTGGATCGCACGTTTTATCAAACGCCAACATCAACAGTAACAGTCATTCTAGTCATAGTGCTCTGTCTACGGCGACGACAACTCCAACAGCGTCTTCAGGTTCCACCGCGATGCCAGGGTATCCCTTACATAGTCCATCTACTCGTTACTCGTCACATTGGCGACCGCATCCACATCATCAACATCATGGTCATGGTAGTCACAGTCATTCAACGCATACGCACTACAATCAAGGAAGTGGTGGTGCGGCACCTGGTACGGTTATGGCCAGTCCATTGCGACCGCGTTCGCTCAGTTCAAATTCCAGCGATTCGGATATCCCCGGACAATCAAGTGGTAGTCCGTCATTGGAAGAGCGGATACGTACACTAGATGAGATGTATGAACGTTGGTCTGGTAGCGGCAGTGGTGGTGGCATCGGTCCAAATCCTGGAGCCAATGTTGTTAAGCGCCATGACTTTGGCAGCTACAGTGGCCCAAATATTTTTCGGCACGGGCATCGTAGTACCGAGCACCATAGTAGCGTACATGTCGCTAGTGGCAGTGGCACAACATCTGCTTCCGCGACTCGTTACAAGTTTCCTGATATCGATGTAAGTGAACTGAAACCGTCTGAGATTGTGAAATCCGTGTTAGCGAAGAAATCAATATTCGATGATGATCTACAGCGACTGAAGAAGAACCAATGGTATGAACCGTCTTCGGATGCTGCACAGTTAGCAAAGCATATAATGGGAGTTTGCACTTCACCTGGACTACCCAATTTGGCAGCCACGAAGACACCTGTCGTTGGTTGTACTACTACGAGCAGTGTAAATGCTGCGGTGAACAAACCTTCAGGGGCACTTTTGCAGCGACTTAGCAGCCTTTCGCCGATGAACTCACCACAGGCATCGATATCGCCGTATAACAGTCCATCACCGTCTCCTTCGGTAAATGCTAGTTTGGCGACAACCTCCCAAATCTGCGCGTCCAAAGTGACAACAACAGCGGCGATTACAACGAGTAGTAGTAGTTGCAGCAGTGTACCTACTACTTCCAGCAGTTTGTCAACAGTTGCGTCAGCTAATAGCGCTGCTGCTGCCATGAAGGGTCTGCAATATCCGTTTCCGAGTCATCCGCCTTTACCGAGCACGGCTGCACCTCTGCCTATAGCTCAACCTGCGCCGCCAGCCGGACCTGCACCATCAGACCCGCCTCAACCAAAAAAATCGTTAATACCAGCTTCAGATGCATCCACCCAAAGCGTGAGTGGCTCTCGAGTGAAGGTAGATTCGATTACCAAAAGCCTTAGTGTACCATGGGGGACAACAAATAATGCTAATGGTGGTAAAAGCGACAGTCGAGTACTGACCAAGTCAGTTTCAGTTCCTGGTAGTACAAATATTGGAACAGTGAAGTCCATAAATTTACATGCGACTGCAAGCGAAGCGGGACATCATGTTCTAAGTAGGAGTTCCTCAGCTGCGGCAAGTTCTAAAAGCGAAGAGGAAACAACAAAACCCTCAAAGCAATCATCAAATAGTCTGTTGACCACGTCGAAGAAAAGCGAGCGCACATCTCACAAGCACAATCATCGCAATGAAAGTAATAAGCGATCTTCGCGAGGGGAGCGTGCCTCTGAGAGACGAAAAAACTCGACAAATTCACAACTTTCGGGAGCTTCATCCTCCACACCACGAGTGGAAGGAGAATCGAGTGAAAATGAGGAGAATGACGGTGAAAAAGTAGAGATGGTGGAGAAGGTAGAAAAGGTAGAAAAGGTGGAAAGAGAGCGCAAAGAACGAGAAGTGGAAAAAGAAAAAGAGAAGGAAAAGCAGCATAAAGAACGTGAGAAGGAAAAAGAGCGACATGAACGTGAAAAGCGGGAAAGAGAGGTGCGAAAACAAAGGGAAGAGCAAGAGGCCCGAGAGCGAAGAGATCGTGAGGAGCGTGAGCGAAAAGAACGTGAAGAGCGCCAACGTCGCGAGCTTGAAGAACGTGAGCGTGCATTAGAAAGAGAAAAGGCACAAAAGGAGCTCGAACGCAAGCAACTGGAACGTGAAGAACGCGAAAGAAAAGAGCTTGAAGATCGTGAGCTAAGAGGGCGCGAAGAAAAATTAGAGAAAGAGCGTAAAGAAAAAGAAGAGCGCGAACGAAAGGAGCATGAAGCGCGACAGCGAAAAGAGCGAGAGCGTGAACAGAAACTGAAAGAAGAACGCGAACGACGTGAAAGAGAGGACGCGGAACATAAAGATACTGAGCGCAAAGATCGTGAACATCATCGTGAGCACTCACTAAAGAAATCTGAAGCCATTAGCATAGCCGATGGCTCTGATCACCACCAACATGCGCTAAGTAATACTCAAACCGAAAATGAGAGTTTCCGCCAGATCGCCGAAGTTGATCGTCAAAATAACAAAGAAAACGCTGTCGATGAACAAAAAAGTCCTCCGACTGTCGAAGCTTCAAGTAAACATCGCGCAAGAAAGTCCTCACGTAACTCACCAACCCGCCAACCAAAACGTCGACTCAGCTCGCAAGACAGTAATCTTGCCAGTCTAAGTGGTCACACACCACTATCTGAGGATCCAGCGAAACGCTTACGAGTCGATACTCAACCGACACTAAGCGTCTCCACCGCGCAAAAAAGTGAACGACAACCCTCAAAGGAAAGGTCTCACGGTATCGATCAGATGTCGAAACAGTCAAGCGGAAAGCATCATCATCAGCGTTCTTTAAGCCAGACTGTGATTGGTAATGCGGTGGCTTCGGACTCGACTATGGGTACCGTAGAAAAAGTCAAGCCCAAGGACCATTCGAATAAGCACAGAAGCAGCAAGCATCACAGACACCAAATGCATCAACACCAACCCAGTACCAAAGACACCAACAAAGGCGAAGGCGAAGATAATAACCCCTCTTCAACGTCTACCGCGTCCTCAATTGCAATACCGACGGAAGCGGCAACAGTTAAAGTCAATCATCATGAAGATATTTCAGATGCAGAGCAGGAGAGCTCCGCTATTCATTATCAGATTAGGCATTCATTGAATTCGAGTGGTGACGAAGGCAACGTAATGGCACAACAGCAAAGAGTGGCGACGAACAGTAGCCAACATAAACAGCGCGATCACAGCGCTGCTGGTGGGAGTCATCATGCCCGCCATAAAAGCAAACGAGAGCATAGGGAACGAAAGCGACCTTCAACCACCGACTCTGTGGTATCTGCAACATGCAACAGTTTGACAGATGAGGAACTGACGCAAAATCCAAGTAGGCGAACATCTGTTGCAGGCTCTCAAAGTAGCGATTTGACATTGCCGTTGCAAAAGTGTAAGCAGGAGGGTCGGCAAAGTGCGGAACGCAAGTCTTCTCGATGTTCGGATGAAGGACTCACTGTGTCAACCCCACAGCAGCAAACACATCATCGTCATAGCAATAATGCGAAAGTGACCCCTTCACGACGAGTGATAATGAGTTCGGGTGACTCGGACGATACAGATGACCCTACAAATAGCGGGAAGAAACATTCGATTTTCGACATACCTGATGACGGTCCCTACGTTTCGATGTACGACAAAGTGAAGGCTCGCTCTTGTAAGAACATGCAAAAACACGAAGAGGAGAAAAAGATCAAAGCCAAGTTTACGCAGTTGAAACAATCACGTGCTAAGCGAGAGGAGAAGAAACGTTCAACCAGCTATGAAGGCGATACCGACTCTGACTTTGAGGAGCGAAATCAACGTAGTGGCGGCAGTAGCTCCTACAAGTCCTCACGTAACCAAACCAATCTAACATCCTCATCTGATGACGAAAATGCCACAAATATGGGTGCATTACGTCGCAGCTCTCAAGCATCTTTACACCCTCAGCGCATGTTCTCCGATTCGGACTCAACAACCACCGCTGAGGCGGAAGCACGTCGAAGCAAATTGCATCACAAGCTCATGCGCATGTGTGACGATGATCGTGAAGATAGCTCAGAAGATGAAATACGTAAGTCAATGACCTCGTCATCTAACAAAGGTCGCTCTGCTAAGAGGAACTCTCAATCGACTTGCATAGCATCCGATTCTGAGTCGCAGTCGCAACTGAAAGTGGACATAAAAATTAAACAGGAGTTGACTGACGAAGAGGAATGTGACAATAAATTCAAACTGCAAATAAAATCGGAAATTCAGCATTCGGAAGCTCCACCACAGACAGAGGACGTTAAGGTAAAGCAACCGTGCATAAAAACCGAAGATGAATCGAACTCCGCGCCGATCGAAATCAAACAAGAGTTCAAACACTTCTCGATTAATGCAATGGTCGATAATTCCGACTACGAATTATCTTTAGAGCATTCGATGCCGAAATCATCGTCCATGAAAAACCAGCAACATGGCACACAGGAGCCCCGTAAGAAGCACAAGAAAAGCAAGAAACGGCAAAAGAGCTCATTGCCCATGCCCACTGTGCCGTCTACGCATAGCATTGTAGAGGCTAAAAATGTCTTGGTTACACTTACCCCCGGCTCCTTCCAGATGATGAATTTCATGAGCACACCTGAGACTAAAGTGAAGGCTTCGCTATCGCCGACATACGACCCGTTCGACGAATTGAAACGTGATTGTTCGCCCTTGTCTACACCAACAGCAGCAGCAGCAGCAGCAGCAGCAGCAGCAGCAGCAGCAGCAGCAGCAGCAGCAACAACAACAACAACTATTTCCATCAGTCATGTAAACAATGGAGCAAATGAATTCTCAGTTGGTGAGAAGAAACGTCATAAAGAGCGCAAGGAGAAGAAGCGTGAGAAAATGCGTAATATGAGTGATGGTGGCGCAAGCATTGATTCAGATAAGATGTCTAAAGAGGAGCGACATCGTTTGAAGAAGTCGAAAAAGTCGAAGAGCCTAGACGTATCTAGGATGCTGAACGAAACACCCGTTGCAGTAAAAGCGACACCGACGACGTCAATAATATCTGAATCGCCGCCAACTCCACCACCTCAAGAAGACATAACACGACCTCCGATACCAACAACCATACCCATGTCAACCGTCAAACGCGGTGAGAAAATGGAAGATATATTTGGTCCGATATCGGATGAGGAGTCTCAGCATACGGATGCTGAGTGCAAAGAGGTATCTTCAAATTTCTCGACGGATAGTTATGGTACTCTGATGATAACATCCACTAACATAACCGGACCGGTAGTTTCGGCCGCATTGAACCCATACAAGCAGGATCCCCTTACACCAAAGTCACACACAGTTGAAGAAAATGAAGAGAATAAGCAGAAAGCATCTGCTGTTGTGGGTGATGTTGGTGGTGGGCACATAGATCGTGAACGTCATCGAAAGGAGAAACGTGAAAGACGACGAAAAGAGCGTGAGAAGTCGCGCGAGCAGCATGCTCTTTCAGCGTTGCAACAACAAAAGCAACAACATGTTGATGACGAAAATAGCGTTGATCTTGACGAAGCCGGACGCGCGTTAGAGGCCCAGCTTATGGAAGATTCCGATAATAAGACAACTGAAGATGCCACACCCTCTACAGCCACTACTTACCGGAGCGATATGACCGATGTGTTTCGCTTTTCCGATGGTGATGAAAATTCTTTGGATTCGACATTACCGCGCAGAGAGAAAGTAGACGCAAATGAAGCAAGTGTCACAATCCAAACACAATCGGTTGGGGCCGCCATGAATGCAACCGCTGCTCCTCTGGTTTCCCATGTGAAGAGCAAGGAGAAAAAGAAGAAGAAGAAGCGATCGAAAGAGGAACGACATCACCATCAGCGTCGCGAGTCTAACGCTTCAGTCGGCTACACGCCACACCAACCCAATCAATCACAACAACAACAACAGAAGCAACAGGTATCGACGACATTGTCACAGTCACCGCACGCCACCATGTCACCGCCTTCGACAACAAAACTTTCGATTGACGTATTGTCCGCCAACGCGAAGCAAACGCAAAAATTAGAGAGTCAAATGCGGAAGAATGAAGGCGAGGAGGACAATGCTGCAAGTGCGACAGACAATTCACCCATCTGTAAACCCTCACCCAGTTTGCCCTGCTTGACCGATGATGATATCGATTTAAGCGGCGTCTCATCCCTTATACAATCAACAAAGTCCAACAGTGGCATGCTGTCCTTGTCTCCTTTGCGCGAAAAGAAGTTGATAAGCCCAATACCGAATACGCCGACTGCAAGCACAGCAAACTTTGTGAACGATAAGTCGCATGCGGGCGCTTATGACCCAACTACGTCACCTGTTAGTTCGCTCACACCAGCGGCCGCTGTAGCCTCATCCACACCAACCACATCCACAACGCACGAAAAGACTTCTTCGGGAGTAACTGGCGAGCCTTTCAGCACATCTCCCACTGCATTAACACCGACGACCAGCAAGAAGAAGTCCGAAATTTTCATACCCGGCTTTGATGGTAAGCTAGATGAAAAGATCAGCGAGTCGGCTGTAAAGTCTATTTCGGTCGAGTTCAATACATCCATATTGGACGCGAATGCCGATGAACCAAATATACCGGTGGAATCACCACCTGATCTCACACCAAAGCATATGGATAAAACGGAGGATACGAAATCCAGGGTGACTATCTCACAGGAAGAGACAGAAAGTGCTGTGTCCGCCCTATTGGGCGAAAGCTTTGGCAACTCTTCCAATATTGACTACTCCTTCCAAGATGACACTCTTGAAGATGATTTGGCCGTGGTCGATAACGTTAATGTCGATGCACCAGAACCGGATGAAGAAGCCGCTATCGCTGCGAAGGCCATTGAGACAACTATCGAGCCCTTGCAACCAGAAGAGGATGCCGAGGAAGTCAACAAAGCCGTGCAAAGTCTCAGCACCGAAGAAATGGACGTTAAAGTCGATACGCCGCAATCTGAACGCGGTCTGCAAATCGATACAGATACAGAAGAGAATGCCGATGAAGCCGACAGTAGCGGAACGAATTTGAAAATCGATGAGTCTGCCACATCTGGTGATGTTTCAGATGAATTGGGTGAAAAAGAAAGTAAGTCTCATACGCACCTCGAAATGTGTCTTCATTTAAATTTTAACTCCTCTTCTTTTGAACCCACAGAAAAAGATACAAATGAAATCGTCCCGGGCGCAGTTCAAGAAAAACCAAATAAAGCCTGCTCAGTCATTACAAAAGTCGACACAAATTCGTACAGCAACAGCAAAGTTGTCCAGTCTGATGAGGTGGTGACGAAAGTGAACTTATTGCCCCAATTGACTAAGTTGGAACCACCGACTATAAGCAATTTAGTTCAACCCGCTGTGCAGCCAGTCAAATCAGTGCTTCCGTCCATGATCAGTCTGGAAACACCAGTCCCAAAGAATGCCGACGATGCTCGCGAGAATTCAGAGGCAGCTGCATCAACAACCTCCAACAAAACCGTGTCAGGTGCTAGCCCATCAACCTTCGCCTCTGTGCAATCATCAACAGCAGTTAAAGTTAACTCGTTGGTTACTCCACCGGCGCAGCAATCGCAACAGGAGAAGAGAGCCTTCGTTGTTACTTCCTTGCCGAATTCACTTACCACCCCGCCTACCATCAGCATACCAGAAACACCAGCACATTTCGCCATACCACATCTATTGATATCCCCTAGAAATAGCGGAAACGCTACGGCTTCAATTAGTGGTGACCATCAAGTCCTGTTATCACCTAAGGGACAACAAAAACAGACGTCTGCGCAATTGCCAGTTCATCCCGCCTCAGCGTACACGGTTAATGTGCGTGCACCCTCGCCTCTGAGTCCACTTAAACATACAACTTCACGTGGCAGCACGCCAACCCGACAGCTGAGTCCTACTGCGGTTGCAGTCGCCTCACCAACACCAACAGCAAAGATCCCACAACAACAACAACAACAACAACAACAACAACAACAACAACAACAACAACAACAACAACTGTTCTTGCATATTGGTGGCCAACGCCCCTCACCATCGCCACATCAGCAACAACAGCAGCAACCACAACAGGGTTCGTTGTGTTCACCAAACGCAAGCCCGCAAGCGCCTAATTTGCCCGCAGGCCCGGCCGTTTCTGCACAACAGCCCGCAGTGACAGTTGGAAGCAATACAAGTAACGCTGCATTGCACTCCCCTCGCCATTCGCACAATGTAGACGGTAGTAAAGTGGGCATTGGTGTTAAGAATCCTCTCTCTCCACCGACTGGGCTCAATGTAAATATGGTAAATACTCGCAATTCTGCCCCTCAACAGCCAGCGAAGTTGCTTATGGAGCAAAAGTCATGTGGGCCCGTAGCTTTGATGCCTTTGACTGTGCAAAAGATGTCGCAAATATCTGCACACCCCACGATCATCAGCAAGGTGGTGAGTGTGCAACCTCAGCAGGCTCAACAGGGCACTATGTCGCCACCGTTGCCGTCTGTACAAGTCAATCCGAAGGGCACTTATATTGCTAGCCAACAACAAGTGATGGCACGACCACAACAACAACAACATGCATTGCAATCCCAGCATGTCCTGCCGCAGCAGCAGCAACGGCTCTCGCCGCAAATCATTCAGTCAATGCAGAAAATGCCGACTTATCAGCAACAACAGCAACCACAATCACAACCGCAGCAACAGCAACAGCAACAGCAACAGCAAACACAGCCACAATATATGCAGCAACAACATTTGTTGCAGCAACAGCGGCAGCAGATCCAGGAACAACAGCAACAACAACGTCAACAGCATCATCAGCAAATGCAGCAGCAAATTTTGCAACAGCAACAACAACACCAGCAACAACAACACCAGCAGCAACAGCATTTGATGCAGAAGTTGCAACAACAGCAACAAAACATCCAAATTGCTTCGTCGCAGACCGGAACGGCGGGTACAAAGCAACAACCACAACAGCAGCAACGGCCGCGTGTTTTGCCAACCCTGCAAAACGCCCAACAACAGCAATTTTCTCAGCAGCAACAACAACAGCAACAGCAACAGCAACAGCAAATGCCATCAAATCGGCAAGTAGTAAGTCCACCAAATGCCCAAAACTCGTCGGCTCATCAAAACTTGGTGATTTTGCGATCGCAGCACTCGACCACGGTTGGTGGGACCTCTGTGAGTGGCCTGCCACAAAATGTCATACAAGCCTCTGTACAAATACCACAAAAGCCGGAACCGATTAGTGATGCGCAGTTGCCAACATCAACATCTATGAAACAACAACAACAACAACAACATCAACCAGTGACCACCATGGCTTCTACTGGACTACCGTTTACGGCCAAATTACAATCCACACAACCCAAGGATTCGTCAAAGCAATCAAATCCATCACAAGTGGGCAATATACAGCTGCTGACCGCGTCTCCATCCGCGTCTGCCTATGATGGAGTGAAACCGACAATGACCACAACAAATGTTGGTCCGACATCTCAGGCAAGCTCACAGAAAATGCCTACAGCTGTTGAGACAAAATCATCTACGCTTACTGTAGCACCCACTTTAATACCGAACCCAACCCAAACGCCAACAACGAAACCAAATCTGACAATTGATGCCAATAAACAACAACAAAAACCACCATCTCCGATTGTAGCTCATGTGAAGCCAACAACACGAACGGCAGAAAGCGTCTCCGTTATTTGCAGTGTCGAAGGCAATACCACCGCCGAGAAGATAACAACCACCAAACCATCCGTCCCTCAACAGAAACGAGATCCATCGATGCCTGCTCTGAATATCGAAGAGTCCATGGTCGCCACGAAATCACTGGACTCAGTTATAAAGAAGGTCGAAGTGCCAGAGAATAGCTACGGACACAGCTTACCCACAATCCCACAACAGACAGAGATCGAGGCGAAACCCGATAAGCCTACTGCCTCGATGCCAATTATAAACCAACAAACATTGAATACCACAGAGAAGAGCAATGTACAGCGACAGTTTGCTATTAACACGCCAACCTTGACCTCAGTTGTTGATGAGGTGGGCAAAAATGCGGTGGTTACAACAGGCACAAAGTGTGGCAAAGATATTGAGGATCCGGGTAAGCCTAGAACACTCAGCTCTTCGGAGTCGGTAAATCTGACTTCTGGAGCAAATAGCACCGATCACGAAACTGAAGACGAGACGGAAACTAAACAGACGACAGCTTCCGTTGTGGAGAATCATGCAAGCGGAAATAATAGTTTGGCTCGGACTAATATAAGTACACGTGGCGGCACTGCTAAACGCGGTCGTCAGGCGCGTGGTGGAAAGAAACAGGCTGCCAATGTTGTAGCGCCCGTATTGGCATCACAGTTGTCGGCTCCTCCCAAGGAGCAGACGGGGATCCAAACCCGTCTGCGCAAACCTACAACGGCAGCGCCAGTGGTGCGAGGTCGCAAAGGTCGACCGCCACGTAATCTTTTGGCACAACAACAACAACAACAACAACAACAACAACAACAACAACAACCGGCTGCAAAGGCACAAATCCAAATGCCTCCCTCTGGCGAGACACTCGATCAAACGCCCAGCGGAAAGAGTCCTGGAGCCCTGCCACCACCGCAGCGTAGCCATGCTTCAGCCAAAAGGACCGACCCAGGTATTGTTGGTGGATCCGATGTGTACGAATTCCATGACGACTCTGGTGAAGAATCGAAAATACCACAGGACAGTGCTCACACTACAGCTAGTTCCAGCGGAGGTGATGTGCGACCTCGTTTGATTTTAACCATTAAACCAGGTCAAAATGTGCCTATTGTTAAAGCTAGCGAGAAGCCAAATTTCGCATCTGCAATAGATGCCGTTGCCACAAAAGTGGTGACACCGCCACAGCAACAACAAGCTACCACTAACATAGTGGCAACTGTTTCCCATCCTGAACCAATTGAGAGCAACAAAAGCGAAACTCAGATACCAGCTTCCACTTCTACAATAACTGTAGCCGCACAACCAGCCCAACTGCCCGATATGCCAACTATGGAGGTAGCTCAAGCAACCTCTGTGACCTCCACGGTAGCAATGAGCTCATCTGGAGCATATAAAACGGAGCATACACAACCAGCACAAGCAACGGCTTCGTTGCACATTAATGCCGCCGATATAATTGCCAGTGCAAGTTCCACAGCGGCGAATACCAGAAAATCACGCCGATTACTCGAAAAGGATCGCTGTACAATCGACGATGTAATTGAAGACGTTGTACGGAACACCATAACGGCTGGGCTTCTGCAAAAGGGTGCTCAAACACCGCCTAGGCGCTCGGGACGTAACGCAAACAGTACTTTGAAAAAAGATGTGGAAACACCACCCTCATCGCCTGCGGTGGGACGTCCGAGGCGTTCAAAAGATCGCAAAAGTAGCACAGAGCATACAAGCGCTTCGATCGATCTCTCCTCAAGCGACACGGATGAACAGCACAAAACGCCAATACCGGCTGCAGTGAAGTTAACACCTGCAACCATGGTTCACGAACTAGAAGAATCATCAGCTGGCGTATCAAGCGCTACTACGAATGCACCAAGCGCTCCCAGCTCTTTGCCTTCAAAAGTAGCACCTGCAGTTCCAGTTACAGCAGCAACGACAGGAGCTACAGTTTCGGCTACAATCACGGTATCGAAAACTTTGTCAACAGCGCTGGCTTCTCAACCACCTCTTCAGCCACTTTCAATCGCTCCAACAACACAGGCTCCAATGAAGCCCACGACGACACAAACCGATTTGCAATCACAGCCAACACCTATGGCAGTCCATCACACTTTACCACAACATCCGAAAAAGAAGGTATTAGCTGCAGCAGAGATTGAGTCTTTTGTTGCAAGCAACAACGGTAGTACGAGAAACAATAGTAAAATCGATGAAATCAACAACACGCCGATCTCATCTATGGCGACTAGTGACATCCCAGCTGTTCACTCGCCTGCCCCTGCGACACAGAAGAGAAGTGGTGGAACTGCCGATATGGTAAGTAAATCACATTCCGATCTGGTCACGGGACTAATACCCGGCACTTTACAGCATGGCAAGGATGGTAATTTACCAGCAGCAACCGCTGTATCGGCGGCGGCAGCAACGTTGGCCACAATACACAAAACGCCTTTGGACGCAAAGAAAATAGTGCAGGCAGCATTAGCGGCGGCGACTGCAGAAAACGCTACGCAACCACAAGATGTACGTAGTACAGCAACGTTGATCACGAAAGCTGGCTCCAACCTTAACAACATGCAGTCAACACAAATAGTTCCACAGACAGCTACGGTAACCCATGCAGCACCACTAACAACGGTGACAAAACCTTTGCAAGTGGAAGCTTCCACAAAGCCATTGGGCACTCCTTTGTCACTGTTGAATAAATCGGCGGTGAGTGTTGTTGTAAAGACCACAACCACGCCCGTTATCATAAAACAACAAATTGTACAGCCCCAGACGACTATAACACCGACGACAATGCCGAGCAGCAAACAAGCAATTGTGGTGCAACAGAGTCCGGTGGTGATGCATTCACAAGCTTCCAACGTGCGGCCAACGACACTAAAAGCGCACGTTCTCAATAGCCAAAAGAGTCTTCAGCAACAACAAGTGCCACAATCACAGCACATATTGGCTCAGGTGCAGCAGCAGCAGCAGCAGCAGCAGCAGCAGCAGCAGCAGCAGCAGCCGCCGCCACAACCTCAGCCAATGCATCTTCAACAACAGCCGCCTAAGCACATTGTGGTCTCCAATGCGAATCCTGCCATTGGATCCAATGTCATAACCGCACGTCACGCACTACAACATCAACAACAACAAGCACCACAACAACTCTTGGTTAACATACCACCGCCAAACATTCACCAAACGTCTGCAAATATCAATTCCCCACATATGCCGCAACAACAACAACAATCACAACAAAATCTATCACAACACCAGCAGCCACAGCAGACGCTCGTGATAAAACAGGGTCAGAGCGGTGCCGCTCAACCACCGACGCACCCATCCGTCCATGTGGTTAGCTTGAAGGGATCGGTTGGCGATGGTCAATCCGGACTGCAGCACCATCAACCACCGGCACTGCAAAGCGGTAAAACGCCACAGCATACAGCCGCATATGCGCTGCCATCAACTCAGCAGCAGCAGCAACAACAACACCCACAGCCACAAATAACGGTGCTGACGCCACAACAGCAACACCAACTGATTAAGCAACATCACCAACAGCAACAGCAGCAGCAACAGCAGCAGCAACAGCAACAACAACAGCAACAGCAGCAGCAGCAGACAGTGTTGCAGCCGCCTGTGAGTATATCGATGGTAACCCAGCAGCAACAACAACAAACTCAACAACACATTCAGCTGCCGCATGGCGTGTCCGCAGTTCACCACCAAGGCCACAGCAAATTGCCTTCACAACAACAACAGCAACAGCAGCAACAGCAACAACAGCAACAAACACAATCACAGCAGCAGCAGCAGCAGCAGCAACAACAACCGGCATCACTTGTAATTCAACCGGGTGGTGGCATAATCGGTCTCCAACATCCCACAATGCTACTACAAGCCAAGACACCAGCGCATCTGCAAGCCCAACAAACCCATCAACAGTTGACGGGCTCACCACCACTACAAGCGAGCGCCATGTCAGTTGCAGCTGGCACCAAACCCACCATCGCCGCAATGCAAACACTGCAAGCTCAAGGCGTACAAATATTGGCCGGCAGTGTAGCAAGCCCACCGCCTTCAGCGCTAAAACAGGCCACAGCACAACAACAACAGAATCCTCATAGCGCTTCCAGCGTAACAGGTATGCTTCATGAACCTTCAATCCTCCTTCATGTACATGTACACCATGAAAAAACGAATTTGGTTTAACCCTTTGCTTTTTTTTTTGTTTCCGTTGTAGGCGTCAGCAACATTCGCACCAGCATTCCCACGCTAAGCCCACAAAGCCAAACGCGTGTCGCGCCTCTACTGCTGCCCACAGGGATGCCAATACCGCCGTTTGAGCCAAATATGGTATGTCGAAGTTCATTTGATAATTTAGTCAAGTTCATGGTATGCCTTAGCTTTAAAATTTGAGTCGCACAGAACAGACTTCTAGTAGTGGTAGGATGACAGTGACTACAGAGTTTCTTCTCCTTTTCCCTTTGTTTTGTATAATAAATTATATTTCATTGCATTCGTTGTTGTTTTATTCTTTCTAATCTGCGGACGCAGCATGAAATTGGCAGTTATTGTACCAGTTCGTCTGGTTCGCGTACAACAAAAAGCCCGCCACCTGCACATCAGCAGGCCTCGCCCATAACACCGGTAAAAGGACTTGTCTCCCTTTGTTTTTCGATTCTATTTTTTTTTCTTTTAATAGTTTTCACTAGTTTTCAATATTTTTTTTTTTGTTTTTTTTACTACTTTCTTTTAACAAATTTTCCAAATATCTTTTTATAATTTTGAATTTTTTTTTTGTTCATTAAAATGAAATACTAACTGTTTTTTTTAATCTTCTCACAGAGTGAAGCTGGTTTCCCGGTTGGTGGGATACGGGGAGTGCCAGCCCGCGACTCGTTCATCATCTATCAGCATATACTGCGCAATCAACAAGAGTCAATGAACGCTTCTATACGTGGTGAATTTGATGACAAAATGCTTGGCAGTAGTCCGCCATTGGAACTGCGTCGTCCAGGCAGCGTGCCGCGCACGATTGCCGTACCGCATGGCCTACAGAGTCCGCAAGACCGCGCTACAGGCAAGTTTACGGCGATTTCAATTCAAACGCAAATGTTCTCATACATTCCCTTTCCCTCCTCTTAGATTCCCCACAAGTGGCACAAGTGTATGTACACAACACTCGGCTTCCACACGCCCATTATCCAGATCGAGCCTTCTATGAGCCTGGTCGTCAATTGCCTATCGAGCCACCGCCTGCCCATCGTGCTGGTGCAGCACATAGCGTTGTGGCGCCACCACCGGTGGTTGTAAAACCACCAGGTGCAGGTGCAGCGAGTCCATTTATTGGCGCATCATCGGTACCGCACGCATCTCCAGCGCTGACTGTGTCCAGCGGTATTGTAAATGTGACACCGCTACAATCAGCATCAGTGGCACAATTACATACGGCTCAATTGATGGCGCACGAACGTGATCAACGCGAACGCGAGAAACAACAACAGTTGCAACGTGAAAAAGATCGAATTGCCATGTCTGGTAAGTACCACGTTATACGAGTAATTATAATATAAAATTAACGGTATTTTTTTTTTCCTAAAGGCTCCAACATCGATAAGATACCAGCGGTTGCATCAGCAAACGCGCAATCAAGAAGTATGCAAGTTGCAACGCCACCTCAAGTGGTCAATCCACCGCCTGTGATACAGCCACCTACACCCGATTCCCTGCCTACACTGCTGCAACGCTATCCGGTTATGTGGCAAGGTATTTTGGCGCTGAAGACAGATCAGGCGGCCGTACAAATGCATTTCGTATTTGGCAATCCACTTGTGGCGCGTGCGTCCTTGCCCAGCAACCCGGACGGCAGCATGTCACCACCTCTGCGCATAGCGCAACGTATGCGGCTAGAACAGACACAGCTCGATGGTGTCGCAAAAAAGATGCAGGTAAGTTGAATGGGAGGGAGGGAAAATCAATGTCCAGGAAACTGGAAACCATATTAGCTAAAGCCGAAGGGTCCTGCAATGCCATATATATGTACATACAAATTGCAAGCACTGTAACGATTTTCGGCCAAGCTCCAATCCACCAATTTATTTTCATGTCAAAAATACTCTCGGAGGGCTTGAAATTCTCTGCTGAGGCGCGATCGCAATTAGTTAGTATTATTAATTTTGGATGTTGTTCGAGCCTGGACTCGAACCCTTGACCTTCTGAATGGTAGTACGCAATGCATACCACTCGGCTATTGCGGCCGCTTGATCTGAAATTATATTAAATGGATTTGAGTTATTTGGTATGAAAAGAATACTGAAAGGACATGCTTTCGATCTATCGAAGATCCTTAAAGATCCTTGCCGATTAATTCGGGATTTTTGTGTCTACGAATCGGTAAATTACAAGACAAATTCAAGAAGCAGTAAATGCTTAGAAAAGTCCTGACAAGCAAGGAAAAAACTAAAATATACGTAATTCAGGTATAGGTATAAGTTTGGGTAGGGTTGCCATATAAAAATAACTTATCCCACAAGTGAATGATATTTATTAATTTCCAAGATCTGATTTCAATGTTTTCAATTTATTTTTTGTTTATTGCAGTACGAAAACGAGCACTGTATCCTATTGGCGTTACCCTGTGGACGCGATCACGCCGATGTGGTGCAGCAATCACGTAACCTGCAAACTGGCTTCATTACTTATATGCAACAAAAAATGGCGGCGGGCATTGTGAATGTACCGATGCCGGGTAGTGAGCAGGCGGCCTATGTGGTCCATATATTCCCCTCATGTGACTTTGCTAATGAGAACTTGGAGCGTGCTGCACCTGATCTGAAAAATCGTGTGGCCGAACTCTCCCATTTGCTAATTGTAATTGCAACGGTGTAAATCTGAAATGCAATGACCTCAACTGCTAATAATAAATACCCTGCTGCAGAGCCTAACACTTAGAGGGCATTGCAGCAGTGCAAATAGAAATACCAGAATTGAATATATTGAATAAGCAAACTTGGCAAGTACAACAAAGCAGACCACAAGTCAGCTGTTACCGGATAGAAAAGAAAAAAAAACGCATAGCTGGTGTGCTTGAAAACGCTAAGCTCCGGCGTGAATACAGGAATAAGAAAATATGCTAAGAAAGGTTAAACTCTCAATGCTACATAGCGAAGATTTAATTGTATGGCATTAAAGAGCAAAATGCACACACACACACATATACAACCCAAACATGCTACGAAATATAAATGCAAGTGTTTGTTGGAATTAAGTTTCGTGTTTTTTTGTGTGAAAAAGGAAAAGAAACACCAAAAACAAAAAACCCTTTGCGACAATACACAAAACAAATTGAAGACCAATACAACAACAAATGAAGAAGTAAGAAATAAAAGAGAAACAGAAAATGTAATCGAGTAGAGTTTTGTAATTATAAAAATTAATTAGAAATCGTGTATAGCCCACGCATTAAAATGGAGTTAAGCAAAAAGAAGAAGAAACTCACGCCCTGACAAACAGTCAAGTTGACACAATAACAAACAAAAAACCAAGCAAAGCAACCCTGCGTTATATAACAGTAGCGCATGCAAATATTCCATAAGAGGTATTCGTCATATGGACACTGAAAGAAAAATGAAAAAAAAAAGAAATTGTAAAAACTAAAATTAATGAAAATGCAAATGAGAAATAATGAGTATATAGTACATACATACTTATATAAACTTGTTAGAAATGTTTAGAAATTTAATTTTTTTTTGCTCTCAAGCAAATTGTTATAAGCTTTGTGAATACCTCTTTAATTTTTTTCGTCTAATTATTATTTAAATTTTATGTCAATTAGTTAATTTCGGACACCGCACTCAATCACTTGTTGTATGCGTATATATATTTTCCTTAGTGTTTTTGTAGTACAGAATTAAAAAGAAAGCAAAAGAAGTTAAAAAAAATTAAAATAAATAATATCAGTAAGAGTAATATATTAAATTAATTTACGCATATGAACTATGAAATTTGTAATTTATTTATTTGATCTCAAACTAAAGTAAAAAAAACGAAAAGTTTACTACTAATTTTTTTGCTTTATCTTTAAAGTTGAAAAAATGATAATAAAAATAACAATAATTAATAGCAGACGAAGCATGTAGAGATTTTTCCGCATATAATTTTTCATTTTCAAATTAACCTTTTTCGTGTTAACAATCAAAAAGGAAGCAAAACCGCTAGCTGGTACATAACTCGTTCAGGAAATTGAGAAATTCAAAATTTTCCTTATTAAAAGTGAAAAGAAGAAAGGAAAAGTGAAAGCAATATGAGCTTGTTGCCATAAGATTCTATGCATGACATGTACTTTCCTTATGGAGAATACGAAACATACAATCTTATGGACCCGATCTCGTATTAAATATTTAACTCTCGCTTAAGCGTTGATCAGACACAAACTTTATCTAATACAAAAAAAAAAATAATAATAATTGAAAAACTTGAAATTTTTTTGTTATTCCCAGCGTTATTCGAAAGATGCAGTCCATTTGGTTACTACGTGAAATCGTGTTATGTGCGAATGTGTGTTTATGATTAATAATTAATTTACTAACAATTATGAGGTTCTCGGAATGCCTTAGATGCTTGTTATATTGTAAGTTCAAATGCCAAAAAAAAAAAAAAAAAACATAAGAAGAAGAAATATATAAGTGAAACCTAAAACTAATATTGAAAGCTGCTTATAGTGTTACCTAAATAACATACATTCATACATAATATTCATAACATTTAAGAAGATGAAGAAGATGATGAAGAAGAAGATATGGAAAAAGCCTTTGTGTACCAATTTCAATTTCAAGCTCGAACTCAGTTTGCTGCTCACTCAACTCACTTCTTCAAATGTATTCTTCACTGTTTTTTTTTTTCTTTTTATTAAATCAACCCGCCAATTTGGTTGAGCGCGCATATACATGTGTAGCTCGTGTATTGGCTGGCAGAATTTTTTTCAATGCTCTACATTTTCAAGCTTCATCTAATTTCATCACTGCCATTTATGATTTACGACGACTACATTTGCTAATAATGCAGAATACTAGCTCTGTTCTGTTTTTTTTTGTGTTTTTTTTTTCTAATTTAATTCTCTTAAATGAAATATTTTTATTTCAAAATTTCTCCTAACAATTTTTGTTTCAATTTTCTTCATTAAATAGCCATAAAGGCGCACAATTTTGTTTGTTGGTGCCGCTAATGAATGAACTTTTGCGCCATTTGGAATCTATTGTGTAATAGAGAGCACTCCAAGGGTTAATGTGCATTTCGGGCACATACTTGTATATGTCCGAGCACTTTTGCTGTTGAAGGCATTTCTATATTTCAAATGTACAGATTCTCAAACTCTCTTTGCGTCGTTTTGCTTACCTTTTTGTATTGTTGTTGGCTTGTTTGCTCAGAACGTTTTTATATTATTTAAATGATTGAATTAATTTGGAAAATCGACGACATGGAAAAAAGATAAAGAAAATGTATATATATACATACATATAAAAAAAAAAAAAAAATTTAAGAACTATCCTAACGGGATTCGACAAAATAAAATGTGTTTCCCCCCTATTTCTTCCCCACTTTTCACATATATATTAATGATAAAGTTTAATAATAATAAAAAAATACCGTTGTAAAATATGAATAAATTAGCATAGAAAACAAACATACATATATAAATTATGAATAATTTTTAAGCGTTGATGTAATTGAATATATTTACGTAATATGTATATTAGTAGTTGTAGTTGTAGCAGTAGTAGTATGACTAATATATGTATATGTATGTAATAAATTAAAAACAAAAACAAAACAACAAAACAAACAGAAGTAACTATTAAATCAATGTACAGTTATTCATAAAAAATAGTTATTATTTTAGTTTTAGAAAAAAGAAAAAGAAAAAGAAAACAGAGAAAATCACCACTAACTGCAAAGCACCGAAAATAAAAAGTTGCGTTTGTCAAATAATAAAAAAAAAAATAAAAAATAAAAAAATAAAAAAAGTTTAATGTTAATTTAAAGAATAGAAAGAAAAATAATAATATAAATATGTAGCATAGCTGTAAAAGCAAAAATAAATTAAAGTTACTGTATAATATTAGATACAGACACACACATATATATATATATATATATATATAAATAGTTATACATATATATATAAATAGATATATATATATATAGCAATATATCATAATGAAGAAGGGAGAGCGTTAGGGCAAATTTAGCACTCTCCCATTTAAATACATATACAAATACCATAAATAAACATAAACATATATACATACAAGTAAAAAATAGTAAAAAATAAAAAATAAAAAATACAAATTAAATAAGTTTCAATATTACCAATACATACATTTTAAGTTGTAATTTGCAAGTAGTTTCTCTTTAATCTTTTAACAAAAGAAACTATAATTAAATTTAATAAATTTTCTGTTATTATTTTCGTACAACAAATTAATTGAGATGTGTTTAATTTATTGGTTTTATTACAAATTTCACACAAAGTTTTATAGAGCCTTGCACAGTCAGGTGCGCTGATTGTGTTTTGTATATTCTGACGTTCAAACACTATAAGTTCAACTTCCACTAAGTTAAAAGCTAAATGGGAGGAAATCTAAGGAGAATAAACTAAAGTTTTCGGTTTTAAATTTAATTTTTCAATATTCAAAATCAATATGCTTCTACAACCTTCGTGGTTATCTATCATATATATATATGTATTTCTTACGTTATTACGTTCACATGCTGTGCCAACTTCATCTTACTTATGCCTATTATCATCCCCCATTTCCTTTGATAATTACCCTAATCATTTTCAATTTCCTATCTTTTTAAACAAAATCGAAATTTTTTTAAAGGCACTCAACGTAATCAGCAGCTCAAATCCAACTCGCAAAAGCAAAGCAAATCGAAATACCTAAGAAAATAAGGAAACAAAAAATAGTTAAAAACACTAAAATTGAAAATGAAAAAGAAGAAAACTAAAATAAAATAATCCTAAACAGTAGTGAGTGCATGTGTGTGTATGCGTGTTAACATAAACGTAATAGCAAATTAAATACACAAATTAAGCAAAAACTAGATATCACAAATGCGAAAAATGCGAAGAATATGCAAAAAGAAAAGAAAATATTCCCTACACTCTCTGTAGAAACAAAATAGCAAAATTCGAGACATTAAGTGTAATTGTTAAAAAGTTTAGAAACATATATACATATATAAATAAAAATACAATACTTCAAAAGTAAAATGCATACATACATATGTACATATGTAAAAAACACCATCGAACTATTTAACACCGAAGAGGCGTTTCTAATCATTTAAACGAACACACCAATATATGCATACATATAATCATATATAATTACAAATAAATCTCTCATTAAATTCATTCCTTCTCTCCTTGTACTCCTTGCAACAACGGTGAAATTCTCAAAAACAAAAAAAACAAAATTATAAAAAAAAGCAAATGTAATTTTGCCTCAAACTCTTAATGCTACAAAAATATCTACATAAATATACAATAATAAAAATATATATACATATATATATATATATATCAAACATGCGTCAGTATGTGTATGCTGGTATCTATTAAAAATTGTAAATTACATAAAAAATATTGAATATGATATATGTAGATTATACTAAAAAAAAACACACATCTACGAGATATATATATACATACATACATATATATGTATTAGAAAACATGAGTTCTAAAAAACGGGAATATGCGTAAAAAAGCCAGAAAAGAAAAAAATTATATTAATAATATAATAATAAACAACAATTGAGAACTTGGAATAATTATATTGTAGTGAATAAATCAAGTAAATGTTTTGTGCGTAATGCGGAAAATCGTAAAGATAATGTAAATATTATTATTAATAAAATTATAATATATGGTAAAAATATTATAAATAAATTGACGTAATATTTAATTGAAATAAAAAAACAAAGAATATTAAAAATATTAAAAAAAAAAAACTTAAAATTTCTTATTTATGTAACATAAAACCATTTTCCCTTGCGTCTTGCCCAAAAATATTCTGAATTCTGGACTTCGGCTTTGGAATAATGCTTGCAAAGCGTTTTTTTTTAAATAATATACGATATACATACATATATATATTTAGGATATTTGCTCGAAAAAGTCGTTAGTCAACAGTTTTACTAGTAGAGATGGATAAACGTCATTAAATTTTCGAAGCAGCAGTGCTTTAAATCAAGTCAAATAATTTTCATAAAACACTTCCTAGGGAACGCTCTCTTCGAAATGTTTTTATATATTTTATTTCAACTTAACTTAACTTAAGTTGGCTTCAAATAAATAATCATTGAAAAATTACAATTTTACTTTTTTTCAGTTTCTTTCAAAATACGTTGTAACTACACATGTAAAGTAAGCAACTAACGGTGTTAAACATTTCAGCATTTTCAATTTGTAGCAACATGTTGCTGACGCGTTTAGCAAAGACACACACCAACAGAAAGTTTCCCACCATTTTGGATTTTTTTTTCAATTTCCGGGAAATTATTGGGTATTTTTATATTTTGAGGTATTTTTCACTAAATGAAACGGAAATGCACTTATTTGCACAGCCACATACATACACACACACACAAACACATACACATAATCGAACACACACAAAATCGCACACAAACAGCGGTTTCTATTCGCAGAATTGCTTTCAGAACAAAGTGAACTCATTTAATAGGTTCATTGATGAAACGCTGGAATGACCCAAGCGGAAATTCTCAAAATGTTGATGGAATTTATATTAAAATATTGAATAGTCAATTGTGTGGTTATTTTATTTAACCTTTGGGAGCCAACGAAAAAATCAAGTAAATTGAAATGTTGATGGAAGAAGTACAAGAAATCTTATCTACATATGTCTATGTGTAATATCATGCGTAATAACAGCAAAAAATCTGAATTTAAAACTATTGCGCAATACCCTAGTTCATTCACTTGTAAGTGTGTGCATTTAGGCCAGTATATTTGTTTACGAGTAAAACTGAAATGTTAATCACTCCGACATCATTGTTGCCTGCTAAGTATCTTTAACTCGACGGATTTTAAAACTGTAATATCTTTAAAACAGAATTCGCGGTATAGTGGCCATTCACGATAGCTGCTGTCGTAGACCATTTTGATCCTATGATCTACTTTGTTTAGAACCCTCTGTAAAGAGCAATAAATGCCGCCACATTATGCCGAATTCGATAATATAAAAAAAGATTTTTTTTAATAAAAAAAATTTTTTTTGACAATTTTTTAAGACAATTTATGTTTTCACGAAGATAGTTATAATTTTACTTTCTGTAAACATTTTTAGGTTATGATCTAAAAACCGGAAGTCAGCATGTACACCATCGACGGCTTTTTAAACAATATTGGGCCGCATCTCAGCCATAACTTGACCAAACTGGGTTTTGAAGTGCCCAAGAGTTATTTGATTTATCAGCATAAACGTTCTTTCTCGTAGCTCTACAAGCAACACTCCAACGGTGTTAAATCGCACGCTCTCGGTGGCCAATTGACATCGCCAAGACGAGAGACTACGCGGCTGGGAAATTTATTTCGCAATATTCGCTTATGTTGTGTGGCATATGGCACCACCTTGTTGGAACTACATTTTGTCCAAGTCATGTTCTTCAATTGCAGGCCAAAAAAAAGTCGGTTATCATACGACCATAACGCTCCGAGTTGACATTGACAGACTCACCGTTACCGTTTTCAAAGAAGTACTCACACCTCCGGATAAAAGAGCGCACCAGAAAGTAAGTTTTTTTTTTTTGGGTGTAATGGCCTCTCTTCAATTCTTTGAGGATTCTCGGTATCCCAAATGGGACAATTTTGCTTATTTACATATCCACCGAGTGAGAAATGTGTCTCGTCGCTGAAGAAAATTTTGTTGGAGGAAAAATCGCGGTCTATTCACTAAAACAAAACATGTTTGGTTTGAGAGTTAATTCCGTCAGATGTCAAAATGCAACCCTGTACTTTGGAAACCACTAAATGGAGAACGATTTACACTTTTTTCCTTTTGGGTTTGATGTTTTTGTGGATAAGTTTTGTATATAAGTAGGTACATTTTCCTCTAATTTAGAAAAGTTTTATTGGCATAAGCTTGATTTATTGTGCAATATTTTTGTTTGTTAATTTTCCTAAAGGGTAGGTAAGAGAACACAAATGAACAAGACAAATTTTAACCGAAATTTGAATTGAATTAATTGACGAATCGACGAGCTACTTGTGAACAATCAAGGTCGGCAAGGCTTTCCTGTTGTAGATGCTTGCTGTCGCGCTCTTCAAACTTTTGTGTATACGAGTACGTACGAGTGTATGCGAATACAAACACCTATGTATGAAACAAAGTGTGCGCCGGCATACCCAGTTGATATGAATTGTATGCATGCAAACTGGATGCATGATGCATGTGTGCAGGAGCACGAAGGGATCATTAAAATGTAAAATTTAACTGCTTAAACTCATATTTTTCAATAAAAAAAAATCTATCAAAAATTTATTTATTTTATTTATCATCTTTCTGAATTATTAAGAAAATTACTCGGGAGTTGTTGATAGAAATTAGCATATGTTAACAACAAATGTAGTAAGTAGAGAAAAAAAATTTTTATGAAAATGATTAAATGAAAGAAAAAATATGAAATTTTTTAGCATTTTCTTTTATTACTTTTTGAACAGTAAAAACATGCACGCTCTCCTTGGAACTTCCCGTGTAAAAAATAATTAGAAGTTCATTTATACTGGCATGGATACAGAGCTGCTTGTTCATGCAACTTACATCGACGTTGTATGCACAGAATTTCTACTGGGTATCTACATATGTATGTACGTATGAGTTTGTATTTTGTTTATTTTTCGGATACGAAGAGCTTAACTTTTTTTTAATTATAAATCTTTAAATGTCACCCCATTAGACTGCGTCCATTTTTTTTTTAGAAAAAAAAAAACTTACAAGAATTTTTGTTTGAGTTCAACTTAAGATTAAGTTGAGAATAACTTAACTTTGTGTCTATTGAAAATTATATTTTCTCAGCTGAAGAGAATTTTAAAGACAATAATTAAGCTGTTTTTAATATTATAAATGTACAATGAGGGTTATAAAGGGTGATCCATTTTGAGGTTTCCTACTTTTTTATAGGAAAAAAAAACACAGAAAATTCAAATTTAATGGAGAAAGTCATTCGAAATCATTCGAAAGAACATTCTTTGGCATATATTTTTTGAAGATTATCTTTTTCAAATGTTGGCCGCGGCTATGTCTCAGATAGTCGTTCCGTTGAGTCCAAATTTCGAAGAATCGTTCGAGCATTTCGACTGGTAACTGGCGCATGACAAGCGTGATGTTTTACTCCAAGCCCTGAATCGAAGCGGAATGTCTATGCGGACAGACTTTGGCCTTTAAATATCCCCACAGGAAAAAGTCACACGATCTTGGTGGCCCATCTACCGGCTCAAAACGTGAAATTATCTTCCCACCGATGGGTACTCTCAATAAATCCACTAGTTGATGCGATGGGTGGGAAGTGGCGCCTTCTTGTTGAAGCTAAATGTCGCGGAGATCATGAGCTTCAATTTCAGGCATCAAATAGTCGTTTATAACGGTCATCATTGACGGTTACGTTCTCACTGCAATCATTTTTGAAGAAATATGGACCGATGATTTCACCGGCCCACAAACCACACCAAACCGTTGTTTTTTGTTCTGGATGAATCTCGTCAGGTTGCTCTTCGTCCCAAATGAGGCAATTTTGCTTGTTTACATACCCATTGAGCCAGAAATAGGCTTCATCGCTGAACAAAATTTGGAGAATTTCTTGCACCCCCCCTTAATCATTTGGATTAAATGTCGTCGCGCATCATCTTATCACATATCAAACGAACGCATGTGGGGACACACGTTGTGTAAATATAAACAAATACTGAAGAAGGCTTCTCAGAAAGCAAGCGCGTACTTTCATCGCACATTCTTTAATTCAGGCACTCAATACTGCCACTTACTGACTGGGATTCATTAATAGAAAGTCGGTAAGCCTTGCGACATCACTTGCCAACGATTGAAGTCAAAAGCAAGGCACGCACATAATTGACACAATTGTCGACAATTGGGCTTTAGAAGCTGAACCGGACCGACACGCAACATATACAGCGTCTTTATTTCTAAAAAGAATCTGGCGTTCAATAACGCGCACACGTCATAAGCGTAGAAGAAAGCAAATGAAAACTGTGCATTGTGCATTGGAGCGGACGGACAGATGCTTAAAAGACTATTGATTGAACTGCGAACGAATTAAAAGTGTCAGAAAGGACCGAAAGGAGGTGGAGGTGGTGAATTTGAACAAAATTATTATACGCCAATGTGTCTACCGAAAGATTTGAAGGGTGGCACGATCCAGCGGATCGCCACGATAGTCGGTATGAGTTGCTGCTACGCTCGCAAAGCCTGGAGTGGCTGTTCAAAGATACAAGTATATTCTTTTCATCTTTTTTTCTCTAGGTAATATACTATGCCTGAATTTTGGCATCATGTTCGGCATAACGCCTGCACACATACAACTGTACGTGGATGAATCGACGCCTTTGAATCATGTCAACAGTGAAGAGGCCGTGACTTGGATCTTCGGTTGCCTATTCGCCAGTGCGGCTGTGAGTTCTGTGGTGTGTGGATTTTTCACTCAAAACATCGGACCGCGCGCGGTGCTGCTGCTGAGTGGTCTGCTGCAAATTGTAAGTTTGAGATAATTTCCTTGCTTATTTTGACTGTATTCTTCTGGCTTTCCTTCTCACTCACTCACTCATAGGGGAGCTGGTTTTGTATACATTTTGCCTACCACATCGTACACATCTATTCGTCGCGCATCTTGGGTGGCTTTGCTGCTGGCGCCAGCTTAACTGTGTTGCCAATATTCATAGCGGAGATCTCGGAGGAAAGCAATAGCGCCGCTTTGATTACGACAATCGAACAGTGGCGCACAATCGGTATATTGATCGGCTTTCTACTCGGTCAGCATTTACAATACGAATATGTGGCTGTGGTGGCCGCGTGCATTTCGTGCGCCTTCACTATAATGTTTCCCTTCAGTCAGGAGAGCCCCTATTACTATATGCGTCAGGGTGATGTGCAGCGACTGGAAAAATCTTTGCGTTGGTTTCGTGGCGTACGTCGTTTGAGCGATCGCAATCGTCCGGAATTTGTACGTGAGTTGGATGAATTCAAGCGTGTTATGGAGAGGCGCAGAATCGCTGAGGATCTTGCGTTGCAGGCAAATTTATGTAAAATGGCGATCTATACTTTGGTATTATTTGTGGGCGTGCAGATGAGTGGCACCTATGTGATACTCGCTTGGTCCAATGAGATTCTTACAAATGGCGTATTCGTCGGCTTTTCATTAGATATTAACGTAACGATTTTGGCGCTCACACAATTTGTTGGTGCCACCATCGCAGTCTGGCTTGCGTCTGTGCTTAGAAGAAAGGTAAAGTTTGGACTTTGATGTGCGGAAAGTTGTAAGATCTGTAAATGGTGTTCAGTTGCAGATTGTCTTATTGGTTTCGACTTTGGCCTGTGGTCTTGCTACGATATGTTTGGCGATTTTTATTGCAGTCGATGTGAGTGGACAACTTCAATGGCTTGCATCCGCTTTGTTGCTGACTCATATGTTTTTCGCAAACTTTGGCATGTACCCGCTCCTCTCGCTGATTCCCAGTGAAATGTTAGACATGAAGGTAAGTATAGATGATAAGTGGTGGATCCCACTTTGATTTGCGGTTGGAGGGTTGTGAGTGAACTTTGGTGTTAACCCAGTACTATAGGGATGGTTCTAAGAGTTTTGGTCCTTACAAAATGTCTTCAAATATTACTAATATCTCTAAACTGTTCACATTGTTGCTGGAGGTTTGCGTTGAACAGCTTTACCTGCTGAACTAAACTAAGTCGATGACGTGAAACTTCTATGGTCAATAACCAAAAAGTAATCGCAGTGACATTTGCTTGCACTTTTTCACTCAGAATATGACCGGGATTGTCATCAAGGTACAGAGAATCTTCAAGTGTTTGTCCATCAACATTTGGGGCAAAAACAAAACAAACCGTTTTGGTTTTAAGTCATATTGCGCCCATGCAGACATCATGGATCAGATAGACACTGACGAGAAAGTTACAGAGAGCGCGATTCAGATGAACTGCCGTGAGTTGGATTACTGGGATCTGGAGCAATTAATGTTTGGATATTGTGACCTGCTTATTTAACTCGATGTCGAAATATTCAACGTATGTCCAACAAGCAGGAAACTGTCTGCCCCTTTAAACTGGCTCTTCTAACAGCCCTGCCCTTTGGCAGAAATATTTCTGGGGCTCGGCTAGCCTTCCGCTCCAACACGAGGTTGGTAAACTCTACTACGACTGCAATGGTGTCATTCGTTTCTTCTTCTCGCAGTTTGACGCCAATTGGAAATATCAAGCGAAGCTAGGTCCTTCTGAACTTGGTCTTTCCAACGGAGTTTAGGTCTTACTCTTCCACTGCGTCCATGTGCGGATACTACATCAAAACTTTCAACGCTGAAGCGCTTTCATCCATTCGGACGACATGACCTAGCCAGCGTAGCCAGGTTTCGATTCGTCGAGGGAGTACTGTACTTTTCAATTAGCTACTCAATCCAATGTAGCACCTGTTGGCAAGAGTGATTCTGCGCTGGTTCCATGATAAACGAAATTGTCTACAACTTCAAAGTTGGGTCTGTCAACAGTGACGTGGGAGCCGAGTCCCGAATGTGATGACTGTTTATTCGATGACTGAAGGGGGTTGATGAACCACTAGAGCAACAAAATTCGGTACACAACAACTGTTCTTTGGCATACGCAATATTTTTTGTTGTTCTTGTGGACACAGTCTCGATCTAGATCAACCGTTAACATTTTGAGGAATTTTATTTAACAAAACTAAATTTAAAATCCATGGTGGAATGAGATGAAGATGTAATCAGTTGGGTATGGTTATGACAACATAGAGAAGAAAAACAAATTTCAATTATCGAAAACCGTTTTATTGCTTTAAAACGTTTATCTCTCAGTTTATTTTTTTCGTTTAGGAATAAAAATAAGTCATTCGGTGCCAAGTCAGGACTATACGGTGGATGACTCGGTTGAAATCGATGTTCTAAGTGCTCAAAAATTCAATTGTTTTAGTCGCTGTGTGAGAGTTCGTTTTGTTGTGGTGAAAAGTGATCCGTCTTCGGCGATTGGATTTCCTGGTTTCTTGAAAGACAACTGGCAAACAAATATTGTGTACCACTCATAACTTACTGTTATGGGTTGCTCTAGTGATATGGTTGCGACCTGTCCAGTTTTTCCAAAAAACTAGACAATCTTTTGCTTGGAAGTGCATCGGACTCGAACAACTTTCGTTGGATTCTGATCATCACGAAAAATCCATAAACTCGACTACTGTACAAAAATCCACGATTCATCACCTGACGCGATATCATAGACGTGTTTCAAAACATCTCTATCGTATTTTATAACATATCTCTCGACAAATCGACACGAGCTTTTTTTCTTTTGAGCGATTGACAAATTATGTGGGATCCAACGTGAACTAACTTGTTTAGCAATCAAATGTCCACGCAATATTGAATGCATGCTGGTCCCACTAATGCCTATAGATGTCGCAAACTCACGATAGGTCACATGGCGATCTTGCAATATCAGCTTGCGCACAGCATCAATAGTTTCCGGAACAACAATTGTTAATTGCGGGACCTTCACGCAATTCGTCTTAGAGTGATCTATGACCTCGATTGAATACAACATATCATTGATGAACACTGGTCCTTGATGGAGCTACATCGCGATGGAGAATTGAACTATGTTCATCGACTGTTACTGAGTTAATCCGAGTCGAAAGTTGCAAAAAATAAACGCGCGAAAATATTCGCGATTTAATTCCATATTTTTCCATATAACCGACACGAATTCCTGTCCATAAAAAGTTGCAGAAAGATAAAATGTCTCTTTCACCCTACACAAGAAATCACCATGGAAATTTTGCTTTGAAACTCAGAAACTTAATTTTAATTCACCTCATGAGAAGATTGTGAAATGACAGTTGTTGTGTATGGTGTTCACAATCTAAATAAATTGAATATAATATTCAGATAATCCACTTAGCTGCGCTGATCCTCAAACAAAGATCGCCCAGATTAAAACATGATATAAGCATTTAAGCTTCGCTAAACAATGTTGCTAAATTCAAATGTTTTTATTACTTAACCGAGATTAATTTTTGACATTTTACTTGACAGTGATAAGTAGAAAACAAATTTTCATTTGTGGTTGCCAGATTATAATAATTTTTAATTTAAAGTTAAATGCATTTTTAATCTTTTAGTCTTTCATATTGTTACGATCTTGCTGATTAACCTCGATGATTTCCTTAATCTTTCGGGTACGACCTCTGGATTGTTAAATAAAATCGCCAACTTAATTTGCAGTCTCTTTATTTATAAAGACTTATTTAAGTTCCTTTTAATTATTCGGTAATTCACAATTCAATTACAATTTACGTTACTATTTACAATCACTTGTATACAACTTTCACAATGTACTGTTTTTATTACTTTACTGTAATGTAATCTCCACGAGCTTAATTCACAACTGATTGCTTTTGCTGCCGTACGTCGCCCTTATATACTTGTTTGCTGCTTGAAAACGAAACCCCCGGAATAATCTCGTCCATACGATAATCCTCTCGGTTACGATAATCGTTTCGGTTACGATAATCGTCTCGTACGCTCTAGAAGATGTCAGTTGTCGGCTCCTCTCTTTCATCTGTCATTCGCTTCGCATTTTCGCCACACTGCCCTCCACCTAAGTCTGATCGTCCCGATCAGACACATTCGCTGTTCCAAACGCAGCAAGCCTCTCTAGGTGGACCACTTTCATCTTGTTTCTCGGCCTCCCTACAGTTTGAATTCGATACACTACGTCGTTTAGTCGTTTGATTATCTTGTATGGACCTTCCCAATTGCATTGAAGTTTTGGGGACAAACCTCTCTTTCGTTGTGGATTGTACAGCAACACCAAATCTCCATTTTGGAAGCCTTCGGAGTTAATCGCCTTGTCATACCGAGCCTTCATTTTGTCACTCATAATTTGAGTTCGCTGCCTCACAAGAGCATGTATCTCTCTTAACTCTTCCTCGAGAACAGTAGACGTTTCCTTCCCAATTCTTCTCGCATCACCAGTTATTCCAAATTTTAAATCGCTGGGCAACCGAAGTTCACTACCAAACAGTATCCTGGCAGGTGTTTGACCTGTTGTTTCATGCACTGCGGACCGATATCCCATCAGGAAAAGCGGTATGTGTACATCCCAATCATCTTGATTCTTGTCCACCACTTTCCGCAAGTGCTCTTCCAGGGTCCGGTTGAATCGCTCTACCATGCCATCTGATTGAGGATGCAGGGCTGTCGTTCGGGTTTTGCGAATACCAAGTATCTGGCACATCTCCTGGAACACCGCCGATTCAAAGTTTCTTCCTTGGTCTGAGTGCAATTCTATAGGTGCACCGTATCTGGTAACCCAATTGTGAGTGAATGCATCCGCAACTGTTTTCGCTTCCTGGTTTGGAATTGGGTAGACCTCAGGCCATTTACTAAAGTAGTCCATAACCACAAGAACGTATTTGTTTCCTTGTCTGCTCATATGGAATGGACCGGCTACATCCATGGCAACCCGCTCAAATGGTGCACCTGAGTTATACTGCTTCATCTGCCCATGACTTCGTGACTTTGGCCCTTTAGCTGCAATGCACTCCGTAGCAATCCACTCAGCGACCGATTGACGACAGCCAACCCAATAGAACCGCTGCTTGATCTTCTCCAGCGTTTTTGTAATGCCTAGGTGCCCTCCACTAGGACCATTATGGAATTCCTTAAGAACATCCGGAATTCTTAACCTCGGAACTACTATAAGCTTCCGAGAGCACTGGCCATCTTCACTTTCCCATACTCTATGCAAACAGCCAGATATCAATTCTAAACTGTTCCATTGTGCCCAGTATGCTTTCGCGATGGGACTTTCCGCTGCCATTTGTTCTTTACTTGGCCGTCTGTTCACCTCCAATCCGTGCATTACCAATTCCAAGTCCGGATCTTCTTGCTGACATTTCCTTAAGTGACTTGCCTCCCACTCTTCTGCTGATGTAACTGTCATTAGTCGGACGTCTATTATGTCTTCTTTACCCTCTGCTTTTGGGCAATGCTTACATTCCAAACTACATGGTCGACGGGACATAGCGTCAGCATTTCCGTGCGTATTACCCTTGCGGTGCTCGATGGTGAAGTCATAACTTTGCAGCCTCTCAATCCACCGTGCTAGCTGCCCTTCGGGATTCTTGAACTGTAGTAGCCACTTCAGCGCTGCATGATCCGTTCTAACATGGAAATGCTGACCATACAGATATTTGCGGAAGTGTTTAATGCAATCCACCAACGCTAATAGTTCTCCCCGCGTTACGCAGTAGTTCTGCTCTGGTTTCCCAATAGACCGGCTATAGTAGGCAACTATCTTCTCCTGCCCATCAATCACTTGCGAAAGTACACCTCCTATGCCATAACCACTAGCATCTGTGTCCAGAATAAATGTTGCACCTGGAACCGGATACGCTAGCATAGGTGCAGTGCATAGTCGTTCTTTTAAAGCTTGGAAAGCCTCCTCTTGTTCAGTTTTCCACTCGAAAGATCTATTTTTCCTTGTGAGTTCATGGAGACTGTGAGCTACACTGGTGAAATTCGGAACAAAGCGGCGATAGTAAGTACACAGCCCAAGGAAACTTCTTAATTCATGCAAATTTCTGGGTCTCGGCCAATCCTTCACTGCTTCTATTTTTTCCTTCGCAGTACACACGCCCTTCGTGGTTACTTGATGACCTAAGTAATTCACCTCCTTCTTGAATAAAGAGCACTTCTTAGGACTTAGTTTAAGACCAGCGCCAGCTATTCTCTGGAAAACTTCTTCCAAATTACTCAGATGTTCGTCGAAGCTCTTTCCCAATACGATTATGTCATCCAGATACACCAAGCAGGTCTTCCAGTGTAGTCCTTTGAGCACCTGGTCCATTAATCTTTCAAAAGTGGCAGGAGCGTTGCATAACCCAAAAGGCATTACCGTAAATTGCCATAGACCTTTGCCGGCACTAAACGCTGTCTTCTCTTTATCTTCTTCACTCACTTCTACTTGCCAATACCCGCTCTTAAGGTCAAGTGTTGAGAACCATTCTGTGCCAGTTAAGGAGTCTAGTGTATCATCGATCCTGGGCAAAGGATAGCTGTCTTTCTTTGTGACATCGTTTAATCTCCGATAGTCCACGCAGAACCGCAACTGGCCATCTTTCTTCGTCACGAGTACCACCGGAGAGCTCCATGGACTTGCTGATGGTTCGATAACATCGCTTTCGCTCATTTCCCTAATTATTTGGCCAACAGCGTCACGTTTGGCTAGTGGAACGCTTCGAGGAGCTTGACGAATTGGTCTTGCGTCACCAGTATCAATGCTATGCTTCACTACGTTGGTCCTGCCTGGTTTGTTGCCATCTTTGTCGAATATGTTGGAGTATTTGCGGATCATCTGACTGGCCTGGTGCTTGTACTTGTCTTCCAATCCTTGCGTCCATGCATTGATATCTTCCTCCATCTTCTTGCTGCCAATAGAGTCGATTCCAGATGAATCATTGCTGTTAATAATGGCTTCTACCTCTTGACATTGCCCTAATAAAGTTCCACTAGGAATTTTTACTGATGATCTGAAGTCATTCAATACTCTCACTGGAATGCGTCCATTCTTTCGTGTCTTAGCCAGGGTTTTTCCAATAAGTAAGTCCAGTGTAGAATTTTGTGCTGCTTCGACAACCCACAATTTGTTTGTCCCACAATCTCCATTAATTTTCGCCCAAACAACTGCTTCTGACTTCGGTGGAATCAGTTCACTGCCTTCTAAGACCACTTGTTTGCTGCTGTATGTGGAATCGTAGCCAATGCTTAGTGGTACTTCCATGTTCTTATACTCCATAACCTTGTTATTCAAGTCGATCTTGATACCTTGCTGCATCAAGAAGTCCACTCCTATGATTACCTCATCTACGATTTGCGCGACTATAAAGCTGTGTAACACCGTCGCATTCCCTATTGAGACCTTACATGTTACTTCTCCCACCACTTGTGTGTCCTCACCAGTCGCCGTTTTCAATATTGCTCCAGGTAATGGTCTCACTTCTTTAGCAATCACGTCAGTTCGAATGATGGAGTGTGATGCGTATCCACTGTTAATTTTCGCGCTCGTCCATCCACATATCCACCAATAGTAATGTTGCTCATTTTCCTACCAATTTGCGAGACGGAGATTATGGGGCATTCAATTGCAGGAGCCAGCATACGCCCTTTTAGACTGGCTCGTTTTAGTTTAACGACTGAGAAGTTGATGGTTTATCTTCGTCAGCCTTCCGTTTGCGCTGTCCTTCCTGTATGCTGGAAACCGTTTTGCATTCGCGTGCGAAGTGACCAGGCTTTCCACATTTAAAGCATTTCCCAGTCTGATTCTTGCCACCAGAACGATTCATTCCTTCTAACGACTTCAGAGTTCTCAATATTTCGGTCATCACATCTGCTGTTTCAACCTCCACTTTATTGACTTTGTATGCTGGTCTGCTTATGAGTGCCGCCGTTTCACGTGTTTGAGCATACGCAACTGTTTCAGCGAATGTTAACTTTGGATTCGCATATGTCTCTCGCTTGGTGTAAACGTCTTTTATGCCGCTGATGAATTTTTGTATTTTCACCCTTTCGAGATGCTCACCCGATGCGTCTCCGATGGCTAAATGAGCCAATCTCTCAATTTCCGAAGCATATTCCTGTAGAGATTCGTTGGGTTTCTGGTCGCGCTTTTCTAGCTCCATCTGGTAAATTTGTCTTCTGTGTTCGCTACCATAGCGTCTTTCCAGGGCTCGCATCAATCCGTCGTAATCATTTCTCTCATAATCAGGTACAGTTTGCAAAAGTTCTGCCGCAGGTCCTTCCAACGCAACGAATAGTGCAGCAGATTTTTCCTCCATGCTCCATTTATTGGTTTCAGCCGTCTTCTCAAACTGGAGCTTGAAGACTTGGAAGGGAATTTTTCCGTCAAACGATGGTGTTTTTACCTTGGGAGCGTTCACTGAAGTGGTTGGACGATTTAACTGCAAATCCCGGAAACGACCTTCCAATGTGTTGACTTTGGCTTCAATTAGATCCTGTCTTTCCTTAAGTTCTGCATTGTCTTTCTCCAGATTTTGCTGTATTTGCGTGATTGTTCCTTCTAATCCATCAAACTTTGCATCCATCTTTTGTGATATGCTGGCATCGATTTGTGAAATGTTTTGTGACATGTTGGCATTGATTTGTGAAATTGCAGCCAGCAACATGTTCATGTCCATACCGGTAGGTGAGCCAGGAGCATTTTCTTGAATCTTACCTGATGGCTGCTCCAACCCCTTCGCAGAATCAATAGCCTCTTCTTTGTCAATGTCCTTCAAGGATACATCTTCATCCTCGCGACGGAATTCGTACTGGTTCAAGTCGATACCTTCGACTTCCATTGCTTCTCGCAGTCTCGATTGCAGCTCTGCCTTATTTCCTGTTGTATACAATTCTCGCTTGGCCAACTCCTTCTTGAGAAGAGGTATCGTCAAATCCTGAATCTTCACCATTTTTTTAATTATTATCGTCTGGAATTTATTTAACAATCCCACTTCTGACACCAATTGTTACGATCTTGCTGATTAACCTCGATGATTTCCTTAATCTTTCGGGTACGACCTCTGGATTGTTAAATAAAATCGCCAACTTAATTTGCAGTCTCTTTATTTATAAAGACTTATTTAAGTTCCTTTTAATTATTCGGTAATTCACAATTCAATTACAATTTACGTTACTATTTACAATCACTTGTATACAACTTTCACAATGTACTGTTTTTATTACTTTACTGTAATGTAATCTCCACGAGTTTAATTCACAACTGATTGCTTTTGCTGCCGTACGTCGCCCTTATATACTTGTTTGCTGCTTGAAAACGAAACCCCCGGAATAATCTCGTCCATACGATAATCCTCTCGGTTACGATAATCGTTTCGGTTACGATAATCGTCTCGTACGCTCTAGAAGATGTCAGTTGTCGGCTCCTCTCTTTCATCTGTCATTCGCTTCGCATTTTCGCCACAATATATTGTATATAAAGATATTATTTTAAGAAAGAAGTCTAAAAAATTGTATATTTTTACAGTTACGCGTTAGTTTGACAAGTCTATCCTGGGGTGTCTCTTGGCTGGTCACGTTTATTTTGATACAGGTAAGAAATTAAAAAGAAAAAAATTCTATTTATTTAGCCACTTGATAATGGAATTTTGCCTCAAATAGTATTTCAAATATATTTCAACGATTATTGGACTTCATGGATATTTCATTATCTTTGGTGTTGGTTGCTTTGCTGTTGCATTATTGGCGCTGTTAGGATTGCCGGAAACGCGTGGAAAATCGCTCGAGCAAATACAACAAATTGTGGGATTGAGAAGTGAGAGTGAAAAATCCAAAAATAATGTGCCGCAAAGTGGACAAATGCATTTGGAGCGTTATTGAAATTCAAAAGAAAAGCTTTTACGAAATTCGGAGCAATAATCATTTCAATTTGTCAAAATACTTACGATTAGGAATGATGGATATGAAATTATATAAAAATTTGATAATAAATCATGTATTGTTGGAAAGAAAAAAAATGTTTGATTGAAAAAAATTATTATTCAAGCCCATATTGTAGGAACCAAAGCGAATTTCTATAGGTGCAGGAGCCGGAGAACAAATCCAACCCATTCCGCATTCTAGAGCGCTTGAACCAAATATTTAGGCTATTGCCAGGCATAAAAAGAGCGGCAGCAGCTACCACAACCAGTCGAGTAGGAAGCGCAGTCAAAGATAATATGATACGAAACTTACTCATTTATCTGTTATCTTTGGGCCTCGATTGTGTTTTGTTGCCAGCTCAAACTACAAGATCGAGGCCCAACAATCAGCTGTGAGTGGAAAAAGCGAACTACCATACTTAATGCACTAACAAATTGTTTAAAATATAGTGCGTTTTTTGAAATTGCGCCAAAAGTATATTTAAATTATTCCAAGTTAAAACAAAATTTTTGTAAACTAGCCTTGCCGGCGAAAGAACATGAAACCAATGCACAAACAAATAGTTTAAAATACTTAAAATAATATTGGTTTATATGTGCAATGCCCATTTTATGAGGCAATTTTATTTAACAAATAGTAGTAAATAGTTAAATAGTTACGAAAAACATTTATTCAAACACAAACACACTAACCATGTAACAGCATTAACATTATTTGCGGAACTTATAGTATTTTTTACGTAATTCAATGTGGATACGTAACATTAATAATACAAAAGTATTTTTATTAATTTATAAATTAACTAGCGCGATCAAATATCTAGTAATTTGCTTAATATCGGACTTTTAAAATATACTAAGTAAATTAAATGACTGGCTAATAGCGTGGACAGTATTT
Organism: Neoceratitis asiatica; assembly: GCA_030068015.2. Classification (NCBI taxonomy): domain Eukaryota; kingdom Metazoa; phylum Arthropoda; class Insecta; order Diptera; family Tephritidae; genus Neoceratitis; species Neoceratitis asiatica. The sequence continues at coordinate 1,499,194 of CM061524.1, forward strand.
TCCAATTTTTGATACAATTATACCCAACTGTAATTTATCCGTAGTGGCATCGTTGGCAAATGTTATAAAAAATGCACATTTTTCGACGCTCTCACGAGATAAAGAGTTTCGTATCATATTATCTTTGGCGCAGTGGCGATCGAATATAATATGACACGGAACTTACTTATTTATCTGTTATCTTTGGACCTCGATTGTCTTTTGTTGCCAGCTCAAACTGCAAGATTGAGGCCCAACAATCAGCTGTAAGTAGAAATAGCGAGCCAAAATATAACTTTCAATTTAGTGCGTTTTTTAATTTTCACCAAATTTTGTAAATTAGCTTGTTTGTTTTAAAGTAAAAGATTAAAGCCCACCGCCCTTATCAGTGCGGCTTTAGACCTGGCAAATCTACCATACACACCACCTTTTTATCGATTTTAAAGCTGCATTCTACAGCACAATAAGTAACTGCCTCTACGCCGCTGTGTCTGAATTTGATATCCCCACAAAACTCATACGGCTAAGTAAACTGACCCTGGATAATCAGAATTGGAAAGGACCTTTCCGAATCGTTCGATACCAAACGAGATTTCAGACAAGGAGACTCTTATCGTGTGATTTTTTCAATTTGATGCTGGAGAAAATAATACGAGCTTCAGAGCTAAATAGACCAGGTACAATCTTTAACAAGAGTGTAGAATTGTTGGCGTATGCCGATGATATTGATATAATTGGTTATAACAACCGCACCGTTTTTAGACATAGAAGCGAAGCGAATGGGTCAACGAGGATAAGACGAAATAACTCCTGTCATCAAACAAACTGTCATCGCAATCGCGTTTTGGATCCCACCTCACTGTTGACAGGCATAACTTTGAAGTTGTAGATAAATTCGTTTATCTGGAAACCAGCATTAAGAACACCAACAGAAACACTCTTGACAACAGGTGCTACTTTGCACTGAGTAGGACTAAATTAAAAAGTAAAGTCCTCTCTCGACGAACCAAAACCAAACTCTACAAGTCACTCATTATTCTCATCCTAATATATAGTAAAAAAGCGTGGACGATGTCGTCGACATCCAATGAGACGCAACTAGTAGTTTTCAAGAGAAAGGTTTTGCGGAAGAATTATAGTCCTTTGCGCGAATACGGCAGACGATGGAACGACGAGCTGTACGAGTTATAATATATGACGACATTGACATAGTTCAGTGAATCAAGAGACAGCGGCTACGCTCCACGCTACTCCAAAACGGTGCGTGTTTGACTATCTAACACGTCTAATTGGTACGGAGGCTTGTTAAGCTATATGCTGTTTAAAGTGCCTTCATTTGGCTTTGTTGTCAGCAAAAAGAAAATAAGCGAGGAAGATCGATTTATATACGTTTTGAAGAGTTTCGTATCTAGTCATCTTTGGGGCGATAGCATCGGAGTAAGCAGTGTGTTTAAAAGAGCGCAAACTGTGTGGAGGAAAATAAACTGAGTGGGCTTATGGAGAATTGTGAATTAAATCATTGTGATTGGTGAAAGAGAATTGCAATTTAGTGAGGAGAAAATAAACGGTAAGTAAATTCCTGAAAATTAAAATTCGAACGAAAAAATCTGGGACTTTAATTTAACAATCCAATGATCGAACTCGAAGGAAAGGAGGGAATTAATCGATATAAAATTACGAAAATCGTTACAATATGATTAATAAATCATTTTAAACTTTTTTGCCGAAAACAATTTAATTAATTATCCATAATATTAAAGGATTTACGGTTAGTTTCATTTTTAAACCCAAATATTTATTAAAATTTCCATTTTGGATAAAATTTGAGTGATTCATTTTTGAGCCAGTGCAAACTCGTTCTTATTGAAAACTGAATGCTGTGCTGCGGAGTGTAAAATTTAATTAATTAATATTCAAAGTAGCGCCAATCAAACAAATTTCTTAACGAGTCGCGTGATCTGAGTGTAGTAAATAAAGCTTAACTTTGTTTAAATTGAGAATTCTATTATCGCTGTATGCACTCGTATGTACATATGTACTTCTCTCGAGAATCGAGTTATTTTAGAAAGTCTGTACTTTAACTTAATTTAATGAAAGATTTATTTGTATAAATTCGCAAATTGGGATCGTGGAATCATTTGGAAAGGGAATAGGGAGTAATAAATTAGCATTTAATTAATATTTGATTACAAATACAATAATTAGAATTTGTTGTGAATTTCAATTTAATATTACTTTCCTGCATACATACTTATAAATACGGTAGTTTTTACGAGTATATATACGATTTAATTAAAAGTGTTAGAATTTTGTGATATTTTGTTGTTGTTTAACATAAAATTCCCACAGGTACTCAGCGGTACATATGTACATACATATGTACAAACATATGTATGAGTAAAAATACTAGAAGTGCAATTTCGGCGGCCGCCGTCGTCGAGTGGGTACGGGTGGGCGCAACTATGCACAGGGTAGCGGATTCTAATCCCGGCTATACCCCTTATCCCTAGGCAAAGAAAGGTCAGCCCTTTGAGCGTAAGCTCTGACATGTGTGCGACAATTATCTATGTACATATATACTATGTATTTCGAGAATCTCTGTTGTATATAAGTACTTGTTTAAACAGAACTCTACGAGTATGTGGCTCTGACATGCATCTAGTAAGCTCTGATTGAGAAAGTTTTCTTGTAATACGCCAAGATAGGGGGAGGGGTATTTTTTGGTGGTCGAAACTCCTTAATCATTCCGATTGGTTTGCTTCAGATATAGTATACATCCGGTGAGCATGAAGTTAGTAAGAGAATATTCAAGTATTTCATGCCAGAACCTCTCTTGTGACAACCTCTCTCTGCACCAGCTATATGCAATTGAACAGGAGGCGACGTGCCGAGTTAGTAAATGCTGATCCAAGTAAAGGTACATTTTAAAATAGCCGCAGCTGAGAGTGTACACGAAGACCGTAAAAATTCGGCGCCGTTCGCAGCAACTTTTACGTCGAGATCTTAAATTGAAAGCGTACAAAATACAGCTTGCGCAAGAATTGAAGCCGCTCGATCTTCCCAAGCGACATCGCTTCGCTCTATGAGCTTTTGAAAAGTTCCCAGAAGATCCGACGTTTTCGAGTCAAAGTTTGTTCAGGCCTATTTCTGGCTCAATGGGTATGGAAACAAGCAAAATTTCCGAATTTGGGACGAAGAGCACCCTGATGAGATTCAAGAGCTGCCATTTCATCCAGAAAAAACAACGGTTTGGTGTGGTTTGTGGGCCGGTGCAATCATCGGTCCATATTTCTTCAAAAATGATGCAGGTGAGAACGTAACCGTCCATGGCGACCGTTATCGTGCCATGATAACCGACTATTTGATGCCTGTAATTGAAGCTCGTGATCTTCTCGTCATTTGGTTTCAACAAGACGGCGCCACTAACCACATATCGCATCAATCAATGGATTTATTGAGAGAACACTTCGGTGAGCAGATAATTTCACGTTTTGTGACGGTCGAATATCCACCAGGATCGTGTGATATCACACCGTTAGAGTTGGATTCAGGCCTTGGATGGACTATCTGAGACACAGCCGTGGCCAACATTTGAGAGAGATAATCTTTTAAAATTAAATGCCAAAGAAAGTTCTTTCGAATGATCATAATCTCCATTAAATTTGAAGTTTCTGTGTTTTTTTTTTCTTTAAAAAATTAGGGAATTTCGAAGTGGTTCACCCTTTAAATGCTGAATTGCCATGTGTGCTGCTGTAAATTCTTTCCGGTCCAGAGTTAATCACTGCAGGTCAAGTAGGATGTTCTATGGAATTTGATGTTAATAATTGAAATCGTAAATCTTGGTTTGCGCTGGTCAATCTTAATTACACTTTTAAATCTTTTTAGGAGATTTTGAGTTTTGAGAGGTTAGAGAATAGCATTAACATTTAAATTTCCCACGCAATTTTCATTTACCAGCTCAGCATGTCGCTAATCTTAATTTCGGATTGTGAGGTAACACAGGAAACCACCCCTCCTATTGGTTCGCTTTGAATATGTCTTTTCGGCTCAGTTTATTCAAAATTTCTTTCAAAAAGACTTTCAGCAGCAACAGTAGATATCTCAGTGCTCTACGCAAGCAAACTGGTGCAAACTACAGTACACCCTCTAGGAAAGTAGAAGACCCTCAAGTGAAACAGTTAATTGCTTGAAGTGATTAGAAAAAAATCTAGCAAATTCTTTTCGACAATTAAACAAAGAATCAAAAAAATTTTATTTGGTATCATATTTTTTTATGTGTTTGGTATTCATATTCGTATCGGCTTTGGTTGTGTTGTTCGACTCGTATCACCTTGTTAACAAATATTTTTTTGTTTTCAAGTTTTGGAGTATTTATAATTTTTAGTTGGAGGTTAGCAAGAGAGCACGTGAAATGATGAAAGTACATACAAGTGTTTTGATGGATGATGGATGATGGAAATGATAAGATATATGTTTTCATGCTTACATATATATATGCTTTAAAACCGCTGAAGTGATTTTCGGCCGAGCTCCTCCTTCAATTTGCGGTGTGCTCCCCACACTTGGACTGTTTGACATTCCCTGCCATGGGAGGGGAGACCGCAATTAGAAAAATTAATTTTTTTTTAAATTTTGTAAACTGGTCGGAGAGAACTCGAACCCTGACCAACCGAATGGCAGTAAGCACTGCTAACCACTCGACTATTGTAACCGCCGTTGTGATGTGCTGAGATAAGTTTTGAATAGCAATAATAAAAATTATATACATTGTTTATCTAACGGTTGTTGAACAATTTTTTTATGAATTTAAATACTTAAGTAGAGGCAATGCTCCTCTAATTTTAGACACTCGAGATCATGTGTAGTATATCATGCCACAATTTGAGAGGATTTAGAACCAAATACTCGTATGTACGATTTGGGGTTTATAGACTGCTGATAAGAGCGATATACTTGTAAAGACCAATTAGGGGCTTAGAAGCGAGTTGACGTGAAGCAACAACTTTAACCGCCCATTGCTTGTTCAACACAACGCAGGCCATAACGGATCACATCATTGTTGTTAGTCTGAAGAAATGCGACCGTAAAACCGCATTACTTCCAAAGTAGTCACTGCACAGTTGCCTAACAGCTCGACGAGTCAAGACGGTGCACCACAGGTCGTTGTTAGAAATATACAAGTTTTTGCCGATACAAAAAAAAACAAAAAAAAAAAAACAAACAAAAATAAACAAAAACAAATAAAAATAAATAATTAAATATTCGCGCAGTTAAAAGAAGTGAAGTGAATGAAATATATAAATAAATGAAGAGTAGCTGCTGTTAACTGTGATAAAAATTTCAAAATTCAATTCGAATACACTAAACGGAGTGAAAGAGTTGAGCATTATAATTGAAAGTAGTGGAAAATTTCTGGTTTAATTTGTGTTCACTGAAGTGGTGGTAGTTTGTGTGCTGTGAGTTTGTGTAGATCTTTATAGAAGTTGGGCGAGGAGAAAGGAGAACAAAAACTCAAACGATGGCGAAGGAAAATCAATCCAAATACCAGTACTTGGCCGGGATATGCGGTTAGTATGGGCGTATTTGCAATTTAAGGGGCTTTTAAACAGATACCGGCATACTACATGCATATATATATAAGTACACATGTACTTTGAGGTTATCCTTCTCAAGATAAACATAAAATCGTGCAAATTAATTCTTTGCCAAGACATGTGTGAAGTTTTCATTTCGAAAAGTGTTCAAAATATGTAATACTTGTTTGAAATTTTCAACTTCTTTTCCTTAAATCAATTCTAAGAAATATTTCCCTCTAGAAATCTAATACGAATTTGAAACTAAATCAATACAATACTGATATGTAAATATTTTTATCAATACGATTCTAGGTTCTTCGTATTAAAAGAAAATCTCGTTGTTACATTAAAATAAATTTTTGAATATAATTTTAGTTATTTTTATTTTATTTTTTCAATAAAATATAATGAAGCAAGAACTGCAAGGAAATATAATTCATAAAAAACAAAAGCCATACAGTCGTGCCTGGCTATAGTGAACACCCACATTTTTAACAGAAGTATCTGTGTATAGTGAACAATCCAAAAAAAAAAAAAAATTAAATTCTTAAGAGAATTTCAAAAGCATTTTCAAGTAATAAAAGCAACAAAAGCAACAAGAAGGACTCAAAAATGGAAGAGGTTATATCCTCAGCCTGTATTTTTGCAGTTTATTGTTTCAAAATCAGCTATTTCTTGGCCTTAGTCCTTAAACTTTTTTGTCGAGTACAAACCGATTGTAGTTGAAAGTGGACTTTTTTATGTGTATTTAAAAGTTTCTGAACTTGAATTGAATATGAATATAAAGTGTATTTTGAGCAAATAAGCTGAGGTCTTGAATAAACATTTCCAAATTTATATTGTAAATAACCTCAATACTGTGAACAGGTCTTGCAATAATTGGTTCACTACATCCAGACACGACTATATTTACTTAGAACGATAAAAAAATATTATTTTTATTTAGACAAATTTAGGAATTTCATAAGTTCTGGCGGCACTGTTGAAAAATAATTATTTATAAAATAAATTAAAACTTTTTTCTTTAACCATCCTAATGTATACAATAGCCGAGTGGTTTGAGTAGCTACTGGCCGAGTGGTTAGCGGTGGAGTAGTTACTGGACGAGCTCGGCCAAAAATCATTTCAGCGACTACAAATCGACTATTATGAGTATATATAATTTTTATATTTGTTTGAATACACATAGGAACTTTTTTTACGCAGTTTCCTAGAGAAAATCAAAAAAATTTTGCGACTATTTTCCACTCTAGCAGCATTTTTGGCGTCATGCCTATATCTTTGCCGACGTTTTCAGTAACTGTACACATTTTTCGGAGCTTCCAAAAATGTCAAATCATCTGATTAGCACCGAAAAATCCATTGCACGACTATTTGCGTAGATTTTGTATGAGTTGTTATATAATATGTCGCATAATGATTGGTAGATTATGTGCCATTTAAGTGCAGATAAGAAATAAAATTAAAAATTCCTTGGCGACTACACCACAAGTAGCAGAGTTATCGAAATAATTTTAAAACGGCGCGTCTGTGGCCAAGACAAGTGCTATTCAAGTGTAGAGATTTTTTGTTATTGAATACGCTTTAGACAAGTTTTTTTTTTTTTGTATCTTAAATGTGTATAAATTTTAATTATTGAAAGTGAATTCCAGCATTATTCTGTAACTATGTAGTATGGGAAACGCGGTCCGCTGGTTATTGGCTTCGACTGGCGCCAAAACTATTGTTAAACAGTCTATAATTTTGCAACGACGTAGTTTTTTTTTGCTGTGAATGGGATTAGTTAGATGCTTTGAGGGAAATTAGATGTGATGATAAAAACTTCGGGATTGCATCATTTGTTTTGTTAGACTTCCAATAGAGGTTATGTTAACACTGTTTTTTGTAATCAATGCGACTGTAACTACACCTGTTGGAGTCTTTTGCCCTCCATACAAATGATACTAATATTGAACCCCCCTCTGAAATTGGGTCTCTCTTTCACCTACAAGGTTCATCAATGGAGAAGATCAACTCCTTATGAGCCAAAAGATGTCTCGTAAGGGTCGCCTTGAATCGGCGATATAGTCGGGCAACTAAAGTAAAGACAGAAAATTATGCTTATCAAATATCTATCATTTTCTTCATCATATATATACGAGGGTGGTTTGATAAGTCAGTGACTTTTTGAATACAATATAATTTTTCGGCAAATAAGCGTGTTATTTCTCAACATAGCTTCCTTTTAGCTCCATACATTTAGTAAAGCTTTCTTTTCCCATTTTTGTATTCCTTTCAAATAATAACTTTGCTGAATGCCCTCAAAATAAACGTTTGTTTCTGCGTTGACCTCTTCATTCGACCTGAATCTTTTATCACCCAGCTATTTCGTCAGGTTTGGAAACAAGAAATAGTCTCAGGGGTCTAAATCTAGAGAATATGCTGGATACAAATGTGTGCACCCGTGCTGGAACAGCATTTTTTTCACCAAATTTGGTCGTTTCTGTTTCAAACCAGAATCGAATTTGCCGAAAAGCTTGGAATAATATTCGCAGGAGATGGTTTAACCCTCTTCAAGGTAGTCGATGTGAATGACACTTTGTGGATCCAAAAAAAATGTGCTCATGGCTTTGTTGGTCGACAAACCCACCTTGGCCTTCTTTGGTGCACGTTCACCCGGAGAAACTCATTGCCTTTCTGATTATTCTTTGGTTTCTTGTGTGGTGTGATGAATCCGGTAAAGAAATGACGCAACAATTCATTTGGATTGCGGTTAAATATCGCCAAGCACTCCTTTGAAGTGGTTACGCGGTTGTGTGTATGGAAGATGTGTGCACCCATCGCGCGGATAGCGTTTTCTTATCGAAATATTCTTTTGAAAAGTGATGTACCTGCTCAGTTGAGATGCCTACAGCCTCAGCCACTTCACGAACTTTTATTCTACGATCGTTCACTCCTTAACCATTGAAATGGATGGCACAGAGTCCCATAGTATTTTTCAAGGCTTCCCTTGGTTGCGGTGGTGGTTTTTTATGAAAATTCACGAGGTTGTCTGCTTTCAATGGCTGTCAAACACAAACCAAATGACGAAGATTGCTCAAAATTTTTCCGCAGTGTATTAATCGATAAGAATTGTCGGGATTGGGGTTGTATTTACAGTAGCTGTGCGGGCTAATTCAAAAAGTCACTTACTTATCAGATATCCTCGTATATATATGTACATTATACGTACGTTATAACATATACATATATATATACATATTTATATGAACGTCAAAACTCAAGAAACCCAAACTTTCCATTTTTTAATTATAAAATAAAATATTTTCTTAAATAAGCTACTCCCATAAATTTTGATGATATCTTGTGATAATCTCATGTCTTCATGACCTCACTGGATATACACACACAAAAAATTCTCAAATAACTATATATTTGTTTGTTTAAATTATTTTATTTGCCAACATCTGTATTATTTTTTATTTTTGCGTCCATAAATATATTTTTATTTTAAATATAAACGTTGGTTGCTATTTACTTACATACGTATTTATTTATCTAACATCGTAAAACAAGTACACATTTGCAAATATAACTATTAGGGCTGGAATAATCTAGGCGCACACAAATTTCATTACGCAAAGCCTACGGCGTCTTCAGGGGGCTTACGGTTGACGGTGTTAGCTACCTTGCGATCTTCCGCATGGCCATATTCTGACATGTAATAAAAGGCAGTTCATAAAAATCCATCAGCCGTTCGGAGGTAACTTAGTATGAATTGGAGGTCTCTCCGTTTGCTGGAAAAGCGTTCAGACGCGCATCGCAAATAGAAGTGGGAGCTCGGTCGAATAACGCTTTGGCGGTTATAAAGCGTCAAATATATATATTGTAACGATTTTCCGTAATTACCCTCGATGATTTCCCGAATCCTTCGAGTTCGCTCACTGCATTGCTAAATAAAAGTCATAAGAGTTGTTCGTTCAGCTTCTTAATTGCCAGAATTTATATTATTTTCCGCTGCACACAGTTTAGCCTTTTCTAAAAATACACAGCTCACTCCAATGTTAACTTCACTGCGCTCTCTCCTCGTCTATCTGCAATAGCTGCTGTCGCTCCTTCTGTCTGTCCTTCATGCTTGGGATTTCCATCACATGACCACTCTTCTTATCTGTCCTTCATGCTTGGGATTTCCATCACACCGCTACTCTCTTTCTGTCATTTATGCTTGGGATTTCCATCACAATATATTTAAAAAACCTTACAAATTTTTCCATAGACTAATATGAATGGATTTCTTTGTCTTAACAGCAAATATCATCACAATATCATATGGCGGCTTCTGTGGTTGGCCCTCAGCGAGTTTCCTGCAACTGCAATCTAAAGATAGTCCGCTCGAGACGGGACCCATGTCGAGTTCAGATGTTGGCTGGGCGGGTTCTATGGTTTGTGTTGGTGGTGCGTTTGGTACTATGTTTTGTTCGTGGTTTGCCGATCGTTTTGGACGCAAAAAGTGTATGTTGCTGGTGGCGTTGCCGTCTTTGGTGAGTAGTAAAAAGCAACAACTATGACTAGTTGCTGTAATTTGCCGATAGTAACTAGTTTTGGAACCAAATAATTTACAGTTTATGTAACAGTACTATGTTTTTTTTGTTTTTGTTTTTGTAGATCGGTTGGTGGATAATACCGTTCGCTACCACACCAACACACCTGTGTATTGCTCGTGTCTTTGGTGGCTTCGCTGGTGGTGGGATTTTCACAGTTGTACCGATCTACACTACCGAACTGGCGCAAGATCAGTATGTATTGCCGACACTGCTAGAAGTTTTAACTAGAAAAGCTCTAACAACTTGAAAACTCTTTCAGTGTTCGCGGCATTTTGGGTACGGTGTTGATGTTAACATTCAATTTTGGTATACTCTGCGCTTTCATACTGGGCCACTTCTTTAGTTACGACATTGTGGCTTGGATTATGTCATCGTTGGCCGTTATATTCATCCTTTGTTATCCATTCATAAAGGAGACACCTCAACATCTCTTAAACAACAATAAAGTTAAGGTAAGACTATCTGTGCCTTTCAGCCGGCTGTCCTCAGGCAATAAAATGTGGAAATTTTTCATTACTTACTTTCAGAAAGCTGAAAAATCGTTGAAATATTTTCGAAATATTCGCGCGCTTTCACATGAATTACCCGAACACTTCAAGTTCGAACTGGATAAATTGAAGGGCGATGTTAAGCAAGGCGATGATGAAGAGAACAATGCGATTACATGGCGTGATATCAGTAAGTTCAGCTGATCCCCTCAATTATATACGAGAAGTACGATTTTATTGACTAAATATTTTTGATATTTGATTTCAGACGATCCTAAAACTCGTAAAGCTTTACTGATTGGTATTGGTGTAATTACTTTGATGCAGTTTTCCGGTTGCTTTGCTATGCTCAACTACGCTGCCAAAATTTTCCAAGAGTCCGGCTCCAGTTTGTCGCCCACCATATCGACTATTATTGTTGGTGTAATTCAATTGGTCGGATCTTATTTTTCCACATTGTTAGTGGAACGTGCGGGTAGAAAGGTGAGTCGTTGATTTTCAAATGAAATTGGCTAAAAATTTCAAAAAAAAAAAAAGAGCGGTACCCTGGTGTGCTTCGTTACACCAAAATAAATATTGTAAAGAGCGGAAAACTTAGAATTTTTTTGATATTAAAATTTCAATTATTTGTCTTATTTCATAAGTTTTGTTTATTTCTTAGGCAAATTTCGTCTAAAATCATTCCCGATTGCTTGGAATCATCAGAAATGCTCTGATGTTTCATTGGGCTTCACCACATCTCCAGATCCATTTTTGCTGTGTTTCCACTTAGTCGAAACTGAAATTTTTCAATCATGTGAAGAAAACTTTTTTTTTGATGCAGATTGCGGTTAAATACTTTATGAATAGTGCGAGAAAACTGTTTTTGAAAAATTCCTAATTAAAAACCTTGCAGTTCGGTTTGACTTTTGTCACGGTAACAAGTCTAGCAATATGATTTCGAAATCAAATTTCCGGCTCAGAAACAGATTCCTCTTCCAGTAATGAATCTTATAAACTTGTCCTCTCTTTGCCCGTTGGCTGAGAAACCCACAACTTCTCAGGTACAAAAGCCTTTTTTTCATGTTTCTCAATTTTGTGCAAAAGAAAAGGTAAAGGACTTGGTTTTTATATTGAGCAAGCACTATCCCTACAGTCCTACTTTGAAGCAACTTTGTCCAAATATAAAGTTCATGACAAACATTCGGAAAATTCATCTAAATTACTCGGAGCAGTACAAGAATACAATGCTCGACATAACACAGAAAATTCAAATTTCATGAGGGAATGTCATTCGAAATCATTCGAAAGAACATTCTTTGGCATTTATTTTTTGAAGAATATCTCTTTCAAATGTTGGCCGCGGAGATCACGAACTTCAATTTCAGGCATCAAGTAGTCGGTTATCATGGCGCGATAAGGGTCGCCATTGACGGTTACGTTCTCACCGGCATCATTTCTGAAGGAATATGAACCGATTATTCTATCGGCCCACGAGCCACACTAAACTGTTTTTTTTCTGGATGAAATGGCAGTTCTTGAATCTCTTCAGGTTGGTCTTCGTCCCAAATGCGGAAATTTTGCTTGTTTACATACCCATTGAGCCAGAAATACCCTCATCGCGGAAGAAAATTTGGCTCGAAAACGTCGGATCCTCTTGGAACTTTTCAGGAGTCCATAGAGCGCTGCAATATAGCTTGGGAAGGTCGAGCGGCTTCAGTTCTTGCACAAGCTGTATTTTGTACGCTTTCAATTTAAGATTTCGACGTAAAATGCGCCAAGTCGTTCAATACGTCAGTCCGAGTTGCTGCGAACGGCGCCGAATCGACTCTCCACGGTTTTCGTGTACACTCTCTGCTACGGCCGCTATATTTCTAACACTGCGTGCTGAACAGTCGAATATTATCCAATAATGAATGCTGGGTTCTCAAGATGGGTGATGAATAGTACGCTCAGTAGGCCGATTATGTTGACCAAAAGTTGAGCGAAGCGCGCGAAACACTTTCTTCACAAAATGCCATAAATTTGAATGATTTGTAAACGTTTTTCAGGCGTAAGTCTTCCATGATGAAATGCAATACTGAACCAAAATAACATGACAGCTTGACACGACTCACGCGTGATCTGTCAAAAAAAAAAGGCTATTGAAAAAGTACCTCTGTTCGGATCACCCTTTATAAACATAATATTTCAAGAAATACAAGATGGTCTACTCTAAAATACTGTAGTATGATCTTATGAGTTTCCTCTAGTATCATCATAACCTTCGATTTAAAGTTGGTTCAGTTTATCCATGCTTACTGATAAATGGAGACACTTTGATGAATGGAAAACTAAATATTTTTTGAACAATTCATAATTTTTTTTTTAAACAAATGTACAGGTTGCCAGTGAAGTCCGCTACGTCTGAGCTTAGTTTTAAGCCCGGAATTGCTACGAGTAAATAACAATTAACTCAGAAATTGAAGGTTCTAATGTATTGTGTTTGATTAAATATTTTACATAACCTTTAATTCTGCCTCTTCATACTACTTTCAGCTTCTCTTGCTAATTTCAACCATGGGCATCGCTTTGGGCCACATAATATTCGGCACTTACACATATCTCGATGTTCTTGGCTACGATGTGCATGCCTTCTCTTGGGTGCCGGTGGTTAGTTTCTCATTCACCATTTTCATTGCCAGTTGGGGCCTAATGGGTCTGCCCTACTTGATCATAGCGGAAATTATACCACCAAAACTGCGCAGTCTGGGTTCGATGACTTGCATGATACATATGTGGGTTACAGGTGTAATTATGCTGAAGGTGAGTATTAAAAGCTAAAAAAAAGTGCCTTTTACACACACACTTAACTTCCATTTAACTCTCCTACAGTTTTTACCGTTGATGACTGAGGTGCTCAGCATGCATGGCATGGTCTTCGCCTTTGCTGGCGTTTGCGTTTTTGGTATTTTATTCATCATTGTTTTTGTGCCCGAAACTAAAGGCAAGTCCATTGAGGAGATCCTTGAGATTTTGTAGTATTGAAACGACCAGTTATGTATATATGTACTTAAGCGGAAGTAGTCTCGTGTCGTCGGTGTTTTGTTTTCTTAAGTTACTTAAGGCTCCAGCTATTCGTACTTAAATCTAGAGTATTTTGTTCATCTTTATTATGTACAAATTTCGCTCAAATGGACTGAAATTTATTTATGTAAGTGTAAAATGGAACAGTATTTGTTGCCAACGAATGAATGTATGTATGTATGTAAATATGTACTTGTATTATGTATATGCCAATATTAAGCTACAACAATACTTAATTCTAATATATAAATATGTATATTTGTATATTTGTATATTTGTATATTTGTCAAAATATATTAGCAATATACAAGCCTAAAAATACATACATACATATTTAATACAAAAATTTCAATTTTATTTTATGATTGTTTTTGTTTTATACGATTAGTCATCATTCTGTAATTAGGGGAAAACACGGATTTGGCGATTAAATTTTTTGAACACGAAATTCATATGAAATAGTAATAATAGAATAATAGAAAAGAATAATAGAAATCTTGAAAAAAATTTGAAAATTGCCACCAAAATACGAATTTAGTAAAATTTAAATGGCAAATAACCATAACGGACCTTGAATGCCTATACCGGCTGGATTGTCGGAGCTGTGTGTTTGCCGCTCATCCTTCGTGCTTTCGGTATTCTGCGCTGAGTGCAGTAATGTTGCCGTTTAGAGAATCTGTGATGTTCACTGGGCGTTCAGCGCGATAAAACATCTGAGTGCATCGTTAGCACTGACAGTTTTGAGTTGAGTTGATCTTTTGGCCCATTGTGATACCAGTGTGAGGATCCTATCTCCTTCTCAAGTGCGGCAACCATTTAGAACATCTGATAAACGCAGTGAGATTTTTAATGTTAAGTGCTGGACAGTGGCAGAGGTATTGATCGAGAGAGACTTCCCGTTCCACAGCTTTACAGCTACGATAAAAGTTGTTTGAGTAACATACCATTCTTGTACCATGACTTCTCATTAAGCAGTGTCCAGTTCCAGTTCCAGTTACGTCAGCTGTTAATGGCCTCTTCTGTGAAATCCCAAAAAAAAACAGCTGTATGTTGCTGTAGATAGAGGTATACCCGCATATTGTGCAGAGTTCGTATTCGTTTACGTAGGTCCTTATCTCGCGAGTTCGTCCGCTGCACAGTTGCCCGGTATATCTCTATGTCTGGTCGTGCTGCATTTCCTCGAAAGTCTATATTGAGTACGCTCCTATATTTTAATGCCACTTTTGACGTAGTAAATATGTATCTGATGGCAGCGTGATTGCCGGCGCATATCGTGGCAGATTCGTGGGTGAATATAGATTTAATCGTTTTTTTAAAATGGAACGATTATCCGTTATTCCTTGTCAATTTTAGTTTTTCGACAAAGCGGTTTCGGCGTTCCGCCATCTTCAATGCCTAGTTTCGTTCTCAATCTCGTTAATCAGCCATTCGGAGGCTTCCGTGGTAGCAGTAAATTCGGCTTGAAAGAATTGTGGTGGGTAGTTCCTTGTTGCCAAGTCGAATGAGCTCTATAATATCTTCTAGTTCGGAAGACTGTGTTGGGACCCAGGCCTAGGAACGTAGCCTGCTTAGATCTTATTCCGGTGCACTGTCACCAAATTCTTTCGCAATCTCGCTGAAATCTTGCAGTTGGGGCTTACCGATTCGAGATGAGAAGTTGAGGTCCTGTGTTTATTGGACTCTTCTTCCCATCATTAGGAGTTGCTTCCACTTTTGGGACTAACTAAGCATTGGTCTCGAGGGGTCGGGTAGTCGAAAGAGGTTCTATCTAAGCGGGCAGTGTGGGCACTTTCTGCTCCGTCGTTGCGCTTGCTTAAGACATTGATGTCGCCGTGTCCATTGGTGACATTTTTACCCGTACAGGGATCCGAGGCTGGAAGTTTATTTTTGCTACGTACTAAGATGAGATCTTTCAGTGGCCAACAAAATGGGAAAGGGGAAGAGACTATCGACTGCGATAGAGCCTCGTGCTGCATGCAGAAAGTCTTCGTTACTCCCGGAGGTGGACCGGTTTCCGGGAGAAAGTTTGGTGTTACCAGATTGACAGTATAACAAACTTATAAAGGGTGATCCAAGTATAACTACTTTTTTCAATAGCCTTTTTTTTTCACAGATCACGCGTGAGTCGTGTCAAGCTGTCATGTCAATTTTGTTCAGTATTGTTTGGGATTTCATCATGGAAAGACTTACGCCTGAACAACGTTTACAAATCATTCAAATTTATTACGAAAATTCACGTTCTGTAAGGAATGTGTTTCGCGCGCTTCGCTCAACTTATGGTCAACATAATCGGCCTACTGAGCGTACTACTCGTAACACCATCACCCATCTTGACACCCAGCATTAATTATTGGATAACATTCGACCGAATAGACCACGCCCAGGAGGCAGTGAAGAAAATATAGCGGCCGTAGCTGAGAGTGTATACGAAGACCGTGGAGAGTCTATTCGGCGCCATTCGCAGCAACTAGGAGGGACGTATATATGGAACGAATTGGCATATTTTACGTCGAGATCTTAAATTGAAAGCGTATAAAATACAGCTTGTGCAAGAACTGAAGCCGCTCGACCTTCCCAAGCGACATCGCTTCGCTCTATGGGCTCTTGAAAAGTTCCTAGAAAAGATCCGTAGTTTTCGAGCCAAATTTTGTTCAGCGCTGAGACTCATTTCTGGCTCAATGGGTATGGAAACAAGCAAAATTGCCACATTCAGACGAAGAAAAACATTACGCGTGTCATTCGAAAATCGAAGACTCAACGGATGGACCATCTGAGACGTTACCACTTACCTAAAGTGAAAATTGAATTTTCATCTGAATGTTATTTAAGAAAATACAGTGTCGCAAGGATGGACATTCAAATGCAAGTATGCACCAAGATATCCTTCCAGCGGAATATGCTAATTTTGAGTCGTCTCGTTTACCATGGGACTACACTAGTATACTGAAGAATTCTCTGCATTTGACAAAAACACATAAGAAATCTACAATAAAAAGGCAATTATTTTGATAATATTTTTTATATAATAAATTTCATATAATACAAATTTTCACAATATTTTATAGCGATAATTATTTGATATAAATTATATACATACATATGTTTGCATATTTATATACCTCATACATATTTTTTCTTATCCATATAATATAAGGGGAATTTGTGTGATTGTATTCGTTTCATTACTATTTTTTTGTATATATATATATGCATATGTATATATGTTTGTTTATGCATATAAACTATTTAACCGGAATCATGACTAACCTACATATTTGTATATATATTAGAAATTAATTTAAAAAAACAAATTATATTAAATTCTACAATTTCTATTTCTATTTTGTTGTGGGCGTGCATTTATAAATTTATTTATAAAACTAGAATACTACATCACAGTAATTTTCAAAAGACAAACAAACAAGAAAAAAAACCACTCTATTACTTGTATGCGTATGTGTGCGCTACCATATTTTAAGGTTATTTAGCAGTTATTTCTGATTACTGTAGTAATTAATTATTAATTAATATTTAGTTAAATATATAATAAAATATAATACAAATTCTAATTGAAATGAGAAATATAAAAATTATTTAATTTTTCCCTAACTTTCCTCTCTTTTTTTTGAAATTTTATTTATCTTAACTTTCATTTATATAGCACATTTAAAACAAGAAGCGCGAATAAAAAAATAATAATTTGCTGTATTTATATGTATGTATGTATGTATGTTTGAATATGAAACGAATTTTGAGTAAGGAAAGTTTCGCTTTTTTTATTTTTACTTTTTTTGTTTTCTTCCGCTGCGATTGTGAATATTTTTGTTTGTATTCTTACTGGCCTAAAAAAGTGATGTTTTTTTTATATATAATTTTTTAACACATAAAATTTTTCATTAAAATAGCGTTTAACATGACATATGCACGTACATACATATAGTGGATTTAAAAAAAATTCTTAAAAATTAAAATAACTAATAATAATTGTATATAATTGTACATTGAATATATGTATATATGTATATATATATATTAGTATTTAATGTGTGAAAATTATACGCTACACCATAATGTCTGCATTAGGGTGGTCTAATGCTATATTTTTTTCGAATGCGCTCCGCAATTTCGTAGCAAACATATTTTCACCTCAAAACACCATTTTTATGCCGACGAATATGTCTCTACTAGTTAAAGTCAAGAAGAGCCCTCTCCCTCTTCCTCGACATATTTCCGAACACTTCGTTCGTCTAATCACAAAGGCAAAAACAACATTTCATAAATTAAAATTGATCGAAATGGAAATGAAATCCTGAAGCCAATCTTTTTTCAATACAAGTATACATACAAATCAATCATCATTATGTCATATGTATGTGTATGTATGTCTGTATAAGGAAATGCCATTTGTGGATAAGAAAGTGTTTTTGAGTTGTTGTTGTTGTAGTAGTTCGATACCACACTTTCGTTTTCACATTGCGCTCACTGCACTGGCAAATATCACGTCTTGGGGCAACGCACGTAGCGCAGCACCGCATAGCCGAGGCAACGAAACACCACAAAGAACATCATTAGCACCAGCGTGTTGAGCCACAGTGGCGATGTGGAGTTTTGTGCCTTCAATATTTCCCCATATGGAATGAATGTGTTTGTGTTGTTGTCAGCACTTTTGCAGAATTCAAAACTGCTAGGGTTGCCACAGCTGCGGAAATGAAAACGAAAACCAACAAAAAAAAAAAAAAATTTTCTTAGAAATTTTTCTAAAAAAAAATTATTAATTTTCCTTCCACTCACCTAATCGCCGGCCCCTCGCGAAACTCTAGTATCTGCATATTTTGATACGCATAGTGTATCATGGAGGTGTAGCGTATCCAGCTTAGGCCTTCTGGAATGCGTGTGGATAAATAGCCTCCGAATAGTTGTGTCGCCAACGTGTAGAGTGCACTCAGCGTGATGCTCACATTCATATCCATGCAGCAAGCACCGATGAAGAAACCCACGCTTTGCGCCACAATCGTGTTGAGCAGCAGAAAGACCAACATCAAGGAGAACAGCTTGAAACTGGAATGAAATAAAATGTTAGAATGGGTCTTTCGAGCTAAAACGAAGTCCATAGGACTAATATTTTCAAGTAACAATCGACATTCTTCTGAATGCCGATTGTTTGAAGTAGACTATTGCAAGAAGTGAGAGGTTCGAGACTCAGAGCACAGGGGATTCAAAATGTAATAATCGATTCTAATTACTTTCGAAAGCAGAGGCAAAGTACTCACCTCGTGCAGCCCAACATTGGGTAGGATATCATGAGGTAGACGGTCGGCAGTGTCACAACCAAAGGCAATTCGCCAAACATTTTCGCCAAGTAATAGGCAGAAAGCCTATAAGCGCCCGAACGACGCTCCTTACTGATGACTTCGCGTTCGGCGGGGACTGAAATAATAGTAAAAAATAAAAATAATAAATAAAAAGCAACAGAAAATTTGTACTGCATTGTCCTATGCCTCAACTCACATGAATTTAACGCACCAAAGAGGGCGAATAACATCCAGTACGTTTGTGAGAAGAACATCCAGCCCTGCAAATCGTGTAGGAACTCTTCTGTGCGTGGGATTTGAAACCATATGGAACCGGCCATCAGAGCTAAACCGATTGTTTGAAACCAATTCAACTTGGATAGCATACGCGGCTTGGCCTCTTTGAAATTCCGACTGGACAACACACAGAATTGTGTGTGAAAACTGGTAGGATAGTCGAGCCATTCGGTATCACCACCACAAGTCTCATAACGCTGGCAATCGCTCGAAGTGGCACTGGAATTTGATTGGGAATCATGACCATACCACAGCTGTTGTGATGCCTCTTCATTTGAGTTCTGATGATCGCTTATGATCAGCATGGCATCATGATTGATATGGTTGTTGTGATTGTTATGTATGTCCTTGTAGTAGTTATTGATGATGTCGTTGATGAGCGCATCGTGCTTGTGTGATTTCTCATTGACAATTTCGGTGGTCGTCGTGTTGTTGGGCAACGTGCTGGCCGTGCCCTCAACAATGATGTCGCCATTGTGTCGGATATGTGATGCGTGGTTGTTGGAGTGGTGTTGCTGGTTGCGCTGATTGTTCGTATTCACCGTTATACAGTTACGATTCAAATAGTTACCGTGTGACTCTTTGGCGGCAATGAAAAGTTTCTCACGGATTTTCGGGTACGACTTCAGCTGCTCCACTGTTGGTAAGAAAGGAAATATGTACACAACATGTATGTATATGTATGTATGTTAGATGGCATGATCTGAAAAAGTGATTCACTCAATTAATTGAGTTAATCAAATACTTACAGACGAAATCTGCTGGATTGTAGTGTGGCTTGATGGCAACTCCGATATTCTCGAAATACGTATAAATATTATTCACCTCACCAAAGTAGGCGGTGCGACCGTTGTAGAGCAACAGCAGCTTGTCGAACATATGGAACATTTGCGAAGACGGCTGATGAACGGTGATCACCACGGTCTTTTGCTCTTGCACAGCATAGCGTTTGAGAAACTTCATGAGCGATATCGCAGAATGACTGTCAAGGCCGGATGTTGGCTCCTGAAAACAAAAACAAGCGCCATAATTAAAGCTAAAAAGAAAGAGAGTTCATTTAAGAGTATGAGTGGGGCCAAGAGCATATGGCAAATACTCTTTCATTTCCGGCCGGCTAAACACACACACGATAAAGCTTTCGTCACGCTCTTAGAACCAGTACAGCAAGCAGTATGTATGTATTGGTGTGTTGCGCTCTGCTCACCATTTCTTATTGAATTTTGTTTTGATTTCTCTCTTCTAAAATCTCGTATCTCGCATTTATACTCACATCTAACAACATCAACAATGGATTCGTCAACAACTCGCATGCGATATTGGCGCGTTTCTTTTCACCACCCGACAGTCCACGATTTAGATAATCGCCAAATTTCGTATGTTGACAAAATGTTAGCTCCAACGCCTCCAGTATACGTTCAACCAACTGTGTCTTCTCCACCTTTGGCATTTTCTCTGGCAGACGCAACATTGCCGTATACATAACCGTCTCTCTGAGGGTCAGTCCAGAGAAGAAGATTTCCTCTTGCAATACGTAACAGATTTTGCGGCGCCACTTTTTGGAGAGCGGCTCCCGATTTAGGTAAACGCCACCACTATCGAAGCGACGCTGCCCGCTGAGGCAATCGAGCAATGTGGTCTTCCCACTACCAGATGGGCCCATTACGGCTAAAACTTCACCGGGGCTGCAGCGTAAACAGCCAGCAGTCAATCGAGGAAAGCAAAACAAAGCCGAAATGCAAAATGCAATTGCCACAGAGTCGTCGAATGGCACAAAAGTAGATGCGGAGAATGGAGCACGAGGAATGTGGTACGAATAATGGTGCAATAGAAGAATGTGGAATTATAAAAGAGTAGAAGAAGAAGTAGAAAAAGAAAAGAAAAAAAGAGATAACAAAATTATTATGTGTGTATGTATGTATTAGATAAAAATGTGGCAGTATGTTTGTAGTTCAGTTGTGTTACCTTACTAAGCCACTCACATCGGAGAGTATCTGGCGTTCATTGTGTATTACATTCAGATTCTGGAATGACAATTGTAACGTACGATGATGGGGCTCCATTACGGATATGAAGGGAAATGTGGACATTGTTTGATCGCTGCTGGAATGAGAAAGAAAATAATATTTTCAGCAAAGAAACTCTAAAAATAGGTAATATCGTACATATGTATATAAGTATATTCATAGGTATGAATAAACATGCTTTAGTAGCTCCTCTTCGATGGATGGGAATATGTAACATTGGGAGCTTCTAACATTCTTTTTCGACATGAAATTCAAAAAAGTCAAGTGAATTTAATTTTAGAAATATTTCCTGCTAGAAATATACACGGTAAAGTTCACTTTCCCTCTCAAATGACGATTAAATTAATAGAAAATTCATTTTCTACGAAGATTTCAAGTTGATGGATAGTCGCAGCTGGAACAAATGAAGTTTCGACTAAAGCTGCAGAGCTTACCTGCTGGAAGTTGGGATAGTTGCGGTTGTTAGATTTTAACACTCTCAAAGTACTTGCTCAAAATTCTGCTTAAGAGTATCGAAAACAGTTCGCGGTTGAGAGACCATACGATAACAGCATCGTGGGCAGTGAGGGCAGAATCACCGCGTAACAAAAAGTCAACTGTCGTGTCGATTTGTTGAGATTTAAAAACATGCAGACACATACACATACACTTGCGCACACACATCGAAGGCAGTTCATTGCACTTTTTTTAATTATTTGTCTTTCGAGAGATAATTACGAATTAATATTTTTTGGACGATTTTTCAAGTATTCGAACATTTATTTATTCTTAATACGTAGTCTCTGGTACAAGAGTGGGGGAGAGTGTATATATATGAATATGTAAGTATGCCATTTGCATGTATTCGCATATGTGTATGTGTTTTCACTAAAGTCAATCCCTGCATTCTTCGGAGACGTGCAGAAAGGTTATGCGGAAACGTCCAGTTATGGCACTTACATACCTACAATTTGTATGTAAGCATGTCGGCATGCATTCATGTATTCTACTCCAGATATCGTTGTTATTGTATTGTATAAATGGGTGAATGATTTTTCTTCTAATGCCAATGAGAAGAGGCAGCAGAAACAGCAACAACGAAACTGGTGAGGAAAGCAGCTTTTACCAGAATGAATGATAGACAACAGATTCTTTTTCAACTTAACAAACACTTTCTATAAAGCTCCGGCAGCTCTGTGGCTTAGGGTGGTACGAAAAGTATCATTATTAGTAGCCAATCTGGCGAAAGAGATAGGAAATTTTTGTTTTTTGCTGTTTTTATAGCTTTCACGTACATTAAATGGATATTAACTTTGGTTCGAAGTATGTAAGTACCAGAAGGATAACAGATAGATCCACCAAAATTTATACCGAACGAGATATTTAAACCAAACTTGGCTTGTAACTGTTGTCTTGTGTGCGCAACGTTTTAGATTTTGAGCAAAAAAACTGAAACTCGCGACTCTATCCAGTAGCGATTGTAGACTAGACTAGAGACTATAATTTTCTTTGGAAAACAATAACTGTAAAATTATTTGTATTTAAATATCAACATTTTTGGATTTTGCGTTTTGGCTTTGTTAATCTCGGGGTTTTGTATTCAAAGGTTGAGATTTAGAATTTTGAGCCAATTACTCAGTTTTTGAGTTTCGGTTGGAATTTTGATTTCAAAATAAAATGAGAAGTAAGTAAAGGGGCTTTGTTAGGTGGTCAGTTTTTTGTGAGCCTGTATGGACGAGAGCTAATTTTTTTATTTTAATATTTAAATATATAACAAACTCACTAAAGAAGTTTTAAAACCGTTTTAGATTTTCGAAGCTGATGAGCCTCTTCTCATAAATGCTCATACGGTTTGAGAGGAGTTCCATAATTGTTTGAGTATTGAATTTCTTGGTTTTTTGAACAATTCTACCCTAAGCAAAAGTCAAGTGGTTATCAATGCGTATGATGAACATCCAAAATTATAGAAAATTCTATTAAGGGGTTAGGTGGGTTTGAAAATTTAAGAAAAAAATCGATTTTTGTTTGTTTTAATAAATCATAAAATATGTTTAAAATATTCTCATAAAACTTCAAATTTTTCGGAGTAAAATTCTAAGAGATAGATAGAAAATTTGATAAAAAAATATGTTTTTTTTTGTTCAAGGTCTGCCAAAAAATAAAATTTTAATTTTTTGTTTTTTCCTGCGTTCAATAACGAGATTTATCCATGTGCTAACGAAATATTTTTGATTTTTTGATTAAGAAGTTATGCTGTCCACGGCGAGAATATTTTCCTTTGAGACGTCAAGGGAGATGAGGTACCAACGGCAGAGTTTTCGGAATTTTTGCATAAAAATTTCACAAAATACTGTTTAAAGATGTATCTTTGGTATGGTAAATTGTTTGAATAAGATATATGATGGTATATAAAATGTAAAATAAAAATAGTGAAAATTCCTTTTTCTCACCTCTGAAACCCACCTAAGTTCTTAAAGAAAAAAAAAATGAAATAAAATTTTCTCGTTACCGTCGCCCCTCGGCAGAGAATGCCAACCGCTCGTAATGTATTTCTAACACGAAATAAAAGCTCCTCATAAAAATCTCCAACGATCGTTCAGAGGCGGCTTAGAATAATTGGCGGTAGGTCCCTCCATTTGTTGGAAAAACAGCTAAAAGAAAAACCAAAAATTGGTGGAGAGGCTCGGCCAAAAGTCGCTTCAGCGGTTACAAAGCGCCAAACATAAAAAATTCTGAAGTAAAATGAGGCTTTTATAACCAAAAAAAAAAAAAAATTAAAAAAAAAATTTGCAACTAACTTTGCGAAATTAGAAAAACTTTCAAACTTTCCCTCCGGCAACTTTAAATTTTACCAAATTATGAACAAACAAAATTTTTTATAATTTTTCGGCTCAAACTTTTGTTTTGAGGGGCTTGAGCGCCAGAAAAGCGCCGAAGGTCGATTTTCGTGTATTTTTCGACTACCCTCATCGCATATGTCTGTATATATATGTATGTATGTGTATATGTATACCTTTATGTTGTTGGTTTCTTTTTTGTCACACATCTTTGCATACCAACATGGTACAGATATGCTGTGTGTGTGTGTGTGTGTGTGTGTGTGTGTCCGACATGTAGGTGCATTTATGCGCTTTTTTAACGCATTCTACAGACTCACGCCTCGAGTCAGTAACTCTTACAAACAAATGAAACTCGTACGTATGTACACGTGAGTGTATATATGTATGGGGCGTTCGTGCCGGTTAGCTGCGTTAGCAAACCGGTGCCACTGTCATTTTATTTTAGTTTTTCTGATCTTGGTCTGATTACAGCGCTGGCACACATACTTATACATACACACAACAAATATAAATGCATATTAGTACATACGCACATACATGCAATGGGTGTTGAAAATTCATAACAAACGTACAAGCGCATGTACATGAGAATTCAAATACATATATGTACAGATGTATGTTTGTCTGTTTGCATGCGTGCATAGATATAAATATTTTCATTTGTTGATTTGTGGTTGTTGTTGCTGTTATTATTTTTATTTTTACATATGATTATTGTTATTATTATTATTATTATTATTATCGCCATCACTCAGTGCGTGTACGAGTTACGTCCAGGCCTTTTGTTGTCGCCCTATATACATACATACATACGAGTACATGCATATGTGTGTACATATGTATGTATGAGTGTGTAAATATAATATTTAAAAATTGTGTTGTTGTTGTTGTTGTTGTTGTTGTTGTGTCCGTTCGAAGAGTCACCGCTTGCTGGGTTTTTAATCTCATTAATACATTCACGCAATATTTGTCGAAATTAACATTTTTAATTTGTTTCTTTCACTTTTTTTTTGTTAATTTATTTAAAAAAAAATTTTTTTTAAATTTATTTTTCAACCACAAATCTTGGAAAATATTACTCGACCATGGGGGTCGTTGACTTCTTGCATATTATTGAGTACTTTAACGAATTAAGACAAATATTTTGTGTTGCATATATGTACATATGTATATCTGTATACATGTATGTATGTATATATGCATATGTGTTATGTATGTATTTGTGAAAGCGATGATATGCATTTTCTTATACCGCTATTGAGCAGACTGGGACTGCGAATTCTTGGACCAACTGAAGTTAACTTTTCAAAACACGAAGAGAGCTTTCTTTCAAGCTACTAAGGCATTTAATTATTTAGTCGTCAAAAAAAAAATTGCAGGAAAAGTTGTATCAGAGTAAGGGTGATACTTTTCGAGGTACCCTACGCGTGATGTTTTACACCAATGCCTGAATCGAAGCGGGATTGTCCTCATATACTTTAGACTTTGATGCGATGTGTGGGAAGCGGCGCCGTCTTGTTGAAACCAAATGTCGCGGAGATCACGAGCTTCAATTTCAGGCATCAAGTAGTCGGTTATCATGACGCGACAACGGTCGCCATTGACGGTTACGTTCTCACCTACATCATTTTTGAAGAAATATGGACCGATAATTTCAACGGCCAACAAACCACACCAAACTGTTATTTTTTCTTGATGAAATGACAGCTCCTGAATCTCTTCAGGTTGCTCTTTGTCCCAAATGCGTCAATTTTGCTTGCTTACATACCCATTGAGCCAGAAATGGGCCTCATCGCTGAACAAAATTTGTCTCGAAAACGTCGGATCTTCTTGGAACTTTTCAGGAACCCATAGAGCGTTGTCGCGTGGGAAGCTCAAGCGGCTTCAGTTCTTGCACAAGCTGTTTTTGGTACGCTTTTAATCTAAGATCTCGACGTAAAATGCACCAAGTCGTTCCATACGTCAGTCCGAGTTGTTGCGAACTTCGCCGAATTGACTATCCACGGTGTTCGTGTACACACTCAACTATGGCCGCTATATTTTCTTCACCGCGTGCTGGACGTGGTCTATTCGGTCGAATATTATCCAATAATGAATGCTGGGTCTCATGATGGGTGATGGTCTTGGAAATAGTACGCTCTGTAAGCCGATTATGTTGACCACAAGTTGAGCGAAGCGCGCGAAACAAATTTTTTACAGAACGTGAATTTTCATAATAAATTTGAATGATTCGTAAACGTTGTTCAGGCGTAAGTCTTTCCATGATGAAATGCCAAACAATACTGAACTAAAATACAACATGACAGCTTGAGACGACTCACGCGTGCTCTGTTAAAAAAAGGCTATTGAAAAAATTAACCATTCTTCGATCACATGCATGACGATTTTCTAATGAAACTCTCGGTGTGCTGGGCTCAGGTGACACCTTGACATATATGCCTAACCTACCCTACGTGCTGAAATCTGATGTTTGAAACGACCAGCTAAAAGTCGTTCTTGGAAAATGTTATTTCCAAGTATTTTTGCCTTGACGGATGACTTGATCAGGCTTAGACTTTTACACACAAACTTAGAAAACTTGAATGAAAAAACTTCGTTAAGAACCCAAGTGTTAACCAGAGTTTTCGTTTATTTGTCGACCTGAATTGCGTTCCGCATCTACTCAATGCTTTGCAGATACAGCCAAAATAGTGTTAACCGTTAGATTGCGTCTGTATGCGTACATAGTTAAGCTGTACGTGCGGCTGTACACGGCTCACGCAGGTAAGTCATAAAACTCTTTTAAGCTCAGCTGAAAATTGAAAGTAGAGAAAGGTGCGTAACTATGTACACACACACATACATACATATAAGTACGTGTGTATATGTTTATGTACATATACGAATGTTATGTAAGTAAGTAAGTTTATTGAAACTGCTAAAGTTATGTGCTGATTTCTGATGGACAACTGAAGTGAGATTTTTTTTTTAGTAAAGAGTTTCTTGAGTTGGTCCAGATCCAAAAAACCAAAGCTTAAGTAAATAAGGAAATGCAAAAAATAATTGTAAATATTTTAATTGAAAAATTATCTGTATGAGAAGGACTGAAGTGAAATTAATCAGTAAGGGAGACTAAGTTTGGGCGACACCGCACATAACATACACGTCTGATATATGTACTAAGTCCATAGATGGATAAAAAATAGAAGGCCTCTCATACAGGAGGTGGGTCTCTCTCTAGCGCTATATATGTATATCAGGCACTTTTGGTCGGAATTTCTTCCCCTTAAGTCGGAAGAAAGCCTTAAATATACGATCTTCAAAGTCAAGTGAGTGGTGGAAAGTAAAAAATTCCGTCATTTAGGGTAATGGCATAGTTAATGCCCGATTGTGTCCATATTTAATTAATATTCATACTAGGCCATGGGAAATATAGTTAACAAATTTTATCGAATTCTGTCCTCTGTCCAGTGGCATTGAAATATATGTAGTTAAAAGTAGCACTCAATACAACGTTTGAATATCTTTTGTGTTGTCCCGTGCGAATATCAATTTATTTACTTTTGTTTATAGCAAGTTTTGGAGGACCTAAACGCTTGTTTTACTTGTACATATATATGTCTGTATATATGTAATTGACGCTCTATTATCACCAAAATCGATTTTTTTGCCGCTCTTCTGCTCTGCAACCAAACCCATTCTTTCTCACATTTACGTTTCTTTGAGCCATGCCAAAAAGATATATTCATCTGCCGATGATCTCATAGCTGACATTCGCTTGACCCAATTCTTTGTGAGATTTGTGAGAAAAAAGGGATACACCCATTGAGGCAAATTAATGCAAAAAAAGAAGAAAGAATAAAAAATAATAGAAAGAATTTGTACACCCTTTTTATTATAACGGCATACAGACGAAGTATTGCAACACACACACATACACACCCACACACACACACAAAATAAATGACATGAGAAAAAAGTGCTGTCTTCCATGGCATGCCGAGGTCTTTATACCTTTCATGAATGTATCAAATTTAATGCAAAATGCAAAATTCAATTTCGATGATTTTCAGTGTCAATATTTATCTGAATTTAGGTGTGTCGAATACCAAATTTCAAGTCCTTAGTTTTTTCTTCATTGATTTCTGAAGCAAAACCTCATATCTGAACAAATCTGTTGTTTGGGAGCTATATGATATAGTCCACCGATCTGATCGGTAACGAGAATTGATCAGTATATTACAACAAAAAAAACAACAACAAAAAATGAAACTAGCATCCTAAGTTACGTTGAAATATCTCTAGAACTGAGAGATAAATTTGCGCTCAAACAGACGGACAGATGAGCATGGCTAAATCAACTCCGCTCGTCATTCTGATATGATAAATTTCGATGGGTCTATTTCTTCTCCTTCTATTAATATACCATTTCCTGTTCGTGAAAGGTATGAAAAACATACAAAGCGAAAGTGTGCCGTAATAAGCTTGGCTTCAGGAAGACAGCCTCAACTTCTAGGTATGTATGTATGTGCATATACATATCTGGGATATGGTTTTGTGAAATAAATATTAGAATTTGAGAATCTAAGCTGAGAACGGGCGGCTTTACGCAAATTAATAAATAAAAATTAAAAATTTCAATCAAAAATTGTACATGCGTACATATGCAGATATGTTTTTGAAGGGTGATCCAACTTTTCATTCAACTTTCGAAACGAAAATTCACGTTCTGTAAAGAATGTGTTTCGCGCTTCGCTCAACTTATGGTCAACATAATCGGCCTACTGAGCGTACTATTCGCAACGTCATCACCCATCTTGAGACCCACCATTCATTATTGCAGAATATTCGACCAAATAGACCACGCCCAGCACACAGTAAAGAAAATATAGTGGCTGTAGCTGAGAGTATGCACGAATACCGTTGACAGACGATTTGGTGCCGTTCGCAGCAACGCAGACTGATGTATGATGCAACGACTTGGCGCAGTTTACGTCGAGATCTTAAATTGAAAGCGTACAAAATATAGCTTGTGCAAGAACTGAATCCGCTCGACCTTCCTAAGCGACATCGCTTCGCTCTATGGACTATTGAAAAGTTGCAAGAAGATCCGACGCTTTTGACGTTTCGAAATTTTGTTTAGCGATAAGGCCCATTTCTGGCTCCATGAGTACGTAAACAAACAAAATTTCCGCATTTGTGACGAAGAGCAACCTGAAGAGATTCAGAGCTGCCATTTCATCAAAAACAAAAAAAAAAACAATGGTTTGGTCTGATTTGTGGGTCGGCGGAATCATTGGTCCATATTTCTTCAAAAACGATGCCGGTGTGAACGTTATCTTCAATGGCAACCGTTATCCCGCCATAATAACCGACTATTTGATGCCTGAAATTGGAGCTCGTTATCTCCGCGACATTTGGTTTCAACAAGACGGCGCCACACATCGCACCAATCAATGGATTCATTGAGAGAACACTTCGGTGAGCAGATAATTTCACGTTCTGGGCCGGTCAATGGGCCACCAAGATCATGGAATATCACAGCATTAGACTTTTTCCTGCCGGGATATATACAGTCTAAAGTCTATGCAGACAGTTCCGCTTAGATTCAAGCCTTGAAGTAAAATATCACGCGTGTCATTCGCCAGTTACCAGTCGAAATGTTCGAACGAGACATCGAAAATTTGAATCAACGGATGGACCATCTGAGACGTAGCCGCGGCCAACATTTGAGAGAAATAATCTTCAAAAAATAAATGCCAAAGAATGTTCTTTCGAATGATTTCGAAAGACATTCTCTCATTAAATTTGAATTTCTGTGTTTTATGCTTTAAAAAAGTAGGGAACCTCGAAAGGGATCACCCTTATTGTATAAAAAACAAATCGAATTTCGCTCCAATGATTATTAATCATAAAAACAGAAGAATTTTTGCCTTTTATATTTGCATAATCCCGTTTTGTATAGATCTGTGTGTGTGTGCGCGTGTGTATATGTGTGTGTGGTACACCAAACTTTCGGAATGTTTTCATTCAAAGCAACGCAAGTTTTATTGTTTTGATTTTTTATCGTGAATTTTTTTCTTTTTTTTAAATTTTTTTTTTTTGGCTTTTACCTGCTTTCGCAAGAGGTTATTAACATTAGTAAAAACGCAAAAATTACGTGAAAGTTGGGCAATATGCCGATGGCCGGCCAGCTGTGAGTGTATGCTTAACATACTCGCATAAGTGTGTGTATGTGCCTGTCTGTATCTGTATACAATACAACGAAGGGGCTGAACGGTTCAATCGGTCTAATCGGTGAATTTGAAGTAGCACGCAGCACGCAGCCAGGCTGTATAAATAAAAGCGTTTGAAATTCTTATCTCGTTAAGTTTTTTAAAATTTCTTCTTATTATTCTTCTTCTTCTTATTCGCTGAATACATTGACCGATATTAAATGGGCGAATCGAAGCATAGCTAAGGAACGAAAGAAAGTGTCAAAGCACCAGGCTGGGGTTCAGCGTTATCAAACAGCTAATAAATAGGTGGTTGCGGGGGCAGAGGGAGGACAGATGGGTAAAATGATGGCACGTTTATATGAAAATATGATTCCAAATACATCTAGGCAGGACTTGTGAGTGAAATGCAGCTGAGTGAAATTTCAAATAGACAAAACAACGCATATGCACATACACACACATACATACCCACACAAAAGTATACAAATTAAAATATATACACAAAGGTCATTGACAATTTAATTGTACCGAAAATTCAAATTTGGTTTCATACACACACACACACACACACCCCAATGCACCTCTGTGGCCCTCTGTCACACTTGGTAATCGCACATGCAAACCATCGCGACCGCCGATTTGTTGGAGTCCCATAAATTTCAACGCTGACTCAATTCGATTGGCGCTGGTTTTAACTGATATGGCAAATAAATAGTTTGTTGTGCTCTATGCTTTGCGTTTTTTTTTAGTTTTTCTAATCAAATTCAATGTGACTGCCTGAATGGGTGTGTGTGTGTGTGTGTGCTTGTGGAACTTCACGATTGCGACAATTGATTTTTGGTTTGACAAGACGATCTGATATGTGCGAATGTGTGTGTGCGTGTATATATACTATGTGGGGAGTGTATAGAATTCTCGCAAATTTCGCAAGTGAAAATATTTAGGTCACTGGAAAGAATTATTTTTGCAAATTATAGAAGCAGCAAACAATCAACTAAACCCATATGCTCACCAGTACATATGTGAATACTTATAAAATGAATAGAATATTCAAAAATTAGGGTGAAAAGTACGATTTGAAGATTGAATTGAAAAATTAAAACAAAAAACGATGACATCGCTGGCATTCCAAGCTCAAAGTGTCTGCAGTTTGCAGTGCTTCTTACCTCTTCAAACTTCTATTCCTTCCAGCTTACAGTTGTTGCCCCATGCTAAGATTCGAATAAAGAAAACATTTGAGGCAAGAGGAACTATAATTTCCGAGCTATTGTAGTAACGATATCAGCTTGAGCTTTTTTGTTTTGAAGCTTTTCTAAGTTAGCGACTGGAAGTCTGGACACAACCATGTCCTATAAAATCGATTGCCCAAGCACTCATCAGCAACATACTAGTCAAATACTAGTTCATTTATGCATGTTGTATTACTACTTCCGCAAAAAGATGCGTACTTTGAATCTCATATATGAAAGCGGTAAGCTCTAAACACTCGGCTATCCTTAATGCATACAGAGCGATGCCGAAAAGCACATTAAAAGATGATCCAATTCGAGAGTACCTACTTTTTTAATGAAGAAAAACACAGAAAATTGAAATTTAATGAGGGAATGTCATTCGAAATCATTCGAAAGAACATTCTTTGGCATTTATTTTTTGAAAATTATCACTTTCAAATGTTGGCTGCGGTTACGTTTCAGATGGTCCATCCGTTGAGTTCAATATACGATAACTCGTTCGAGCATTTCGACTGGTAACTGGCGAATGACGCGCCAAGGCTGAATCGAAACGGGATTGATCGCATAGTCTCTAGACTTTACATATACCCACTGGAAAGAGTCTAACGGTGTGATCTTGGTGGTTAACCGACCGGTCCAAAACGTGAAATTATCTGCTCACCGAAGTGTTCTTTCAATTTAAGATCTCGACGTGAAATGCGCCAAGTCGTTCCATACGTCAGTCTGAGTTGCTGCGAACGGCGCCGAATCGACTCTCCACGGTCTTCGTGTAAACTCTCAGCTTCGGCCGCTATATTTTCTTCACTGCGTGCTGAACGTGGTCTATTTGGTCGAATATTATCTAATAATGAATGGTGGGTCTCAATATGGGTGATGGTATTGTGAATAGTACGCTCAGTAGTAGTGGCATTCCATGATGCAATGCCAAACAATACTAAAAAAAAATAACTTGACAACTTGACACGAGTCCTGCGTAATCTGTCAAAAAAGTCTATTGAGTAAAGTACCTCTATTTGGATCACCCTATACTGCCGCAGAAAGAATATCTTTAAGAAGGACACGCCAGTGCGATGGTTAAACAAAATACAACACTCACTTGATGTGGTGAATAATCCCATTGATTGTGAATTGCTGCTGGATATTTGCCAACCAATGAGCAACTAGTGTCTTTAAATACTAGTTCTTAAGTAGAGCTTTTACAAGCGAGTGTCGCTTTTCACTGTGGGGACATACTACTTTTTGACCATTTTCTTCACTATGTTGTTGTTTTTTTAATTTTAATTTTTTCGTTTCTACGTTTTTTTTTTTGCTGTGGCCATGAACAATTGTCTTTAAGTTGTGAATTTAGAATTTTTCACTTTGTTCTTTTTTCCGCTTCGCTAAAAATTTGACCCAATTTTTTGCGACGTTCTTGCCTCGCTGCTTCTGCGGATTCCTTTACCATTCTTCCATACACATTGAATATATTCATATAAGCAGGTATGTATATGCTTGTGAGTTACTCAAAAAGCTTTTAAGCGTACATAAATGTTTGTTCGAAAATATATTTCGACTGACATACATACATACATACATATGTAAATGTACATGTGTATGCGCATAGAAATCTGGAGAGCGATGACACCCATATTTTAGCTTTCATTATTGTGGCACTTTTTTTCTAAATTTCGCTTCACTTTTTTTTGCAATTTCATGACAGAATTTGTTGATAATTTGCCATTTACACAAAACAAACATATATACTGTATAAGTAATTCGTTTTTGTTTTTTGTTTTTGTTTTTGTAGCTTCTTGAAGTGACACTTTATTTGGTCTTATTCTCCATCTATTTGTTATGTACATACATATGTATGTAGGTATTTTTCTCCATCTTCAATTGTTAAACGTCAATGTCATATTGATGTCTTTTTTATTTTGTAAATATGTTTATATGTGTATGTTTGTATTGCTGACTAATTAATTTTATGTGTCAAGGTCTCGATAATTGCTGACGGTCATACATTGCATTTGGGGAATTACATGGGACAACACAGAAGTTCGGACAGTTTTGTCCGTGAAAATAAATGAAATATGATATATACAAGTATATATGTACATACAACGAGTGTCAGTGGAGTGATCTTTCGCAATTAAGAATAATAGTAATTTGATTGTTTTTTATTCAAATTTCCCAAAGCAAATGAATATTTGGAATACATTTTGATTAGGCCCGTCCTTGCGCTTGATAAACAAATCAACACTTACCGCCAAAGGCATAGGGTAAGTGTGCTAGTGAACGGACGCCGCCTAGTAGTCGGACAGCACTACTTTTTTTTTAAATAAAAATTTAGAAAACTATTTTATATCAAAAAGATTTGCAATTGAATCAGAGATTCATTAAGTTGTATAAAAATCTTTCTTTGAATATTGAATTGGTTGTCATTGCGTTATTCTGAAGCTTTCTTAAGCCTCGTAAGTGAAGGTCATCATTAAATTGTCACACGGGACTTGCTTTCTTCGAGATCAAACATTTTTGTCATTAGCACTGTAAATAGTTTTTAAGTTTTAATCAGCAAAAGACCTCTATAAACATATACAGGGTTATCCATTGCGAGGTTTTCAAAATAAACGTAAACAAAATTCATTTAAAATAATTTCTTTCATGAAATTCCTTTTTCATTATTAAGTTTTGACCTTGGGCATTATTTGTGAAACTTTAGATCATTTAAAATGAGCGCCTAGTGAATTTTTGCAAACTTCGATCTGATTGAGGTAATTTTCGACCACTTTTTGATACATATTGGGCGGTATCTCAGCCATAACTTGACGAATGTTGGTCTTCAAGTGCTCAAGAGTTAAAGGTTTATCCGCACAAACACGATCCTTCGCATAGGTTCGCAAAATAAGTCCAATTGTGTCAAATCGTATAATCTTGGTGGCCGACTGTCATCGCCAAGACGAGAGATTACGCGGCTGGAATATTTCTACCGCAATAAAGCCATATTCGCTGGTGTTGTGTGGCATGTGGCACCATCTTGTTGAAACCACATATTGTACAAGTCGTGCTCTTCAATTGCAGACCAAAAAAGTCGGTTATCATAAGATCATAGCGCTTCGAATTGGCAGTGACAGTCTCGCCGTTATCATTTCCAAAGAAGTAAGGCCCAGTCGCACCTTCGCAGAGCGCACCAGAAAGTAAGTTTTTTTTTTAGTGTAATCGCCTCTATTCAATTATTTGAGGATTCTCGGAGCCTTAAATGTGAGAATTTTGCTTATTTACGTATCCACCGAGTGAGAAATGTGACTCGTCACTGAATAAAATTTTGTTGGAAGTATCGCGGCCACCTGTTTGTAGCTTGAGCATCAAATCGACGAAACTACGGTGTCGTGAATGGTCAGTTGGCTACAGTTGTTGTGCACGAATTATGTGAGTATAAATAAAGGCATTTCCAATAGGGATGATATGATTTCTAAGTATCGTATTGGCCTTTTTTAATATGTCTTGATCTGTCATTTTGTTTTCATATTCAATATTATTATCAAAATAATCGCTCTGCAATTGCAAATTTTCGTGCGCTTTTGCCATTTTATGGTCGTAATAATCCAGTCCACCTGTGCTCGCTATTCGTCGAATTGTTGAAAATTTCGATCATACATTTCTTTGCATAATGTTCAAGTGCCAATGAGACAAAGAACCGGTCGAAGTAATTAAAATATTGCTGCCGTTCAGGCAAGTGTTGCTGTAGACCGCAATTGGTCGATTCCAAGAAGTTCTCAAGAATTTGGACTGTCTCAAACCACAACCTGATTTTGAGAAAGGATTTGGGCTTGCATCTATAAAAAATTGTTCTCACTCAAGAACTTAAGCCATTGGACCACCATAAGCATCGTCGAGGCTCACTTCCATTCATCTGAATGGTGCGGTAAATAAACAAAAGAGTCGATTCTGGTGCGAAGAAAATCCACAAATTATTCATGAATAACCATACATTCACCTAAATCGACTGTTTGGTGTGGTTTTTAGTCTGGTGGAAGGAATCATCGGTCCGTACTTCTTTCGAAATGAAGCTGGTAGGACCGTTACTGTCAATGGAGAGCGACATAGATCGAAGATAACCAACTTTTTATGGCCACAATTTGAAGAAGTTGATATTAACAGCGTCTGGTTCCAACAAGACGGAACTACGTGTCACACACAGCACATGCAAGAACCGAATAATTGCAAGAAAGGTTTGGAGATTCGATCATTTCAAGAACTTGTGACATTGAATGGCCTCCAAGAAGTTGTGATTTAACCCCGTTAGACTACTCCTCTTGTGGGGTTATTTGAAGTCTTTAGAAATAAACCAGACTCTCTTCAAGCTCTAAAAGTCAATATTGAACGTGCTCTTCATGAAATACAACTTCATTTAGTTAGAAAAGTGCTTAAAAATTGGGTTTATCGAACTCGTTGCTGCAAAAGAAGTCGTGGAGGCCATTTGAATGATTTTATATTCAGAACTTAATTGTATCGATTGTACTTCACGTTAAATGAAAAACATTTAAATTTCCTTAACCATTGGTGTGTGTGTTTATTATTTAAAGAAATCATACCACTCTTATTGGAAAACCCTATATATACATATTAGTGTATGTAGTGAATTACATGCAGCCGGCTATCGTTCCGAAAATAATTGCAGTGCAGCCAAGATGCATTCATCAGTATGTACATATGTTTACTTGTATATTTATGTCTGTATGCACATAGACGAGTAATTTATTTTCCAATCATTAATGCATCACCTACTTATCATTTTCAAACATAAAATTATCACAAAGCACAAACCACAATCCTCCTCCACCACTCGCTGCCACAAAGCTCGCACTCAACTAGTCAATTCAATTCAATTCAATTCAATACGCCAATTGAACTCCATTCAGCGATACAACAAATGCGTTGACGGACAACAATGGAACTAGGAAGCATATTTCCCACAACTAATTAGGCACTCGTAGACACTCGAATGCACTTGTAGGCTTGTAGACATCATCAG
The DNA here is from genome assembly GCA_030068015.2 of Neoceratitis asiatica. Classification (NCBI taxonomy): domain Eukaryota; kingdom Metazoa; phylum Arthropoda; class Insecta; order Diptera; family Tephritidae; genus Neoceratitis; species Neoceratitis asiatica. Next base: position 1,535,736 of record CM061524.1, read on the forward strand.
TGAGTGGCGAGAAAGTGCGCCACTTGGGTCGGGCGGCACTGGGCGGCTCTGGGCGGCTTGGGCGGCCGAGTTGGCCAGCCGCTGTTATTATTTGCTGTTCGGAATGAAAGAAAGAAAGCGCTTTCTTGTTAAATTATGCACAACGGCGGCGAAAACACTTCTTTGCAAAGTCTACACGCTCAAATACGTGTTTCGAAAAGCTGCAGCGACAACAACAACAACAACAGCCACCGCTGCCGCCACAGCTTTAGCCTTGTATTCATTGTTGTTGGCTGGGTGAGCGTGTTGCACTTCCTCTTCAATTTATTTTCCATCATTTTTTACTGTCTGTCTGTCTGTCTGTATGTTTCTTCATTTGCTCTTGTTGCAACAGAGCAACAGAGCCACTTTCAACGTCAATTGCAACTTAACCGCAAGCCAAGATGTGTGGCTTGCTGTTGTTCGTGTTGTTGTTGGTGGTTTTTGTTGTTGTTGTTGCAGCTGTTGCAGCTGTTGCAGCATTGCACAAATATTTTCCTTCCTTCATTCCTTTCCGCTACGGCCCGGCCAGCAGACAATTACATATTCATAACCACACACGGTGAATTTGAGTACGAGTTTCTCTGGGTCTCGAAGATTTTGCGGAAATACAAGTAAGTTTATCGGCAGCAGAGTCGGAAGCATAGTTTTTAATTTTCGTTTTTCAGCTGCGAAGTCAAAGTCGATCAAATCTTCCGACCTTCTGGAAACGGGTTTTATTGATCACTGTCGAAGAAACGATAGGTAAATCGGCAGAAATTGCTACTAGAACTGGAACCACGGGGGTCGAGTTTTCTAGAACTGGATTTTGAACTCTGGTGAAAAGCTAGCATAGCAAATCCACCCGGAGACATCCTTTTTTTTGTTACTGAGCTGAGTTTTTTTTTTTAAAGAAGAGGGAGGGCTTAACCCTTTGGAACTGAGATTCGTTCATTTTTCTGTACCAGAGTGAGAAATTTAAAAACTTTGGTATTAGCATCTTCTTGAGTTAAGTTTTTTTAAACCGAAGTCGAAGTCTAGATTTTAATGAGAGAAAGTAACAAGAGAGGTCAAGGTAACAGTTGTAAACCCTGAGGCAAGTTCCGAAGCAAATGAAAGTTCCTTTTAAATCGCTTGTCATACCAGCGAAGATTGCCGAACCAAACAAGTGAAATCGCTGACGGTCTCATAAACCGATGTACTAATCAATAGAACTGCCCAATATTAGTAAGGGCATATACGAGCTCTTCCATACCATTTCTTGGACCATAAAGATGTGCTATATTTACTTCGCGACGAGTGCCTCTTAGTGAACATACACTTCAATCACAATTGCAAATCCACAATTGCCAACTGAGCTGTGCTCCAGCTGTGGTCACAAGTGCAATGTGCACTCGCACAGGGTGACGTCGACTCAAGAGCTACTTGACTTCTTTTATCGTAAGCCCGGTCAGCTAATTTAAACTGAGATTATATTCTTTCGCGGCTGAGGGTCCACACCAATGTGCATGCTGCTGCTGAGCGCTGAAGTTTCATTTGAATAGAACGGAGCGCCATCCATGCACAGCACAACAAAGCGAATAAGATTTCACTCAACACTACCCTGCTGAGGGCTGCTGCTGCTGCTACTGACGGTGTAGCTGATGGAAGATCTGATCTGAGCAGCTGATGAGCTGTGCTTTACACAATGAAGACGTGATCTGGCTAACTGAAGTGCTTCCATGAGTTTGTAGATAAGTATCTTCGTCCATATACGAGTATGTATGTATGTTTGTATGTAATCAAGTTACTATCTTGTTTTTTTGTTGTTGTTGTTGTTATTGTTTTATTAAATGTGCGTCATTTGTGGCTGCTGTCACACAGAAGCCCCAAGTCAAACTGGGCTCGAGCTGGCAGCCGCTGCCATTCGCGTGATATGCAAAAAGGAAAGCTAAGCGTACGCCTAGAAGAATCGAGCAACTCGCAATTAGCTGGATGATGGATGGTTACAACTCTGCATTGGTATGGTATGCAAGTGTGTGTGTGAGGTTGTGCGTGAGTGATGGGGAGGTGTCAGTTGCGGTGGTGTAGCCACAGATTTGCATTTACTTCAGTGGCACAAAAAGAAAGAAGCCACGCTGAGAGGACGGCATATGCAAGATTAGCAGCCACCAAAACCACCATACTGTTGCAGAAAGACGAGGAAGTGTTGCCTGCTATTAGCTGTTAAAGTGTTAATATGTACTTATATATGAATATGTGCGTTTCTGGGAAAAGCTCAAGTGCTGCGTGCAAAAAGTAGGTCAATTAATGGTAAAAATTTCTTGATCTCGCTTGCTTGGCGGAGTTATCGGATTTCTTGGTGGCAGATGGGAGTCTGAAGGGAGGAAGAAGAAGAAGATATGAATCTGTGGCAAGAATAGGGAAAGACTTGGAAACTGGTGGTATGTGATGAGCTGAGTTGTTAGTTCTATAGGCATTTGACAATCAATATATATTTACACAAGAAAAAGCACTCAATGCCCTTCTCCTCTCGTCTTAGAAATAAAAGTCTTAAATATTATTGAGCTGAAATATTTGTTACTTCAATTACAAGATGAACCGCTGAATGCCGAAAAATCGAGACTGAAGTTGTCATACTCTCAATGGAAGAGAGAAAATTATTATTTTCTTCGTTTTATGGCTCAGATATATTCATATTAGAACATAATCTGGCAGCACTGCCCTAGATGGTAATTCGGATTATATATAATTGATTTGCTAAAGAAATTTTGACAAATTGAATTGAAAATTTTGGCGCTTCTGCCTGAAATGCCCAAAAGCTCGAATATTTTAAGCAAATATTTCAGCAGTTGAGCAATGACTGAGTATCGAGCGAATGTCAAGCTACTCTCACTGCACAATAGCCGAATGTATGGGGGTCTAGTAACATGTAAAGAGTACTCAGCAGTACTCCATGATGAAAAAAATTTATTTATTCATTTTTTTTTTGCAAACGGTTATTATTTAAATTTTTTTGTAGAAGCTACGGGCGTCGCAAAACCTGAGAATATCATGAAGATGGTCCCATAAAATAAATCATAAAATAAATAAAGTTGGTAATAGTTAAGAGACCTAGGAAAGCTTGGTATCACAGGAAAGCTAATACATCAGGCCAAATGGAAACGAATTATCTTTGAAATGAATATTTTTCCAAGATGGAATCCCGAAAAGTCAAGAAGTTAGGAATATGTGAATAGATCGAGTAAGTAAAAATTAAAAGAAAAAACATCATATATGTCATTACGAGTACAACGCTTGACAGATGATAATATAATATTTTACTCCAAATATGTAGGCAGAAATCATAGGAGTCTTGATTCAAAACTACATATAAAATTATGATTTAAAAGCTGTATGGAAGCTATAAGTTACAGTCACCAAAACAGGTCCTTTGGGGAAAAAAGTGCGAGGTGTGTTCAAAAGAAAAGGTGAATTTTGAATTTGTTTGAAAAGTATTTATTTTATTTATTCATCAATATCTACTTTGTCCCCTTCAGAGTAATTCCCCTCGGATATAATGCACCAACGCCAAACGCTTTTCCGATCCTCGAAGCACTTCCGAAATGCGCTTTTCGATATGGTCATCAGCTCTTTCTTCGATTCTGACTTGATCTGCCATCAATTCTGGCAAAGCGATTTCCTTTCATTGGTTTCTTTAGTTTTGGGAATAGGAAAAAGTCACAGGGAGCCAAATGTGGTGAGTATGGTACTTGAGGCATGATTACGGTTTTGTTTTTGGCCAAAAAAAAAATCACGAAAAAGCATTGATGTGTGAGCTGGTGCATTATCGTGATGCAGAATCCACGATTTGTTTTTCCCCAATTCCGATCGTTTGAGCCGAACCGTATTGCTTCACTGAAACGTTGCATAAATTCCTTGTAGTATTTCTTATTAACTGTACGGCCATTTGGCAGGATGCAGGATGGTGATGCACCACACGATTGTAATCAAAGAAAGTAGTGAGCAAAACCTTCACATTTGATGGAACTTGGTGTGCCTTTTTCGGATTTGGCTCATCTGGCAGCTTACACTGGGATGATTGGGCATTGGCTTCGACGTCATAACCATATACACACATTCCGTCACCAGTTATAATCCGTTTGTTGGCGTCATTCAACAACTCCTGAGGCAACATTGCTTTTACTCAAAATTTAGCAATTTCGGAGCACACTTCCCTGCCACACGTTGCATGTCTAAAACATTCGAGAAAATTGAATGGCATGAGCCGATTGATATGCGAACATTCTCTGTAACTTTCATATTAGTGATTCGACGATTTTCAAAAACAATTATTTTCACTTAGTGTTTCGACGCTTATCGTCATCAACATCTTCTCGGCCTTCTGTAAAGCGCTTGTACCATTTATAACACAAAGTGGACCCACCGAATGCCACAGTCAACATTTCAAGTGCCTTGGAGCACTTTATTTCATTTTTAACGCAAAATTTAATACATTTTCTTTGATCCATTGCTTTCAAAAGTCAAAAAAAAAAAAAGCGTGACTCTATCTAACCTCTTCTGTTGTAAAAAAAACAACTACTAATCGAGGTGGGCTCCTAATGCAAGCACATGATAAACGTATGTGTGTTCGATTATAACAAAAACAAAATACTGATCCATAATCGAATGTACACAGCCCGCGAAAAATCAAAATTCACCTTTTCCTTTGAACATACCTCGTACTATATTCAGCAGTCTAAAGCTATCATATTCAATTTTTACATACTACTGTAACTTCAAATGCCCAAAACTTTTTGAACTTTTGTGACTTCATCTCAGAAAAATATTGAGCTACATTTAGTACTTTATTTATTTCTGGTTTGAATATTGTTTGATGCAAAATATTTTGGGAATATGAAACGTATTTGGGAATAAAGAAAACAAATTCTTTAAAAAATGCAATTTTTGTGAAATTTTTTTATTTGATACATGTATAGCAATGTATTAGATCAATCATCACAATGTATTAACTTTCTACTGATACCAAATTTTTCAAAGTCGGTTAATTATTAGCCAACTAATGACAGACTTTATAGGGCTACCTTCTGGATTTTCGCTGTCTTTGCCACGTCCGTGACTTTTAGGAACAAATTTTTTAATAAGTTTCGGAACGATTTCTGTAAACACCGAAATTAGGTCAAATCCAAGATCTTTGCGCAGAAAATTTGGATTTTTGATATGTTTAAAATGCAATGGTCGCATTGACAAATCGCACGTCATGCTTCTCATAATCTCCGCTGAAATATTTATTAAAATCCAACGAGCAAAATTATACTCTCAGCTAAGCTGAGCTTGAAAATTTCAAAGAAAAACTGAAAATTAAGTACTTTGGTCATATGTGAGTACAAATGTTTATTATTCTTTTAGTAAATAAAAAAATTAAATTTTAAAATTAATTGCAATTAATCGTTGAATAAATTCAGATTATCATGCCCCGCAACTCGATGTATTCTTCATGTATTCTTCTGCAAATATTATTTGAATCAATCATTAAATGTTTTATTGACGATCTGCAATATGTAAACATTCAACCCCGAAACCAACCACACCCCCCCTCCTGCTTAGCACCAACTTATCTGAGGAAATCGAATTGTTTTTCTTTAGTGTGGAAATCGAAATCATTTAAACGCAAGTGCACACTTCGATTAAACCTCACAGCACACACTAGCATACACATACATACACACGTACATATATATGTATGTATATGGACATACTTAGATTTAGATGCGGCGTCTATAAATCCACAATTACGCCAAGTGCAAATTAACAATTAAAAGCAAATTCATTAGTATTTTCACCAAGAGGCACCCCAAGAGTCGCGTCCCACTTCGTCTGCAACTTCCACTTTGTCGCCTCCGCCAACGTCGGCTTTGCAGTTGTCATTGTCGTTGTTATTGCTGTTATTGCTGTCGTTTAACTGTCGTCACCGCCAATCGAAAGCATTCACAACTGACAAGTCTGACAATTGGACGTTTGGACGTTTGGACGTTTGTACGTTTGGACGTTTGACCAGCGGGGTGAGTGAGCGGGTGAGTGGTCAGTGACTGTCATGCGTTCTGTTGACTTTAATAGCAGTGCACGGCGTTGCTGATAACGCGACAGTGCGTAGCGAGGCATGGTGATAAAACAAAAGCTGTCAGGCATCAACAGCAGCTACAGCAATGCATGCAACAACAACAGCAGCAAAATATTGAAGAAAAGCAAATAAATAATAATAATAACAACAAAAGCAACAAAAGCTATAGGAACAACAGCAACAACAGCAACAGTGCCGAGCCATTTGATGGTGGAAGCAGCAAGTGATTGCAGCGAGCAAAAGTGAAATGCAGGAAAATCTCTAGATTTCACCCACTGTCAGGAAAAGAAAATCGCATATCTGCGCGAAAAGCACAAAATGTAGGAAAAAAAAGAAAAGAAAAAGAGAAGCAAAATATGTGCAAGTAAAAATGAAAAGAGAAAATTATGCTTTTTACAAATGATCATACTAGAGAAAAAAAGTAATAAATGTACATATGTATGCATGTATATATGTATGTGTGTGTGTGTGTGCTGAAGTTGAAGTTGAAGGAAAGCAACGTGTCATCAACTGTCACCATTTATTGTGAAATACTTTCTATGGCATTAATATTTCTTTGACAATAACCAGTTCTTGGCTCATAAATCTCAGAAACACTTCTGGCCCATCGATATCCAACGGCAGGGGGGAAGAGTAGAAATTTCCCCGCATAAAACAATGCCCGTATCTATGGGCAAGTCGAAACTGCACCTTGCTTACCCAGCGGAATTTTACCCTTTTGAGCAACCCAAGTCAACTGCACTTCTTTATACCAAAATTCATCTCTTCGGGTCCACAAAAAATTCATCTATCAAACGAAGAAATCCAATAATTCAAGCAGTCAATCTCAAAACTGATTGTAGTTGTAGAAAAGCACGAAAAAGGCAGAGCCTGAAGAGAAACTTTGTTTGAGCAGAGAATCAAAGGGGTCTCCTTTCCGACTCAATAAAACCGTTTTCGAAATCCCCTCTAGAAACCCATCCAAAGATTAAAAATGAGTTAAATACATGTAAAGGGTGATCCAAGTAGAGGTAGTTTTTTCAATAGCCTTTTCTTGACAGATGATGTTGTGATCCGTGTCAAGCTGTCATGTCAATTTTGTTCATCATGGAAAGAATTACGCCTGAACAACGTTTACAAATCATTAAATTTTATTACGAAAATTTCCACGTTCTGTAAAGAATATGTTTCGCACGCTTCGCTCAACTTATGGTCAACATAATCGGCCTACTGCGCCTACTGAGCGTACTATTCGCAACACCACCACCCATCTTGAGGTCCAGCATTAATTATTGGATAATATTCGACTGAATAGATGACGTCCAGCACGCAGTGAAATAAAATATAGCGGCCGTAGCTAGAGTGTACACGAAGACCGTGGATAGTCGATTCGGCGCTGTTCGCAGCAACTCGGACTGACGTATGGAACGCCTTGGTGCATTTTACGTCGAGATCCTAAATTGAAAGTGTACAAAATACAGCTTGTGCAAGAACTGAAGCAGCTCGAAAAGTTCCAAGAAGATCCGTCGTTTTCTAGCCAAATTTTGTTCAGCGATGTGATCCATTTCTGGCTCAATGGGTGTGTAAACAAGCAAAATTGCAGCATTTGGGACGAAGAGCATCCTGAAGAGATTCAGGAGCTGCCATTCCATTCATAAAAACCAACGATTTAGTGTGGTTTGTGGGCCGGTGGAATCATCGGTCCATATTTCTTGATGCCGTTATCGCACTATGATAACCGATTATTTGATGCCTGAAATTGAAGCTCGTGATCTCCGCGACATTTGGTTTCAACAAGACGGCGCCACTTCCCACACATCTCATCAATCAATGGATTTATTCAGAGAACACTTCGATGAGCAGATAATTTCACGTTTTGGGCCGGTCGATGGGCTACCAAGATCGTGTGATATCACACCGTTAGACTTGGATTCAGGCCTTGGAGCAAAACATCAAGTGTGTCATTCGCCTGTTACCAGTCGAAATGCTCGAACAAGTCAGCGAAAAGTGGACTCAACGGATGGACCATCTGAGACGTAACCGCGGCCAACATTTGAAAGAGATAATCTTCAAAAAATAAATGCCAAAGAATGTTCTTTCGAATGATAATAAACATTCACCATTAAATTTGAATTTTCTGTGCGTTTTCTTTAAAAAAGTAGGGAACCCCGAAATGGATCACCCATTACAACATAATACCAGTTTGAGAAACAAAGAGAGATAAGAAACAAAAATAATCGAAATTATCGATTTTTAATTAATTCAGAGAATAATCGAATAAATAATTATTATTTGTAAACCTGCTCTGACTGAAAATGATTATTGATCAGTTAATCAGTTCGAAAATATCCAAAAATATTAAATCTTTAGATGTATGTACGTACGTATGTATGACTTTTCACATGAAATAAATGTAATTATCAAATCGTTCATGTCTCATTGTATTCCCTTTGTCACATTTGTCAGTTTGGCGTCACGATTTTGGAATCAAACGCGCAACAACTACAACTACAACTCACCACAATAATCATTAAAGTAAACAGCGAGACATTTGAAACTCTATAAATATCCAGTATTTCCAACTTTTTTCAATCTCATAACAATAACAACAGCATAAACAACAAATAAATATTCGAGAAAGACTTCAGGCAAGATAAACCAAAATAAAAGTTGCGAAATTTTGCACAAAAAAAAACAACACATGTAAATCATACATACATACATACACGAACATACATACATACGAAGTTATGTAAACATTAAAAAATTGAATATTATGAATTCGAGAATTAAATAACAATTCTCATAACTGAATGAATTGGTTCATATTTACCGTTATTTGTTTGAATTTGCAAGTGCAGAATACCGAACTTCGAACTCTGAGATGCTCTTTTGGTGGATTTATGATCAAAAATTTCAAATCTGAAAAATGTGTGTCTTATTTGTTATAGTATTTCGATCTAACCTTTTAGCAAATTCCTTGCGTACCGCTGCTTCAAAAACAATTGGTTTTTAACAATACCAGAAAAACAGCTGGGACGATGAGGAATGCTGAACTGCAGTGAAGAGAAAGCAAACTGCTTACCTCGCAACTTTGCGGTGGACCATAAAACGTGCGGGGTGGGGTAGATACCGAGAGCTGAAGAGGGAAGCGAGACGCATTTGCAGACAATAAAAGAAAGAGGTCGAAATGCGTGAGTGTGAAGAACTTGAGAAGTTGACCGACAACGGTAATGCCCGAAAAGAAGTTTTTAGCACTAGAGTAAACTCGTGTAGGGTCCAAGGAGGTAATGTGGTGATAGATGTCCAGAGCATACTTAATGTATGGAGGGAACAGTTCTTAATGTATGGAGGGAACAGAACCTGCTCAACGGCAGTGAAAGTGAAAACATCGGAGATGGCGAACCCGAAACCCCAATCGATGACGATGGTATAGAAGTGCGATCACCCGTCTATGAAGAAGTTCCAAAAGCGATTTCCCGGTTAAAAAACAACAAAGTGGCGGGAGCCGATGGCTTACCGGCTATTCAACTATTCAAATACGGTGGCGAAGAACTGACAAGGAGCATGCATCAGATTCTTTGCAGAATATGATCGGACTAAAGCATGCCTGACGAATGGAACCTAAGTGTGCTCTGCTCAATTGAAAAAAAGGGAGACCCCACGGCCTGCGCCAATTATCGTAGGATAAGTCTCCTTAATATCGCGTATAAGGTCCTATCTAGCGTATTGTGTGAAAGATTAAAGCCCACCGTCAACAAACTGATTGGACCTTATCAGTGTGGCTTTAGACCTGGCAAATCTACCATTGACCTGATATTCACCATTTGCCAAATCTTGGAGAAGACCGGAGAGAAAAGAATCGATACACACCACCTTATTATCGATTTTAAACCTGCCTTCAACAGCACGATAAGGAACTGCCTCTATGCCGCTATGTCTGAATTTGATATCCCCACAAAACTCATACGGCTATGTAAACTGACCCTGGATAATACCAGAAGCGCAGTCAGAATTAGTAGGGACCTCTCCGAACCGTTAGATACCAAACGAGGTTTCAGGCAAGGTAACTCTTTATTATGTGATTTCTTCAATTTAATGCTGGAGAAAATAATACGAGCTGCAGGGCTAAATAGACCAGGTACAATCTTCTACAAAAGCGTACAATTGTTGGCGTATGGCGATGATATTGATATAATTGGTCATAACAACCGCACCGTAAGTTCTGCGTTCTCCAGGTGAGACAACGGATCGAAGCGAATGGGTCTGGTGGTGAACGAGGGCAAGGCGAAATATCTCCTGTCATCAACTAAACAGTCATCGCAATCGCGTCCTGGATCCTACATCACTGTTGATAGTCATAACTTCGAAGTCGTAGATAATTTCGTCTATCTAGGAACCAGCAGTAACAACACCAACAATGTCAGCCTTGAAATCCAACGCAGAATCACTGTTGCTGGATATTTCCAACTGGCGCCAAACAGTAAAGAGAAGAAACGAGTGGAAGAAGAAGAAGATTCCCATCTGACCGGTCCATTCAAATGATCGTATAAATGTAAAAATACATCTGCCCATCAAAATTGAAATTGAAACACTGAGGGACTAGTTTGCAGACGGACAACCCCTGCGGGTTGGGGGTTCAAGAATTTACTCCCGGTAAGACGCGCCTATTTCTCTCCTCCTATAGTAAGAGGCGACTAATAACCAATAGTTCCCGCAACAATCGGGTCTTTATACCGGAACGACTAGAATTTCTATCCAGCCATGAACAATAACCCCGGAAGCCAAATTTTTTGCGGTTACTACAACAACAACAACAACCGCCAGACGGACATGGCTAAATCAACTCTACTCGTCATGCTGATCCGATCGGAATAAATTTCGATGGATTGAAAACTGTGGTGAAAGGTTAAAAAATTTATAAAAATTCTGAAAAAATATGTATTTTGAAAAAAAATTTGAAAATATATCAACGGCAATCGTGGCAAAATTTAAAACCAAAAAAAGTACAAAAATCTATTTTGGCCAAAATTTTTATTGAACAAAAGTCGGCGAGGCGATTGTGTCTTTAGGCGATCTCCCTTATCCAGCGGCATCAAAATGCAACCACAAAGTCGGCGAAATAGACGCAAACAGCAAACAGCAAACAGACAGAAAAGTAAAACACCAAATAGGCGCACCAAAGGCAATCAACAATTGACGATCGGCAATCAATGAGCAGCGATCAGCAATCAACGCGATCGATGTCGTCAATAAGCCATTACCAGCGCAATCTCTTGTCGAACGAAAACAGTACATGCATTTTGGAGAAGCCTCTCCCCACACGCACACGCACACGCACACGCACCAAAGCACGAGTCTGTGTTCGTATCGCCCAGCCCAGGGCTGAGTTGGTGTCAATGTTGTCAGCGAGTAGCAGTGACGGCTTCGGCGGCGATAGCGCTAAAGTATTCACCAAAACAGCGGTAGCAGCAGCAGCAACGGCAGCGAAAACAAAAGAAACAGCGAAAGCAGCAGCGGTCAATGAACTATGGTGACAACAGACAACAACAACAATAGCAAAAGCAACAAAATAATAATCAATAGCACCACAAGCCGAGTGCGCAGTAATCTGCGTGATACTCGATGCCTCTATAACAGTACATTGAGTGAGTGCAAAAGTTATGACGACAACGAATTGGGGAGCCACCGGAAGGCTTGTAAATATGTAGTTTCCTAGTCATTGATAACCGCAGAAAGTGAATGCGAAACGGCACGCGAGTATTTAGATATCCCGTGGTCTCATACTTGCATATGTTTCGGCTATTGATCTTTGTTTTCTTTGTTTTCAGCTTCTTTCGGGCTAACCAAATTTACCTTACTTCTCGTTCTGATTTTCTGCTCGACCTGACAGTTGGCTCATCTAAGGTGTTTACCACAAAGGTTTGAGACAAACTTTCTTTGTGAAGGTCTGCCTTTTTGCAGTTACCAAACAATCATGAAGACTTTGTAGAGTTGTTTTTTCTAACTTTCCTAGCCTCTTTCGAAAGGATGTTGTGGTAAATGGGCAGAAAGGTGGATGAAAGCATGTTGAGGAATAATAAGAAAACTTGCGAAACCTCTTGCCAACCTAAAGTGTAGCATCTTTGGTGCCTTCCAAATGCATATACCGGTGAACAGGTGAAAAGTTCCAAGCCAGAAACCACAAAACTATGACGTGTACAATTGCATGTGCTCAAGTTGAAACACTTTTGGTGTCACCAGCTTTTTTTTTCTCGTCCCATTATGGGCATTAAAATTCGTTCCACTGCGTTTGCGGTTGCACGCTTTTCCAATTTGGTTGCTATCGGCTGTCTGGTCTACGTGCGACACCCGGCGTCTGCCTAATAAAATACAACAAAATGTTTATGTTTCCACTTTTAATTCTGGCCGTGCACTGCAATGGCGAACCACCACATACAAATTGAAATGACAAGAAATGGAACACAAACGAATTGCGTCTACTGGAAGTGCATATGTACATACATATGTATGTATGTACATCAGGCGAGTGATTTTCAAGAAGAGTCGAATGAGAAATATTGAAAATTTCCCACAGCAAAATGTTTCCAATGAGTTCTTTATGTTCCCCCACAAGTGGACAGTTAAGTAGAGTTTTATTTAAGATATGGGAAATTCCGTAATTCCCTCGAAATTCCACTTAGAAAACGCATCTAAATACATATAAATCGTCCAAAACCCACCGAGAGGATCAACTTCCAGCTATAAGTTTAGCCAATACATCGATGGTCCCGTGCGACATGCAGCCCATACACATTTATGACATTTATGAGGAGGTTGGCGCCATTCCCGAGAATTGATGGAAAAACTCTATATTTGGAACTTGAAATCGACTCCACCTGATAACTACTGGCGAATTTCTCGTTGGCCTTCTTGCATTCAAAATCATCGTCTAAGATCGAGCCGTACACATTTGTAGCTGTCGTTTTTGTGTTATTTTCGGTTTGTCGTTGATTTATTTTTTTTTACCACTTCTATGTGTGCATCTACCACATGTACCACATGATGATGATGCCATGGAGCTTTTACGTCATCCCCTTGGCCATGCGCGCTTGTTGACTGGCTCTAATGCTCGAAGTCTCGCGCCGATTCGCGTTGTATTGCAACACATTTGGTGATTATTAATCGGTTTTCATGTTCATAACTTTTTTTTAACTGTCGCTTTGTGCCTTCACTCACACAAAAGCTTCCTCTGCCCTCTACACTTTGTTGCCCTTATTGCTGCTATTGTTGTTGTTTTTATTGCCAGCCCTGAAGCTCGCTGCTGCTGCTTAGGTCTGTTTATGATTTGAAAACACTGACTGGTGACTGCGGTTGGGTTCGTTGCTCGGCTGGAGGTTACTACTGCTGCTGCTGCAAAATTAGAAAACTTTTGTCTCCGCGCTTTGCTCAACTTAGTTCAGTGCACAAAGTAAGTTTACCAGCAAAAATACGCGACTTCGCATACTTGGAAACTTATTTATGTCGATCTCGACGAATGCCAGTTTGTGCATATATACATTTGGTTGAGGGACGGCACGTTAGGTGCGCAATATACCGACCAGTGGAATGCCTCATCTCGAGCAATGTGTTCCGGTGCATCGTTTCAGCCGAAATCTGGCATATTTACGTTTCGTTTAATTTGGTTTTCAGCCGAATGGCGTCAATTTCTTGGTACACCAAAAAAAAAGTTTGGATACGAAACACCTCAAACAGCAACCACACACCATCCACTTGGAGCTATATCTATACAAATCTCTAAAGCAGTCTAAACAGTGGTTCATTTCTCGGTAGATTTCTCAGTTTGTGACTGTCTCTATAGACTGTGTGACTTTGTGTTAAGAAAGAGGTAAGGCGGGGTTATGAGAAGATCGCATAGCACTGGAAGATCCGACAATCTTAGATGTGTATCAAGCGGCCATGAATTCGTTGAAGTTTTTGTAAGTTTTTGTTGTAGTTTTGTTGTTCTGCTTTCGCCAGTGACTTCCATTATGAATTGCAGCTTTTGAGACAACACCCCTCCGCCTCTAAATGTGCGCGCCGCCCACTTTTGTGATTTAATGACTTTTGCGGCAGAGATAATGAAATCGTCTGTTAGGCAATTGTTGGGCCGGCTGCACTTAGCGTCTGTTGGCCTGGTCGTTCGTGGTCTGCCTTTACAACTGACGAGTAAATAGTAGTAGTATGTACGTGTGTGTATGTGTGTGTGTGTGTGTGTGTGTGTGTGTGCACGAATGCAAGTTGTTCGGCGGCTCAGTTGGTAGTGGCTGCCATACTTGACTGTTATGTTTTTAACTTCGTTTTTTTTTTTCGTTTTTCACTAAAATTTTATAGGTCAAAGAAATACTCTCAAACGCGCTCTCCCGCTACGGCTTTTGGTGATATTCGTATTTACAAGTAAAAAAAGTCTTGGAAAACTTGTTCAGTTTTTGGTAGCAAAAATGAGTTTTTTTGAAAATAATTTTTTTTTGTCAAAAGAGGTCAGAAGGAATGACATCCAATGGTGTTGTCTGTTGGCTTGAAGTGGTTTTTTTTTTCAATTTTTGAGTTTTTGGAATTAGTATGTGCATATGTTTGTATGTACTTGTATATATGCATGTGCATACGAATGTGTCAAGAGTATTGGGTAAGCTTAGTTCAAAGCGCAACGTGTTGATTGTACAATATTTGAAATTTGCTTTTTTTATTTTAGCTTAAATTTTCTATTTTTTTTTTTTATATATTTTTTCGGTTGATTGTGTGTGTGTGTGTGTGCGTGCTGTTGATTTTGGGTAAATCAAAATTATATAAGAAAAGATTGTATAACAGACAGATCAACAAGCAATGAAATGAATGCAAGTACAAGCTTTTGGGTGTGTGTGTGTGTGTGTGTGTTGTGCGCGTAGAAAGTTACCACAAGCTTCAAGTGGCTTTTACACAATTACATATTTACATGCATTTACTTACATACATAAGTAATAGCGGCTTTTTGTTGCAATTGTGTTTTTACTTACATATGGTATGGTCGTAATGGTTTTTGTAAATATCCCAGAGTGGAATATTTTACGGGTCATACGTATGTATATATATATGTACTATACACACATACATATATATGTAAAAAATTTAGTTTCTGAGTTGAAGAAGTAAAAAATTATCAAGATTCCATATTTTCTAAACTTTCCCGATTTAGACACTTCAAAAGTGATGATTTTAGCGTTCTGGGCAACCAAAAAATTTTAAAATGAGGAAATGCAGGCTTTACTGGATCAAAAGCCATACCAAATGCAAACTGAACGGATTTTTGACGACAACCAAAGCGTTCGTAACGCTTAAAACTGACTGGAAATGCTGGCATGGGAGGTTTTACCTCACTCGCTATGTTCTCCAGATCTTTCTCCTTCCAACGGCTGGATTTTTCGACGAATGCAAAACGATTTGGGGGGTCACCGATTCGGGTCTTTTGAAGAAATCGAAAAATGGTTCCATGATCTGATCGAGGATAGAGAGAACACATTTTTTAGAGACGATATTGGAAAATTACCAAAGAAATGGTAAAAATAGTCGCTACCGACGGACTATACTACATTGAATGATATTTTTCTTTTTACTTTTTTTATTCAATAAAAACACTTTTTTTTAGCAAAAAAATGGACTGAATTAATTTGTACAACCAATAATACCCGGGTATAGAGCATTGCGAGCAGCTCGTTGCTCACTCGATACTCGCTCATTGCTAAACTGCTCAGCGGAACAAAAAAATTTTAATTTTGTTTGTCAAAATTTCTTTGGCATTTCAATGATTTTTACACTTTTCATGAATAAATTTAAAATTAATAAAAAAAAAATTGAGATGGAAGTCAAAGTGTTTGATAAAATACTCGAATTGCTCGTGCTCGGCTCGAAAAATTTTGGAGTGTGCAAGTGTTCGTTGCTCAAATGCTCGCACTACTCAAAAATGTTCGAGCAAAATCTGGAGCTCTAATTTTTAATAACGTAATTGTTGTGACGTTGCGTTTGCTATTATGCATACCAATATATATGAGAGTTGCCTTATACATTTCGATCTATACTGATCTATACACTTTTGCATGCGTTTGAACTCATTGTCGAAGTACTTTCACCACTCTGATTGAGGTATCTCCACAACATACGTTCTGAACGTGTCAACCGTCTCTTGAGGTGTCGAAAAATGCTGACTCTCTAGTTTAGTTTTTTACTTAGGGATATAAAAAGGTAGTCATTTGGTGGCATGTCAGGGCTATATGGAGGATGACTCATCAAATTGATGTTTTAAGCACTCAAAAATTCTGTTGTTTCAGTTGGTGAGAGCTCGCATTGTGTGAGAGTTCGTATTGTCGTGGTGTAGAGTGATCCGTCTTTGGCGGTTGGTTTTCCTTGATTTTTGGAAAGGCAACTGGCAAACTCATGGTTTTGTACTACTCAGAATTTTCTGTTCTGCGTTGTTCCAGAGACATGATCGGTTTTGCGTTTTCTATTATCTATATCTACGTGCATACGCTTCATTAGAGCCCGGGCAGTGTTCTCTGTGAAATTAGGCTATTTTCTGAAAGACTTGCCACCTGTCATATAAATAACTGATCAATTGAGAACGACTGGGCTCAAATTTTTTTAAATCATTTTTAGCCGATAGAGGAAAGTTTTTATGAAAAAAATACCTATTTTCCGCAAAGTGGACTGGGGATCGATTTTTCTGAATTTTTTTATTTATTGTTCGATTTACTTGAATTTTGTTACTCAGGTAGCTTTTTCCTCAATTAAGTTCAGGGGCGCTCTTTCTTCAAGGAAGTGTACAATGCGGGTCTGTTAAAAAAATCAGCTTTTAGTGCGATTTACTTGAAATTCATTTCCTTCCAGGAAGTGGACTAGATACCGAACTTATTGAGGCAAAGATTTTTATGGTTCGATTTTGTTGAATTTTTATGTGAAGGTTTCTATTTGTCTTGACAAACAAAAGCCGAAAATGGACCAGAAAAGAATTAAACAAAAAAATTCTGTAGTCCAAGCATTGAATGTATCGTATAACATTTTTGCAAATGCTTCTTCTTGTATTTCTCAATAAAGACGAACTTCGCGTTTGACTCGAAGGGATCATATTTAAAGCGCATCTGCTGAATTTCATATACATATAGACACATACAATGGCATTGACTGGTATGTTGAGCTCCTCCACTAAACTGCTGACATGCTCACTTCGAGCGCTAACTTCAGACGGCAGCCAGGAATATGGCGATTTGGCTGGTATTTTATTAGGGTGGAAGCAAATGAAATGAGTATCTTAAAATTTTATAGAAATAAAAGGTAGAAATATTCGGAAAACATTTTGCAGCCAGGAAAGTGTTATTAACGGGTTGTTTCCTCTATAAACCAAATCTCGGGCTCTCGGCTTTTTGGAGTTTAAGCGAAAGCATCACGTCCAAGCGTGTTATTTTGGAAATGGATCAAAGAGAGATGAAAGATGTATAGGACCCAGCTTATCAAACACCCGATGAAAATGTGGAAAAAGTGAAAGAAGTTACTTTGAACAATCGCCGAATCAAAATTAGAGAAGTCTCACATCGATTGGCAGTGAATTTTACTCCAAATGTGTAGATTTTGAACAAAAACAGCGGCGAATGGAATTTACTCAGTAGTCACTAAACAAAGTCAACGATTTTGACGAATTACTGAAATTTTATGACAAACTGGTGAGGAGACATGGGCTTACAGAACGCTGACGAAACTAAGACTCAATTATAGCAGCGCCAAGACGCTTAAGTATTTTAGATGTTCTGTCGTATGAGGAGGAGAAGATTTAACAAGTTATGACGTATGCAGTTTCACTACAGAAAATGGTAGGGCGAGAGCATGCCCGCCGATTCAAACCTGAATGTGCTCTACTCGATCCATAAGAAGGACTACCGCAGTCTGTGCCAGTTATCGTGCGATAAGTATTCTCAGTAGCCTATATAAGGTTCATCTAGCGCACTGTGTTACAGATAAAAGCCCATCACAAGCAAACAAAAAATGTTCGAGCATCGCACCATCTCGTCGTCCCTATCACCTACTGTGTAATGAGCGTTGCTTACGCCAATGAAGAAGATATCTATGCGCACATATGTACATTTGATTAAACGCACATCCCTAGTAAAAATATTTTGCTTAAAGAAAATGTTAACGGAAATTTCTTTCCACTTTTGAAAATATTAGTTTTCAAAAACACAAAGTTTTTCAAATATGTTTAAAACGTTTTGGAGCCTTTTCACATATCATTAATGATGCCTATACATGCCTATACGTACATACATATGTATAAGCATGTATGTGTGCTGTTTCTCAGCTAAAAATAGTTATCTAAATTAGAGTCACACACACACACACACGCACACACATATGAATTTATGAACGAAAAAGCAAACTCGCTTCACTCACTTCGAAATATAAATCACTTTTTGTTTATTTCTACAGAATGCAAACAATTGTAACTATATGTGCCAACATACACACACACACACACACACATAAGTGCATCCAAACACCTAATGTGTGCATATACAAACATACATACATATGTACGTGAATATTAATGCCGTGTAAATATGCAAATATTCGCCAATGGCAATGAACTCGAACGACGACGATTCTATGACAAGTTCGTCGAAACTCGTGCAACTCAACTTAGGAGACACATGTATATGCATGTGTGTGTGTATGTGTGTGCATATACATATATTTACGTGGGTCACATTGCAGTCCACTGCAAGAACAACAACAACTGCCCCGGTGCAGTGGAATGCACTAATCAAAGAGTAAAAAAAAAGGAAAAAAAAACGAAAAAAAATAAAAAATAAAATTAAAATAGAAATAGAAACAGCAAAGAAGATAATAAATTATGAAATCTTTTTTTTTTTTAGTTTTATTTCTGAACACCAAACCGCTGCTCAACAAAAGGTGACAACTAGCGCGGCGAGCGTTATGAATCGTTTTGGAATTTTTTTTTTTTTATATAATGCTAGTGCCTTTGCACAACAACAAAGTTGCATTTAAATATTTTCGTAAATATTTATTCTTTAATTCAAACACGTGTCTGTGTGTGTGTGTGTACGTCGTCATGAGAATTGCATGCATTTAAAGTGAATTGACGTTGGCTTTGTGGTTGCTGGGGTTTGGGCGCACATATATGCACATATGTATGTGTGTATGTGTGTATGTACATATCTACATCATATTTTTGTATAGTGTAATTAGTGTAATTTACATTTGGAAACAAAAACAAAGAGAAAAACAATGAAAAATTAAAGCCAAAAAAAATTAAAACAAAGAAAATTTTGAACTAAAAAAAATCGATCAAACAAAGCCGCGACTATTTTTACACAGCACATCATCACATCGCATTACTTTTTACTCATTACAAATGGACGCATTTTTGTACAGCCTGCTTGGGTGTCCTTGGGCGCATTGAGAACTTTACCATAGTTGACTGAACTTTTATCTAAGCTCACATCTGCAGCTGCATTTTGCTGATCAAACAATCTGTTTGTTTACTTTCAATTGTGATTGTTGTTGTTGTTGTTGTTGCTGTTTGTATTAGATTATACTTATATGTATATTGCACTCGTACATACTCGGGTCACGTATACGCCACGTCTTACCAACCACTTGGTACTCATCACTTGCACCCATTAGCATATTCATCTCTGTTAGCAAGTAATAACATTCCAACAACTAGCAATTTAATTAAAAATTGCAATAAGAAGACAATTTTAGGTTAAGTATGGAGAAACTATAATCCCTTTACGAATATTTCCATTGAAATTATTGAAAAAAAATCATTCCTGAATACTAATTTCATACATTTAATTGAAATACTAAATTAAATTTACCCTAAAAGCCAGAGACAGAGAGTCCGTCAGCACTCTTATAAATGGTGTGCTGTGACGCAGAATTCGAGCTGCCTCGCGTGAGCCGAGTAATATTGGCACAAGTAAGGTCTGGCTACAATAATAGCCGAACTAGCCTTTTTATAAAGCTTCCAGCTATACCACCAGACTGGAAGAGTGATATGTTGCCAGTGCATGCATGATTCTCAAAAAAAATTATAATTTTTGTCAACAAATTTCAAAAATTATTTATTCGAAAATAAACGCCAATCAAATATGCATGATCTATATACAAGTAATCGCATAAATAATTAATTTCAATTTCAGTTTCAATTTCTTTTAAAAAGCATTTCCTTAATTTATCTAAAATTTATTTAGAAAAGTCAATAGTGGCAACACTGCATAACAGCGAGCAAACAGCTGAGTGAGGTTTACGGAGAAACTCAAATCGCCGCGCTGGTTGCTACGGGTTGCTACGTCAGTAACGTCTACTACGGCTACGTCAATACGTAACGGCATTTCCAAGCGGTGATAACTTTTCATTTATACATTGCACTCTCATAAGACGGTTGCAATTAGAAAAAATAATTTCCTATAATTTTGGATGTTGGTCGAACCTGGGCTCGAACCCAGGTCTTCCGACCTGGCAGTAAGCAATGCCAACCACTGGGCTATCGCGGCTCAAATACACTCAAATTTTATCATTCCTTTCCTTTTCACTTGAGCGCTTCAAAGAAGCTCTTTGCCGGGACCTCCCATTCTATGACCTCCACGACATAGACTAATTTTGCATGCGTTTGGGCAAGCCACAGCAACTAATAAATGAACTTGACGAATTTCCATTAACATATTGGTACATACGTATTCATACCGTACGGACTCGCCACAATTCTTCGTAGGAGTATCCTATAAGACAAATGGCATCAAGGGATATTATGAATTTCAACTTAGGCTCCAACTCTCTAAGTGCTCTTTTAGCTCTCTATGCACCGATATTTCCGGTTCCGCTTTGCAAAAGCGACATCTGTATTCGCAGCTGATGCGTAACTTGTACATTTGGTATTGGTCTGGGTAGGACTAATTGTGTAAGTCTTCTTGGTTCTGTTGTAGTCTATGAGTTCTTTGATCTGTTTAGTCCGGCTAACTTATACCAATATCTGTCTCTTATGTACTTCTCTTCGAGTCTTAAATTTTCTGTAATGATGTCTTTATCATATCTTGGTTAATGTGAAAAAAGTTTTCAGTTACTATCGGCTTGATTGCTTTCACTTCTTTTACTTTCCTCATATACCTCAGTGTCCTGTGATCCATAATAGTTGAAACATTGCTGGATTTGCCCAGCGGGCTATGGATGTAATTGCTTTAAGTGCTGCTGGTCTGTCTATGGGTTGATTCTTAATGTTTTGTTTTATCTTTAGCTCTGCCCATATGTCTATTTCAACCCTGCATACTGTACTTCTGTTTGAAAAGTACTTGGATATTGTCCCATTGGTATGGAAAGCTTGGCTCTAGGACTTTTGATACCTGCGCCAATGCTTCACTGGTTTAGAAGTCTTTATCCAGATATATATGTGTGTGTTTTAATTATATTCTCTATCTGCAGATGCTTTCTATCCCAAAAGGCCTTGTTTCTTTCATAATTAATTAAGCCTTTTAGACATGTCGTCTCTATTGTACAATGCCAGAGGGATATTTTCACTGATTTTGGCTGTTCTAATTGAGATTACCTCCACAGTTTCTTGTTCCTTCCCTTATCTTTGTCAACAGAGATTCACTATTTGTTCCATTGTAAAGGTGTAAGGTCAAGTAATGTTTCTAGTGCTGCTGTAGTACAAGTCTTCATGCATTCTGTTATACAAGCAACATATGCTAGTCTTTGGAGCTTAGATAGTACTGTTTTTGCAGAGTTAAGTTTAGCCCGATACTGCTCCATACACTATGATTGGTTTTACTATCATGTTGAGCATCCAAGGAAGGATGTTTGGCTTGCATCTCGCATGATTTTCCTGCGTGTCTTCTGCTGGTAGGGAGAAACTGCAAACTTCGATAGATATTGGAGGTCCGCTGTAGAAGTTACATCGGCCATGTTTTTGGATACAGTGTGGTATAAATTTAAAAGGATTAAAGGATGTTCCATTGGCGGAGGCACATATGTGGTTACCTCGAGGTGGAAGTGTTAAACAAAGAGTTTTACGATGGAAATAAATATTTTTAAATGTGTTATCTCTATATTTTCTTCTATCTTCAGAAGTTTTAAGGTAATAAAAATTAATTTAAAAAAAATAAATATAAAGAAAATTCCAAAAAAAATGTTAAATTTGACACTAAACTGAAAAAGTAACCAAAAAAAAAAAAAAATTAGAAGAATTTTCGAGCAATGACTTTTCAGTATACAATCCCAATATGCAATATCATATGACATAACCTTAAATTTTAGCCCCCCTTGGCAAAAAATGTTGCAATTTTCAAATCAAACCAAGCGAAACGAACACCCAATCAAAGCGAATAGCAAAAAATTGCCCACAACAACAGGAAAAAAAACCTAAAAAAAAAAAAAAATAATAATAAAAAATACAGAATCAAAGTATCAAAGCATTCACAATGCATAGGGTTCAAGTACGTTAATCAAGCGAAATGAACTTGTAAAGGTTAATAGAGAAGTAAATGCAAATGTAAATGCAACTCTAATGCAACCATATCAACCATCACAATGGCGGCGGCGGCGGCGGCGATGGTGGCAGCAACAACAACGGACTAATCGGGCACTGGCAGCGGTAGCGGTAGCAGCAGCAGCAGCAGTTATAGTATTGCAATTGCAACAACAACACACAAACCTTATAAATAATAATAATAGCAATAATAGCAATAACAATGCTGAGTATTACAATAGCCGAGCAATGATGAAGTCGCGAATGAAAACCACAAATTGCTGTGACCGCAGCAATGATAATAAATTATTTTAATAACATTTATTGTTGTTCTATTTTATTAAGTTGACAGCATGCAAGGCAAGAGGCAACAGCAACAAGAAGAAGAAGAAGAAGAAGAAGCAAAGAAAGATGAAGAAGAACAAACAACAAGAATTGCAACAACAATGACAGTATAATGCAAAGAATGGCATTATGCACATATACATGCATATATAAGTGAGTGTGAGTGTTTGTGCGTGTGTGTGTGTGTGTTGGGGCATGTGTGAGAGAAATTGCAGCTAATACGATTGTTTAAAAAACAAAATCTAAGCTAATAAAATGCGATTTCAAAACGACTTGCCACTCAAAATTTTTATGAATATAAAAATTGCTCGAATATTGCAGGAAAAATATGCTCCGTTCAGAATATTTTTTTCTCTTTTCAATTTTAATTTTAATAATTTCAACTTTTCGTTAATTGATTTTAAGACAGAAGGGAAAATTAGGGAATACTTATTGACAACTTTCTTTGATCATGACAATATTTACTTTTTTATATGAATTTTAATCTAAAACTCAAACTTTCAAATTGGCTGGCAAGGCTGTTTCAAGTGTAAAGCTACTTCTGTGTCCACTTTATTATGTTTCGTAATAAATTTTTCTAATATTTCCTAACAAATGCCAAACACTCTTAAAGCTGTCCTTCATAGAGATTATATTTAATAAAATCTGAGTAGTTCAATACCAATATTAAAATATACATTATATGTAAAGGGTGATCCATTTCGAGTTTCCCTACCTTTCTAAAGAAAAAACACAGAAATTCAAATTTAATGGGGAATGTTATCATTATCATTCGAAAGAAAATTCTTTGGCATTTCCTTTTTGAAGATTATCTCTTTCAAATGTTGGCCGCGGTTATGTCTCCAATGGTCCATCCGTTGAGTCCAATTTTCAATGACTCGTTCGAGCATTTCGACTGATAATTGGCGAATAACACGCGTGATAATTTGCACCAAGGCCTGAATCGAAGCTGAATTGCCCGCAGAGACTTCAAACTTTACATATTCCTACAGGAAAAAGTCTAACGGTGTGATATCACATGATTTTGGTGGCCAATCGACCGGCTCAAAACGTGAAATTATCTGCTCACCGAAGTGTTCTCTTATTAAATCCATTGATTGATGCGATGTGCGGGAAGTGGCGCCGTCTTGGTGAAACCAAATGTCGCGGAGATCACGAGAGTCAATTTCAGGCATCAAATAGTAAGTTATCATGGCGCGATAGCGGTCGCCATTGACGGTTACATTCTCACCGCCATCAGTTTTGAAGAAGTATGGACCGATGATTCCACCGGCCACACAAATCACATCAAACCGTTGTTTTTTCTGGATGAAATGGCAGCTCTTGAATCTCTTCAGGTTGCTCTTCGTCCCAAATACGGCAATTGTGCTTGTTTATATACCTATTGAGCCAGAAATGGTTCTCATCGCCGAATAAAATTTGGCCCAAAACGTCAGATCTTCTTGAAACTATTCAAAAACACATAGAGCAAAGCGATGTCGCTTGCGAAGGTCGAGCGGCTTCAGTACTTGCCCAAGCGGTATTTTGTACGCTTTTAATTTAAGATCTCAACGTAAAATCCGCCAAGTCGTTCCATACGTCAGTCAGGTCCGAGTTGCTGCGAATGGCGCCGAATCGACTCTCCACGATCTTCGTGTACAATCTCAGTTACGGCCGCTATATTTTCTTCACTGCGTGCTGCACGTGGTCTATTCGGTCGAATATTATCCAATAATGAATGCTGGGTCTCAAGATGGGTGATGGTGTTGCGAATAGTACGCTCAGGAGGCCGATTATGTTGACCATAAGTTGAGTGAAGCGCGCGAAACACATTCTTTACAGAACGTGAATTTTCGTAATAAATTTGAATCATTTGTAAATGTTGTTCAGGCGTAAGTCTTTCCATGTTGAAATGGCAAACCATATTGAACAAAAATAGCATGACAGCCTGTCACGACTCACGCCTGATCTTTCAAAAAAAGGCTACCTCTACTTGGATCATCTATTTTTTCCAACTCTAAACCATTTTGAAATAAAAGCTCCTCATAAAAATACAGCAACCGTTCGGCAGCGGTGGCTTAGAATAAACTGTAGGCCTCTCCATTTGTTGGATAAACAGCAAGCCGAA
This sequence comes from Neoceratitis asiatica, assembly GCA_030068015.2. Lineage (NCBI taxonomy): Eukaryota > Metazoa > Arthropoda > Insecta > Diptera > Tephritidae > Neoceratitis > Neoceratitis asiatica. Next base: position 1,560,789 of record CM061524.1, read on the forward strand.
TGCCACAAATTTGAGGAAGAGCTCGGCCGAAAATCACCAGAAAGCGCTAATGATAAATATGTACATATAAGCGTATATATAAGTCTTCTGAAAACACCCTAAAGCATTTTCAGCTGCGAGCTACCCTCTTCACATAATACTCATGTTGCCATTAATCGGTCATCTTTTCAAATTTATGGAATTAAACTTTTTAAGCAGATGGCAACCCTGCACTGGAAATATTACACAAATTATTTTTAGCTACAAGCCTTTCTAAGCCACTACCCATATGATAGCTGTAGATTACTATTTTTAATTGAAATTTCTGAAAAGGGTGGCAACTTTAAAAATGAAAAAAAAACGCAAGGAAAAATAGTTCTACAGTCTTTCCTTTAACTACTAGCTACTGCAACGATTTCTAATTAGCCTAAACAGACGACACCCACTCGCCATTTCCAAATGCACATACATATTTATTCACTTCTTCAATTCCAAATAAATTTCTCTTTTCATCTTCCAGTCTTTACTTAGAATTCATTATCTTCGTTGCATTTGTTTTATTTTGCTTTGCTTTGCTTTGCTTCTAAATCGATTCTTATGGTGATTTAAAATCACATTTTGTTTATTTTTATTTCAATTTTTTTTTTCAGTTTTCAAACATTCACTATACTCCATGCTGCGTGCGCCATTGTCAACGGCATTAAATAATAATAAATAAATAAATAAATAAATAAAAATTGTAGGAAAATCATGAAGAATGCGTTGCTGAGGTCACTGAACCCACATAGTATGTATATGCAGGCAGCGCAGTCAGTCGCCGTCGATGTTCCAGCGTTTTGCGCTTCAGTCAGCGCTGCTCCTCCATATGTACGCACACACACACACACACATACATACGTACAGATGTAGATATAGCCAAACAGCTGACTGAATGTGGCGCATTCACCGCGAGTACTCCCTCCCTTTTATTTATGCTTACACATAGACATATACACGCGCTATGTACGTATGTATGTATGCATTCATGTATGTATGTACGCTCCCATGCTTGTAAATATTTTATTCTTTAGCTTTCCAACACACTCTAATAGCAGATTCCAAAGCGGCTACAAACATTCGATCGGCGGCTAATCGTTTGTTGGAGCTTTTGGCGTTCGTATGGAAACAGAATGTGTAAATGCGTGTGTCTATGTGTGTGTGTGTGTGTGTTTCTTATAACAAATTATTATACCGTTATGCCTACTACTTTCACACTAAATAGCTGGGCTGGCCTAGTGTTTGCGTTGCGTTTGTCTCTTTATCGATCAATCTTTCAAGCGTCTCTGTGTGTGTGTGTGTGTGTGCATTTGTCTGCGTATGTTTGTATGTGCAAGGTACTTATTCACCTCTCGACATCTTGAAGTAATTAACCTTACATGTATGCCTACATACATACATACATTTATATCTATATGTTTGTGTGTGTGTTTGTGTGTTAGGTGGTGTGGTTTATTCTTCTCTGCCTTGTGGCACTTCCTTGCTGTTTGCGATTTTTGTCTTATCAGCATTTTGTTTCGGCACAACATGTAACCTTCTTTTCATTACGACTCCCATATACTTATACACACATGTATATGCACATACGTATGTAGGTATATACGATCACATAAGAATTTGTGTAAAGCAAAAAAAAAAATAATTTTTTAATAGAAAAATGCAAAGGAATTTTGATGGGATATTTGAGAGGAGTTATTTATAGTTTCAACGGTAAACGAAGAAAATATGTATGTATGTATGTATATTAGTTTAGTCTTCGGATTGCCATTTAAATTTTTAATTTATAATTTTAAAAAAACTAAAATAATAAATTTTACATTACTGCATACATATATATATGCAATGTATGAGCCCCAAATTTCGTAACTATTTGAGTGGACAAAACTGGTCTGTCGTAGATTCTAGTTAAACGAAGAGATTGCCTTATTCACCAGTTAGTGTGTCATCCCGGACCCTATTCCACACTCGATAGAGAGCATTCGCCTACCATTCGTCCAGTAAGGTGTAGTTCTTTGAAACCTCTAGATCGGTGAACTGTTTTGAACGACAGGAAATCATGAAAATAGCATATATTGCCTTACGCTGCTTACGCAGGAACGTTAGTGGATATTAGAGCAACGAATTGGTTCGACATAGCATGAGTTAAGCCTTCTTGCCTTCAAGTATGGAAACTTGTGCCTTTGGACATTGCAAACTGGCCAATCAAGTTTAGACTCAGAAAATCTGGATCTTTGATCGACTCGCGCACCCTCTACATTATAATACCTTAACGAGAGAATTGGATTGGACAGTACCACTGGAGAAAATAAGCATCAAACTTCTTCATAAATGGATCGGGAAGATCGTCAATGCTCAAGACGTGCGCTTTTTTAAACTGCAAGGATACTGCAATATATTTCTAGTTCTTTTCTCGAATTACCCAAAAACTCAAACTCAAAAAAATTCAATGCACTAAATTTTCCTTTAGCCGATCCATTTCTTATGTTTTTAACTGTCGATCTGTTACCCAAAACTTTCTACAAGATTTCGATAAGTTGAACTATGGAAATCTTTCAGCAGAATTCGATTCTAATACCAAAAAATTTGCTTTGCGCCGAAGATGAATTTTTTTTTAAATAAATCTTACACGTACGAGTATCACACGCAGCCGCTAAGAAGAAAAGAAAATAAATTTCGCAACCGAAAAGAAGGAAGGAAGGTGACTCCAATCAAAGCGCGCTGCGATGATGAAGATGTCTTAAGCAACGGCTAATAGCTTTATAATTATTATTACTGGTTGCTATTGTTGTTGCTGTTGTTCTCGTATAGCCATGTGTTAGACTTTGCTACACTTCATCACTCGCTTCGTTGGTTGCTTTGGTAAATCTAATTTTTTTTCTCCGCACAGCTCAAAGCTTTGGTTCATTTTTGTTGTAGCTTCTTTTGTTATTGTTGTTGTATTTCTTATAGTAATTGTATGTTTTATTTTGTGTTGTTTTTGTTGTTGTTTTCTTTTTGTTAATTTCATTTCACGTTTCTTTGATGGCTTGTGCCGTGTCACACACACACGCAGGCTGGCTCTTATACTACTACGTTTATCGTATGTATATGTATGCATATATCGTATATATATATATATGTATGTACATATATGTGTACGTGTTGTTTTTGCTTTTCTTTTCCGATGCATATTCGTGTTGAACCGGTTAATAAACTTAAATGTAGGTCAAGTCTTGCGCGGTGATAATAATAAAACAAAAACAAAAACAATAATAAAAACATTTGTAGTACATACATGCACACACACATACACACATACCCATTTATATATATATATATATATAACTAATAACAAAATTTTTATAACTTTTCATAAGCAAAAGGAGCTACCACATACATAGTATACGCAAACACACACACACACACACACACACACACATTTCATTTAGCAGGGAAGAAAGCAAAAATTTAATATTAAAAACTCCAAATTTGGGGGCAAAAAAATTTATGGACAGATTATGTACGCGAATCAAGTTTTTCATATATTTAAGCAAAATAATTTGGATTATTTTGAGTTTTGTATTGCTTTATCCACGTCTGGTCCACGTCTAGTCCATAAAAGTAGTGTCGAGATATATATTTGTATATTTGATTGTTTATAACAATACATGATTTTATGGCAGTATAAGATAATTAAAAAATTTATAATTTAATTATGCCATAAAAGTATTTCGAAAATTAATTGTCCGACAGCACAAAAGCCAGCTGCAAATGTGTTTCGTAACTTATTTTCTGCAGCCGAACTCTATTATGTAGTTGTTATTTCTAAGTCAAAACACTTCTTATGGGATTAGCGTTTTTAATTTGTTTATTGATAGTCAATAAATTTTGTTTTAACTTATAATAAATAATTTTCTTTTCTTTTCAAAAAAAATTCTCAATAAAACTACAAAATTTGATATAAACAACCCAACGGTCAATGAAAACTCTAAAAAAAAACTTAAAAAATTGAAATGAATCTATATATTCTATGTGTATATATTTTTTTAATTTAAAGAAAATTTTTTGCGACTTCATAACTTTGAGGTTGCAGACCAAAGCTTGGCCAAAAGCTTCTGAGAGAAAGACTTTTGGTCCTTTGCGAGGCAATGAAAATTTTTACGCTTTTCTTCTAATTTAATTTATGTTTATATTCCTGAGAATTAATAGGTAAAATGTTAGAAAGTTTGAATTTTCAATTTTAAAAAGTTAAGGAACAGCAGTAAATTCTCTTTTTTTACACGAATTTTTTGTACACGAATTTTATATATACATAGACCGAGTTGGAAAGAAAAATGTATAGTTTTCATGAATTGTTTTGTTTTAACACAAGTTTATATTAATGAAATGCATTAAAAGACATAATTTATTTTCTATAATGTTTTTAAGTGAAATTAATTAAGTGAGCTTTAGCAATCATATTGTATGGGGTCTTCCAATAAGAGTGATATGATTTCTTTTAAAAGAAATGTGTATGTATGATGTATGCAGGATTGCAAAATACTCGCTAACCCAACATTAAGTAAAAAATAGCGGCTAAATATTAGCGCACTTAATAGTTGTTGGTTAGTAAAAAATTGAATAATACAACAACAGATTACATGACAAGCGTTGGCTCAGTTGGTAGAGCCTTCGCCTGTGATGCAAGAATCCGTCGGTTCGATTCCTGGCAAACGAAGTCTGATGACTATTGTTTCCAACAAAAATAGGCCTTTGAATACAGCTCATTACTTATAACTTACTTATATAAAACAATTACAGGCCGCATTAAAAATACCCGAAAAACATACTAGTTGTTAAGGAAATTCAAATGTTTTTCATTTACTGCGAAGTACAATCGATACAATCGATAGTTCTGAATATAAAATCATTCAAATGGCCTCCACGACTTATTTTGCTGGAACGAATTCGATGAACCCAATTTTTGAGCACTTTTTCCATCCACTAAATCAAGTCGTATGTCATGAATAGCACGTTCAATATTGACTTTTAAAGCTGGATTGAAGAGAGTCTGGTTTATTGCTAAAGACCAATGACTTCAAATAACCCCACAAGAGGAGTAGGCTAATGGGGTTAAATCACAACTTCTTTGAGGCCATTCAATGTCACAATTTCTTGAAATAATCGAATCTCCAAACCTTTCTCGCAATAATTCGGTTGTTGCACGTGCTGTGTGACACGTAGCTCCGTTCGTTATTGTTAAGATCAACTTCTTCTTCCAATTGTGGCCATAAAAAGTTGGTTATCATCGGTCTATACCACTCTCCATTGGCAGTAACGGTGCTACCAGCTTCATTTCGAAAGTAGTACGGACTGATGATTCCTTCCACCACACCAAAAACCACACCAAACTGTCAATTTAGGTGCATGGTTATGGTTGCTCATGAATAATTTGTGGATTTTCTTCGCACCAGAATCGACAGTTTTGTTTATTTACCGCACCACACAGATAAAAATGAGCATCATCGGAGAAGATGAATTTCTTAAAAAAAAAAATCGTTATCGTTTTCAAGTTGTTCCAAGGTAAAATCAGCAAAATTGTTCTTGCATATATCCGGCCATGATGAAATTGTAACCAATACTGAATACAATGAAAAAATGACAGATCATGACATATTAAAAGTGGCCAAAACGACACTTACGAATCATATCATCCCTATTGGAAACCCCTTTATTACTGCTTACAAATTGATAAAAAAATATTCTTAAGGTAAATACAAGGATGTTTGTCTGGATTTAAAAATTTATTCCTCTATATGTCATACTTTCTTTTAATTTCAAATTTAATAAATTTCTTTAATTCGTTTCTTCGAGCTGTATCATCAGCTCGAATGTATGTTTTGTTTTTGGGAAATGTGAAAAATTTACAACAACAACTATCTGAGCGGTAGAAGTTATAGCTATTTCGGGGACCACCACGTTTCTTCATTAGACTTTTCTCCAGCCACGTTGGTTCGAATTGGATCCGAGCATGGGCTGTCCACAACATAAGCCAAAGGTTAAACCCTTTGACTACGTGCGCACCGGGTAAGCACACTGTTGTTTTTCACTTTTTCCTCTTTTTCTATATATTCACGAACAAGTTCGGCAGGCTCTTCTGTAATTCCTGAATGCTTTTTCAGGTTACTGTTCAATAACATAGTAATTTTCTGTCAGAATTAGAAGGTTAAAATTATTCAATAGCAAAAATAAAGGTTCCAGTGGCCGTTGTGAGCTGCATAATAATGTCTGTGAATATTTTTCCATTGGGTAAAAAGAGAATTGCGTAGGCGTGCATGAGAAATTATGAAAATGACTTAAAATGTAGGTATGCGAAAAATCGTTTTCAACCGCTTTCAAAGTCAGAAATCAGAGTCCGACACGCCTTGTTGTTTGTGATGAACCCATGTATGTCAGATGTGAATATATATATATATATATATCTATCTTGCACTAACTTAAATTTATCTTAATCATTTTCACGCTACAAAGCATTTTAAGTTTTTTTTTTTAATTTTTAATTTTTTTATTTTTATTTTTTATTTTGTCTGTAGTTAGCAAAAAAAAAAAGCTAATGACAAAACGGAAACGATGAAATAATTCAAAAATCTTTTGTAACGGACCGCATGATGAAAGTAGTTATTTCGCAAAGCAATTTCGCTTGATACATACATATGTACATTTGCTAATATTTGAGTGTACATAGCTGTGCGCATACCTACCAAGCCAGTAAGCCACTCAGTCAGTCAGTAAGCCACTCAGTCAGTCAGTCAGCCAGTATGTCAGTAAGTCAACAACAGCTTAGACATGACCATTTTCTTAATGCCGGCAACTGACTCTAAAGCCATTGCTGGCCATTGACTTCGCCTTTGATGGGTTTGGAGCGATTGTTGTTATTGTTGTTGTTGGTTTTCTATTAACTTTTTCCCTTTTTAATCGTTTGTCGTTTTTCGTTTTTGGTTTGAATTTTTTTGTTTGTTTTTTTGTGGACCGTCTCTTTATATCTTCTTCATTGTGCTGCCTTCGCTACTTATACAGCAAATGCGTCTGTTTCATGTACGTATGTAGTGGTAATTAGCTTACTTTTTTGGCATTTTTTTTTTGGAAAATTAGTTCACTTATTACAACTTTTGCGAGTGCAAGCTGATTATCAACAATTTTATATTTTTAATTTTCATTATTAAAAGTTTTCAGTTAGTTTTTTAAGAATCTGTATAAATAATTTCGATTAATCAACAAATATCGATTAATCAAATTTATTGATTGTTAAAACGCCGCCATCCGGAAGGCCAGGCTTGGAATACTGATCTGACCAACACCTAAAATTATAGGAGTCGGTAAGTCCCTCCATTTGTTGGAAAAACATCAAGCCGCACACACCAAATTGGAGGAAGAAGTTTGGTCCCACACAAAATCGAACAAAAAAAAAATGAAATTCTTACCGTAAGAGTGAATAAATACATAGGTGTGTTACGAAAGACTAATAAGAAATGAAGTATGCTGTGGTTAGTAGATTAGGGCCACATAAAATAAAGGCTTTTTAAAAAGCGAAATGGCAGAAAAACTAAAAAGCAAAAAAAAAAAAATTTTTTATTCAGCCTTCAAAATTATATATATATATGTTATAAAAATTTCCGCCAAAGAGGTAATCATGTTGTAACCATGGTAAAAGCAAAGACAAATAAAACATAGATCCATGAGGAACTTTGCAGTGCTCCAAGTGCTTAACTCAAAGCCACATTTGGATTCTTTTCAGACGTTCCTGTATAGTTATATTTCAAAAATTTGCTCGTCTCGTGAACACTCGCAGCTCCGTGTTTCCTCACGAAGGAGGAGGATCTAGAACAGAAATCGGCAATTAATACAGACAAAATAGATAGAGCTGAGTGATATCTATAAAATCTTCGTATTCATGCTCATTCATATTCATACACAACTACTCGAACCTCATATTCACTTTGAAGCGTAAAAAGCTGTTCATACACATCCTCAATAACATGTATAAATTGTGGACGGTTTTCTACCCGCAGTGTAAAGCTGACAAAAAATTTTCACGTTTTTGAATACGGCTGATGTTGGATATGTCTAGATGATCGTTACTATCCAAAATACTTTGTGGATGTATTGAATCATACAGCCCTTAAAATGGCTCACACCGTGTGTACCTGTATTTTTGAGTTTGACGTTACTCCTCATCCATACCGGCTGCACAACTCATATGAAGCCCTAACATGGTTGCATACATGCATATGGGTGGATAGTAGCAGTGACATTCAGCAGTATTCTACGCATTAATATTCAAAATTGTATGGATGATTGTGAATCTCATGCGTACAGATCTCTGATCCAGAAACGATTTTTTAGGGGGTTGGGTGCTACAAAAAACTTTTTGTATCATAGTTTGGTACTAAATCCGATTCAAAATGCAACTCAAATTACAAATTGGGTTTTGTGGCAGTTTTTTATGAATTTTTTCTGTATGATTGCCAAGCAAAGTTTTGAATTCGATTTATCTCAAATAAAAGCTTTCTTACGACTCGTACCTATCTAACGTTTCGCATAATTAGTTAAATGGTTTTCAATCAATTAATAAAATTATTGTCTGCGGCGCCGACTCTAAATTTTTAAGATATACTTACATTGGTTTAGAAATTTATTTGTTAAGGAGAAAAAATAGAAATGAAAATGAAAATGAATGGATCGTCTTAGCGATCGGCGTCGAATCCATTTCAACTCGATCGATCGCGATCGAGTCATGCTTATTGCTTACCTGTAGTTTGGTATGTGAGTCACACTCGAGCGCTAACAAAGAAAACGAGTGAATGTTGCATTTTGAGGGATCTTGATCAAGTTTTTCCTTACTCTGGTCTTAAGCTCATTGAATCTCTTTGTGAGTATCTTCGACTTACAAAGTTCATACATAGGTCAGCTCTGTGATATACTTTTATTATTATTATTATTATCCAAAGCAATTAGATGATGAAACTTCGACAATTTAATGCTTTCATTAAGAGAATAAAATGCAAAATTCATTAAAAATGTTGTGTTCTGTTCGTTCGTGTTTGCTAATAATTGCAGTAAATCCATTTGCTCCCAGGCTATTGTAATTTTATGAAAAAAAATCTTCATTCATACAGACATACAGATATATTTATTTGGTAATCACAATTGTTGAAATGTTTTTTGGAACACTTTTGTTTTATTTTTTTATTTTTTTTTTTTTTTTTTATGCTGAGTATCTGTTGTTACTGTACGAGTATTGTACGAGCTGTTCGCTCCAAACATTGTGATGGGAATTTCATGGGACTATTACCGTAATTTATGTGTCATTTCAACTGCTGACAGAGTGACTGAGTGACTGATTTTCGTTAAATAGAAATACATTGTGCCTCAAACCTACTGTAATTTTAATGCAATATATATAAGTAAATACATACATACATACACTTGTTTCATTCTTTTATTTTTAGTTAAAAATATATAAATATATATAATTCATCATGCACATATGTATACACACTCGTAGTAACCAGTTGGCTAGCCGGACTGCAGGTCGATTGGTCGATTGGTCGATTGGAGTACAATGAAAATGTATTGTGTTCCAGAAATTTAGCAACAATAATAGCAAAAATCAGTCTACATGTGTATATACTTATACATATACATGCATACATGTCGCAAAAGGCTATAATATAAAATGTAGCCACACAATGGCAATAACAATTTGGACAAAAGCTTATTTAATTGAGAATTAAAAGTACACAATATATACATACATACATATATGTATGTATTTACAAATATTTTACATGAGTGCAAATATATTTAACAGAAATATGTATGTAAATGTAACATGAAGGAAGGAGGATTTTCCATATTAATACATTTCTTGTGATAAAAAAGGCTGATCCAAGTAGAGGTATTTTTTCAATAGCCTTTTTTATGACAGATCACGCGTGAGACGTGTCAAGCTGTCAAGTTATTTTTGTTCAGTATTTTTTGGCATTTCATCATGGAACGTTTACAAATCATTCAACTTTATTACGAAGATTCCCACGTTCTGTAAAGAATATCTTATGGTCAACATAATCGGCCTACTGAGCGTATTACTCGCAACACCATCGCCCATCTTGGGACCCAGCATTCTCTATGGGTTCTTGAAAAGTTCCAAGAAGATTCGACGTGTTCGAGTCAAATTTTGTTCAGCGATGAGGCCCAATTAGTATGAAAACAAGCAAAATTGCTATATTTGAGACGAAGAGCAACCGGAAGAGATTCAAGAGCTGCCATTTCATTCAGAAAAAACAACGGTTTAGTGTGGTTTGTGAGCCGATGGAATCATCGGTCCATATTTCTTCAAAAATGATGGCGGTGAGAACGTAACCGTCAATGGTGACCGTTATCGTGCCATGATAAACGACTATGTGATGCCTGAAATTGAAGATGATCCTGAATTGACGTGATCTCCGCGACATTTATGTAGCTTCAACAAGATGGCGCCACTTCCCAAACATCGCATCAATCAATGGATTTATTGAGAGAACACTTGGGTGAGTAGATAATTTCACGTTTTATGCCGGTCGATTGGCCACCAATATCGTGTTCTATCACACCGTTTGACTTTTTCCTGTGGGAATATGTAAAGTATAAAGTCTATGCGGATAATTCCGCCTGGATTCAAGCCTTGGAGTAAAACATCACGCGTGTCATGCGCCAGTTATCAGTCGAAATGCTCGAACGAGTCATCGAAAATTTGGCTCAACGGATGGATCATCTGAGACATAGCCGCGACCAACATTTGAAAGAGATAATCTTCAAAAAATAAATGCCAGAGAATGTTCTTTCGAATGATAATAAACGTTTTCCATTAAATTTGAAATTTCTGTGTTTTTTTCTTTCTTTAAAAAAGTAGGGAGCCTCGAAATGGATCACATGTTGTGTATATGCTGTTTCAAATTATTTCAAACTTTTTATTAAAATATTCATATTTGCAGAATATTTTTTGTATATTTTGCTTAGATATTCTACTCATTAAATGAATGAGCAACAAATTCAGCAAAATTTTACCGTTATAAACTTCTCTTATTTTTGCTGATTAAATTTAAGACGCAGACTTGAATTAACAGGACCCACTGAGTATTCCTAAAATACAATGGCTGCTGGCATCTTCATCTTCATCTTCATTATCAATAATTGTCTGGATCATTGTGAATTCACATTTTACTCTATATTTTATTTCTTTATATTTTTTAATTTATTTATTTGCATTTGCATGTGTCGCTGCTGCGGCGCAAATTAAAACCCAGCCAGCGAGCAATCTCAACTGTATATGTTTGTACAGATGTAAATGTATGTAATATGTAGTTGACTATCATTTACGTGATTTACATTCATTTTTGTTGTTGCTTCTCTTTGACTTTTGTTATTTAATTTTAAATTCATTTTATCGTTTTTATTTTGCAATTATTTTGTCTTGTTAAAATGGCAACCAACACCTTTAGGTGCAGTCCGAGGCAAGCGAAATGCCTTCGTGAAGCAAATTCCGATATAGAAAATAGTTTTCTTTAGGGATATCGAATGCAGGGAGAGTATATGTATGTATATATGTAAGTGCTAGAGAATTGTTAAAAACGGTTTTCCAATAGGGATGATTTCTAAAAGTCGTTTTGACCATTTTTAATATGTCATGATTTGTCTTGTTTTTTTTTGTCGTTGTATTCAGTAAAGTTTACAATTTCATCATGGCAAGATATACACATGAACAATTTTGCTGATTTTACCTTGGAACAACTGGAAAACGATAACGATTTTTTTAAGAAAATCATCTTCTCCGATCGACTCACTTTCATCTGAGTTGTGCGGTAAATAAACAAAACTGTCGATTCTGGTGCGAAGAAAATCCACAAATTATTCATGAACAACCATTACATTCACCTAAATTGACAGTTTGGTGTGGCTTTTGGTCTGCTGGAGGGAATCATCGGTCTGTACTTCTTTCAAAATGAAGCTGGTAGCACCGTTACTGCCAATGGAGAGCGGTATAGATCGATAATAACCAACTTTTTATGGCCCCAATAGGAAGAAGTTGATCTTAACAACATCTGGTTTCAACCAGATGGGCCTACGTGTCACACACCACGTGCAACAACCGAATTATTGCGAGAAAGGTTTGGAGATTCGATTATTTCAAGAAATTGTGACATTGAATGGCCTCCAAGAAGTTGTGATTTAACACAGACTACTACTTGTGGAGTTATTTGAAGTCATTGGTTTTTAGCAATAAACCAGACTCTCTTCAATCTCTAAAAGTCTATGCTGAACGTGCTATTCATAACATACGACTTGATTTAGTGGATGGAAAAAGTGCTCAAAAATTGGGTTCACCGAATTCGTTGCTGCAAAAGAAATCGTGGAGGCCATTTGAATGATATTATATTCAGAACTATCGATTGTATTGATTGCACTTCGCAGTAAATGAAAAACATTTGAATTTCCTTAACAACTAGTATGTTTTTCTTTTAAAAGAAACCATATCACTCTTATTGGAAAACCCTATATTTTGAATTTGTACAGTTTTTTATATAGAAATCGGTGAAAATCCTATAAAAATACCGATTTTCAATTTTAATAAAAAAAAATTCTCTTCCGTCGCTGCGCGCCAATCGCCTCTGGTGCTATAATTTCCCCTTTTTCCATAGAATACAACAGTTAGTATTTTCCATGAGCTGGAACAAGTATTTGCATCTGTTTATTAAGTATGTATCTATGTATGTGATACTTAGTACATTTCTTGGTCTTCTTCTTCCTCCATGTTTTAATTCGTAACAAATTATTTTGTGATTTATTTCAATTCTTTACAGAGCGTCTTTTTGTTGTTCCCCATAGACGCTCTTGTTAAGCTAACGCGTCAGTTTGTGCAACAAAAAAAAAAAAAAGACAAACAAACATACAAACATATACACATATCCACGTGTAAATACATACATACACATAGATGTTGATTGCAGTTTGTTGCAATTGGCTAAAATTGGTTCACAATTGACCTACTTCCTTTGGAGTTTGCCACACGGCAGCGAGCGACACGAGTATACAAAAACAAAAACAAAAAACAACAACAACCAAAAATAAGTAAATAAACAGAAATGAAAAATACGAAAAGCCGATAGAGTCTACAACGATCGTTGACAGAATAAATGGATGTGCATGATGCAGCAGCAGCAGCCAGCAGGCAGCAGCCAGCAGCCAGCAGCAGCAACGTTCAAGCCCAACCAACGCGCTGAGGATCCGACAGTACGACAGTTGAACGAAAACAAAACAGAAAACTCTACAAATTCTAAGCGACTAAGTGGGCTGGTTGGTATTGTTGGGGCGTTGTTGGCTGATGAGTGGTGGATAAGGCATTTTGGAGCAGGCTTAAGCACGCACGAGCTACGTTTTCATTGAGCCACTTTCAGTTTATGTACATTCTGCGGGGCCCAAACCAATCACTGCAACATACAAGCATCCTCTCGATCCTATGGCCATATCTACATACATATATATGTACAGATTTATGTACTCTGGTTTCTTCCTTTATGCCACCATCTTGTGTGAGGCGGAAAAAAACTGGCTGCAGGCAAACAAGCACGTTAAGGTTGTCCAGAAAATTGCTCATGGATATCTCTTTTAGGAATTTGGCTTAGCGCAATAGTCGAAACTGTTGTAGTCACAACCTGGTGAGAAGGTCGGAAGGAAAAGCTCTAATATTTATTATCTCCTAAAGTTGTACGACTTCTAAAAATTGTAATTTTTTTTCTTCATATTTTACGATTTTCTTATATTTTTTTCGCGTAAGATTTATGTATTTTTTTGAAAGAAAATTAATATTAATAAGGAAATATGTATACTCCTTGAGGAATGGTTGTAAAACAATCAGAAATTCAATTTGAACTGAAATTCTGTCCGAAACCTTGTAGTTGAAAATGCCTATGATGGGCATGGCCATTTTAAAAATGATACAAAATTCTGCTTAAAATATGAACAGAAAAAAAAATAAAATAAAAAATTTCAAAATCTTTCTAGTACTTCTCTCTCTCTCTCTCTCTCTCTCTCTCTCTTTATGAAGGCAATTTCCCGTACGATTTTAGACAATTTCCAATTTCATCCTAAAGATCGTGAAAAGTAAACTTCTTTGCACCACCCTAATATACATGCAGCTTTTTCAAGATGCCATGCGGTCCACTCAGAATACCAGCTTTTACCCTTTTTTTTTGGCTTTTTTCCCTCCAGTTCTCCAGTCTGTTTTCTTTTTCTGTACGTTGTTGTAATATTAAACTCTTTAGTAGTTGTTGTTGTTGTTGTTGTTGTTTTACATTTAATTTGTTTATTTTTATAATTGCTGCTGCAGCTGATGTTTTGTTGTTGTTGTTGTTGTTGTTGTTGTTGTTGTTGTTGTTATTGTTGTTATTGATTTGTTTTTGCATGTTGTTGCTTGCACACATTGCATGCTGTGCGCTGTGCTCAATTGCCAACAGGTTCCCCATTTTTCCCAATATACACTCCTTCGTCGTCGTCTCCTCCTCCTCCTCTTCCTCCTCCTCATCCAACTGCTCCTCCTCGGTGCTCGGCACACCTCACCACACTTGTTGCCATCAGTCGTCGGTCGGTCGATCGGTCGGTTACTGCAGTTTTTGGTAGTGAGTCGTTATGGGTTAGTTAGCGAGGTGAGCTGCTGCTGCTGGGTGAGGACGGGCGAGGGATCTGTTGGTTAATTCAGCTGAAAAACGAGTATTTTTACGTGCCTTTCCTTGCACTTTCTTGTTTGTTTACTTAACTTTGTGTATTGATGCATTTTTTCGTGTTCGTCTATACAGGCTTGGGCATACATACATATGTCGTATATATGCACATACATACATACATACTCGTACATACTTGAGTGCAGTACGTATGTACTTGTAAGTATGCATGAATCTGGCATATTTATCAGCACCTACATCTGTACATACATATATGTAAATTCTGTTCAAAATTTAGTTGAAGCTATGGAGCCAAAGCAAGGGTTGCCACATTATTAAAACTATGAATTTTATGAGGACGTCCGAATATGTCCATTTCATCATGCCGAGCTTAATTCCAAAGAATTTTCTTTGCCCCCAGGATGGATGGGATGTATGGATTTCTCGCAAATGTACGAGCTTTTTTCAAATGATAAATTAAATAAAAACAAAAACAAAAACAAAAAAATATGCAACAACAAAATCTGTGCCAAATTCTCAAAAAGCAAATGATCGCTGAGCGGCGTTTCAAGTTTCAAGTTTCTGTTTGCTTTTTTTGTTTTTTAATCTTCTCCTGCTGCTGCTGCTGCTTCTTCTTCTCACATTATATTTTAGTATACACATATGTATGCACATATTTTATCTAAAGCAGATCTGAATGCGTTCCAATTCTACTTGCAACAACAAATATCGACTTGCATCGGCTGCATCTGTTTATTCTACCAAACTTTGTTGCGCTGCCGTTAAAATTGAATGAAATGTGTACCACTTATTGCATATGTATGTATGTACAATATACAATACACGTATGTACATATGTATACATCTGAGTGCATATTTATAGGTACACATTGTTGTTGCTTCCATATAGTTTAGCTTGTAAGTTAACCCAAATTTTCGGCAAGATTATGGAAAAAACAGAAGACCGAGAAAGCAGAAATGAGAGTGCATTCGAGGAATTATACGCACAGACATACACACACACACATACATGCATCCATACATACATACATGTAACTATATACTATATACATATTAACGAGTATGCATGGAACCATAAATTTGAATATTTTTGGTAGAAGAAGCTAAACTGGATGAAATTATAAATCTGAAGATTTTCGAAAGAATATGCACATGGCGTTGCATCGAACGGTGTTGGTTGTTCAAAGAAGTTCCAGATAATTGAATTTAAAAAAATATGAATACAAAATGAAAGAAAATTTAAGAATAATAAAATTGGCCTAAATTAAATGAAAAAAAAAAATTAAACTAAATAAAAGAAAAAAAAAATTAAATATATAAAATGAAATAAAATAAATAATAAGAAAGAAAGATCGGCTGTCTTCGGCCATGCCGAAGTCTTGCCATTTGTAAAATTCAATTTCGATGTTTTGCAGTGTCAATATAAATATGAATTTATGTATGTAAAATACCGAATTTCACGCTCCTAAATGCTTTTTTAGGTTGAGTTTTTGCCAAAACTTGAACAAATCGGCATATGGCAGCTACTTGTATATGTTATAGCCGTCCGATTTCGATAATTTTCAGAGCCAATGTGCAATTCATTATGTGTGTGCAGCATACCAAATTTCACATTCTTTTGTACTTTTTTAACGGATTTCAGACTCAATTTCAGACGGTCTTATACGAGGTATGTTCAAAGGAAAATGTTAATTTTGAATTTGTTTGAAAAGTAATTATTTATTCATCAATATCTGTTATGTCCCCTTCAAAGTAATCCCCCTCGGATATAATACACTTGTGCTAACGCTTTTTCCAATCCTCGAAGCACTTCTGAAACGCGCTTTTCGTAGTGGTCATCAGCTCTTTCTTTGATTCTGACTTGATCAGTCATCAATTGTGGCAAAACGCTTTCCTTTCATTGGTTTCTTTAGTTTTGGGAACAGCAAAAAGTCACAGAGAGCCAAATCTGGTGAATACGGTGGTTGAGGCATGATTGCGGTTTTGTTTTTGGCCAAAAAAAAAAATCACGAAAAAGCATTGATGTGTGAGCTGGTGCATTATCGTGATGCAGAATCCACGATTTGTTTTTCTACGATTCCGATCGTTTGAGCCGAGCCGTATTGCTTCAGGCAAACGTTGCATAACTTCCTTGTAGTATTCCTTACTAACTGCACGACCTTTTGGCAGGAACTTATGATACACCACATCATTGTAATCAAAGAAAGTAGTGAGCAAAATCTTCACGTTTGATCGAACTTGGCGTGCCTTTTTCGGTTGTGGCCCTTGTTTCATGCCCTAAACATTCGGGAAAATTGAATGGCATGAGCCGATTGATGTGACAACGCCCCCTGAAACTACCCTAACATTGATTCGACGATTATCAAGAAAAATTTTTTTTCATTGTTTCGATGTTTTATTCACTTGTTGACGCGGTCGCACCTCCAGGACGCTCATCGTTATCAACGTCTTCTTGGCCTTCTGTAAAGCGCTTGTACCACTTATAAATACACTTTTTTGAAATAAAGTGGACTCACCGTTTGCCACAGTCAACATTTCAAGTGCCTTAGAGCACTTTATTCCATTTTTAACCCAAAATTTAATACATTTTCTTTGATCCATTGCTTTCAAAAGCCCGCGAAAAATCAAAATTCACCTTTTCCTTTGAACATACCTCGTATACCTCATAAGATCGTTTAAACGTATACGTGCATCTGCCTACCAATTTTGGTTGAAATATCTCAAAAACAGAGGGACTAGTTTGAGTTCAAACAGACGGACGGTCAGGCAGACAGACGAACATGGCTAAATCAACTCAGTTCGTGATTCTGATACGATCGATATAGAATTTGGTGGGTCTATCTCTTCTCCTCCCCTGATTTAAAATAAAATAACAAAAACAAGGGAAATACAATAAATTTAAATTAAAAAATAATAATAATAAAATTTAAAATAAAAGTAAGTTAAATTATACAAAATCAATAAATATACATAAAATATATAAAATTAAATAAAAATTAATTAAATTAATTCAACTAAAAATTTAATATTACAAAAACAAATTACATGGCAGACGTTGGCTCAGTGGTAGAACATTCACTCGCCTTTGATGTCAGGATCCATTGGTTCGATACCTGGCAAAAGAAGTCTGTTGAGGAGATGTAGTTATCTCCGAAACAGCTGTCACTTCTTCCAATTAGTCTTTGTTGTATTACAAAATATTCAATTCAAAAACTCTAGGAAAATAGGCCTTTCGAATAAAGCTTATTCACTTATAACCACAAACAATTACTGACCGCAATAAACAATTCAACTAAATGAAATTAAAGAAACAAATTTTTGCAAGAGTTCTAAACAATCTCTTTCTCTCTATCATCTCTCTCTCTCTCTTTCTATCTCTCTCTTCCCTCTTTCCTAGTGACAAGGCAAGGCACAACACAGCCGGCTTAGTACGAGTATTTTTTTGTTAAGTAAGTAAGTAAAAATATGCTGAAATAACTGGCCAAAACGTCTCCTTCAGCGAGCCAAAGTTTCCGCGAACAATTACTTTTGTGTGGCGTTTGAAGTAGCAATTATGGCCCAACCCAAGTGCATCACAATTTCCGTAAGCAATTCACAAGTCACCGCCACATTCGGCGAAACCATTCACAATACAAACATACATACATACATACATACATACATACATACATACGTATGCATGTATCATGTGTGTGTGTGTGTGTGTGTGTGTGTGAATCAACGTGTACAGCCTCTATGGTTATGGATATTGACAATTTTACCGATCGAACCACTAAACTCACCACCAACAACAACAACAAAAGGCAACAACAAATGGCAACATCAAACTGCAAAATTGCTAATTCGGAAACGTGTATCGGTAACACGACGGCAAATGGAAAACCACTCTGATGTGCACCTCATGGACAGACGAGAGCGCATACGTATAGACTGATGTACATACATACATATGTACATATGTACATATGTATGTCCGTATGTGAGCATTATTATACAAGTGAAGGCAAATATCAGCTGCACGCAAACAGGAAATAAGCAAATGCACACACACACCTAAGCACATATATACATACATATGTATTTAACATATGTTTGTATGTATGCACAACAAAACGTACGTATGTATATGTGCATGAGTAGTAAAAAAATACAATAATAATAAAAATGTGAAATGATCTTATACGAGGAGTACGTATGTATGTATATGCGCATGCGCATGCGTGTCCACCAACCTTGTGTTGTTGTCCAAAATGACTTTGCTCATTGTGGCTGTTGTTGTTGTCGTCGTAGTTGTTGTCAATGACGGCAGGTCCTCGTCGGAGTTGAGGTTTGAATTGTGGCCGGCAGTAAAATGCGGTGTTGGCGTTGGATCGGCGACAGCGGTCGCCGTCGTCGTCGTCGTCTCATAGTTGCTCTGATCGGAAGTATCGCCAATTGTTGTTGCTTTATTTATTGTTGTTGTGGTCGAAACGGATGGCAGATCGCCTTCTTCCTCAGCTGTCGCAGCGAGTGGCAGCGAGACGCAGTGCAGTTGTTGTAGATGTTGATGATGATGATCCAATTGTTGCTGTTGCTCTTGCTGTTGTTGCTGTATTTGCAATTCAACACGTTCGGCCGGCAGCAGTGGCATTACCTCGTGTATTGCGAAATCGTTTGTTTGGTTTGCCACTTCAATAACCTTTTTTGCGGTTGTCTTTATGCCCGTTGCAGCGGCCGCCGCAACCGCGCCTGCGCCTGTGCCACCCGTGCCACAGCCGGTTGCTCCACCACCAGCAGCAATTACCGTAGCCGTAAGTGCTGTTGCCGGTTTTGCGATAATTTTTGCAAAATTTCTCTTCATTAATGACTTCTTCTTGCCGTTGGCGTCTTCCTCCAACTGAATGATCACCGGTGATGTCGCCGTGTCGCTTCCTGTCGACAACACAATTGGTGTTGGGATTATTGCTGTTGTTTGTGCACTAGTTGTTGCGCTCAACTTATTTGTTCTGCTGCCGTCCACACTACCGTTCAACCGCTTGCCTGTACGCGTTGCTTGTTGTTGCTGCTGCTGCTGCTGCTGCTGGGATTCTACCTCTGTTGGGACCAGTGCGGCAAGTTCGGTTGATGCCTTGGTCTGTGTGGCTTTAAGAGCTTGCGACTTTAGTCCAAGTGCGCTGGCTTTTGCGGACTTTGTTGTTGTTGTTATTGCCGCTGTGTCGCTCGTAAATGTTGTTGTATTTATAATTGTCAACTGTTTTTGCTGTTGTTCCTGTTGCAGCGGTTGTTCGAGTGACATTAATTGCTGTTGCGGTTCTTGTTCTTGTGCGGTTGTAGCACTGCCGCCGCCCTCCGGTATGATTGTTGCAAATATTTGTTCGCCGAATATGAAAAGATCTTTGGAAATAATCATTATCACTCTGTTGCTGCGTCTCTGTTGATACTTTGCACTCACACAGTGTTGTTGTTGGTTTTTTTTTTTTCGAAATATATTTCGTAATTACTTGTATTGTGGCACAAATTTTCGTTTTTCTTTGGATTTTCTTCTTTTCGTTTTAGTTAAGCAGAGAATTTAGCTTTGCGTTCACTTTTATTCAAATATTCATTTTTTGAAAAAATCATTTTGTAAAAAAAAATTTTTTTTGTTTTCCGTTTGAAATTTTCAACTGCATTTGTAAGTGCTGTGGGGTGTGAAATAAGAGGGATTATTGTGTGTGAAAAGCATAGTAGGAATTCGAAAAAATATGCAATTGCGTACTCGTAGATAATTTCTCTAGAATTTTATAAATCACTTTTTTTTTGTTTATATTTACATGCGAATGCTACATCAAAACAAGAAACAAAAATAATAAAATTTGATCTAACTTGGTTTTTTTTTGTTTATTTAATTTTTTTTTGCAATTTCACTTACTTTAATTACATTAAATTAAATTTTTCTGAAGTACTTTAAAAAAAAAAAAAAAAGAAAAAAAATCACCCAAAATGGTTTTAATCTGAACATGTATGGTATGTATGTACTATATGTAAATTTTAATTTTTTCTTCCTCATAAAATTACTAAATTCTGTCAAACAGTAGGTTTAGTAGCAAAATGGTCTCAAAATCAACAAAAAATTCTTATATTTTTTAATTTACAATTAATATTCACAGCTTTTTGGTCTTGAAATATTAAATGGAAAAAGGAGAGCATAAAATGTTGAAAAATAACAACAAATATTATGCGCTGGGTTTTTGTTGAAATTGGCGCGATTTACTTGCACTCTTCCCGCCACTTTCAGACGCCGTTTGTATGTATGTACATATGTATGTACATATAAACAATTTTGATTTCGTGCGCCAAGCGCACCTTTTTTCTACTGATAAAACTTTCTAGGTAAGAGTTACATATATTTATACACTTCCCTGCACATACATTGGTACATATGTACTTTACATCAAATTCGTGGGAATCTCAACTAGTTAATTTCATATTTCTCTTTTCATTTTAAGACCCCTCCTCCAGCTCTTCTTGCGCTTATCAAACCCCGATTTTATCTGTTTACTTTCATATGCCGTTGATCTTCCTACTTTCTTTCTATTCTACGCTACAACACTTGTGCACAAACATAGTTTATAGCTGTGGAAAATGTATAAACATTGCTTTGGGCGAGTGTATAAAGGGCCTAACTCGAAATACTCGTGGAGCTTCTAGTGAAATTTAAATTATTTAACTGAAAGCACAACGGGCGCAAATCACTTTTTTTTTTCTAATTTTGGAAATAGATTTCTTTTAGCCGAAACATCAAAAAATTATGAAATAATTTTTACATTTGCAATTCAAATTTTTTTTTGTTTAAACGAAATTTCAAAAATTCCATTTAGTAACTTCTGTTTATCAAATGACGATTTGTGCAGTTACATCCATACTTTTCGGTTGATAAACACTTTACTTTAAAAAAAAAAGAAGGAAAGAAGAATGCGTTAAACACACCGTTAATATGTTTGTTGCAGGAATTTCACACATACATACATATGTACTCACTACGAGGTCTACACCTCTGACACATTTCTTGTCACACTCATGTACATACATAGGTCGATATGTACATATATACATATATGTGTGAATGCATAAATTCACGCTTTGCTCTCTGTACACACTTACATTCATATATATTTCACTTTTTTATGTATTGAATTTTATTTTTCTTTTTTTTTTTTTGATTTTTTTTCATTATCTTTTTACACTTTTCGGTTGCGCATTTTTGTAGTTTTTATGCATTTTCTTTTTTGCTTTTTATTACACTTTTTTATCCTTTTTCGCTCACAACTTTATTACATTTACATTTTGTGCCGCAATTTCTGTGTATTTGTTGTCCGTTTGTTTTTGTTGTTGCTTTTGTTGCTTTTTATGGTTTTTGTTGCTTTTTGCAGGTATTTTGTAACCTCTTTTGTTTGATCAACAATGGAAAACAAAAAATGAGCGCGTTGGAAGAAAATAAACAAAGATAAATACGACCAACGACAACAACAACAACAACAATGCCAAACTGAATTTCTGTCTGCTCAGAGTTGCTTCAAATGCACCAACAAGAAGTACACATATTTCCTCTCCTTTTGTTTCGTTTTTCCTTTGTCGTAATTCTTTATCGTTTTTTTTTTGTATTGAATTTCTTTCGTTACACCTTCGATTGCTCTTCTTCTTCTTCTGTTGTTGTTTCAACGCATTCGCTTAAATCTTCACATTTTTTTGTGTGTTTTTGTTGTTACAAAGTATTTTCGTTTCAATGCATGTATGTATGTATGTATGTATGTATGTATGCATGTATACTCATGTATTTCTTCGCTTTACTTTTCTTTCGCGTCTCGTGTGTGCTGCCACCGCCACTGAACGTATGATCTTAACTGATCTGGTCTTTAGTCGTCAAAGACCGCTGAACGTCTGTCTGCGTTGAATTGAAATCATGCCCTCGCACATCGGCCAAGCAGCTAAACAGCTAAACAGCCAAACAGCCAAGCAGGCAAGCAAGCTAGCGACCGAGACCAACCAGCCAGCCAGCCAGCGTACCAGCGATCCATGGGCACTTGCCATCTCTGCGTTCTCTGTTGTCGTCGTTTGTGTTTGAGTTCCCCTTTACCTCCCACCCGCTTGCGACCGCCAAATGGCATTGGAGCCTCACTGCGTTGCCGCTCTTACAGTGGATCTATTTGCGCTCTTAGCTTACATTTATAGCGCGCTGAGTTCCACTAATACATTGGCATTTGGTTGGAACTTTTATTTTATTTTTTTTTGAAAATAGCTCGCGCGTTTTTTATTGTTTTATAATAAATGAGCAATATGTGTGTATGTATTGGTATACGCATGTAGCTTAAATACTTACGGGTCAGCCATTTTGCGGTTCCCAAAAAAAAAAAAAAAAAAAAAAAAAAAAAAAAAAATGCATTCAAAATATTTTTTTTTTCATGAGATTATTTTTTTATTATAAAGAATCTTGGTGCTATAAGTAAGACACTAAATCATTCAAATGAACGTCTCGGGAATATTTTCAAACTTCGATCAGTTTGAGGTAATTTTAGATCATTTCTTGCCACATATTGTGCGGTATCTCAGCTATAACTTGACGAGTGTTGGTTTTCTGGTGCTCAAAAGTTAGAGATTCATCCCCATAAATACGGTCTTTCGCGTAGCCCCACAAAAAAAAAAAAGTTTAACGGTGTTAAATCGCAAGATCTCGATGACCAGTTGACATCACCAAGACTAGAGATTACGCGGCCAGGAACTTTCTAACTCAATAAAGCCATATTCGCTCGTGTTGTTTGGCATGTGGCACCAACTTATTGGAACCACATATTCTGCATGGAATACAGGACAAAAAAGGCAGTTATCATACGACCATAATGCTCCGACTGCTTGACTTGCCGGCCATCTAAGTGTATTGCATATCCAAAAACTCACACTTACATAGGTGTAATAGTACAGATTGTTAAAACTCTCAAATGGTTTCGTCTCTCCCTCTCCAAACTCTACCTCTACCTCTCTCTCCCTCTCTCTCTCTCTCTCTCTCTCTTTACGCTCAAAAGATAAGACTTCAATAGGAGTCCAACACCTTGGTGATCGAAAAGCAAGCCAAGCTTGGAATTAATGTCTTAAGCAGACATCCGAAGCGCTCCAATACGCTCTCGCCAACGAGTAGGGGGGCTGAGAGAGGGAAAGAAAAAGAGCTTAGCGAGTGCGCTTAAACATATCACTAAGAGAATCTCTTTTGCCATTTCCCATTGGGGAGACACTCTGAAGATTTTTGCAATTTCTTGATGCTCACAAAACCGTTTTCAGGCAGAAAAGGGTGGAAATTTGAATGAAAACGAAGAAAAAATATGTGAAAACAATAGATACTCGCAATTTGTTAGAAACACATACTCATATGTATGTATGTATGTATATTTATCGTAGATATTTGGGCATTTGAAAATATTTGGTGGAAAAACATGTTTTCTGCTTTGGCAAGGGTTGAAATTTTGTTTGATTGCGTGTTGTTGTTGTTGTCTTCTGTTGTGTGAAAGCATTTCGCACGTGTTCAATAACTGGTTTTCGGCTATTGTGATGTAAATTTTGCAAATAAAAATAACAAAAACAACAACAAAAATCACCAAATTTTTGCACATCTGTGCGTAATACTTACTTGTATGTATATATAAGTACATGCAAGTGTAGTTGTGTGCGTGTGGGAATCTTTCGAATTTTGTGAGTTTGAATGGGGGAAAAAAATGTAATAAAAAATTTCAGTAAAAACGGTTTTAAAATGGTAATAAAAAAAATCAAGAATAATTTTCAAAAAAAAACGAAATATTATATATGAACATATCCATGTACATATGTATGTATGTAGCTCAGCACAAAATCGTGAAACTTAGTTACTGAACTCTGGACCTTCACTGCATTTCTGTTTGTCCACAATCACAAGTCAACAAAAAAGAAATTTGAAGAGAGATAATATTTCCAGCTTCAATAGGTGCAGCGCATTCGGTTCGGAAATGGAACTCTGTTTCGAATTTGTAGCACTTTCTCACGGAATTTTCAGGCAAACTCACTCACTGCATGAATAATTCACAAAAGCTATATTTAGAAGTCACTGTACCACTGTGCACCTCTACTCTTCTATGTGATTCGATTTCACTTTATACATTTTATATATTTTTCTCTTTCTTTTTTTTTTTTTTGATAGTAATTATCAAAGTAATTGAAGAAAATCTACTATTTCTTTGATACGCACTTCCCTTACTGACCTCTCACAAAGTTAACAAAGCTTTTATACCCCGATTTCTCTCAGTGGTTTCAAAATTTGCAGTCTAACATTTAGAAGATGAGAATAAAGAAAAAAGAAATTAGAAAGATAAGAGCCATATCTTTCGGATCCAGGCATAATAAATACACTATAAATTGAGAGAGGGAACTATGGTGGAGCTAATTCAAAACACAACGCTCCATGCCTCATAGGGAAACACATTCTCTAGGCTAGATTAGCAATTAACCAATTTGAGGGGTGAAATGAAACTTTAGTCGCCGGAGCTCATACCCATTTTACTTTTAGCTCCAGGTTATTGAGCCTGAAAATATTAGATTATGCACAGTCTTTACTCACCTTCTATGTGTAAACCGTAAACAGTCTCTTAAGGAAGCCTCTTAAGCGCATAAAATATGGGCATGGTTGTCCTTATTAGAATCTTTTATCGAAGTTACATATACTCGCGAGATCAATACTAAAGGGTGTTTTTTATAGAGGTATAGAACTTTAAGTTGCAATAAAACAACGATGGATTATTCGATTGACATGAATTTTATTTATCCGAAAGTTAATCTTGTGGCATTACATTTTAAATATGATTTCTGGCATATGACTGCCACGGCTGGCGCGGATCAATCAGTCCAATCTGGACGTCCAATTTTCGATGACTTTTTCCAACATTTGTGGCCGTATATAGGCAATAACACGGCGAATGTTGTCTTCCAAATGGTCAAGCGTTTGTGGCTTATCCGCATAGACCAATGGCTTTACATAGCCCCACAGAAAGTAGTCTCGCGGTGTTAAATCACAAGATCTTGGAGGCCAATTCACAGGTCCAAAACGTGAAATTAGGCGGTCACCAAACGTGTCTTTCAATAAATCTATTGTGGCACGAGCTGTGTTTGACATGTTGCACCGTCTTGTTGAAACCACATCTACTGGACATCATGGTTATTCAATTCAAGAACTGTAACGTTCTGGCCACCATCGTTTTTGAAAAAGTACGAACCAATGATTCCACCAGCCCATAAAGCGCACCAAACAGTCAGTTTTTCTGGATGTAACGGTATTTCAACATACACTTGAGGATTACCTTCACTCCAAATGCGGCAGTTTTGTTTGTTGGCGTAGCCACTCAACCAGAAGTGCGCTTCATCGCTAAACAAAATTCGCTTATGAAAATCGGGAACAACGGTAATCTCGTTTTGGGCCCATTCGACGAATCTACGCATTACTTGATGATCGTTCGGCTTCAATTCTTGCACGAGTTGGATTTTGTAAGCACGCAAACCAAGATCCTTCCGCAAAATCTTCCATAAAGTGGATGGACACAGATCCGATTCCTGAGCTCGATGGCGGATGGACTCATTCGGGTCTCCCTCAATGCTACGCTCTACAGCAGCAATAGCTTCTTCTGTATGCACCGTACGGCGTCTCTGGGGATGCGAGTTATCAATAAGAGTAAAGTGGTGCGAAAACGTTTCATAGTTAATCGAATTAACTGCTCTGATGGACGATTTTGTCGACGATAAAATGGACGTAGTGCGCGATACGCTTTCCGCACAGAACCATTATTTTCGAAATAAAATTACACTATTTGCAAGCGTTGTTCAGGCATGAGTCTATTCATGATGAATTGCCAAACCAAACTGAGAATAAATCACTTGACAGCTGTTAAATCGGTCGCCATCTTGAAAAGTAATGCCAACTTAAAGCTCTATACCTCTATAAAAAACACCCAAGACCTTGCATCAGACATTTTCTATAAATAAATTGAACGAGAAATGACTCGTTACAAAAGGGTGATCCAAGTAGAAATACTTTTTTCAATCGCCTTTTTTTAAAAGATCACGCGTGAGTCATGCCAAGCTTTCATGTTATTTTTGTTCAGTATTGTTTGGCATTTCATCATGGAAAGACCTACGCCTGAACAACGTTTGCAAATCATTCAATTTTATTATGAAAATTTCCACGTTCTGTAAAGAATATGTTTCGCATGCTTCGCTCAACTTATGGTCAACATAATCGGCTTACAGAGCGTACTATTTCCAAGACCATCACCCATCTTGAGACCCAGCATTTATTATTGGATAATATTCAATAGACCACGTCCAGCACGCAGCGGATAAAATATAGCGGCCGCAGCTGAGAGTGTACACGAAGACCGTGGAGGTCGATTCGTCGAAGTTCGCTGCGATTCGGACTGACGTATGGAACGATTTGGCGCATTTTACGTCGATATCTTAAATAGAAATCTCACAAAATACGGCTTGTGCAAGAACTGAACCCTCTCGACCTTCCCAAGCGATGTCGCTTCGCTCTATGGGCTCTTGAAAAGTTCCAAGAAGATCCGACGTTTTCGAGCCAAATTATGTGTAGCCATGAGGCACATTCCTGGCGCAATGGGTATGTAAACAGGCAAAATTGTCGCATTTGGGATGAAGATCAACCTGAAGAGATTCAAGAGCCGCCATTTCATCCAGAAAACACAACGGTGTGGTATGGTTTGTGGGCTGGTGGAACCATCCGTCCATATTTCTTCAAACATGATGCCGGTGAGAATATAACCGTCAATGGCGACCACTAGCCCCTGCGGGTTAGGGGTTCAAGAATTTACCGGCGGTAAGGCATGCCTGGCGTAAGAGCCGACTAAAATCCATAGTTTCCGCGGCAGTCGTGTCTTTATACCGGAATGATCCGGATTTTTATCCGGCCAAGGACTGTCACTCCCGCAATGTTCCCCGAAACAACCATTATCGCGCCATGATAACCGACTATTTGATGTCTGAAATTGAAGTTCGTGATCTCCGTGACATTTCGTTTCAACAAGACGGTGCCAGTTCCCACGCGTCGCATCAATCAATGGATTTATTGAGAGAACACTTGGGTGAGCAGATAATTTCACGTTTTATGCCGGTCGATTGGCCACCAATATCGTGTTATATCACACCGTTAGACTTTTTCGTGTGGGAATATGTAAAGTATAAAGTCTATGCGGATAATTCCGCCTGGATTCAAGCCTTGGAGTAAAACATCACGCGTGTCATTCGTCAGTTACCAGTCGAAATGCTCGAACGGGTCTTTCGAATGATTTCGAATGACATTCCCCATTCCATTTGAATTTTCTGTGTTTCTTTTTATTTAAAAAAGTGGGGAACGTCTTTAGAAGTATGTTTAAAAGAAGAAGTCATTACTCATTACGAGGCTGTTATGCATTGACTCACAAGGGATTCTTCTTGAAATGCTCGATTGCGACTAGAGAAGTTTTCCTCAGTTCCTTATTGTACTTGGCGAATGGTTTCATTCGTTAATAAAATCAATTCCAGGTTGCCTTAGATCTTCGAATTTATAGCGAGATCAAATCTGTAAATCACATTTTTGACAAACATATTTATTTGCTTCGTCACTCCTGCCCTTCTCCTTCGCTCCTCACATATTAAGCGCAGCTCATTAGACTGCGTTTTTGTTCCCCTACGTGTTGACGGCTATTGACACATGCACACATACTTGTACATTCATTGCATATTTGCCTGAAAAGAATTGAATACGCAAAATGCTACAACAATAGATACGATTCTATTGCTGTAAAATTACAACAACAAAAATCAAAAGCAAATTTCGTTAGATGTGCAACTATTTCAATCAAATTGTTGTTATTGTTTTTTTTCTAATACACACCGCTTCCATTACAATCGTAGCTTTATTGAACACTATTAGATCACCAAAGAGACCGCCGCCTCGTCAGCAACGGCGCCGACGGTGACTACGTCCGACGAAAACGGAATAAATTTTCATGGCGATCACAGCGACAGTTGTTGGTGGCAATGACTTTTCGTTGATCAAAAAAAAAAAAATAAATAAATAAAAAAAATTTATGCGCATTTGTTTGATGCGAATTGATGGCGGGCGGGTCGAGCTGAGTGGAGCGACGAAGTACTGCGAACTTTGTGTTTCGTGATTTTTACTTCGTAATGAATGTGCGAAATGCAAGGTGATCATTGGAAGAAGTTGAACAAGAAAGGGGGTAATTTTCTCTACACCTTCAAGTGAAGTTTTTTCATCTCCTCGCACCAATCATTATCAACATTTCCCTTCTTGGACAGAGCTACCAGCTGCTAATGGCAATATTGTAGACAAATATTTGCTTATTGCTTTCAAATACGGTTTCTGCTTGCCTTACGCCTAGAGTTTACAACAGGAGGTCTACATTCACTGATGTCGAAGGCAGCTCTAAAGTCGTCGAGTTGGTGCATTTATTATAACTGTCACTTGGATTGGATAAACCTTATCGAGACTCGTAGTAAATATAACCATCCAAACTGGTCATTCTGCTTCTTAGACTTTGAAAACTTCTGTATTTCATTACATGACAGATCTTCTGCCAAACACACTCGCCAAAAGCACCAAACACGTGAACGCTGATAATTAATTATCATCTGTGACGCATCAATGCCCCGAAAAACGAAGGGGAACGGAAGAGTCTACTGGTGGAACCAAGTAATAGCGGATCTGTGCGCGCAATATCACAAGCAGCGGCATCTATACCATAGACAAAGGGCAAGAAGTAATCCCGATCACCTTCGTCAACAATTGATTCCGTAGCTGCTGTCTGCGATATTGCCCGTAAAGTTCTTGAAGGCAAAAGAGGGTCCGATGAAGTATAAAATAACAGGAGGTGCGCCACAAGGGTAGGAGGCTGAACGATAGACCCGAGCCCAGCTATTAAATATCTCGGAGTTATTGTTGATCGCCGACTGAACTTCAAAGAACATCTAGAATACTCCAGCGAGAAAGCGAGTAAAGTCAGTACAGCTATCGCGATGCTCATGCCAAATATGTTAGGCCCAAGACAGCAGAGAAGAAAACTTCTTGCGAGTGTCAGTTCATCCATCTTGATTTATGCGGCACCAAAATGGGCTAAAGCCACAATGATACCTACGTACTTTAGAGCACCAGCCACGGCACATAGATTGGCGTCACTAAGGGTTTGTTGTGCGTACCGGACAGTATCGGACGAAGTCGCAGATCTGTTGGCTGGGAGATGTCCAGTGGATATAGCAGTCACAGCGGCGAGAGAAGCTAGGCGCAATACAAGTAATCATAAAAAAAGTCATGCAACAGAGCATAAATGAATGGCAACGACGGTGGTACTCGCCTCTTCAAAAAGGAAAATGGACGAAGATGCTGATCCCAAGTGCACACAAATGGATAGAAAGACAGCATGGTGAAACCAACTATTACCTCACCCAGACCATCCTTACTGTTTGCATTGCCATGATGAGATGGCAAACGTAGAGCATATTCTTTTATACTACGGCAGGCTTAAAGAAGAGCGCAAGCAGCTAAATCATTAAATAGGAGGCACATTGCCCACGAAAATCTGTTGAAGGCAATGTTGTCCGAAAAACATACATGGACGAAGTGCGCAGATATCATAACTGGAATAATGAAGCGTCTGAGACAAGAAGAGCGCAGAGCGCGCCGTGACATCGCACGTTGAGTGACGGGACAGAATAACGTCCAGTGCCTGCCCCGTGAAGTAATAACGGAATTGATAGTCCCACTTCGGTCCCAGGCCCAGCGTACGAATGAGGTCGGCTTTAGTCCGTAGGTGCCAGGAGGCATATCAGGCATGCGGGTAGTAAGGGCTACTCGTATCTATGAAGATTTCTTACCTACGTAAGGAGGTAACCAAATAAAATGATAAAAACTTATAGGGCCAATTGGTATTTAAATTTGATTTCTAAGAAATTTTTTGAATAATTTGATTATGGCGCCACCTGAAGGAAGTTTTTCTATTTTCTGTATTTTAAGTTAGACCACTGGCAGTTGATGGGATTGAGGGATGGAGTTTCTCCTCAATACTGTTATACTCAAACGTCGACGTGTCATATTTTTTTTATTGTGTGTGAGTGTGAATGAATTTGAAAATTGTTTACCTTATCGGACAAAGACCTATGAATGGAAGCGAAAAAGAGAATATTGCAAAATTTGATATCGACACACATTGACATACATACATACATACATACGTACAAATGGTATTATTCACTACCAAGCAAGAAAAAGATTTTACAATTAAATAAATATAAATTCAAGAAAGATTTGAACTTCATATCCACTCGATATGATTATGTAGCTTTCTTTGTACATATCGTAGTATGTATGTATATAGGTATATATGTATGTATGTATGCAGATATTTCTATATGCTGGAATTTTGGAATGACAAATGCACTTAGTAAGGTTGATTTTCTAATACGGCATGCATGCATACATATATACAAACATACACACATATTTATACGAGTATATATATTTATGTATGTATATATGTATGTACATAGCTACAATAAATTCTCAGTTTTTTTTTAAATTATTTTTTCCATATTTTTAATTAAATCAAACAAAGAGAAATGGGCAATCACAGGCGCACAATTATATGTACATATGTATATGTAAGTGTGTTTGCTTGTATGTATGTATGTATGTGCGCTATAGCACTCATAAATTTTATGAGCGTTTCTAATGAAAAACAAAAAAAAATGTCACTCTTATCAATGGAACCAACAAATTCTGCTTTGGCTACGCCATAAAAGTGCGTACGTGTGTACGTGTGCATGTGTGTGTGTGTGTGTGAGCGAGTGCTTGAGGCGAAATATGCGTGTGACATTGTAAAACAATTTTATTAACGCAAATCTTGTGAGCCAAAACGCCTGTACACACGCACACACACATACATACATACATATGTACACACAGTTAGCTTCTCACGCACCGGCATGGTCGCTCTGTAACTCTCTCCCACCGGCTTTTGGCATTCGTCAGCGCTAGCAGCAGCAGCTGTCTGGCTGTTCCAGATATTTCTAACACGTGGATGCGTGTGTGTGTGTGTGTGTGACTGTGCGTGTTTTACGGTGCGAGAGCTCCACAGTTTTGTGTGCGGTCGCCGAAGGTGGAGGTCTAGTACCGTATGCAACAGCATACATATCAATATATTTGGTATACATGAGCAGTGTGTCCCATGAATATAGAGACAAAAAAAAGAATTTTTTTTATGCAAAATTCGTTAACATTGATTTGATATTGATTTTGAGTATTCAAATTTTTTTTAAGGAGTAGCTCAAATACAAAGTTGAATTTCCAAACAGCCGACATTTCGAAGTTTGCATCTTTTCGGGCTCTTCAGCAGTCACTTTACTGTGTAGAACGAAGCGCACTCTTACCTTGCCGTGTGTATGTATGTAAATGACTAGGAAATGAAAGGATGGAGGCAAATATTGGAAAAATTTGGAATTTTTTCCTGCTCTACATACATATGTATGCTGTCTTCACAATAGTATTCGTTCGCCGCTTAGCCTCCAACGGATGCTACAACAAAAAGATGCCGCAACTTTGTTTGCTCTGAAGCAAATGACAGAAAATTTCAACAAAAAAATTCATTAAAGAATTTTAGTCTGCCGTCTCGTTTTCCGAGGGACAGACCTAGCACGCACATGTGCCAATATATAGATGGATAGCTGAGGAGCGCAGTGTTCACTCACAATGTGCGTATGGCTCTCATGTACAAAATATGTACATACACACACCCACACACACACATGCATAGTTTCTGCAACTCAGGAACACTTTTCAATTGTACATTCGAGTAAGTACATTCTTTCCTTGTTTTCATGTACGTACATATGTATGTAGGTATGTAGTTATGCGTGTATTATTTTTTGTTAAACTCTTATTATCGTTTTTTGTTGTTCTTGTTTTTGCCGCTGTTTCTGATAAGATTTGGCTGCTCCTCCATTGCGTCGCAAGTTGAAGGCTGTTTTCAAAAGCCGGCATAAATACACAAATATATACATACATATGTATATAATTACTATATATATAGCCATGTGCGTGCTAATGTATGTATGTATGTATGTATGTATGTATGTATGTATGTATGTCTGTATGTACATTGGCTGTCAGACGCACTTGTTGAACTTGAAATATTTGGAAATTACGCTGTTACTGCTAATTGTTGTTGTTGTTGTTGTCGTTGTCGTTGTTGTTGTTGTTTTTGTTTTTGTCCCTGCGTTCAGTGTTATGCGATTCTGTGTGCGTGCGTGTGTGTGTGTGTGTTGTTATTGTTGCTCTTATTACTTGGCGAACTTTTTTATATTTTTTCTTTTCGCCTTATTCATTTGATTTATCGTCAAGATAACGGTATTAAGTCATTTTTATTATTTATAATTACACATACAAACATACAAATACACCAACACACTAATATTCGAATTTAAATTTAATCATTTATCTACCTGCATACACATGCGTATGGTTACGCGTAAGTATGTATGAAGTCTATGAACTGCAGTAGCCGATCTTTATTATACCATAGTTTCTGCAACTCATCCGTTCTTATCGGAACAGAAACCGTGCATTGAACTCGTCAAAACAAAAGTGAATTTGTGAAAGCAACGAAAAATAGCTTAAAATACCCATTTAGTGTGCACAAAGCGGCTTTCGGAAGTGCGTACACAGAAATATACCTGCGTACATACATATATGTGCATATGTATGTGCTATAAATGATAGGTATGTATGCACATATGTGCTATAAACACACCTGTTTGCTTGTGCAAGCATTAAAAAATTCTCAAATATATTCATACATACATACATATATACCTACTACACTCTCATAGTTAAATATCTATGAACGATCGCAATTCGGCAGGAAATACTTGAGTTTCATAGTTTTAAATTCACTTTAATTCCAGCATGTTTAAATATACTTACATACATACATACATACATACATACATATATATATGTATGTTAACAATTAGTCGAATTAATCCCTTCACATTTTTATTCAAACCTATTTATTGATTCAATCTACTGGCTTCTACTGTCCAAAGTACTTGAAAAATGTTGCATACATTTAGGCGCTATACCCAAACTGTTACAGGCAACATAAAATAAGAAGGTGCAAATGTTAACAGAAAATTGTGCGCGACTTTACTCACCACTTCTCGAAGGGACTCGCAGATTTTTTCCCTTTTTTTCACTTCTTGAGGTAGAATTCGTCTGCAAATGCTTGATAACAAGAGGGAATCATATTCATTCCGTCCATAAGAACGAGTCATTCAAATTAGAGTACATCCCGAGCTCTCGTATGCAAAAGTGCGGAAAGGTGTCAACGCGTGCGATAATCCATGTGCGGAACTTGGCAATGCAAACCGACAAACGGACAGATGGACAACAATGATAATGGTTCTATCTCGTTTCCTATTGGTATATACTTACATACTTCGGACAAAAGTTAATATGCTATTTTATCTTCGTTATATATAAGCAAAGGGTGATCCATTTCGAGATCTCCTACTTTTTTAAAGAAAAAAAAAAGCAAAAAAAATTCAAATTTAATGGGAAATGTTAATCACCATTCGAAAGAACATTCTCTGGCATTTATTCTTTGAAGATTATCTCTTTCATATGTTGGCTGCGCCTACGTCTCAGATGGTCCATCCGTTGAATCCAATTTTGGATGACTCGTTCGAGCATTTCGACTGGTAACTGGTGAATGACAAGCTTGATGTCTTTCTCCAAGGCCTGACTTAGACTTTAGACTTTACATATTCTCACAGGAAAAAGTCTAACGGTGTGATATCACACGATCTTGGTGGCCAATCGATCGGCTCAAAACGTGAAATTATTTGCTCACCGAAGCTTTCTCTCAACAAATCCATTGATTGATGCGATGTGTGGGAAGTGGCGCCGTCTTGTTGAAACCAAATGTCGCGGAGATCACGAGCTTCAATTTCAAAAACTAACTGCCAAAGAATGTTCTTTCGAATGGTGATAAACATTTCCCATTGAATTTGAATTTTTTTTTCTTTTTTTGGTTTTTTGGTTTTTTGTGGGGAACCTCGAAATGGATATGAGTTATTGCGTCACATAACCTTCAGTTGAACTTACAAGAACAATCATTATTGTTGCTTTAAATGTGTTAGTTAATTTTATTTTAGTTTTGTAAGTTTTTTTTTTTTTAATTTTTTACAAGAATATCACTTTTTGGCCATACAGTAATTAATTTTATCTTACTATCACATTTTAAAACCATTCCAAATTCAACTGAATTCCATTAAATTGCCATTATTCGGGAATCTGTGTACCCAAAAAATTTACTGCAATCGCTGAAAGTGAAAACAAAAAAAAGAATTTTTTTTTATTAAATAAAGAAAAAATTAATCTATTCATAATGAAGAGAATTATAGTGATTGATATGACGATTTAACGATTTAAAGTCATGCACGTTGTTGTAGTAGATTAATTATTTAATTGTTAATTATCTAAGGCAATACGAATAAACTAAATCAATTTGGACATCAGAAGGGCATAATCCTTTCATGCACAAGCGTAATAATGACTTTAAATACAATAGAGGCAAAATTCATTTGGTTTTCTTCGCAGAGTTGCTTCTGAAATATATATGTGTATGTATTAGTTACTCAAATATTTTGTTAGTTAACTGTTAATCTGTAGTCGCAGAGAAGTTTACCAATTTATTGTATTATTAACTGAAAAAACATTTATTTATTTTTATGGTTATAAATAATTTTAAAACATATTTACATATACTTGTACATACATACATACATAACTGTTAAATATGTGCGCTGTAGATTATTTATGAAGCTCTTCCTCTCAAGCCCACTTAAATTAATTAGACTTTTTTTCTTTTTTTTTTGGGGAAGAAAGCAAAATACATATTTCAATTTTAAATAAAAATTACGATTTTCAAATTACTTTTCCCAGTATTACTCTCCCGCGACTGCAGATTTGCATTATGCATCATATACATATATATGTATATGTATATGTAGGTGGTGAGTATATAAAAATTAATGTAAAACGCTTTCAAGGAAAAAACCCATTAGGTGTAAGTACAAGACATGAATTGCCGCTCTTCAATAGACCGCGTATCAGCGCCAAGTCATCGGGTGTTAAAGACCATCCGCTTAATTGTCCAACCGATTGCAATTCCGGGCAGCGATCCATCAGTATCTGTGGAAGGAAGCTCTCATTAATATCAAAACCAATAATAACAACAACAAAAATATTCATTTTACCACATTACCTCTATTGATTGCACCGTCAAATTTGGTGCCAAAGTGAACCAGATATCTTCAAGCGCATAGAAATCGTTTTCGACGAATATACTGTAAAGTAAATGAAATTCTGTAAAACCTTTAGGTGAGTAATAGGCGCCGGAGAAAATCTAACCGGTGTATGGTGGTGTGAAAATAGGATTATGTATATTTCAAATGCAACTCTGTACAAATTAATGTGGATTTCACAAATTCACAAAAACCGAATTTTGCTTGAATCTTTCACAAAAAAAATTCAAAAAAGAAAGACGGAAAGAAGGAACATTCGCTGGTAGGTGAATATATGAACGACAGCGGCTACGCTGGCTAGGTCATGTCGTCCGAATGTATGAAAGTACCGCAGCTTTGAAAGTACTCAATGGAGTACCCGCTGGTGGTGACGCGTACCAGTGCGCTATTGCTGATTCGGTTGAAAAGGAGGAAGAAGGGTCGGGTCACGTGAAAAGATTTACAAATTGAGTTTTATTGATACAGGTACGATTGTAAATGTAAACCCTGCAAACCTTTTTCTGGTGTTCATATTCGACTTTAAAATTTCCTGTATTTTGAAACTTCTTCCCGAAATTTGTCTATACATATGTATAGCCAAATATATGAATGCAAACACTCTACCCCTTGGAAATATATTCGAATGAATAATCTGCGTACGACTTAAGCAACACCTAGAGCAGGAATCCCCAGGACTCGCCAAAAACCAATATAGATTCCGTAAGCACAGGTCAACCATTGATGCGGTCACAAAAGAATACTGCGTTACAGGTAGTAACGTTTGACGTTAAAAATGCTTTTAATTCTGCTTATTGGCCACAGCTTAATTCTGCTTACTTTATGACGGAGTACTGCGACTTTCGCTACCAAAGGGGGTTCAAATTATCGGGTACAACATTGCAGTAACTCTAGTAGGAAAGGAACTTAACCAATTAGGGAGCTTAATGGTCAAAAACTGGCTCACAGAAAGAAAGCTCCAACTAGCAGGACCAAAATCTGAAGCAGTACTCTTAAAAAGTAGGAAAAATATAGAAACTGCTCTACTTAATATCGACGGCTATAACATAACTAGACACTCGGCTAAACTACAAGACTCACATCGAGAAAGCATGTGAAAAAGCGGCGCGAATAACAGCGGCCCTATCGAGGATGATGGCTAATATTGGCGCAACAAGTCAGGAGCAAGCGAGAACTCCTGGCTAAAGTAAGTCAAGAAAGCAAGATCTGTGACGAGGCTAAGTGCAATCAGAGCTATCAGGGGATTCCGCACGGTGTCGCATGATGCATCAGGGGCCATAGCGGGCATAATCCCACCAGATATAATGACAATGGAACTCAAAAGAGTTTACGATAAATACAGAAGCATTGAAAAGCGACTCACGACAGAAGAGCGGGACAGAGAAAGGTAGGTGGACGTACAAACTGATCGGTAACGTACAAGCCTGGGTGAAGAGAAATCACGGCGAGACGAATTACTACCTCACGCAATTTTTGACGGGACACGGTTTCTTCAGAAGTCACGCTGACGGGACAGATTGTTCTTTCTGTGATAACTGTAGCGAAAACGGGTATCACATCTTCTTTTCCTGCTCGAAATATGAAGTAGAGAGAACAGATATAGAGAGCCTTATTAAGGAATGGGTGTCTCCAAAAAGCATTGTGCACCACATGATACAAAGGGATAAAGTGAAAATTTGGCCCGCAATCGCTCTCCAGGAATTGAGAATAAAAGAAAAACGACAGCGCACTAGCGAAAACAGAAGACATAACGGAGGATAGATCAGAAAGTTGTTCATTAAGAGCCAATCTGGCTATCTCGCTTCTGCGAAAGAAAGTCTAGCAAGTCCAGCATAGTGCGCTAATACTTACTGGGCGTAGTCCCGAAAGAGGTTTACCCTTAGCGAGAACTATGAATCGTGATGCCGACTAGAACTGACGTGTCTAGGAAGATTCCCCCTTCGCCAAAAAAAAAACCCTACCCTACAGTCAAACATCATTTCTACTACAAATTTCAAAAACCGACACCTATTTGTGAGATAAATAAAATTACTTACTTTACAATATCCTCGTCCGTGAAGCTAATGCTGTCCACAGCCAAACGCTTCAATTGGCGACAACTGCAGATGAGCATCTTGAGAGAACTGTTTGACATTGGACTGCTGAGCATTTCCAAACCGTCTAAACACTCAAAACGATTAACATCCTTGGTATAGGAGAGTCCATCCATCATATAGCAATCTAAGTCTATCAGCATTGGGCATATACGTGCGAGTTTACTTATTTCCAAATGACCTACGCCCTTAATCATAGTTAAATGGCTAAGATTGTGGCCGATTCTGTCGAGTACCTCGACTAGTTCAGCGCAGGAAAACTTATAGATTTTCAACTTCCTTAAGAATATATTATTGAGCACTTTCAACGCGCCCGATTTCGGTGTGTCTAAATAAAGTGACTCGAGGTGTGGGCAAGTCTTCATGATAATACGTAATGTCTCTTCATCGGTGCCAGTATCGTGCAAATAGCGTAGCTTACAACGAAAATCCTCGTCAATATTTTCATGAACGAACTTCAGTGAGGCGCCAACAAAGGAGTAGGTGGACAGGGTCTCTACGTTGGGGCAGTGTTCCAATATAAGTGCAATATCCGAATAGCATATATTCTCTTCCCCTGGCATACCAATATCCACAACCGTTAGCTTATCGTTGCACAAACCGTGACTTAAACACTCCACACCGATTTCGGTAATATCTGTTTCGCCCGATATGTCCAACACCTGCAGTTGGCGACAGTACTTACCAATCACCTCCAGTAGATCATCGTTGGCAATGTAGGGCACAAAAAGCTTCGTCAAATACTGACATTTGCGCACGATTTCGAAAAGATAATGCATGTGCTCCTCCTTGACCCACACACCCTTCAAGTTGAGTACACGCAGTCCAGTGCCTTGTGCTGCAATTACTTGAAGAATTTTTTCATAATACGAAAAGGGAAATACGTCGGTGACCAAAAAAGCAACGCTGCCGTTGAGCAGCATTTGCAGACAAGTGAACCGCATGTTGGCGTCCAAATAGTCGGAGCTAAGTATAACGCGCAGCAAATCCTGATATATGTTCCAGGTGGCGCCTGTTTGTTCCAGATATTCATTGATATCGACCATCACAATGTCAATGTCCAGCACAACATCCGGCGCGTACTTGGCATAGCCGATCGTCGAGACAATCTGATTGGCCAGCTCGGCCAAAGCGCTGTCGCTGAGCGATCGAACGGCACACTTTTTAGACATATTCAAAATAACCGACTTGTATAACCGTTATATTGAAATAAAATTCTTAATTATTGTTATTATTTTTGTTAAATGGTTGGTAGTTGTTGCTGTCTCAAATCGCATAAATGTTATTATTTATTTTTCAAGTATTTATTTTGATCTTTCTCTTCGTCAAGCACGTGACTTACATTTGTTTATAAACACAATATTGTAAACAAAAACAAACATTTTATTGTTTATTTTCGCGAGTACAATGAAAAATGCAAAATTAATAACCGCTCCCTCTCTCTCTCTCTCTCTCTCTCCGATCCAAGTAGCGGCATTTATTTGCTCATTTTCCTCTTTCGCGAA
Organism: Neoceratitis asiatica; assembly: GCA_030068015.2. Taxonomy (NCBI): domain Eukaryota; kingdom Metazoa; phylum Arthropoda; class Insecta; order Diptera; family Tephritidae; genus Neoceratitis; species Neoceratitis asiatica. The sequence goes on from CM061524.1 coordinate 1,600,533, forward strand.
AGCTCTTATCACAGGGAAAATGTTACGTCACTTATTTGTGTTTATTTTTAACAAAGTTTTTTTTTTCAAAACTCAAAATTATTATTCGGCAATTTTTTCATTAGTTGCACGTTTTCAAATCTTTTATCTTTTTTTAATTTATTAACTCAACGAAACAGAAGTACTAAATCGTATTGAAGGATAACTGTTCGAAAAATGCCAAAAATTTGCACACAAACTAGAAAACTATTCAATTGATTTCGTCCGCGTAGCCTCAGAAAGACATCTTTTCGTCCGCCGACCACAATTGCAACTGCGTTGTAGACAAAAGCTTTTAAGATATTTGGTTCCTGAAGCTCAAATATATTTAAACGAGACAAGTTCATAATTAGTAAAACAATAATTTTTGGAATACTTTTAATGATAAATGAACATTTTATTTCACTCAAAACTAAATATGATAAATGTGCAAATTAAGAAATGTAACAATTTAAAATAATTAATTTAATTTGATGAAATGTCTCCATACATACATATGTATGTTCATCGATAATGTTGCCTGTTGCATTCAGCACAAGTCATTTTTCAGGCCATTTATTTTCAAAAGCATTAAAAGATTTTGAAGTGATTTAATACTCATTTAATTTCTCTCGTCTCATCACAGCTTCCAATCAGCATAGTATGTGCGTGTGTGTGTGTGTGTGTGTGTGTGTGGGTTAAGGATTAAATATTTTAATAAATACATACAAAACACTAAATTCAATTTTGATTATGTAATATAGTCACATTTCATTATTTCAAGTATAAACATTCTTAGCTGATTAATCTGCTTTTGTCGTCGGATCAGCTTTGGCATTTTGAACTTCCTTTTCATCTGCTGACTGAGTAGTTTTAGTCGAATTTTCTTCTTCAGCATCTAATTTTTTTGATTCCAAAACTTGTGAGCTCATTCTGCTCGTACTAGATGAACTCGTCGATGTTGGATGTATGAAACCTAAGCGGGCAACAGGCAAAGCCGTTCCGGGTGTTACAGGATCAAAACGTAACAATTTGCCAAAAAGTGCATGTTGCATGATGGGATATTTCGATAGTATCTACATGAAAGAAAAGGATTTTTTTTGTATGAAAGTTGCATGTAAAGGTACGTATAAATTCCACACCTCCTTCTGATACATTTTCACCAAACCGCTGTTAATTTTTGTCCAACTAGGTACCGCAGAAATGCTCCACAACTGATTAGAATGTTCGGCAAAGTGTCCAGTCTTTACTTGATTGATATAGTCAATGCTACCAATGAATAAGTAGTCGTCTTTATACTCGTTTATTATTTCCTCATCTAGAAAACGCGCCGGTTCAAAAGGGCTATTAACTGTAATATAATAAAAGCAGATATAAATGTTGAAAAAAAAAATATTACTCATTTTTCATTACTAACATGCCAATTGGGCGCTGCCCCAAATAAAAGGAACAAATTGAAAATCATCCAGTGCCCATACACCTTGACTCCCGGCAGGTTCCAAGTGATATTCCCTTTGGAGCCTTCGAACGAATAACAAATAACTGTTAAATAATCGTAATGCACAGGCAACACTATCCTCTTCGGTGAAGATTTTAGCTTTGAAGAGCGCACAAAGGAAGAATATAAATGAGAGTTCATGACCTGTACCGTAATCGATACGCACAGAATTTCCAAATGACTCGCTCAAATATGAGCCTAATTCACTGAACAGATCACATTTCTCTTGGGGTAATGCATCTTTCAGAAATACGAAGATGTCCTAGAAGAGGTATTATACAGTGTGAACATCGTTTCTGGAATTTATCAAGAAATTAAGAATTAAATGGGTATTATACTCACACGATGCATTTTTCTTGCCCAAACACGGTATCCTTTATTGCCGAAGCGTGTCGGTTGGTCAACTGGTGGAGATTCATCAACTAGCTTATTGAGTTTATCGAATATGCCAACAACATTATTCATAGTTGGTGAGACGTAGATATCAGGATCGTTGATGCGTTTGCCTTGTATGGCATAACTAACAGCGTTTATGAAACCCAGGAGGTCATAATAAGCTTCGGAACGTTGCCATTTGGCAATGTCCTGCGGGACCTTTACGTGCTTTGATGGCTCGTGGCCGCTGAGCGCCTCTACTGTATGGTGAGTGTAAACATTTACAAAATTTGGAAAAACAAATTTATTTAATTTACATACATGGCATATCAGCTTTACGAAATTCTTCCATTTTTCTCTAAAAAGCCAGCAAAAAGTAATGTTGAACAACCTCGTTCGGTATTTAAGAAAAATAAAAAATTGTCAAAATATTTATGTTCGCTCAGTTACTAACTTGTACAAATTATTACTAAATTGCGTTCATTACAACAAGAAAATTGAAAGACTCAAAACGAGAGCAGAATTATAACACTTAACTTAGAGCGAGAAATTTTGAATTTGCCTTTACAAATCGTAAATGATTAATAAGGTAATATATCACTAAGCTATCTAGACTTTGTTGGTTTTTAGAATTCTGTCGGTCTAAAAATAATATATTTCTTTCTTTGAGAGAAAAATTCCCTTGCCATCCCGAACATAACTGATATTTTGTTTTGCTTTGAGTCACCTTCAAAGTTATAGGGTTGCATTTAGTTGTATTTTTCAGTAAAACTACTATTCGTACACAAAAATTTTTATAAGATATTAAAAAATTTAGATATATATCTCCTTCGATAACTCTATATTGTGCAGATGAGATAAAACAGAAAAAATAATAAAATTTACTTTGAATTATATTGTTACGATCTTGCTGATTAACCTCGATGACTTCCCAAATCCTTCAGGTAAGATCTCTGGATTGTTAAATAAAATCGCCAACTTTACTGTAATGTAATCTCCAACGAGTTTAATGCACTACTGATTACTGACTGACTCCTCTGCAGTCGTGTGTCGCCCTTATATACTTGTTTGCTGCTTGAAAACGAAACCCCTCGAATAATCGCGTCGTTACTATAATCGCGTCTCGTACGATAATCGTCTCGTTCTACGCTCTAGAAAATGCCAGTTGTCGGCTCCTCTCTTTCATCTGTCATTCGCTTCGCATTTTCGCCACAATATTTCTAAAAATTTTCCTAACGCCTTCAAATTTTAGAGTCAGCGCTAATATTTGTAAATGCAACTCTGCTAACTGTGTACGTCAACGAATTTTCTACACCGGCATATTTTTATATCACAGGAAATTGTTTATTGTATATTTGTGAATTATGATAGAATCACTGTATAACTTACCATTCCACATTTTGGTGCCACCAAATATCAAAGTTCGGCGCCCAGCATGGTTCCGAAAGCCTTCGCCAATGGTTATGTTTTCGATTGTTTTATTGTCGTATTTTTTGGTGACCGGTGGTAAGCAGCTTCACTTCACTTAATAAATACTCGCCCACCTATAATTGTAAATTGATATCTTTTTCTTCTATAGGTATAATCTATGATGTAATTGTAGAACCTCCAAGTGTTGGTGCTACAGTAGATGAGCATGGACATTCGAGACCAGTCGCTTTCATGCCTTACCGGGTGAATGGCCAATATATAATGGAGGGTTTGGCTAGTAGCTTTTTGTTCACAATGGGTGGATTGGGTTTCATTATAATGGATCAAACACACATACCCGGAAAGACAAACCTAAATAGATTTCTTTTGACTGCAATGGGATTTATATTTATTCTCGTCTCATTTTTCACAACTTGGCTTTTTATGCGTATGAAATTACCCAGTTATTTGCAACCATGAAGAGGAGAAAGTCGAGGCATTATTACTTCGTCTCAAATATTTAATGCATTAATTTCTAATATACATAAGAATAACATTATAAATGTACACTAAGTTTAAAATAAAACACCTTTCTACGATTAAAATGCTTGTCAATAATTGAATTTTACTTATTGAAGAGAAAATTTATTTATCAAATTTTACTTATAAATATGACTGCAATACAATATCATAAATGCATATTGGAAGTACATAAATACATTTTCTGAATACTCTAATTATATCGTTTTGCCAAGCAACCCACAAAATGTTGCAAATTTGATAACCTCTGAAATCACAAATATATATGTATGTATTAACACTACAATATAAGTAAATAGAACTACTTTAAATATATGTATATACATGTGCGTACAAATAGAGAAGAATATTTCGAAGAAGACAAAGAGTTCATATTTGTAAATCTCTTATATAATATCCATGTTAAATATCAAAAGTTCATTGTAAATAATATATATAATTTGTAATTAATTGTATAAATAAGATCACTGAACATTCGAGTGCGGCTAATATGAACAACATTTTCAATGTCCATATGTATGTAAAGTTAGTAGAAATTATAACAAAACAAATCATTTAATCATATGAGATTCCAAATATATCAATATGCAACTTAGCAATAAGGAACATGTTCAAACATTGGGGTTTTAAAAACTAATTTTTCAATCCATACTTGATTGCTGGCAATGTTTTTGTGCTGTTTAAAGTCTGATACGAAAAGAGCTGCAAACAAAAGGAAAATTTCAATTTTCAAATGACATACTTATATAATTCACCTAAGACGTACTTTAGGAAGTCCCTAGATTTATCAGTGACATGTTCGAATTCAGGAAAGGACAATGCCCCATCATCATCGAAATCCGCTTCTGCTAAGATGCAATGTATGATTTCTTTCATATCACAATCATCTAACTTATTTTCGGAGCCGCATAAACGTTCTATTACTTGCTTCAAATCGGAAACACCCAGCATATCATCACCATCGAAATCTAAAAGACCAGTAGTTTTATATATATGCAATTATGCAATTCTTAATTAGTAGCTCACCCCAAATACGAAAGGCATACTCTGCTTTTAGCTTTTTTGGACAAGCATCGCTGAATACATTCATCATGTCCAAAAAGTCTTCAAAGGTCATATCACCATCTTCACTGGAGCTAAACACTTTGCATATCCGGTCACCAAAAGGGTTTACACGCAATTCTGGATATTGTAAAATTTTGTTCATTGACAATTTGGCATTTTTGTTGTGCCCAACTTTTTCGGGTGCAAGGCTTTTAAATTTTTTGTGTGCGCTGTGGACGAACGAGATAGGAGTATTAAATATAGTAGATATTTTTAATATATGTACTTACAGAAGAATCTCTTTCTTTGAGAAGAATGTTAAGTCCTTTGTAGTGTAAAATATATTAATATTTCTGTTTGTTAATAATTATTTCATAAATTACCTCATAATCCTGCAGCTCTTCATCGGTGAACTGGCTCTTTGTTTGGCCCATTTCAATAGTACAAGCAAGTCAACTATGATAAAGGAAATCTCTTCAATCTTTACCCAAGTAAACCCACCTACAAACCCTTCGCCGAAATTTAATGAAGCTGATTATTTCATTTTTTTAAATTATTCAGTTTTTACAAGAAGAATTTTTTGTTCTCTAGTTCTGAACAATCGAAAACAAACAATTTGCAAAAGATGCTGATGGTGCTGCAGAGAATGCAGAATGTCAAAAAAGTATCTACTCCCTTTTTCGGTTATTTATTTACGAATGATGTGAATTAAAAAAAACAGAAGAACGGGTGATGCAGTTTATTTAAAAAAATTTATTTACATAAAATGGAGCAATTAATTTGTATTTATGTAATCACAAAAAACCATTTTGAATAATATACAAATTCATTAAATTTTTGTAAAAATAATATAGTGACAAATTTTGAAATTTTCGAAAAATAGTACTAAAATTAGAGCTAAACTCAGCAAACCTGAAAGCTCAAATGTAACCCATTTTCGTAAGTGAATTAATTAGTATCAAAATAGAAAATAAAAATTAAACACAAAAAATGTAAAGGTAGAGGAAAATTTGCTGATGGATAACTTTGTTTAATGCAAAATTGATTTGCTAGTCTAAATCCTTTTCTCCGTTATATTTCATAAATAATATATATTAAAGAGTTGTGTGAAATATTCAAAAACAGTAAGAAAAAATTAATAGAAAGCCGCTGAACGCATACATGTCTATTACTTGAGATACAGAAAAACCGAGCTCGAAATTTTAATTAAGTGATATACGCACTTGAATAATGATGAAAATCTGCGGCTTGGAAATATTTACATCACAGAATTACTCACAAATAAATTAAAACTAAAAATTTGTTTAGTCAATGTTTTGTAATGTAAATATTTGAGGTGGCGCAGCACTGCTGTGATTTTCGTAGGTTGAAGTTCAGCTTGTCATGAATAGTGCCACTACACAAACACCACAATTAGCAACAACGACCGCAGATAATAATATTGCTGAAAAACCTTCACTGTCCACGACAACGACGTCATCGTCATTGCTCACCGGTTTAATAGACAATAAAAGCAACGTTGGAATTTCTCAAAAATCTTATACTAATACTTCTCTTGATAAATCCACTTTAAATAAGGGACGTCCAACACCACCGCCCAGAGCAAAGGGTCAAAAAGGTGCAACGGCTGCGGCGCTAGCACAGCAAACGCTAATGTAAGTTAAAAATAAAGTAAATTGTTTTGAAAGTTGTCAATTAATTAGTAATTTTTTCTATAAAAAACAGGAGATTGCATGTTTTCGCATAAACATTAATAGATAGACGTAATGAGGCTTTTAGTTCAATCCTTTATTCTTTGTACCATTTGCTAATAATATCGAATTATCCCGATAGTTACTTGCTCAGATTGCATGCTATATTCCCATTAAGTACTTATAATTTTTCTTAATTTTAAATTAGTAATTATCTTATGTAGATAAACTATAATTACTCATATATGTATGGATATGCATATCAGACTATTTTTTCTTCTTAAAAACATACGTTTACCAAAATCTTCTCCCAATATACTTACGCACACAAGTACGTACATATGTATGTATGCATCCATAAGCATGCTTGTGTGTACTTTTATACACGTTTCGCTTTTATGATATAAAGAAGTCTATAAAATAGCAACAAAATAACCAAAATAATAAAAAATATGTACGTAAAACAATAGCACATCGTGCCAACATTTCTTCTCGCAGTTCTCTTTTAACGTGACGTTGTAGCTTTATGCTCCCGATCAAATTTACAATAGCTATAATCTTGAAGTCAGTCGTCTCGGTGCCTTTTTCCATTAACACACGAACTGATATCGTTCTACTCTGCTCTACCGCTTTCGACAGTAGTGGCGTCAGTTAGAGCAGATGGCCACATCACTGCATCACCTTTGGTCCAAACGTTTCCACTAAATAACAATATATTTGTGTGCCTTATTGCTTCAAATCCCACTAACGGAAATTTTTTAATAACTTAGCTTTAGAAATAGCTAGAATAAATTGAAGTTTAAAATGCCTTAAGGAAATATCTAATAATAAAAGGTTCATAAAGTAGCAGATTTCCATCGAAAGCTTCAATCGACCTACATACATATATATCGGAAATAAAAGTGAAATAAAAGTGCAAGTCAACAACTGGACGACAGGCCGGAAAACAAAAAGCGTGGAAGTGAAAACCAAATATGTAATGTATTGATTTTCCAACACATATCTACGTGTGTATATACACATACTTATATCTAACGGTGTACAAGTATTTTGTGCGTATCAGCTCGCATGTAAAGTTTAACTTAAAAAAAAAAAAGTTACATTAACGTTTTTGCTTGGTTAATTTGTGTAGCTGAGCTGCTATTTTATATGCAGTTATCAAGAAGTTCGAAAAAGGTGCATATCAGCAAGTTTTTAATTGAACTTTTGCCAGCTTGTAAACCGGTTTTCATTTATCTTTCCTTAATTAGCATACACAAAATTCTTATAAAATCTTTATCATATTCTGCTGGAAAGGTGGTGGTGGAAGTAAATAAACAAAATTTTACAAAAGTGTTTCGGTTTGATGATAAATGTTCAAATTCTTTTTGGTAAATTGTGTACATATGTACATATTTATTTACATACACACAAACATGCCAACGTGCCAATGTCTTATCTCCAAATAAAAGCGCTTTATCAATTTAATCTCTTTGTATGTGTGTTTCCTATCTCGATTTTGCTATAAAAAGTTCAAATATTCAAATCCCTGATTAATCTAATTATACATAAATAATAGAGCAATTCGAAGTGTTGATTTACAAAATGTTATCACTAATGTTCATGTATATGTATGTATTCTTGTAAATATGTATACGCGCTAATTAGAAATGTCGATGTGTGCCATACAGACATATGTACATACGCAAGCAAATAGACAGAAGTTACTAAAAGTGTTCTAGCATTAACGTGCTATCGTTTATTGCCTGCCAGTACAACTTCCGATTGCTTAGAGCTACCAATATGCATCTATGTACATAAGTAAATAAATTAAATAAATAAATAAATAAATATACATGCAGTCTTGTCTAGGTATAATGAACACCCCAATATGGTGGGCACCCTAAAATTTTAAATGGAGTACGCCAAATTGTGAATAATCAAGAAACTGTAAATAGTGAAAAAAAAATTTTAAAAACACATTCAATCAAAAATCAAGAAAAATTACAAGGAGAACAATCAAAAATGAATGAGGATACTTTCCTAACTTGTAATTTTGCTGTTGATTGTTACAAATTCAGCTGCTACTGTAGCATAAAGTGTATTTTTAGCAAAAATTTTAATCCTGATATAGTGAAAAACCTCATTACTGTGAACAGGCCTTGCAAGAATTAGTTCACAATATCCAGACACGACTGTAGATTTTGAAATATTACATATTTTTATACTTAAATACGGGAGAATATTATTAATATTTAAAATTCATATTGTTTCTGGGCGCAGAAACTTATTTGAAATAAAAAAACCCAACAGGGTTTTCTGGTGCATCATCAAAAAGTAGTTATTTCTCCTCGTTTTCTCATACACAAACACCGCGCGTTGCATTTACTTTTATTTTATGGTTTAGAGTGGTGAACAATGATTCACGGTTTACTCCCTGAAAATACTAATTGCATCACACATTGTCTCTTAACTGTTCTCCTGATGCACCTCCACTGATATAGTACATCATATAAATACATATATACTTATACATAAATACCTAGTATCGATATGCACGTTATCGCTGCAAAACGGAAATATTGATAACCACCATCATATATTGCATTTTTTATTACCGTTATAAATGGATTTAACAATCTTGCTTTGTTGACATTAGATTGGAAGCCTGCGTTCTTGCCAAATTTTCGCCAGGTAGTTAGTCTAAGCTTGTTGCTTGCATCGGCACATGCAGTTTACATCCTCCGTATTAATATTAATTCCTTTTCGTAATCGCTTTTCATATTAATATTGTGAAATCATAATTGGAAAAACATTTTTTTACATGCATACCTACATATACTTGTATGTAACATGTCGCGGCGTGTCGAATATGCAGTGGTTTGGTAAAATATATTAAGAAACTGCTTTATGCGAAATAAATATTTTATTTTTAATGAAATGGCAATTTATAAAAATTTATAAGCGATCTTGTATATGAAAACCTGAAATTTTTGCTCTGCATTATAATTGTTGCATATATTTAGTTTAGTGTATTATTCTATTTGGGTTCACTCCCTTAGAATTGGAATATTTGTGCACTGTGGTTACTCTGCTCATATTATTAGTATATTTAAAAAAATTATAATTTTTATTTTTATTTAATTTTTTTTTTGTATTTTATTTTATTTTATTTTTTATGGTAAACTATACTTGTAGGATAAAAAATATTGAAAACTTATCAAGTCATGTGAACGCCGATGAAAACAATGACGAAAAAAAGGAAGAGAAAGAAATTTATTGTGCGCCCCAAAGGTAGGTATTTATTTGCATTTTGGTTGAAAACGCACTTACTTTGTTGCTTCCTTCCTTTGCTGTAACGAAATCACTAAATTATGCTCATTGAAAAATGTTTAAAAATAACGTTGTTACAAATGTATTTTTTTTTAAATTTTCTGAAAATATAACTTTTTTCTCACTCACCCCTCACTCTTGTACACTTAAGTATGGCGAAATTCTGCATGCACTCTTTGAAATAACGGTTTTTGCACTGTTTGTTGTTACGCGTTGGAAATATAATTGAAAAAATTGTAATTAAAATTTATTGTTGTTGCTCGTAGGAGAGATTCCGTCAACGAGGAAGTAGGAGTAGCACAAGCCAATAAACTGAAACCAATACTAGAGGGCAGCGAGGAGAGCAAAATCACTAACACTAATACTATCAAATCTGAACAGCTCCACGGAGCAACTGTAGCTGCAAGCAACGTGCCAGAAGAAGCTGGTGCTGGCGATTATATAACAACGGATACAACAACAACAACAACAGCAAGCACAAAAGTCCAAGAGAATTCTGCAGAGCAAGTATTCAACCAAACTGCAGCAGAAGACACCACCACTAACGCGATCCAAACAATCCCTGAGGTGGTTCACCAATCGCCATCAACGCCTGAGTCGCCTGAACCTCAGCTTACTGTGCCGGATAAAATCATCGAGGCGGACAAACGCGACTCAGTAGGTGCGGCCACAGGGGAACTGCTCCTGTTGCCCCAGTCAACTAATACCGGAGAAACTGCACTCAGTCGTGATAACTCAATTGTATTGGGAAAGAGTAAATTATCGAAAACACCATCGTTTTCGAAAATATCCAGCAGCTTGCAGAGCTCGCTGGCAGGGCTAAGCAGCAGTCGGCCGGATGAGGTGAGTTTAGTCAACTTATTCAATGCGTTGCGTGTAGTCAGTTATATCAGAAGCGGGCGCGCGCGCTTATTTACTGCGTTGCGCCATACGAACCGGAGTATGTGCGAAAGTCTAATTTTGTTTAAAAAAAAACAACTCACACACACACACAAATGTACAATCAGTACAATCAGTCGCACACGCGTGTAACATACGTACATACGTACATACGTATTCAATTAGGAACACCATTGTAACAACACTTAACAGTATGGGTGTGGTATTGAGTTTGATGTTACTATCCGCTGTTAGCAAACAATTGACGTATCAGCCGGAGCAGGTAAACTTAAACTGATTTTAATATTTCATTTGTCACATTTGTGCTTATTTCGCAACATTTCAACACAGCTCGTTGGAGAGAAAATGCGCTTGAATGAATGCAAATTATAATTATATTTTAATGTTTTTTTTTTTAACGTAATTAGTTTTTTATGGTTCAAATATTAGTCACAAAGTCATAAAAAATTTCAACAAATAATTTAATTAATTTTTTTATTTAATAATATAAAGATAACGCGTATCAAATGAGCTCTGTACCTGCCAACATTAATAAAAACTAATCAAGAAAAATCAAGTTTGCTGTAAAAAAGGGGGCTACGTAACGATAATTCCATACAAATAAATAAAAATGTCTCTTCAGCTGTATTCGAAGTTAGTAAAAAAAATTATTTGCTGTAGATATTGAGCATTTGTATGTGTTTCTTATCTGTGTTTTTTTTGTTTTTTATAACAGTTGAAACTTTTATTGATAAGAAATAATTATTATTTTTTTGTTTTTCTTTATTACACTTCATACTTACTCGTATATACACGTTTGTGTGTATGTGTACCATACAAATGCATACAAATTCTCACCCTCAGCTAACTACTTTGGAGGCAGAAATACAATGACGAAACAATTTTTATCTAACTCTAACGCTAATCCGGCTATACGAGTTTTTATTTTTTTAAATTTTTTTCTGAGCGAAGTAGCATGTATGTACATGTGTAAAGCAATCCCGCCACATCTCACAAATGTAATTTCAGTTAGTGTTAACTTAGTCACCAACAGGTGCTCATAAGCTCCGGCGTACGTCTGTTTTGTAAATCGCAGATACCATTAGAGAGAGAAAGAGAGAGAGAGAGAGTGAGAGAGAGAGTGAGAAATCTTATCAGTTTTTGTGTTGGCACTGATATTGACTGACGGTATTGATATCTGTCTGTCGGCCACATTGTTTTGGCACATGTTCTACTGATATTGTCGGCCAACAGCCAACTAAACTATTCTTTGGCATTAAGATTTATCAGTGCGCTCGTTGTAGTGGCGGAGAACTCATATGTTGTCGCGATTACGATCGTTTTTTTTTTGTATATTTTCCTGGGTTTACGCCTTATTTCGATATTAAATTGCGTTGAACAGCTGGGATCAGAACTGTTTGGGTGTAGTAATAGTTAATAGTTCACGGTAGTTGAGAGGTCTGAAGAAGCTCTGCCTATGCGTCTATGATCAAGCTACATATTATTCATTTAAAATTTATGAGGTAAGTTTTGTGTACGGATGTGCTACGTAGAATTGTCCGTTAATAGGCTTGCGCGACCATAAACATCACCAGTTAAGCATTTAGTTTATGTTTGCAAACGACTACGAATGCAAGAATAGCTTTAAATATGACTTTTACACAACTCCTCTCTGTAATTCTGTAATCGTTTACTGATCTATGGCTGCCATCATTAGTTTCATGGTCAAACTCCGACATTTTTCCATTCAAACATATACATTTGTATGCACAGTGATTATTGCAATTCCTTATCACCTATCATTACTAGCAGTTGGCACCAATTGCACGCTGATTACATAACGGTGCAATTTTTATTTGAAACAAGAGAGTTTACAACTGTCACGGAAAGGCTCATTTTACATATATGTATTTTGCTTGATATGACTTCGGTAGATGGGTATTCACCGTAAGTGCCAGAAGTATTCGCCCACTTCGTACTTTTTTTTCTTTTTTATCGCTATTAGTTTTTATAAATTTTTAAAATTTTTATAAATGATCTATTGCTCTATGTGATTTATCTTTTTAGGACACAATCAGCAAGTCAAGCGATACTTCTGGCGAGTTAGTACGCGGCTTATGCGACGATTCGTGTGCTGTCGATAAGCCGAAAGGCAGCACGCGGCTTTCGGAACGTGCTAAAAAGAAATCCTGGTACAACGTACTCTATCCAAATTATAAATCTCGTGCCGAGGACTTTAAAAAGCTCTTCAAGGAAGTGCCGAGCGAAGAGCGTCTTATTGTTGGTGAGTGTGATCTTTGTTTAGCATTATTCGTACATTCGCTTAATGAGCCATTTGATCTTGATTCTTAGATTATTCGTGCGCTCTGCAACGCGATATACTCGTTCAGGGCCGTTTGTATGTCTCACAAAACTACGTTTGTTTCCATGCCAATATCTTCCTTTGGGAAACCTATTTAACTATCCGCTGGAAGGATGTTACGTCCATAACAAAGGAAAAAACAGCTCTCGTCATACCAAATGCAATTTCTATTTGTACTGCTAAAGAGAAATACTTCTTTGCCACATTCAACACAAGAGATAAAGCGTTTTTGATGCTCTTTCGAGTATGGCAGAATACGCTGATGAACAAGCAAATTCCATCGCAAGAATTATGGCAATGGGTGCATAATTGTTATGGCGATGAACTTGGTTTAACCACAGACGATGAACAAGACTATATTGATCCAAGCACAGTGGGAGCAGAAAACGATGCAGACATTGATTACGTTTCTGCACTAGAAGACGCAAACTCTATTGTTAGTTTAGCACAAACCAGCGAGTTCAATACAGCTAATTCCACAGAAATCGTCCATAATAGCGGTGGTGGCAATAGTTCCAGTACAAGTAGTGGTGGTGGTAATAAAACGCGAACGAAATCGTATTTTTTCGGTTCGAATAAATCATTTACACACCACACATCAACAAGTGGTTCAGATAATAAAGGCAGTGATAATCAAAATAATCGTATACGTGACTCGAGGAGCATAATGAATGCGAAGGAATTAACATTGTCTTCGGTTAAGCCGGATGAAGAGTCCAGTAGCAAGTCGAAACTTAGTAGTTCTACTGCCACTGAGAGTGGTAGTGGCGCCAGTAAGGAGACAAAGAGCTCTACACTCAAAGCGCAGCCACACGAAAAGCGTAAGGTCGCTAAAAGCACGCGTGTCCGTGATGAGGAGGCAAGTCAAAATCAAACCAATTTGCCAACTGATGCTTCGGGCTCGAGTGACTCCGAGGAGAATAAAGCACCGTAAGTTTCATTATATCCATGCATGTATATCCATGCATGTATATATGTATTTCTGTTTGCGAATTATAAGCTTGTAGAAATAATACGTTTAAAAACATAATAACGACAGAAGCGACAGCCGTTTAATCGTGGAATGATTCGCATCATTCATGTTTTTGAATGCCTCTTATTAATCGATATTTGCGATGAATAAAAAATTATTAAATTATTAATACATATACATATATATGTACACATATCCGTGATGAAAAACGATTAATTAATCGTTTTTAAGATTAATACAAAAAAATATTAATTAATAAAAAATTATTTCGATGAAAATGATTCGATTAAGCTAACCTAAAAGCCATATTTGCACGATTATAAATTTTTATGCGTTCGTTTTTGCTTTCAGATTTGTCGCTACTGCTGAATGTACATCTACACACGAAGGTCGTCAATTAGTACACACAATACTACCCATTAATGTGGACACACTCTTTACCTTACTCTTCTCAAAATCAAAATTCCTCGTGGAATTCCATGCTATGCGCAAAACAGAAAATATGTCTTTCGGTGAATGGGTAACCAATGAAGATGGCAAAAAATCACGATCTTTTGGCCTCACCGTGCAATTATTGGCGTCCGTAGGTCCCAAGACAGCCAAGGTATGCTGAAATTTGTCTTCTTTGGTGAATTATCTAACAAAAATTCAGCTGACCAACTATGCTATAGCACTTCACAGCTGAATTAGTAACATTAAAACTCACTTTGTTCCACATTCTAAAGTTTTGTCCTGTCTGCAGGTGACTGAGATGCAAGAAATGCGCGAATGTAGTACTCCAGGTGAACTGTATTCCATAGATATAACTAGTGTTAATGCTGGCATTCCATATGCCGATAGTTTTAGTGTTTTAATGCATTACTGCCTCGTAAGGTGAGTATTTGAAATTATTAAATAATTGCCAAATGACATACTCATTTCTTTTACCTCTGCAGAACCGTTGATGATCATACAATGTTGTCTGTTCACGCGCAAATTAAATACAAAAAATCCATTTGGGGCGTCGTTAAGGGTTTTATAGAGAAGAATACGTGGGCTGGCTTGGAGGAGTATTTCGTCGCCATGCAGCAAGCTTTGCAAAATGAAACCTGTATACCACCCGCCAAGGCGAAAGGACGTCGTCCACGTCGCGGTAAGCACAACAAACTAACAATTACCAATACTAATGCCACTGTTCACGACAAATCTGATCAATGTTCGTTAAATTCAACTGCGATAACAACAATTGATGCAACCAATTTTTTTGTCACTGCCATTGCCACTGCTACTACCACCACCACCATCACCACAACCACCACCACCATAACTACCATCACTACAACTACAACTACTACTGCTGCAACTGATATCATAACTACCACTTCCACTTCCACTTCTACTGCAAATCTCACATTCACCGCAAAGTTCCTCTCTAGCATTGCTAACGGCACCGTCATTAATGACTACAAACCACCCAGCGACTGCTCACATCATCAGCTTGGTACTAGTAGTGTCGAGAAGTTTGTTCAATTTGGTCAACATTTCAATCGCTACCACCAGCAACACCGATTTCCATGGCTTGAAGAACAAACAAGTCAAAAGCAGCATAAATCAATTGAGAAAGTTTTGCGATTGCATGGGAAAGACGTTCATTCAATTAGAAATGGTGTAACGGAAGGTATAACTGAAGAGCGACCCGTAGACTTCTCTTAATATAATTTCCTCCACTGCATGCAGTAATATTATTTTCAATTGGCCATTTCCATTCACTTGAACAACAACAAAAATACATTTATTTTGTGAGGAGAGGCAGAATTTGAGTTATTTTTCTTTAGTACATTCCAAACATTGTATAATCGTCCAAAAAAAAAAAGAAGAGTTGTAGGTCCTGATGAAGCGCCTCATAGTAATTTTATTCGAATTTTTAAATTTTGAGTTTTTCAAATTTGTATTTTTGAATTTTGCTCCCGTTAGCAGGTGGGGAGGTGGGGTGTTGGTATGCAAAGTGTGGCTCTTTTACCAACTTAAATTATTATTTCTCAGTTTCAACTCATGCTCATACATACACTCATCACCACACATTTTATATTTATTTATATATATGTACACTGTAACTGAAAATATTCTTCAAAATTCACTTACGCATGTCTACTTATTTTTTATTTTAATCTTCTAACTGTTCCTCATCCCATCCTTTCTATATTCTCTTTCTCTCTCTCTCTCTCTTCTCCCTCTCGCTTTCTTTTCTAAAGGCACTGCGGCCCAAGTACGTCCAACGGAGGATGCGCCTGAAGCACAAATCAAAACGGAGCCACTCGAGGCGGCCGTGGCCAGCGGTAATCGACGTCAAGTGCCGCGTCTGGCAGTTGTTACAGCCCAGCAGCCGGCAATGGTGGTCGAACCGCAGAACAAACACAAATGGCTGTCGGTGTTTGTGATAGCGCTACTGCTTTTCCTAATCACTTTAAATGTGATACTCCTACTCAAACTGTGGACCCTGGAGCAGCGCATTGATGGTGATATAAGCAGTGCAGCGCGCTTACCCAATTTGGCGGCTTTAAAGTAAATTTTATATGTGATTCAAAACTCTCTCGAAAATATTAATTAACAAATTTCTCTCTCTTTCTCTCACTGACTGCTCACAGGGAATTGCCAAACTCGAATGAAGCGTGGATTGAATTAGTGCGTCAGCAGGAGATCTTACACGAGACGGAGCTAAGAAAATGGCACAAAGTGTTGCAAACTGCCATTGAGCTGTTGAAAAAGGTGAGCGTTGTGTGCGAATTTATTTACAAGAATGACAACCTAACACAACAGATCGAAAGCATACACGAGGAGCTATAGTTTTGTGAGATCTCAGGAAACTTGGGCGTCAATGACACTTTTTTACAATGAAAATTTAGTGAAAAAACAGATTAAAAATAGAATTTTACGCATACAATGTTTTATATATGAATAAAATAAGTACTAACAAGCGCAATTTAAACGTTATGGCTACTTAGCTTTTGAAAAAAAAAAATTAATATTAAAAAATTCATAAAGAAAATATTCATAAGTTTCTGTTTAACACAACAAGTAAAATACCGTAAATTTATTTGATTAAAAATCATGAAAAAAGCACTGATATATGTATTTATGTATGTATGTATTATTTATAATTGTTAATTCAATCATTTCTAAAACGTACGTGTATAAAACACACAGAGAGTTGTTCAATTTCCAGCGCTTCCCCGGTTGAACTGAGATGTAACTAATAGCATGTTTCATATGTATGTATGTAAATGTTTTATAAACTAAATACGCTCTGTACTGTGTATTAAGTCAGTAATGAAGGTTTGAAAAAAGCTAAAATTTCCAAACTAAACTCAGAACTAAATTGCTTAGTACTAAACCAAACTAAACCCAACTGAAGCTGTAACTAATTGCACTTGATTCAGAATTTCTTTTTGTTTTAAATTTGCTTTTAACTAGCCACATCACATATAAGTATACATACATGCACACATTCACTAATTTCCCACAACTGTTTTTTTTTTTTTGCATTTGTTTCGTTTGACCATTTTGACCAAAACCAAAACCAAAACCAAAATCAGCACCAAAAAAACCACTTACAACAACTTATCGGTTTTCTTTACGTATCATTTCAGACTGAACGGACATTGGCCGCACTCATATTTCGGTAAAGCTTTTCACATACCCAAAAAAACCCCAAAAAAATAACGAATTGAAAAGCAAAGAGCAGAATATGACAACCAAATCATGCTTTAGATAGAAGTTTTAAGTCGCAGAAGAGCAGAGGCCGAAGAAACGGACACATAGCTAGACACTTTTTGTTCGTTTTTCCTTTGTTTTTTCCAGAAAGCAAGTCACAAACAATTTTCTCTGCAAGAAATTGTATAAACGGAAGCAAATAACTGCCATTAGCTTTTATTTGACAAATTTTTTTTTCATTTCTATATGTTTTGCATATAATTTTGAAACAAATTTGCTTTGTTTTCATTTCTTTCACACACTATTTGAGCGTGCTTTTTGTTGAATTTACTGCTTTAGCTTATTAGCTTATATAATGTATTGCATTATGAAAGCAAAGTGCAATTTGTTGCTTTAGTTTTAGTTAAAGAAACCATTTTTTGAGAAAAAACCTGAAATAATATTGTCAAAATTATGTTTATGATTAGTGTACTGCTGTTGCTGTATTGTATATATGTATGTATACTCCGAAAAAACTTGTATCAATGTATTTGCATAAGCCTAAGGTATTATTAAAGGAAGATATTTGCGTAAGATTATGGGGAGTTTTTTAATTAAAAAATGCATGTATTGAAAATTTGCCAACAAAAATATTAATAATTTTTAAAATAACTTAATTATTTTTCCTTCTGGCGCTGAGTTTTACATTGCTTGAGCTTTTTAAGTTTTCCATAGCAAAAGTGGAAATTCTCAGCAATGATAAACCGTATTCAGCAGCGGAAGAAAAAAAGTAGAAAAATTGTATATTTAAAAGCATAAATCCGTTTGTATCTGATAATCTTTATCAAATTATGTATACATTTTGTATTATTGTAAGTATAAATTTTTGTAAATCATATTTTGAAACTCTACTTAAGTGTGTGTTTATATGTATAGAAATAAAGATCACAAAAAAAAAAATGTTAGGAGGCTAGCAAAATGACAGTTATTGTAACATAAATAAATGTTAAGGAAATTGTAAGCGTTTGTGAGCATAATCGAAGTCGATCCTCAACAATGTGTAGTATTGTTTGTAAACAGCAAGTATCTCATAAATGTGAAAAATCGCAAAGTAGATAAATTAAGATTTGCGCTAAACACAAAATAAATGGTCAAGACATAGTCGATTATGTACGATGATAAAAAAAAAAAATTAAATTAGAAAAAAAGCAAAGCAAGAATGTGGTGATTTGAAGTCAGCAGAGCCAAAATTGGTTGCATACACATGCACTATTGTATGTCTTTGATTAAATATTTATTTGTAAGTGAGTTTGCTAAATGCATATACTCGTATGTTGTTGCATCATTAGCCGCATATTAAGTATATATACATACATATACACCCATAAGTTAAGTATGGAAATTTCAAATTTATACAATTAGAGTAAATTGAATTCAATTATGGATAATAAAATGAATTCACGAATGAGCTGAACAAATTAATTATTTCACTAGAGGGAGGGGTAGTTGGTATATGAAAGGCTGACGAAAAGGCGTTGTACATCGTTGTACATTTTTCAAAATTATTTTGTTATCCCAGTTTACAAAGGTGGTAACGAATTCTCGGTGAATGGTGTTTAAAGCTTGTCGGTATGTCGTCCTGTCCAGTGGTTCTTGTCGGTATTGCTGTACGGAGTCGTGGTAGTCTAGTATTCACATCCTGATGTACCTAGGTGGAAGTTCGGCTTCTAATAGGTGTCTGTTGGGGTGATCCCTACCAAAGGATCCTAGTAGATATTGCTTACACATCATAACATTATGCTCTTTAACTGGGAGCACAGATGTTTCACTGTGTAGGTGGGCGGTATTCTGACAAGTCTGAAGCTTCTTCAACTGCGTCTCGCTAGTCCCCGGCGTCCAAATCGGTGCAACATAGGTTATGACCGGCCGACCAATTGCCTCGTACTTCTTTGTCTTTTCCCCAGGTGCTACCGGCTAGCGATTTGAAGATTTTGTTGCGATTTTGTACTTTGTTGGCGATTGCAGTCGTATGCGGAGTGAAGGAGTTCAGGCTATCAAATGTGACTCCCAGTTAGTTGGGATTGTTTATAGTTGGAATTTTTACGTCATCGACTTTCACATTGAGCTCTAGTCGGTACTCCTTCGTCCAGTTGGTGAAAATGGTGGCCGAGGATTTTGCAGGTTGTTGATGTAGACGTCGTACAGGGAGGAAAGAGAGGCGACCTCTGTCGGCAGAGGGAGCCTAGAAATATAAAAATTAAACAGCAGTGGGTTAAGGACTTCACCCTGCCGAACCCCCTATTTATAAGTAATTCCACTTAGCTTTGAAGTTTGATCTCGAAAATCAACCGATTATTGCCAATCACTTAGGTAATTCATAGTCCACCTCTTCAATCCTGGCGGTAATGAGGAATACTCAATGTCCGATAGTAGCACTGCGTTATTTGGCGTATCGGAGGCTTTCGACAGGTTCAGTGCTGCTAAGACACTACGCGGACAGGGCGGATTTTGGTTGAGGCTATGTACTATCTGTGTGTTTATGGCGTTAAATGCTGTTATGGTGCTGTGTACTTTACGGAAGCCATGCTGATGCATAGCTGAGCTCAGATGGTGTGTTAGAGACGGGAGGAGCAAGGCCTCAATTGATCGGCCGATAGGATTCTCCATGAGTTGACCTGGATTTTCTCCGGCCAAGGGCTGTCTCACTTTCGGCAACATAACCCCGTTTAGGTCCTCAGCTAACTTATGTTTGATATTATATGCAAGTGGATGAAAGGGCAACTACATCCTGGTGCTGAAACTATTTTCTTTCTAGCATTAAAGATATGTCTAAATATAATCTAAAATAAAGCCAGAATTGTGGAAGTCCGTTCTAATTTCCCCACTGAAGCAGCGGATCCTCCTCTCAGGGAAGTCATTTAGAGATTAGTCGATTTGTTTATCAACCTTACCCTGAACAAATGGGAGGAGCAATTTCTCCCCTGAAGCAACCAAGCTTTTGGTCACTGGCAAATCATTGTCAAACTGGACGAGACCTTAAGACAGACCCGAAGGGGTGCGCGCGCTACTTTAGCGAGATTTTTACACTGCAGCTTTCGGTTGATCAAATGAAGTGGTTATGCACCAGCGTGTGCTTTATTTCTTCCAGTTATCAGGAAGCCGAAAACCTACAAATCCATCGGCCTCTGCGGAAAAAGTATGATTAAGCTAAAACATTTGGGTCCAGCGGGAACAGAATATCTCACCAAGATTTTTAACTTGTCTTTGCCCACTTACTTCTAATACCCGATATATGGGAACTAGGTAGAATGGTCCCGTTGTTAAAACGGGGGAAATCAGTGAAAAAAGAGAGATTTATCGACCGATATTACTCCTATCTGCAGTAGCGAAGGCAATGGTGGCTTTGTTGTTCCCGTCCTTCATATACCACCTGAGCCCAGCAGCGCATCAGCATAACTTTCGTGAAGTGTTCCACCGCACTTAATGCTATAAACACCCAGATAGCCCATGATCTTAACCAAAATCGAACTAGTGCGTCAACTGTCCTGGTAGCAATGGACCTGTCAAAAGCTTTTCACACGGTCACGGTTTTGGAAAATATATCTTTGAGAAGCTTATGATAAGGCTTGTCATCTTATGCTTTGTTGACGTAGGAACCGACACAAAACTGATTCATCGGATAGAGTCATCATGCTGGGCAAATTGTAGAGCTTCGTCCTTGTTCGTCAAGAGAGGATTTTATTTTTCAATTGGCTACTCAGTTGAAAGTATCATCTGTGGGAAGGAGGGAATTGGTATTGGATTTTATGGCTGACATTGTTGTTGATGTTCATCCTGGTTCCAAGATAGAGAAAATTGTCTACAACTTCAAAGTTATGGCTGTCAACAATGACGTGGGAGCCGAGTCGTGAACTGGACATATTGCGAGAGTGACAATTCTTCGCCGGATAAAGATCTGCGTATTTTCGGCTGAAATACCGACAGTCGCATCTGCTGGATTTTAATCGCCTCTTATGACGGGTACATATGCTTTACCGTGAGGAGATTCTTGAGCTCCTAACCCGCAGGGGTAACTTAAGTTAAGTTAAGTTTCAATGGCCGGGCACGTTCTCATCCGAAAATATTCCGCCAAGATACTGATGCAGGCACCTTATCAGTTCTTCACCACCATATAGGCAGAAGAAGCGTTCCCTCCATAAATTTAGTATACTATGGGTATAAGCTATTAGACTATATTTTAGTGTCCTAAATGAGTATGTTCGAGTCTTGAAATCTTCTGTAAGTCGCAGCAGTCGGCCAGCTTCTCAAGCAGTTCGTACTCAGCATTTCGGCATCTATTTTTTTCTGCCTGAAAATACTTCCCTTTTTAACTTTTGGTATCGCAGTCTCTATCATTCAAGTGCGATACGGCAGTCATTAACGTACCAGCACTTCGCTTGAAATTCCGTCACACAGTGCACTTATACCCAATTGCTGATGAGTGTTCTCAGAGAGATCAGGAGTACAAGACGAGTGAAAAATTTGCCAGCTGTCTGGATGTGATTGCAGCGTTTCGACGTTGAGCCTTCTCTGTGTATGTTGGCGGACGTTCTTTTTTCACAGAGGCGGGTGTGCGTCTTTGCCTCTAAAAGGTAGTGTGTTGAGTCGAATTTAGGTCTTCAGAGCGTACGCATATCCACAACATCGAGGACATGTTGCCCAATTATCACAATATGGTGGACCTGGCTTGTATGATGCCGTTCGGAGGTGGCTTAGAAAAAACTGTTGGTTCCTCAATTCGCTTGAACAATATCCAGATGAGCAACACAAATCGGGAGAGGAGCTCGGCTGAAAGCCCCTTCAGCCCTTAAGCGTCAATTACACATAATACATATATATTTTATATGAATATTAAAATAAAGAACAAAGCACGTCATCAATGTGACTTCTTTCATTTTTCTTCGCTACATAAATGAAAAGATGACATTTTACAACAACAGCGTATTGCAGAATTTTTATTGTCTACATAAACTGAGCGCTGCGCCGTCGTCTTAAAGCGATTTGAGTTTCTTAATGGCTTCCAAAGCGTAATTCAACTAGCCTGTCAACCAGCCAGCGAGGCAATCAGACCGTCGAGTCACCCACCACTCAAGGGGAATCCGTCTATTCACTCAGAACAGACTACAGAATGAAGTAGGCAGACAAGAGGAGGAGTGGTGTAAAAATGTATTTGAAGCACACGCAGGCCTGAGCTGAGCTGAGCTGCAGAGGCAAGCTGTGACAAATGTGCAGCTCGAATAGTGAAGAGCAAAATGCAAACTATGTGAGTTGTAAGAGAATGTATTGTAATGTGAAATAATAAATTATTAAAGATTGTCGGGAGTCAGAAATGCGGAAGTAACTAAATGCATACATACATACACACGAATATGTACATTCTGTTTAGCACGCAGCACGCAGCACGCTTTTGGGGGAGAAGTCGAGGGAGCGCGTTGGCGCTAAGTGACCAATAAATCATGATTATAGCATAATACACGCTCAGCAGTGCGCAGGCTATGGATAGCAGGCAAAAGCAGCAAACGAAGTGCACTTCAGTTCAACACACACACACACACACACCTGCATATATAACCTAAATACATACACACCTACACAAACAGTCATCCATTGGCACTGGTCATTCGACATTCATTCATTCATTCATTCATTCATTCATTCATCCAACAATATTACAAGCGCTTTACGTATACGCCCCGCAACACCTCGCAGAGCAGCGTTGATAAATGTAAATTTCATGAGACAGCGAATAAACAAAACGGTTGGTAAATGCAAACAAATGTACACACATACATAACTCTAACATCTGTTGTTAAGCAAAAAAAAAAAGTGAATTGAAAATGCTTAAAAAAGAGTCACTTCAGAATCATTCGCAATGGCGGACTACTCATCAATTCCAGTCACCGCATTTAAATTTTACATGAATTTCATTTAGCGACGCCGCCGCCGCTGCTCCCGTTGCTTCAGCTGCTGGGCGAAGCTTTTGCTTTTTATTAGTGCTTAGTGGTGCAATTGTCCTAAATGCTCTCAGGCCGTGCCATTTTGGCCACTCGACTGTGGAGGATGCGAGTTAATTCCAGAACCCCAACCGTCTGTTTACAACGATTTTGTTGCCTGAATATAGAATAACGGCGGTTTTGTGGGATGTGCCTTGTGGTCAACTATATACAGAATTAGATGTATGTATATGTCGTTGTTGTAAAGTGAAAAAGACATAAGTGCATATTTTTCAATTTTACAGGAGACACAAAAAGATTGTTTGAATTAAAAAAAATAATAAATAAAAAAGAATGTGGAGTTAAAAAAAAAAATTAAATACATTTTTGAATTAAGGTACGAACTCAAGTCTCCCTCTGGGAGTATATGTATGTAGCGTCAGCAGTATATTACTCGGATGGCTCAGAAGGGAAAAGTGCTATAGTATTGCCACCTGTTTGTAAATTTCAAGTCAAAAATATTAAAACAATGAAATACGACAGTATAGACATGATCTTGAGATCTGCGAAAAATATTTCCCGAAGAGTTGCCACCTGTTTGAATATTTTGAATAAGAAATATGATGCAAGGAATTTAAAAAAGGAAAAAATAAAATAAAAATTAAAAACAAATAAAATAAAAATTTCAAAAAAAAAAAAAAAATTAAATAAAATAATAAAAAATAAATAAATAAATAAATAAATAAACAAATAGAAAATAAATAAAAATAAAAATAAAATAAAAGTTTAATAAATAAAGTAAATAAAACAATTAAACAAAATAATAATTAAATAAATAAATAAAGAAATAAAAAAGTTTAATAAAAAAATAAATAAAAAATTAAAAGAAATAAATAACACTGGTTTGAAAAATTTTTTTCCCCTTATAGTTTTCATCCATGAATTTATCATATTTTGTGCTCTAAGCAAGGAATTCGACATGCAAATAAGTACAACACGTAGTTTTTTTTTTATAATAATAAAAAAAATTATATTTTTAAAATAACAAACGTAATAAAAAAGTGAAAAATGATTACGATCCAAGTTTTACAGTGAAAAATGATAAATTTAGTCACAAATACTAGAAATATCAGTAAATTATCGTATCATGGTGAAAATATTAAAGTTACTTGGTCGTATTTTTTCTTCGTTTTGTTGTTTCCATTATCCTCATGCAACCTTTCACCATGCTCATCTAATACGGCACCAATATTCAAGATTCAGGAAAGAAATCTACGTGCGAGTCCGAAAAATGAATTTTGAACGACAAATAGCATCCTTGCATTGGTTCATAAGCAGAAAGAAGTTGTCGGATGATTTGTCGGTAGTTTTCAGCTTATGGCACACTTTTACGAAAGCCACCCAAGCTTTTTTCTGCTTTGTTTCACTTGGAATTAAATGTTTCATCTGTCATAAGCTCGCGTATCTGTGGACCTACAAAAATTCCTTCTTTCAATTTCGCGTCACTGAATCGATAAAATTTTTGGACAATCGCTAAAAAAGTGGACAATTTTTCACTTTGTAATATTTTTCTCTTGCGCGACTGTCCCACTCGCATAAAAAACAGCAAAACTTGGTGTATCATCTTTGTAATCCAGTAAGTATAGCGACAAATTTTCAAACAACACATACATATATTCCATTGGTATTGAGAATCTTTAATTTTTTCAAGTAATACCTCGAGATTTGCATAATTTTCCTTCATGTATGTTGCATGTGCACAACGTAAAACGGCTTTTAAGCTTAGTTTAGAGGCATTACTAAAAAGTCTCCATTTCTCAGAATTTGAAGAAGCCCTGCAGCATCATTACAATATACCAAATCATTTTCTTTTGGAGAAATAGTTCGAAAAATCTTCTTGTCTTGTGCGAAAATATGAGATTTTCGTATTTTGATCCTAGAAATTCCATTGTTTTCATTTTGATCCGAGTAATTGTGCCTTAGATTTTGAAAGCCCTAAGTCTCTAACAAGATCATTAAAATCGCATTGATTAAGTAAGTAAGGTTCTTTTGATCGGCATGGAGATCCGGATAAAGTGTATGAAGATGCGGATGTACGACCAGGAGAAATAAAACTCGATTGAGGTTGTAGACCAGAAGAATTTTCATTTTTCATCCCGTTGAGTTTTGGTGGAACTCGATATAAAATGCCTTCACCACGAGAGATTGATCTCTTTGCAGATGTCATGTCCGGATATAAATTTTTATATATATTTTTTTCGAGAATCCTTGTGTTGATATCATGCAGAAATAACTATCATTTTCATTATTTTGAGATTCACTCCATATCATTGGCATTGTAAAAGGCATAGACTTGTCACTTCCTTCAAGCCAACCTCTTAATGTTCTCGAAAAACTATTACAGCACATTTTTGGCGGCCAACTTTTATCTCTCTCATCGATAGTAAATCCAAAATATAGTTTACTCCTATATGCTGTTTCAACAAGATCTGTGATGGCACTTCGTTGTACTTTTAGCGTAATCTCACCACAAATTTAGCAAAAAGTGTCTGTAGAATTTTTACAATTTAAAAAAAGAATTTTTTTTAGTACAATTTTCAAATTCATAACGAAAAATTCATATCGAAATATCTAGACGTGAAAGCATAATTGTTTAAAGGAGGATTTTATTACAAATCAGTGTAATTAAATATACAATAAAAAATGAAGGAAAAATAAATTAATAATTAAAAAAATAAATAAATAAAATAAAAACATGCCAATAAAAAATGAAATAAGTAGAGAATGAAAAAAATAAAATAAAAAAAGAACTAAATGATAAAGTAAAAAAACGAACTAATAAATAAATAAAACAAAAAAGTAATGTATTAAATAAAAAATAAGTGAATAAATATATAATAAATAAATAAAATAATAAAATAAATAAAATAAATAAAATAAAAACAAATCAAAAAAAAGTATAAATGAAAAAAAAAATGAAAAAAATAAAAATAAAGTAATAAAAGTGAATAAAATAACAAATAAATAAATAAGCAAAAAATTGAAAAAAATTCACTAAAAATAAATAAAAAATAAAAAATATAAAGAGAAAAAATAAAAACAAATATAAAAATAAATAAAAATAAATGATAAATTAACAAATAAATAAATAAATAATTAAATAAACAATAAAAAGTTAAGGAAAAATAAATTAATAATTAATAAATAAACAAATAGAATAAAAACAAATAAATAAAGAAATAAAATAAAAAATAAAAAATAAATTAAGTAAATAAAAAACAACAACAAAAATTAAATGATAAAATAAAAAATAAACAAGTAAATAAACAAAATAAATGAACGATAAATAAGTAAATGAACAAATAAAATAAAAAAATATAAAAAATAAAAATAAAAAAAATAAATAAGTAAAAAAAATATAAAAAAATAAAGAAATAAAATAGCAAAAAAAAAAGTATTAATAAAGAACAAATAAATAAAGAAACCAAAAATTATTAATTAAAAAGAAAAGAAGAAAATAAACAAGAATTGTGTTCTGAATTCGAAAGTTCTGTGAATCTTAGTTCTTAATGCAACAAAAAGACAACCAGAAAAACCACTTATGCCTTTTCTGCTCTTCAGCGACATCATCAAAAAATACACTGCCCGCCAGAGGGCAGGACGAGTCAAATTGGTACTTTATTTCCATATGTCGGGGGGTTATTCGCATGTGTGTCACGTTTTCCCACTTTGTTGTTTTTTTGGGGCTTGTGCGATTGTGATTCCTGGTATTCCTGTTAGTAAAGCAACAACAACAACAAAAAACAACAACAACAACAACAACAGCACTCACACTTGCAGCAGTTGTAAGTAATTTGTTATGCATGCAGACACAGATACATACAAGCACATTGTATATATACATACAATAACACATAAACACACTAACAGTCACATATATATATTATACATATATATATATACATACATATATGTGTGCGCACGAGCAATTTTACAATTTAAAAAATTTACCCTCAAAATGTCAATGATTGCTCGCTCCCCATCTAATTGCTCATTGAATGCAGCCGCAACAGCAACTGCAACAGCAACAGTCAAGTATTTTGCGACGAATTGTTGCAGTTGACTTTTCGGTTTTTTAACGCATAAAATATGCATACATTCGCCTGTAATATTTGCCATTTTCATAGTCAGCGCCAGTTGGGAAATCCATTCTTCTTCAATGCCGGAAAGGAATTTTATTTTATAATTAATTTTTTTATTTTATTTCACATGCATATGTACATATGTATGTCTATAAAATATATTAAAAAAATAATATTTAATGGAAAAAATGTAGAAAAGGCGCAAGCTTAATGATCTGCCATTCAATGCTTCCTTCATATTATTTGATATGTGAAATTGTTCAAAAGATTTTCAAAAAATTTCCAAATTTATTTACTAGAAAATGTATCAATATAAACGAGATTCAATTTTTTTTTCAAGAGCCACCCTTACTAACCTCTCTTATGGCATCCAATTAATTTGACGCTTGAGATTCTGTTGAGCTTTGCTCTGTACAAAGTTCCACTCCCTAATCCTCACTTACTCTCCTCTTTACTCCATCTTCTAACTCTAGTTAGTTGCATTTTTGTACTGAAAAAAAAAAAAATAAATGGACAAAATCACTTGCCACTACTCTTTTCCAAATTGCCTTTTCACGCTTAGCAGAATTCTTTGTTTAATTAAGATTTTCGGTTTTCTATGTGATTTTTCCTCTCTTGTGTTCCTCGCCTTGTTGAATCCTCTTGAAGCGCTTCAAAGTCAAACTCTTTCAAAACAATAGTACAAGCCACATAATAAACAAGGAATTTGAGGGCATAGAAAAGAATATTCTTGAGTTTTTGGAGAGGCAGCTCTGAGCTCTTTGCTTTGTTAAGTTTAAGGAGTTTTTTTTTTGGGTAAATTCAGTAATAAAAGGTTTTTTTAATATCTGACTCAATTCTGAATGGCCTCACAAATTTTGTGCATATTTCGTAATTTAATTGAGTGTTGAAAATAAGACTGGGACATAGCTGTGGGAGCAATGGTTCTCATAAAACAGTAAATGAATATTTTTGTAAAAATGGCTATATATATGTGTGTGTACATTTATGTAATAAATTTTCAAATTTCCTATTTTATATATTTTTAATTTCGTTTCCACTCTCTCGTCCGCTGGAAAAACGTGATTTCAGAGCGGAAACCTTGGATAAATCTCGGCGGGACAAGTTAAGCTTTTTAAACGTAAATTTATCAATGCGAAATATATATAAAAAAAAAATGCGAAATCTACTTACAGTTACAATAAGCTATAAAGTGTGCAATGCTCTCTTCGACAAAAAAAAAAAAATAAAAAATATTAAAGGCATCCGCCGATTAATGCCTAAAGCCGATGACATATAGGACTTTTTCGCCACGTTGCGTGACAAATTGACTTTGACGTATAAGATGAATTCACGTAAGTCTACGAAATTACCCTCATAAGCAAAGCTAGCGCCAAAGCAACGCCGAATGATGACCATCTCTCATTTTTTCTTGCACTCCTTGACTATTCCCTGATTTTACTTTCAATTTATTTCCTTAATTTTAATGGGAATTCCCAAGAATCAGGAAGGAAAACTCCAAAACAAGTTCAATAATTACTTTATATAACAAATTTTTAGCTTTTTGATGTCAAAATAATTGAATAGAAAAATTGTCATTGTGTCATACCATTCGCGTTTTTCGCTTGGCTATCAAAGTTAGAAATGTCATGCAACGCAGAAAAGTTCTATCTGCCATCAGCTTAAGTGTGCCTGCAGAGTGCACGCTGAAAGCCGAGCGGAGTCGAACGGAGCGCAAACTAAAGCAAGTGAATGCTTAGAAAATAGTACAAACTCCCGCTGATATAGCAGAGTAGAAGTCGATTGAAGTTGATAGTAAAGCTGACCGATGGGAGAAAAGCAGTTCGAACTGCTTTTCAGCATTCAATGAATTATCATAAGAGGTGCTTATCAGTGGTATTAATAGTATTAATATTATTAAAACTTTAAATTTTCATCCATATATATTAAAAAATCTTACAGTTAATTTACTCCAATTATAGAGTCTGATGAAAAATATTTTAATAAAACGATTTTTTTAAACTGTCGTTTTCGTAAGCATAATTAATTGAAATAAATTAAAGTAAGCGCACATTTCAACGCTGAATCTCGCTTCCACTATGCTATAACAGATTTTGATCAGCGCCGAACTGAGTCCGTCTTGCGCTACTTTCAATGTGTACTCTGCAAGGGGTCTAACGCTGTATCACTTGCAGCGCATTTACGTGTGTATTTATAAGTGTGTGTGTATGAACTTCTGAGTATTTTGTGTTCTTATTATTATTTCCTTCATTCAATGCATATGTAAAAGTAGTAACAGCTAACAACAACAACGCATATAATCTCTCTCAAATGCGCTTTCTTCTGTTTTCTGTTGTTCTCCCTTTTTCAGCCGCTGCTCATTCGACTGATGCAGTCAGTCAACTGCGTGTGTTTCGTCGCTAACCTACTTTCTTAACTTGATTTATCCGATTTCCCATTTAGAACGCACTTTTTAAATGGGTTTTCACTGTAGTTAACGGTAATTCGAGCGAGACAAAGGTAAACGCACAACTCGAAATGAGTATGAATGTTAATATCACATCGATACTATACTACACAGCCACATAGGCTTGCTACAGCTAGATGCCAAATTCATAAGGGATTCCGGGTCGATCTCGGAACCTGGAGCAGACAAACTAAGGCACTTTACTACCGAGACTATGAGATATTGAAAATTTTTGGCAACCACTATTATATGTCTTTAGATTCAGGGAAGAAGTAGATGAAGCGGTTAGGGAATCAAATATGTATATACTGGGTGCCAAGCCATAAGGACTTGTGGAGAACGAAGTACAGGAAAGAGTGGACGAATTTACGTTTGCATCTTGGGTTCACAAAATGACTTTTATACTGCTTCTTTGAGTACTGTTGTCCTCAGCCTAAGCAAAAGTTGTATCCAAATTTCCAATATCTTTAGCAGCTCTTACAGGACTTCTGATCTGTATTTCGTCATGGTGGTCATCATCACATTCTTCAACACTTTCGCCATCTTTCTCAATATGAATCGGATTTTTTTTGACTCATTTCCGCGTACTTTTGTTGCTTTTTTCTTGAAATTGCTTCCAAAATTCGGTTCACTATTTAGAGGTTTTTGATTCCTCATTTACAGTGCTTCATATAAAAATTTGGATATTCACTATATCGAGGAGTCTGGTGACCGGTTGATAGATGCAAAAGACCCTATTCAATGAAGTTTCCGAAATAGTTATTACATGGATTAAGGCTAGATGGAATGGCTTGAAAGGGTCGTAAAATATATAGTTAGAGGTCTTATAGCGGAGCTACTGCTCGCGTGACAGAATATGTGGCTTGTAGAATGTGTTGGACGCTAGGTATAAGTGAGATGTTCGCACTCCTCACATGCTTATTTCCGGTATTATCTAGAATACATACTAGGTATCTAGGAGCTTCTCTGTTCAGAGGACTAGGAGAAGTCTCAAAACTAAACATTAAAACCCTTCTAAACATTGTAAAAATTTCGAAACAAAGTGATCTGGATCATTAAATTCCCACATACCTTTCTGAATTGAAGAAAATAGTTTATGTACTTTCCAGAGAGCCATTGAGATTTTTAAAAATCAGCAGTTGGACACGAGCACCTCCAAATCGTTAAAAGTGCTAGGTGGAGAAGAACTTAATTTGCCATTGTCATCCTTGGTTTTTAAAATTAAAAACAAACATTGAAGATACACATCAGAGCATAAACCTTTCAACGCAATATCGAAATATTCTTCTGGCTTCGATTAAACTATTGGCCACGTACAGCGATGTGGGAAGCGTCACAGATATCGAGAGATCAGTCACAGCTACTGCCTGTGTTTGGGTGTTTCGTGCTACATATGTTAACCCAGATTATAGAAAAAAATTAGCGGCAGTAAAGTTCTTCAGCGCTCAGATGTAGCGAGAGACAGAGACTATCCACAGAGCTGTACAGTTGACTTATGAGAAGTTTCCTCGAATTCTGAAAAGGGAGCGTGGCCCCTACTATGCTCCACCTATGCTAGAATATAAAAATTGGTGAACGATTGATTTGTTACTTTATAATTTGAGAACGGCTCCACCGAATGTATACAGGGTGTTTCCGACATCATGCAATTGGTTTATGTTTTCTCGAATTCGCAAAATGAGGCGCGTCACTTCTTATTCACACATACTTGCTTAATCATAAACAGCTAAAGGATTTAGGTGAAATTTTGTGTGTGCATTCAAGAGGGCTCGAGAATAAATTTGCAATACATTAGAGTTGCCAACTGTTCCGAAATTTTAAATTTGAATGAAGTGATAAAATAATTGAAGTTTTGGTATTAAGCTGAATGGTAATTAAGAGTTTTAATGAAAAAATACTGTTGAGCAGCGTTGCCACCCCTTTAAAAATTTTAATATAATAGAAACGGAAAAAAGAGATTACTAAAGCTGAATGGTATTATGGTATTTTTGATTAGAGATGCCATGTGTTTTCAAATTTAAATATACTTAAAGTGGTAAGTTAAATGAAATGTAATGGCGAGGGTATTAAGCTAAAGAGAATTTTGAAGGTTTCCAGTGCACATTTTTTGAGGGATGCCAACTTTTTAAAATCTTCAATACAATTAAATTATTATGATAATGATGGTACTGGGTGTCAAATTGAAGATATTTAGGAAAGGCTCGATATGAAAGTATTTTTGAGAAAGGTTTCCACCTGTTTGAAAGTTTAATTTCAAAATAAAGGGTTTTCCAGTAGGGATGACACGATTTCTAAGTGCCGTTTTGGCCATTTTTAATATGTCATGATCTGTAAATTTTTTTCATTGTATTCAGTAATGTTTACAATTTCATCCATGGACCACCATAAACGTCGTGAAATTGCTGATTTTGTCCTGGAACAACTTGAAAACAATAACGATTTTTTAAGGGGTTAGGTGAATATCAGAGGTTAAAAAAAGGAATTTTCGGAATTTTTTTATATATACAATAATATATTTTTTCAAGCAATTCACCATGTCAAAGATACATATTTAAACAGTATTTTATGAAATTTTTATTCAAAAATTCCAAAAGCCGTGGGTATCTCATCTCCCTTGACGTCTCAAAGGAAAATGTTCTCGCCGTGGACAGCATAACTAATTATTGGCTCATCTAAAATCAAAAAACCAAAAATATTTCGTTGGTACATGGATAGATCTCGTTATTGGACGAAGTAAAAAACAAAAAATTAAAATTTGAATTTTTGACAGACCTTGTACAAAAAAAAACACATTTTTTGATCAAATTTTCGCCATGCATTGGCTCGAACAAATTTGTTGTAATAAAAAAATGCCTAGATAATGTTAATACAAAGATGTGTGCCAAATTTGAACAGAATCGCTTTATAACTTTTCGAGAAATCGTGTCCAACGACTTCAAAAATAAAGTTTAGAACGGAGCTTCCAAAGGGTCTATCTCTTAGAATTTTACGCCGATTGATTTTATATTTTAGGAGAATATTTTAAACCTATTTTACAATTTAATAAGACAAAAAAAAATCGATTTTTTTTTTTAATTTTCAAACCCATCCAACCCCTTAAGAAAATCATCTTCTCCAATGATGCTCACTTTCATCTGAGTGGTGCATTCATGAACAATCATTACATTCACCTAAATTGACAGTTTGGTGTGATTTTTGGTCTGGTGGAAGGAATCATCGGTCCGTACTTCTTTCGAAATGAAGCTGGTAGCACCGTTTCCGTCAATGGAGAGCGGCATAGATCGATGATAACAAACTTTTTATGGCCACAATTGGAAGAAGAAGTTGATCTTAACAACATCTAGTTTCAACAAGACGGAGCTACGTGTCACACACAGCACATGCAACAACCGAATTATTGCGAGAAAGGTTTGGAGATTCGGTTATTTCAAGAAATTGTGACATTGAATGGCCTCAAAGAAGTTGTGATTTAACACGATTAGACTACTACTTGTGGAGTTATTTGAAGTCATTGGTCTTTAGCAATAAACCAGACTCTCTTCAAGCTTTAAAAGTCAATATTGAACGTGCCATTCATGACATACGATGTGATTTAGTGGATGGAAAAAGTGCTCAAAAATTGGGTTTATCGAATTCGTTCCTGCAAAAGAAGTCGTGGAGGCCATTTGAATGATGTTATATTCAGAACTTTATTGTATCGATTGTAGTTCATATAAAATAAAAAACATTTGAATTTCCTCAACAATTAGGGTGTCATGTCACTCTTATCGGGAAACCCTTTATATAAGAAAATCTAGGATTTTTCACATTCTTCAATATTTGTGGTTATAAAATATATAAAATTTTATTAAATATAATAAAGAAAGAAAGCTCCATCGAGAGGCAGAACTATACATTTATTGATTAGAATCTCTGAACGAATTTAACCTAGAAATATATGTAGGA
Source organism: Neoceratitis asiatica (assembly GCA_030068015.2). Taxonomy (NCBI): domain Eukaryota; kingdom Metazoa; phylum Arthropoda; class Insecta; order Diptera; family Tephritidae; genus Neoceratitis; species Neoceratitis asiatica. The sequence continues at coordinate 1,634,788 of CM061524.1, forward strand.
GCTCCCATTTAATAATATTATCTGAATGAGCTTTTCAACGCAAATTAACTTTCGAATATTACAAAATTTATGAATTTAAATATCATTAGTATTATTTGTGTGCATATTTAATTAGAAAATTATATGCTGAAATTACGGCGTAAATAAAAATAAAATATTCCATTTTCGTAAGACACACACTCGCACTTCTCTGCTTAGCTGCTAAATTTGAAAAAATGCACTGGACGAAGTAATAAAAACAGCAAGAAAGCAAATTCAAAAGCATTTTGAGAATTTTCATTGATAATGAATTTGAGATTTCTTTTAATCTACTCCACCACCTTTTTTTTGTTGATTCCTTGACAACTGAGACACAAAGAACATAAAAAGACATAAAAAGACGATTTCGAACTGTTTTTTAATTCACTTTCCATATTTTCATTGAATCTACGCCAGAAGCAAAATCTTCTACAGTTGGTCGCTCCATGAGTTGTTGCAAAAATTTTTGTTTCTTATTTTTGCAATTTAATTTTTAAGCGATTTTCTAAACATTGCGATTATTCTTAATGAACCAATAACGGAGAAAATACGATAAGGAGCAAGCGAAAGTGTCAGAGAGAGTGGGAGGTGAGTAAACAGAGCTGCATTCCTGTGTGCTCGCTCTTTCGCAAAAGTGTCATCAAATGACAGTTGAAATGAAATGCATTAAAAGTAAATTACACGCTATTAAACAATGAAATAATATACTTGGAAATAATACAGTAACAAAGCCACACACACACACACATTCGGTTATATATGGTTACAATATAATGTCAACAACTTTCTGCTTGTTGCTGTTGTTATTGTTTGAGTTGCTCCTTCTGCCATTGGTGTCATTGTTCAACGAGACAACGACATCATTAAGCGAAATTTAATTTTATGTTCAACACTTGTACGCATATCGCAGCACACATATGTACATACATACATACATACACATATACCCGCATAGAAAGCATAATACACACTGAACAGAGAACTCCATGAATTTTAATGGACGGACATACAACATTCACACGACGATAAAACGGACAGTTTCCGTTGGCGGAAGCAGCGAGTCAAAGTGGCGGGTGCATAAGCAGGTGGAGGTGGCATGTGGCATATGCATAGCTAGTTATGCTATAACGGTACATAATTAGTTAGCTAAAGTGAGTTGAAAGTCGTTTATATACACAGGATTATAGAGCTTTCTGGTTTAACCAGATATGCATATTTCTTTGGAAAGAAATGAACGGTTCTATAAGCAGACAACGAAAAAAATGCAAAAAAAAAATAATAGTACCAAATAAAGAGATGAATAAAATTTATTAAATATTCAATGTTAAATTTCTCTTAATTTATTCTTCCACAATGAATTTAAAGTCAAATAAGTCTTTGTAAACAGAAATCTGTCAAATGCCAACTGCCTAAGCTTTATTGAGTCTGTGTGAATACGAAAATCAAAGAAAAAAAACATTTTTTATAAAGGGTGATCCAAGTAGAGGTACCTCTTTCAATAGCCCCTTCTTGACAGATCACGCGTGAGTCGTGTCAAGCTGTCATGCTATTTTTGTTCAGTATTGTTTGGCATTTCATCACGGAAAGGGAAAGACTTACGCCTGAACAACGTTTACAAATCATTAAATGTTATTACGAAAATTTCCACGTTCTGTAAAGAATATGTTTCGCGCGCTTCGCTCAATTTATGGTCTACATAATCAGACTGGTCTACTGAGCGTATTATTCGCCACACCATCACCCATCTTGAGACCCAGCATTCATTATTGGATAATATTGGACCGAATAGGCCACATACAGCACGCAGTGAAGAAAATATAGCGGCCGCAGCTGAGAGTGTATACGAAGACCCTGCAAAGTCGATTCGGCGTCGTTCGCAGCAACTCGGACTGACGTATGGAACGATTTGGCACATTTTACGTCGAGATCTTAAATTGAAAGCATAAAAAATACAGCTTGTGCAAGAACTAACTGAAGTCACTCGACTTGAAAAGTTTTTAGAAGATTCGACGTTTTCGAGCAAAATTTTGTTCAGCATTGAGGTCCATTTCTGGCTCAATGGGTATGTAAACAAACAAAATTGCCACATTTGGGACGAAGAGCAACTTGAAGAGATTCAAGAGCTGTCATTTCATCCAGAAAAAGTAACAACTTGGTGTAGTTTGTGGGCCGGTGGAATCATCGGTCCATATTTCTTCAAAAATGATGTCGATGAGCACGTAACCGTCAATGGCGACCGCTATCGCGCCATGATAAACTACTATTTGATGTCTGCTCATGATCTCCGCAACATTTATGAAAAGACGGTGCCACTTCCTACACATCGCATCATTCAATGGGGTTACTGAGAGGACACTTCGGTGAGCAGATAATTTCACGTTTTCGGTAGGTCACTTGGCCGCCAAGATCGTGTGATACCATTGTTACACCGTTAGACTTTTGCCTGTGGGGATATGTAATGTCTAAAGTCTATGCGGACAATGCCGCTTCGATTCAGGACTTGGAGCAAAACATCACGTGTGTCATTCACTAGTTAGAAGTCGAAATGCTCGAGCGAGTCATTGAAAATTGGACGTAGCCCCCGCCAGCATTTGAAAGAGATAATCTTCAAAAAATGAATGCCAAAGATTGTTTTTTCGAATGAAAAAAACATTCTCCATTGAATTTGAATTTTTTTGTGTTTTTGCTTTAAAAAAGTAGGGAACCTGGAAGTGGATCACCTTTTAATTTTGCCTTGGGTTATTTTAAATGAATAATGAAATAAAGCTGAAATGGGAAGAAGATAAGTGTGCTTTCGTGCGAGGACTGTTTGATATTTCAGTGACTTTGCCGAATTCGGCGTGCAGTTACTGCGAATACCACACTGCTCCCCTCAACTTAACGAAAAAGGGAAAAGTGAATTTCGTGTGCTGACCAAGCATAATTTTTTGCTTAAAAAACCATCAGCAACACCAAGGAGAGACTTGATAAATACAATGGGGACTCTGCACTATTAATTTCAATGGTTAAGAAGTGGTGTACTGGTGTACTGAGTTCCGTTGTGGTCGTACCAATATAAGTGACGTGGAAAGTTCAGGTCGCCCAAAATAGGTCGTCACGCCAGAAATTGTCATTAAAACCCGTGGAATGATATTGGACGATCGGAAAATAAAAATGTGTAAGGTGGCTTAGGCTGTAGGCATCTCAATTGCGCAGGGACACCACATTTAACATAAATATTTGGACATGAAAAAGTTATCCGCGCGAAGGCGATAATTGACGACGCTTAACCGCAATTCGAACGAATTTTTGAAACGATGTTACCGTAGATGAACCCATCAACCCCACAAAGAACAATCAAGAAAATAATGGGTTTCTCCAAGTAAACGTGGTAAACGTGTACCAAAGAAGGCCAAGATGAGTCTGTCGGTCCACAAGGTCGTGGACATAGTTTTTTGGAATGCACGAAGTGTCATTCACATCGATTACCTTGCAGAGAGTGAAACGATCTCCAGCGAATATTACTCAGAACTTTTGGAGAGATTTGATGCTGATTTGAAGCAGAAACGATCGCCTTTGGCGAAAAAAGTCGTGCTGTTCCAGCAGAACAAAGCACGGGGGCATGCGTTTGTAGTCAACATGGCGAAAATTCATAAATTGGGCTACGAACTGTTACCCCATCCAGCATGGAGAGTATGCTGTTTTAGACCGCTCCGACTACTTCTTGTTTCCAAACCGCACGAAATGGCTTATAAGAGATTCGGTTGGAACGAAGAGGTCATAACGTAAAAAACGCCAATTTGAGGGCCTTAATAAGGCTGTTCGCTTGGAAGGAATACAAAAATTAGAGAAAAGGCTGGACTACATGTATAGAGTTAAAAGGAGACTATGTTATAATTATATATTATATTCAAAAAGTCGTTGACCAATCGAGCCATCCTCGTATAAAACCAGTTTGAATTTCTCCGTATCAAATACCTCACTCCAAGCATAAAGAATTTCCTAGGCAAACTCCATACCATTCTAAATTGGTTTGAAATAAATATATAAGTGATTGCATATAGTGCAATAGCAGTGCGTTTTACAATTCGGCGAGTCGTAAGCACAAATCCTGGTCAGACCAACTAACAAGTAGAACTTATTTTCATACTTTTCATGTTCGTCAAATGGTCCGAAGTATTTAAGTACCAGAAGGAGAAGAGTTAGACCCACTCAAATTTTTAACGATCGTATCAGAATGACGAGCACCTAAGATCTTGGAATTTGGTATTATACACACTTCGACATGGCTGAACACAGTCTATCTATCTGTTTTCAAAATGCGATTGCCTCTTGGCTGGGAATATCAGTCTTTTCGGGTGTAGTTCTGGCATAAAAATAAAACTTATTATAGAAGTCCATATTAAAAGGTGTAGACTTCGCCATTGTTGGAAAAACGTTCTCCATTCCCTCACTCGGACAAACGTTTTTTGGAGATTAATAAATTCATATTCTTGTAGAAAGTTTAACGTTCTTCGAAAAAGGTCTGAAGGAGCTCTTAGCTTACTCCACTGGTTTCAAAAACCATTACAATGACATCTTGTCCAATTAGGACTAACTAATCTCCATGATTAGTAGCTTTTACTCAATCCACTTTGATAAACTTCGATATGTAAAAGTTATACTGAAAACTGAGTTAAATGAATTAATATCAATTTTTTTTAAGTTTTCGACGTCTTTCTACATTCAATTCATCATCAGTAAAACCCTAAATACTTAAATAAAAATTAAATGCGCGTATATATGTATGTATATTTCCTGTATGTAATCATATTTAATTAACCCACAAACCTCTCCACAGATTCGCAATTCATCGTTTCAAAACGTACAATTTTGCTGATGGCCACACATCAACTGGCATTGCTTCTCCTTTCCGTTCCGCGCCTTCATTATGCTGCTGCTGCTGCCAGGAGGAAGCAGCCTGCAGAAATTCTCATCATTTTCGTTATTCTCCTCGATGCCAACGAGGCATCGTTAACTCACGCTTCAAAAGTGTGAAAGTGATGTAAAGTAATTATGGTTGACATGCTACGAGCGTGTTTGTTTGAAGAACTGGTGTGGATGACATACTCGTACTCTGTCTTCATATGATAAAGATGACAATGAGCATACCAAAGCTTGTCATTTGCTTGCGTGGCCTACTGGCTGAATGGATGGTTGGCTGGTTTGCTGGTTGGCTGATGGTGGCTATGCTAATGCGAATGGCGGTGAATGCAAATGTGTCAGCAGCAATTGTGGCGGAAAATGGCGATAAGCAACGCTTACAACGCGTACATATTTACGCATTTTACTCGTACACAAACGGAGCTTACATGGAATGAAAATTAAAAATCGCAAGTGTTCGTGTACGCAATGCATTGAACCTTTTCGACAGATCCAAAAAATTCGAAGCGAGTGCACTTAATCTACACACAAACACACACACGTACATATATTTGTAAGGAAAAGTACACTTGTATGCCCTCTGAGCTCGTTGCGGCGAACGCCGATTTGTGTTGGCCCTAAAAGTAGACTTCAAGCGAAGAAAAGTTTTTTGGGTTTTTTGGTATTTTGTCACAATTCGTTCCAATAACCGTTAAAAGTTGCGCTTCAAAAGCGTAAGTACATACGTGCGCCAGCTTATGCGCCAGCTTACTGGTCTATCTGTTGCTCTGATTCTTCCTCTTTCCGTGGTGTGCTTGTGTGCCAACCGCATTGCGCGTCGCGTTGTTGCAGCGCCACACACAGACGCTTATGAATACAAATCTGTGTTACACTCGGCTTAAGCCTTGTAGCAACAACAATTGCCGTCCACTGAAAGGCCTGAAAGTATGCAAAATGGAATAAATAAAAAAGTTGTCCGCACGCTGACCAGTGAGAAACCATTAAGGCCATCTGCAAAAAGTTTTAATTTTTCAAGCTCTGTTCATACATACAATGTGGGTATAAGCAGGGACCCACGTGGTAGACAGTCGGTTCTATTTGGCCATCACCTGTAGAGGTCGGCAATCCAGGCCAGTACAATTTTAGAATTTAACGTAAGCGAGACCAGTGTTTTATTGCATCTTCACTGTCGCTGGCTTCGATTTGCTTTTCTGCCTCCAGAAGGCAGAAACCTTTGCCTAAAAAGACTGCAATAGTCAGGAAACCTGATAGAGATTTCCATAGGAAGGTTTAAAAAGAATGCACCACCGTCGATTCTCCCCTTAAGTTTTGATCCATCCGTGTATGTTTCCAGGCTACCAACTGGGTGTGGTAATTATCATTCCATTCTTCCTTTCTGGGGTTTCGTGTTCTGAAGTAAGTTTCAGTGAGGGAAATTCGACCAGATTGATATGTGTAGCTTGGTATGAAAGTGTATCTGTTCAATATTTTCGAGTGTACCAATAGCTGAGTCAGAGCTGTGCGCCTACGGAGGTGGTTATTGAAAAACTTGAGTGAAATTTGCCAAGATGTCCCGAAGCTTCAACAATCGATACTGTAGATTTATAATGAACTGATCCAAGTATGGGATGTAGATGATAATACAATAATAATCTTCAAGGGTGTGGGTCAAGGCGTTGCAGCGTAGCGTCTGCATTCGAACAATTCCTTGTTTTTTTAATTGGAATTTTGTATTCATTATAAATCACATCGACTGTTTCGAAAATTTTCCTGAAACTTTCTTTGGACCTCTCATGCCGCAACACTAGTTTAGTGCTAATAATATTTTATTTCGAAGTTTTGAATTCCCTTTCCGAGATTTTTCAGAAATTGTTCGAAGAAGGTTCGATGTTGCAATGATTTGCATTTTCTCGTTCTTTTAAGTTCTCTGGTTGCGTTCGACTAAGCTGACTCAAGTTCGATCACCGGCGATCAAATGTATTAATGTATGAATATGGCTTTGGCTGCATGGTTCAGCCTTTACAAATATTTAACAACAACTGGAACAGTCTATAAGCGAGAATTCGTCATACGACTGATACGTTGATCCAGCGGCAAATCTTGGGCCTTAGGTAATATATTCTTACCACTTCGGAAATATTCAGGCGATTAGTAAATATACGAATACGATGATGGGTAGGCGAACTCTGATATAGGATACTTTTACGACGCCGATCTCTGTCTCAGTAGAAGCTAACGCACCTGTGTTATCCTCGTTCACTTGAATGAAAATGAAGTTTCTTGGCTTTCTACGCTATCCTCCAACGATTTTCAAATAATTTGTTCAGATTTATATGGCCTTTCAGCAGATCTTTGATTGAACTTCAGGTTTCAGCAGGGAAACTTTTCCTTAACAACCCTACTGAAATGCGCGTGGGCGATTTTCCACAACGCAATGCCTTCCATATTGCCATAAATTCAGCCACAATCACGTTCCTCCGCTCTGACGCATATCCTTGCGCAGCTGTTTTTTTTTTTCAGATGCAACAGCTTTTAACTGCAAAAAATATGGGAAATATGAGCATTTATAGTGATCCTGTTATGTGTATATGTGTGTGTGTGGGTGAGTGTGTTGTGTTAAAAATGTAGCACCAAAAGCAATAATAATAACTGCGACGAGAATGTCAACAATATATCTATGCATGTGTGTGTGTCGGAAGGAAGCGCTCCACTCACACGTCAATGGCTGCAAACGCAAAATATTTATAAAAAATGCATGAATGCGCGCTTACAAACGCTGTCGGCCCAATGCAACCCTGCACAAAGCACTGCCATTCAAGCGAGCCCGGAATTTTTTGTTTATTCCAAAGGAAATTGATTTCCTACAAGCGAACCCATTCGCTGCACGGAACCGACGGGCTTCTCAGGTAACATTATTGAAAAAAAGATTAAATTAAATTTATTTACATGCAGCTGACGCACACACACACACACACAGGCTCAGTAGCCAGAGTTACGCGCTCATTTGTGCGATATGCCATTCTTGCCCTTTCGCCCCCACTGAGTTGGAGCTGGGGCTGGAGCAGCTGTCACATGTTTCTTTAGTAGTACACACACATACACGGGTAGACAGAGCTATACATGGCTTAAGCCGCTTGTTGACAAAGTAGAGCTCTTTAAAGATTAAAGACATGAAATGAAAGTTGCGCTCTGAGATTTTTGGCTTTGCGGTGCGCGGTGCGCGGCAGCAGCATGAAATGCCATAATGTGGCTTGTGATGTTGCATGTTAAAGTTGCTGATGCGCACGCATGACCAAAAAGCAAAAATCAACAACAATAACAACAACAACGCCCAATGCACTCAACAAGGATAATGCCAGCATGGAAAGGAGCTGCCGAGCGGAAACACAAATATTTCTTAATAAATCCTGACAAGCGCTTGCAACTTGTGGGCGTGACTCATTATGCACACACACACACACACACTTATATACTCAATCTTCACTCTTCACCCCAGCAAAAGGTGCCGAGGCGCCGTGACGTGCAGCTGAGTTTGAGTAGTTTTTAAAGTTTTGCGGTGATAAACGAAAGAGTTGAGCATCCGTCAAGCCGTTTGATGATGACTCGACAGAAAAAGTTGATGACAATGACGATGATGACGTCTTAACTAAGAATAATGAACAAAGTTTTTTCGGGCGCACAAAAGGACAATAAAATAGTGAAAAGCGAATGAAAAGGACTTAAATGCCACACACTCATATGGATATATACATACTCGTATATATATAAAAAAATTATGCGTTGGTGTGTGGCAAAAAGGACAAGCGTTTATGTCTGTGTGCATACATACGTATGTACTATGTTATCTGCGAACGTTTGAAAGGCAGAAATGGCATAATTCAACTCAATTTTGAGTCCTCCTTTGATGTGCATGACAACGATGGCAACATGAACGACAAGGATATTTATACTTCAAAGCACACACACACACGCACACACATGCTCAAAGAAATGCTGAATTGTTTTGTTTGCATTTAAAAGGCCCACTAAGATAGAGCCAACAAATTATATAACAATAAAGAGCAAAATTTTAATATTTCCTTGGAATAACAAGAAGAAGAAAAAATTAAAACTAAAACAAAATAAAATAAAGCGCGATCCAAGTAGAGGTACCTTCCTCAATATCCTTTTTTGACAGATCACGCGTGAGTCCCAACAAGCTGTCATGTTATTTTTATTCAGCATTGTTTGGCATTTCATCATGAAAATACTTACTTACGCCTGAAAAACGTTTACAAATCATTCAACTTTATTACCGAAAATTCACGTTCTGTAGAGAATGTGTTTCGCGCGCTTCGCCCAACTTATGGTCAAGATAATCGGCCAATCGGTTTACTGAGCGTACTATTCGCAACATCATCACCCATCCTGAGATCCAGCATTCATTGTTGGATACTATTCGACCGAATATACCACGTCCAGCACGCAGTGATAAAAATATAGCGACCGTAGCAGAGAGTGTACACGAAGACCGTGGAGAGTCGATTCGGCGCCTTTCGCAGCAACTCGGACTGACATATGGAACTAATTGGCGCATTTTACTTCGATATCTTAAATTGAAAGCGTAGAAAATACAGATTGTGCTAGAACCAAGAAGATCCGACATTTTCGAGCCAAACTTTGTTCAGCGATGAGGCCCATTTCTCGCTCAATGGATATGTAAATAAGCACAATTGCCGCATTTGGGACGAAGAGCAACCTGAAAAGATTCAAGAGCTGGCATTTCATCCAGAATAAAGAATAGTTTGGTGTGGTTTGTGGGCCGGTGGAATCATCGGTCAAAATGATCTCGTGAGAGCGCAACCGTCAATGGCGACCGTTATCGTGCCATGCCATGATAACCGACTATTTGATGCCTGAAATTGAAGCTCATCACCTCCGCGACATTTGGTTCGAACAAGACGACGTCACTTCCCACACATCTCATCAATCAATGGATTTATTCAGAGAACACTTCGGTGAGCAGATAATTTTAAGTTATGGGCCGGTCGATTGGCCACCAAGGTCGTGTGATATCACACCGTGAGGCTTTTTCCTGTAGGAATATGTAAAGTACAAAGTCTATGCGGACAATCCCGCTTCGACTCAGGCCTTGGAGCAAAACATCATGCGTGTTACTCGCCAGTTACCAGTCGAAATGCTCGAACGAGTCATCGAAAATTGGACTCAACGGATGGATCATCTGAGACGTGGTTGTGGCCAACATTTGAAAAAGATAATCTTCAAAAAATATATGCCAAATAATGTTCTTTCGAATGATTTCGAATGACATTCTCCATTAAATATGAATTTTATGTGTTTTTTTTTTTCCTATAAAAAAGTAGGAAACCTCAAAATGGATCACCCTTTAAATTAAAATTTGGTACAAAAATCGTTCTTATTTACGCAGTTCCAAATGAAAATGAAATGTATCTGTCTGCTCCGACTTCAACTGCTGCACAGTGGGCGATTTGGATGCGCTAGCGGCGTTTTATTCAATTTTCAAGTTTAATAATGCAGAAATTTTGCATTTCCTATCGATAACGCATACTTAAATTAGTTAATAATCGATAGTTAATTACTGGCCGAGATGCTTACATGCTCGACCAGTTCAGAATCTTTATCTATTAAGTGTTAATCCAAACTCATCAAGTAACCTGCTTTTCGTACAACTTTGGCGGTAAGAGTTAAAGCGGCATCTTTGAAAATCCAAAATTCTTAAATCATATCTATCCACTTTTCTCTCTCTCTCTCTCTCCCTCCCCTTTTCTTCAACATTAAATGGAACTATTAGCAGGAGCTCGCAAGATAATTGTCAGCCGTTGAGAGTTGGTAAGTGCGTCGCAGTCATTTGCACGACTTGAAATCAAAAATGCGATCAACAAAAAGCAGAGAGCACTTTTCGAACAAGAGCCTTGATTCCAAAAGCGGACGAGAAAAAAAACAAAACAAAACAAAACAATGCAACAAAATAGCAAAAAAAAAACCAAGCAGAGCAAACTCGTATTGCCAAGCAGGACTGGGATTTGTTGGGAACCAATTTCGGTAAGTGACATTGAGCGCAAGAGTTCTTGCTTGGCTTCTCCCGTGACATAGAAAAGTAGGAAGCGAAAAATGCTCTGAAGAGTACGAAAGAAGAAAAAAAAAAACTAAAAAAAAAAATGAAAATGAAAGAAAATCGGAAAAGCATAAGAAAATACGCAAGCAAAATGTAAGCGCAGCATTTGGAAGGACAAACAACATTAATCTTCATTGTTTGTATGGCGGCACAATAGGGACTTGGCTTTGGAGCTCTTTCCGCCTACCGCCATCCGCTTGCTTGCCTCGATGCAACTGTGGCGGAAGCCAGTATGGGGTTTGTGTATGAATAAAAGACCAAGGCGAGTAAGGCGAGTAAGGCGAACGGTAAAGTGTTCTGCAGTGAGTTCAAACACTCGCATATATGTATGTATGTATGAGTAGTTGTTTGCTGCTTTGGTCCATATAAATATATTTTTATATGCTTGTAAAATTTCGTTGTATTTGCTGCTCTTACATATTTCATTTTGGCAAACAGCGAAACTGGATTTTTTTTTACTTTTTTGGCGAATTCTAAAATTGAAAATGCGAGCAGCTGAGGCGGCGAGGCGGTGAGGCGGTGGTTGGGGCGTCGCGCGGCATGTGTCCTTTGCCAAAAAGGGTAAACGGAAACCACGACAGGAAGTGTCAGAAAATGTGTTCACATAGAATGTGAGCGCAAACATCAAAAACTAACACAACACACCAAAAACAACAACAACAACAACAGTAAAAAAATAAATGCGCGATTTTCAAATAGCCAAAGCCAAAAAGAGTGAGCAAAAAAAGAATTTATAAAGTGAAAGGGAATTTCAAAGATATATTATTATTGTTGTTGTTGTTGTTGCCATGGTTGTTGTACATGCTGCCTGTCTGCCTGTCTGCTAAGCTTTTTGACACGATACGGCATACTGTCAAGGCGGATGTTTAACAGACCGACCCAAGAAGACCCGGCACGATAGTGGAACATATTAGAGATAGTGGAACATACATACATACATTTAAATATATACACATTAGGGTGGCCAAAAGAGTACACGAAATGCAGATTTTTGATATTTTCTTTTTACAGAAGGATAAAACATTAAATTCTTAAAAATTTTGAAGAGTCCTTTTTTGCATGAACAGGTTAAATTGAATTCATTCACCTAACGGTTTTCTCTTATGAGATAAAATGAGGAATATGGGCTATATTGTATATTAGTTTCGTCTTCTTCTGGCGTATGTACCGCTTACACGATTATATCCGAGTCAACAATAGCGCATTAAGAGTTTCTCTTCAGCGCCAATTGAAGACCAGGTAAGCCAGATCTTTTTTAAACTGATCTTTCCAAAGAACATCCGGTATACCTATTTCTTTATTTCCCCCAGCGGGTGCTGCGTCTAATACTAGCGAAGCTATAGTGTTTTCATGCATCTACAACATCTCTCTCTCTCTCTCTATCTCGAATTATTTTCTCCGGCGTCAACAGGTCATATGGCACATAGATGGCTCTGCTAAAATTAAAACCATATGATTTTAGTAAGCTCTAACCTTACAAAGACGTGTGTGCAAATTTGACAGCTTCCGGATTGTGAATTATATAATTTTGAGTAAAGCAACTTTTGTTATTGTGAAAAAAAGGATAAAAAAGAATACCGACGAATTTATATCAAAAAATCCACAAAATGATTTTGGCTGACCACAAATTGAAATTGAATGAAATAGCAGGCACTCTAAAGGTACCAACTGGACGTGTACATCATATCATTCACAAATATTTGGGTATGAGAAAGCTCTGTGCAAAGTGGGTGCCGCACAAGCTCACTTTTGACCAAAAACAAAGAAGAGTTGATGATTCGGAGCAGTGTTTGGAGATGTTCAAGTGTAATAAACCCGAGCTGTTGCGTCGATATGTGACAATGGATAAAACATGTCTCACTCATTTCACTTCGAAGTCCAATCGACAGTCATCCGAGTGGACTGCACACGATGAATCCGCTCCAAAGAGTGGAAAATGGCAACAGTTGGCTGGCAAGGTTATGGCGTCTGTCAAAGTCTTATTGAACAGTGTGAAGAAACAGAAAATGCAGTTTCACAAAGTCAATGCACCGTGTCACAAATCGGTGAAATCGATGGCAAAAAATCCATGAATTTGACTTCGAATTGCTTCCGCATCCACCGTATTCTTCAGATCTGACCCCCAGCGACTATATCTTGCTCTCAGATCTCAAAATTTGCTCGCTGGGAAGAAAGTTTCCTCGAATGAAGAGGTGATTGCCGAAATTGAGGCCTACTTTGAAGCAAAGGACAAATCGCACTACAAAAATGATGTCGAAAAGTTGGAGAGTCACTATAATCAGTGTATCACCCTTGAAGGGAACTGTGTTGAATTAAAAAAAATGAATTTTGCCAAAAAAATTTGTTTTACTATGGTAGGATGGGGACTTTTCAATTGACCTGTTACATTAAAGAAGCCATACGAAATACAGTCACCTTGTCTGAAAGTTTGTTTAGTATCGAACGAGTTGGAGAGGTTCATTCCGACCCTAATGTAGCTTTTGGTATTTTTAGCAGTATAGCAACAACGTAACGGTAGTTGCAAATAGAGCAAAATTTCTTCCAGAATGATTTTGGGACATCCTTATATAAGAGGATAACGGTATTAACAAAAATAGTTAAATATTATTATATATATATGTATATATGTACACAAGCAATTATCTTGTTTCACGCAAGCTGGTGCGCTTCTCTCTGTTGTTGGCGATTGCTGTTGTTGTTGTTGTTAATGGAAAGTTTATGCAGTCATAGATAAGCTGGGACTGATTTAACTTTTTGTTAAACGAAACTCGCTGCCACATACATACATGCATACATATACATTACAAGCAATGTTGAATAGCGTGTAAGCAAATGAAACAGTGAGAGAGAGTGTGTGTGAGAGAGAAGGAGTATATATTTGTAACAGCAAATGTGTAATAATTTTATCCTTTAGCAGGCGATGTAAGCGCGTCAATTCCTTTTGTTGTTGACAACAAAGGTTCAATGAGTTTATCAGCTGTTTTTGGCGCATAATTGAATGCAAAGCTCGAATGACTGCTCACAAATTTGATTGTGAATTTTTGGAAGAATCTCTAAAATATTTATTACACAACTTAAGGCCAGAGCAGCTTTAAAGGATTAAATTTTGAAAATGGAAAGTGCAAATATTTATTCTTGCTCTGTAAATACAAACTTTTGTTTTTGGGCACTTTTATCTCTTCTACTCTACGCCACGCGTGTACTTTCAAATCGCTTTGCTGCGTATATTTTTAAAGCTGCGGAATTACAAATTTCTCTTTTTCTTTCATCATTTATCTTAAAATCGTTTGGCTCTGACAAATTCTTAATAAATCACAAGAGAATTTTTTTAATATTTTCTATTTCATTTTCTATTTAATTTTTTTTTCTCAGAAATCAAGCCAAAGAGGTCAAGCTTTTGGCAAATGGGTCTTGTAGTTTGATTGTTGTGATTGTTTATGATTGTTTGCCAAGTGGACTCTTTACTTATACATACCGAGTGCATACATACTTACATTTGTAAATTTACCGAGTACTCGTATCAGTGTATGTAAGTATGTAGACTTTCTTTAACTCAAATTAAAGTAATTTCTTTATTGGTTACCACATTGTAGCATTTAAATTTGGAAATTTGCTGAGAGCGCCAAGAAGGATTCGTATAGGTCTGCAAATGTTATCTGCCAAATATGGTATATAATAGTACAAAGCGCTCTTGGAGAAGCTACTTTTTGTGCTCGGTGCATTTTATTGGAATTTCCATTGAAGTTGTCTCTCTTCTGCCCAGGCTTACAGTCTTTTGTGGCGCGCCTTATATTAACATGAGAATGAACTGAAGCTAACTGTAAACTCTTCCAACATCAATTCCGTAAAGGAAATGTTGGATCACTTCTTTGCTTCATAAGAGAAGAAAATTTCGGTTCGAACCTTAAGTTTATGAGATGCTTGTTTGTTCTGTCACAAAGAAAGTGAGGGCAACTCTTTAGTTTAAGCTTAATTCCCTTTTAAAATTATCTGCAAGATTATGAATACTCATTATGTTATAGAGGAAACGTATTTAGCCTTAAAATAGGCGTCAGTTCCAGCAATAACTTTTACGAAATTCATTTCATGTCGTTTTGCCTTTTTATTGTTCGATTTCCGGCACGGTGGGCTGGCTTGATGAAATTAAATTATTTTCGTTGCCATATGCCGTTGTTTCATCGAAATTTCGACACAAAAAAAATACCGAGGCGATAACCTTTCTGGATGGTTGTTATGCTTTCGGACGCAGGCTCAGCAGTTGCTGTCCACTCATTTGATGGTCGCTTTTAGTTTCGAAGTGAAGTGGTCAATCCATGTTTCTCTACTGTCATGTATCGATGCAAAAACTCCGTTTTGTTACATCTAAACAAAACGATTTTGTGGATTATTTTGAAATTGTAAGGTATTATCGTCCCATTTTGATGCCAATTGCATTCTACGTCGTCGGTGTCCCTATGACCACACTTGAAATTAGCAAACCAACATTTTTTTATTGTTTCTTAAGGATTGGAGCTCTCACACTTTTCGAGCTATTGTCCCTTGAAAGGTAGTCTTTCTCATTATGAATCAGTGTAAAATTAAATTACGAGGGGGGGTGAACCTCAGGTTACATCTGAACCCGCACCCTTATGGAATTTCTAAGCAGATCATCGCTATCCCAACCTAATCATAATTAATAACAACTAATCAAAATTTCAATTATTACTCTCTGAAGAAATTTGTTTAGTTATTTTTCTATGCAGAACAAGGTGTTAAAGGTTTGCGAGGTGGTATATCGGCCAAAAGAGGATCTACTCAAATGGTTTACCCATTTCATATGTTAATTCAGGCAGACTGCTCTAGTTTTTATAAAAATTTGGCAAAAGATTTTGATTATTTTTTATGTTTACAGTTAATTTTTGTATTTCAATGAATTCGAAAAATTTCGTACCATTTTCCAGGTACGACATTTTTACTCAAATGCCACCTGGTCCTATTTTGTCCAAGGATCAAAGGAGAATAATAGGAATGCTGGAAAGAGTTTCGAAAATATCCGATATTGCAACTAAACTAAACCAGTGCGACGACGCGGCCGGAAAGCCAACATTGACGAACGGCAAATTTGACGTCTATCAGTGCAACTGCGGACAAATAAGAGCTCATTTGGGGCAGCAAGTAGCTAAGAGTTGTATTAATATACCTTCAATGTATCTAACACAAAGCTATTGGAGCGGCATATGAGAGCCCGTTTCGAATTTTCGAATATATATCAATTCTGGATCGAAGAGTACCATTATTGTCTTGATTGATGAAAGAAAATTCATCTAGCGCGGCCGTGGTAGCGATTCGAGCGAGGAATGCTGGTCTCCATTTTGATATGAAGCAAATTCAATTGAATGAATAAAAGTATATATGTAGACCTCTTACACATTGAGCTGATTTAATTTGCTGATTGATATTATGGTAATAACTGGATCTAACAAGACGATAATGCTTAAAACCACACGACACAGGTCAGGAAGACTTCTTTCATGGAATTAAGACCTTTGTAGTAAAATTTCCAGTATTGAGTCCCATCCCAAATCCCATCGAGGATCTCTGGGCGATCCTCTGTGCCCGTGTTTTTAAAAATGAAAGACAATTTGGGACAGTGGGTCACATTTATATAAATCAGCCATAGAATAAGAATGGACTTATTTTCCCATAATTGCTCCACAATCTTTGGCTAATTCTAAGCGAAAATGCCTTCTTATTAGGACAAAATGTGATGCATATATAATTATTTCCATGAGTTATTATATTATATGCATAGGGGCAAGAAAGATATCTGAAAAAAAACTACGAAAACTCAGTATATTCAAGTTGTATATTTTATATTATATATTTATACTCTAATGAAGAATACTGAACCCGATTTCGTCTCTGTTCGCCATTCCGCCCAATAATCTAAATGATGAATTAAATTAATTCAATTGATATTTGCTTCAATGATTATTACAGCACTTTAGCCTTTCATTAACAATTCAGTTCAAAGCATTGCACCCAATTCTGCATTGGAAAATCGCTTGTACATCTATATATATACGAGGTATGTTCAAAGGAAAAGGTAAATTTTGATTTTTCACGGTCTGTGTACATTCGATTATCGATTATTTTGTTTTTGTTACAATCGGACAAATATGTTTATCATGTGCTTGCATTAGGACGCAATTTCGATTAGTAGTTTGTTTTTGACAACAGAAGAGATTAGTCACGCTTTTGTGCGCCTTTTGAAAGCAATGGATCAACGAAAATGTATTAAATTTGGGTTAAAAATGGAATAAAGTGCTCCAAGGCACTTGAAATGTTGACTGTGACATTCAGTGAGTCCACTTTGTATCAAAAAAGTGTGTTTATCAGTGCTACAAGCGTTTTACAGAATGCCGAGAAGATGTTGATGATGATGAGCGTCCTGGAGATGCGACCACATCAACAAGCAAAGAAAACACTGAAACAGCGAAAAAAATTGTTCTTGAAAATGGTCTAATCACTATTAGGGAAGTTGCGGAGGATGCTGGCATATCAATCGGCTCATGACATCCAATTTTCTCGAATGTTATGGGCATGAAACGTGTGGCAGCGAAGTGTGTTCCGAAATTGCTAAATTTTGAGCAAAAGCAATTTCGCATTAGTATCGCCTAGAAGTTGTTGAATGACGTCAACAACGATCCGGGTTTGCTCAAACGGGTCATAACTGATAGCGAAACGTAGGTTTATGGTTACGACGTCGAAACCAATACCCAGTCATCCCAATGGAAGCTGCCAGATGAACCAAGACCGAAAAAGCACGCCAAGTTCGATCAAACGTGAAGGTTTTGCTCACTGTTTTCTTTGATTACATAAGTTTAGTGCATCATGAGTTCCTGCCAAAAGGTCGTAACCTCAATAAGCAATACAACAAGGAAGTTATGCAACGTTTGCGTGGAGCAATACGGCTCTAACGATCGGAATTATGGAAGAACAAATCGTGGATTCTGCATCACCATGATGGACCGGCTCACACATCAATGCTTATTCCTGTTTTGTTTGGTCAAAAACAAAACCATGATCATGCCTCAATCAGCGTATTCGCCAGATTTGGCTCCCTGCGACTTTTTCCTATTTCCAAAACTGAGGAAACCAATGAGAGGAAAGCATTTTACCACAATTGATGAGATCAAGTCAGAATCGAAGAAAGAGCTTTTGGCCATTCCGAAAAGCGCATTTCAGAAATGCTTCGCGGATTGGAAAAAGCGTTGGCACAAGTGTAGTATATCCGAGGGGGATTACTTTGAAACTTTGAAAGGGACAAAATAGATATTGATGAATAAGTAAGTTCTTTTCAAAAAATTTCAAAATTCACCTTTTCCTTTGAACACTCCTCGCATATACATCTACGAAAATCACTTTTCGTGTTGCTTCATCTTTTGACAATTCATATGACACGTCTTCTGTCAATTCAAACAAATTGAATATTTTAAGACGCTGACAGCTGTGGACTTCGCAATGCCAATTCCAGTGTCCCCTCCGACGAACAATGACCGCATGCAGACGAGCATGAATTTGCGCTTTTGCTGCGCGTGGAAATTCCCTTTCGACGTTTGTCAATGGCATACTCGTATTGCTGGGTCTTCTGCGGATTGAGTGGTTTGGCAGATGTTGCCAACGGCGACGATGGGACGTGATCAAAACGAAAACTATTGCAGAGTTTATTGACGAAATGATGAATTTGCATTTACATAGATGAATGTATGTGTGTATGTGTGTGGATGTGTACGGGTTGCGATTGCTGATAATATAAGCGACTTTGCGGTCATTACTGTTGTATTTACTGTAGTAATTGAGAGAAATATATTTGTAATAAAATTCAATGTTAACGTTGTTGGTGTAATAATGAATCACAGCCTGTGTTGCTTTAAAAGCTATTAATTTGGCATATGATATTTGGTCCCTTACCATGCTTCAGTGATTTCAAAGTTATGTTCCTGAATCTATTCTAGAAACCATCACAAAATGAATTGGCGTAATTTTATGAGAAATGCTGCGCCTAGAATTATATTACGAAACATTATATAAAGAAAAGTTCTCTGAGTCAAAAGGGCTTATATTGCACATAGTTTTAGGCGCAGAATTCTTGGATCCATTTAAGAGATTTTTATTTTTGTTAATGGCATAAAGAATTTGTGACATCATATCCCCATTTTATCTTCATGGAAAAGTCTTTCAACTATTTTCAAATCCCCATTATGCAATAAAGCTTAAGTTCCTTAGTCAGCTAACATTAAAGCGCTTAATTAAAGGACACTCCGTAGCTGCAGCTGTTCAGTGAGTAAGAAGATAGCAAGCGGACAAATTGGAAGCAAAAAGTGAAAAACAAAAAGAGCCAAGCGCACTTACAGCCAACTAAAAAGACAACTAAACCAATTTAGAGAGAAAAAAAGAATCTAAATTCCAACGAAACTGTTTGAGAACGGAAAAACATGAAAAGTGAGCGCATAAAGAATAGCAAAAAAAAAAAAAAAAGGCGACAAGGACATGATGAAACTACTCGGATTTTAGCTCACGTGGACAAATTGATTTTGATTTGAGCAATAAACTTCTCAATATTCCTTTAATTTAGGAATTAGATGGGATAATTGCATAATAAAATAGTGGTGTTTGGTATATTGGATATCGTTTTTGGCAGGATGTGAGATTTGTTAACGTTGATGTAAGGAAATGAAAACTAAAGGATTTCGGAATTAAATGGAAATGGTGTAAAGAGTCAGATTTAAAAAGTGCATTACTACCATTTGCTTACTTACTGTTCATACCGGCGTCTAATTTGCAATTAAAGGAGCTCAGGCGGTTTACAAAGAACTTCCTGCGATTTTTAAATTTATTTTTGTTACTTAGCAAATTGCCTACAATAACATTGCGCGAAGGAAAAAATATTAACTCTTTCATTTATTGAGATATCTGTACTACTTATGACCTCAATTGTATGACAATTTAGTATAAAATACAGGCAATTAATCAGTTTTTTTTAACTTTTTCAAAATTGCATTAAATGAACAGGAATTTTTTGTTAATTATGTTCAGAAAGAAGAGAAGAACTTTTCTAGAATGAGGCAGCAAAATGTCAAATATTAATTGCGTATTCTAAATTGAGTTTGTGTGAACAGCAAATTTATTTCATTAGAATTCATAATTCTGGTTCGGAAGTTTTTGTGAATACGAAACAAAATCTTTAGAATAAACGAAAACTTTTAAATCAATTTGCACAGCTGATGCTTCAACGAGTAAAAACAGAATAAGAAGAAGAAGGTACAGCACGGCGAGTAAATTCGCTTGATAACAAATAGTTCATTTGAGGCGCGATTGCTTTAAATACTCTGAAATTGCCGTAAAAAGGAGGGAGACGAGTTTGCATGTGTTTTGTGTGCGTCCATGTACGCAGCGCAAAGGTGGGTAGCAGGTGCGCTCGTGCTGCGCCTCGTGAGCGTTTATGCTCTCTGTTACTTATGCACTACATACATACATCTAACTATGTATGTGAGTACAAACCGAAAGTAGATAAACAAAATTACGTTAATCCGCTGAAAGCCCGACGCCAGTGTCTGTTGCGCGTTTAACATTGGGGTATGCTGCGCTGCCCTCCGCTGCTAATAGGAGTACGCGTAATTAATTTGTTTGCGCAAGCAGTGGGTATTACTTAGCATGAATAACGGTAAAGTAAAAAAAAAAAGAAAAAAAAGGACACACAAAAAGAAGAGAGAAAAAAGAGTCTGTAGTGGAAAATGTAAGAAAACCTAAAGCGAATGTGCGCATAAATGGCAGAAGAGCGCAGAAGAGCGGTAAGAGGCGGTGCGGTGAGGTGGCAGCGCAAAGCAATTAAAAACATTTACGCAAACAAGCCATTCGCTTCAGACGGACCAAGAAGGTCACAGTACCTAAAAGTGGCTAAATATTTTAAATTACGCTCAACGGCAAAAATCAGCTGGTACCACGAGGCAGGCGTGCTTTTGGGTGGCGGATTTTTTTTTTGTTTTCGAGAATTTTTCTCGAAATTTTTTAATTTTTTATTCTCTCTATTTAAGAGATAAACTTCAGTGCGCGATAATTAAAGAAACTAATTTTGCTCCTGCAGGATAATTACGCTGGAGTCCATTTCTAAAGGCAAAATAAGCTTTTAATTGTAAGGCTAAAGTTGAAATATTAACGGAAATAGTGTCAGCGTGTCCAGTTTAGTTCTGTTGCTGCCAAAAATATGTAAAACTGTTACCCCCTCTAATGAAATTTCATTTCAAAAATTCAATAGAGAATGAAACAAGCCATTGAAGGACTACAAATGTGTGGCATATAATTGCGGTTCCATTCACTTGGTTTTCTAATTTTGCCACAAAGTACTAGTAACAAAAAAATAAAAAAATAAAAAATAAAATAAAAGTAAAAAAAAAATAAAAAAAGAGAAAAAACAAACAAATCCAATTGATTACAGATTTTTGGTGAATTGCAATGGCACAAATTGTGTCCCATTTGGATTTTGGCATCGCTGAATTGAGCTAACTTTCACCATGCATATGCATTTATATGCATACATACGTATGTATATGTGTGCAATTGAGCAATTGAGCGAATGAGAGCTGCACACTCGTTGGAACACTTTCGCGTTTCGGCTTCTGGCGTTGTGCCCACTGATGAAAAGCATGCATCAAAAGTGCTGACAGCTCAGCAACAACGTCCAACTGGCGACACAACAAGCCTCTTAAGTAGCATAAGAGGAGCGTCTACATAAAGCTGCTTTGTATGTGTTTATTGGTGTGTTTATGTGTTGCATGCATAAATGAGCATGTGACAGCAAGGCTGCAGCGTAAGCAGGCAGTAGAGAGTTGTGAAAAATTCTAGCGCCGCAAAAAGTGCTGCTGCGCTCAGCTTCAGACCGCAGCACTGAGTGTAGCAAGCAAAAACTCTATATACATACGATATGCTCTTACTCATACGATATGCATACATAAATAAGTAGTAAAAGTGACACTCTGCTTTTTGGCAATGTTTTTTGCCGCATTGGCTTAAAACACAAACACAAACAAACATACATACTCGTATGTATGTATGCTGCGCCTACCAACTCCGACTGTCACATTCTGTTTTATGCCCGACATTTTCCATTTTTATTTTCTTACAGCATTTCAAATTCTAACTAACCAAATTTCTTCTTCTTCTTCTCCTTCTTCTGCTCATAGATTTTTGTGCTTTTTGTGTTTCGAAAACTATTTGGTTTTCTTGGTTTGGTTGCTTTGAACGATTTGTGGCTTAGCTTTGACTGCAGGCATTTTTTGGGTATGTTTTTTTTTTGTATTTTCCATTTTGCATGAACATTTTTTTCCACTTCTTGCGAAAGTGTTTTGTAGCACCTGCAAGGTGTTGGCAGTTGTTGGTGTTGCATGGCATTTGTGTTGCTCTTGGCAATGCATTAGTCGTTGTTGCTGCAGCAGCTGGAGCAATAAAAAATTGCAATGTTTTTCCCCTTCTCTTTTACTTAGAAATCAAAGCATCTGAAGTAAGCAAAATTTAAGTTGATTTGGAATTTCTTTTGAAATTTCTTGCTTTCATCTCATAGCAGAACAAATTCCGGTACAACAGTGCGTATGAGTAACATAATTAGTTTTACAAGTAAAATTGAGTGGTGGTTGAGCGACGAATTGAAAGTACTAGCAATCTGAAGACTCGCAACTTATTACTTAGAAAGCTTCTATGAAATTACTTAAAAAGAAAATAAAGAGAAAGACATTTGTAAAATTTTTGTTCCTTGTTTTTTAGGAATATTTCTAAAATCGAAAATATGAAAGTATTGAAAAGTAATATTACAAAATTTAGAAATAATTAGGTGGGCATCTATCAGAAAGCTGCAAAATTTCATTTTCTGCGAAGCAAAAAAGGAGTTTTCTCTACCGGTGGCGTATGGGCAACAATTTTAAGAAATAAATTAAAATAATTAATAATATATAATCCATGATTATTTTATAAAGAGTTGTATTTTGACATCCTTCAAACTTTACTGTCAAACCGCGCATGTTTGTTTTAGTTAAAAGTCAGGCATTTATGAAAACGGATCGCTTAACAACCACACAACGCGTTAAAATTGTTGAATCCTACTACAAAAATGGTGATTCACAGGTGGCCACGTTTCGTGCTTTCAGAGGTGTACACATAATCGTCCAATTACTCAAGCAATTGGTAAAATTTTTAAGAAATTTCAACATACTGGCTGGGTTGCAGATATTCTAAGGCCCGAGTGTCATCGTTTAGCTCGTTCCACCTCAAATATCGCCGCTGTAAGTCAAAGTTTAGCCGAAGCACCGAATTGGCCTATTTTTCGACACTTTCAAGAGCTGTGACTACTATTTTGCTGTGACATTATGACGTATTTAGCTCTCGGACTTACACCTTTATCCATATAAAGTCCAGCTCATACAACAACTGAAGTCAGCTGATCATTCACAACGCCGTCGTTACGTCGATTGGGTGTTTGAACAACAAACAGTGGACCGCCACTTTTCCAACAAAATTTTCTTCAGCGAAGAGACACATTTCTCACCCGGTGGATACGTAAATAAGCAAAATTGCTGCATTTAGGGCTCCGAGAATTCTCAAATAATTGAAGAGAAAAAAACTTACTATCTGGAGCGCTCTTTAGCCCGGAGTTGTGATTGGACTTCATATATATTTGGCGCTCTTTAACCGCTAAAACAGTTTTTGGCCGAGCTCTTCTTTAATTTTTGATTTTGCATCTAGATGTTTTCATCAGCAAATGGAGGGACCTACAGTTTATTCTAAGCTGCCTCCGAACGGCCGATGGTTTTTTATGAAGAGCTTTTTATTTCATGTAAGAAATGCACTCGAAGGGCTTGACATTCCCTGCCGGGAGGCGTTCGTAATTAGAAAAATTAATTTTCTCTAAGTTTTGATGTTTTTTGAACCTGGGATCGAGCCCTGGCCTTCCGAATGGCAGTACGTAATGCTAACCACTCGGCTATTGCGGCCGCCGTGAGTGGACCTGACTTTTTTGAAAACGAAAACGGTGAGCGTTATAGTTGTATGATAACCAACCTTGTTTGGTGTGTAATGAACGAACACGACTTCGAAAATATGTGGTCCCAAAAAGATAGTGTCACATGCCACACCATATCAGGGAATATAGCTTTGTTGCAAAATAAATTTTCCGTCCGCTAAACCTCTCGTCTTCATGCGGATAAAATTTTTACTCTTGAGAATTTGAAAAGCAAAATTCGTCAAGTTCTGGTTGAGATACCGCCCAATATGTGCCACAAAGTGATCAAAAAATTACCTCAAATGGATCGAAGTTTGCAAAAATTCAAGAGGCGGGTATTTGAATGATGCAGTGTCTCACATATAATGCTAAAGTTCAAACTTTATAATAAAATAATAATAATTTCATGAAAAAATTATTTTAAATGCATTTTATTTACGTTAATTTTAAGCAAAATGGATAACCCTGTACTAGTATATCAAGAGTTAAACAAACATGATCTCTGGTTTTATGCTGAGCTAATTACATAACTCCAAAATTTAATGCTTATCGAAAACAGACTATGAATAAAAATTATTTGTTGTAGATGCCCAACAAAGATTTGAAAAATTTAAAATACCACTCTGAGAAACATTTTGGAAGTAAGTTTTGAAAATTTTCCAATTTCGTTCAAGCATAAATTTAACCATTTCTATAGCCGCAAATTTTGCAACTATTGCAATATACTTGACAAATCGGGCATAGCATTGAGGAGCCGTAGTTCAAAAAACAAACGATAGATGATTCACGCTTTATACATGGACTCATGTAATGAATTGTGCATTGGTACTGGAAATCTTCGAAATCGGAAGACTATATCATTTAGTCCCCACAGAACCGAATTATTCACAAATGAGGTTTTGCGTCAGGAATCCGCCAAAAATGCATAGAGGAGAGTGAGATTTGATATTGCGCAGACGTGAATTCACACTGAAAATCATTGAAATCGAGTTTTGCTATTTACAATAAATTTGGTATGTTCCTGGAAGGAAGACAGTCCTCCTTTCTTATTATACTTTAATTGTGTTCCTTCATGCTTTCCGATTTTAAATATTTTCAATACATTTATTTTCAGAACAAAAGTTTTAAAATTGGTGTCAGAGGTGAGTTGGCTTAATACATCCCGGACAGAAATTGAAAATGGTTAAGATTCAGGATCTGAAGATTCTGCGCCTCAAAAAGGAATTGGCGAAGCGAGGATTGTGTTCAACCGGAAATAAGGCGGAGCTGCAATCACAGCTGTGAGAAGCTATTGATGCCGAGGGCATTGACTTGAGTCAATACGATTTCCGTCGCGAGGACGAAGAGACATACACGAAGGACATAGAGAAAGAAGCGATTTATGATGTTGAGTAAGATGTAGAGTAGATATCAAGCAAGATTAAAGAAAAGTGTCCTGGCCCGTGTAAGGGTATAAAATATTTTTTTTTAATGAAAGGGTATTAAAGATTTCAGAACACTTAGTAACCAAGTCCTATTTACTGATCGAACAGTCATTAATTCTTCCAATAAAATAGCTTTATCCTCTGCTCAGCCATCTGCTAACACTCCAGCTTTGTTTTTAATGTATTTTAATAACCTAATGCTTGCACAATAATTTTTCTATTGCAGGTTTTAGTAGAATTGGAGGCCCTAAATAATACCCTGAAAATTGTGAATTTTTCTTTTGTAAATGCTAAGGAAGAAAATCGATTAACTCGATTGAATTCCGCAGGTTCTAATTAACTTTATGCTACACTTTGGTCGATCAGTTAAGCTATCGTGGCGTAATTAATCTGCTATTGAGTTGTTTGAAACACCATGACGTATACGTAACATTTTGAATTTCATTGCACCAAAAGGCAAAAGTCTCAGCGGACTATTAAGCTCAATGCATATGAACTCGTTTTTACAGCAAACATTCACACCTACGTATTAAGCCGTATAAAGCCAACTCCTCAAAACACAAACACACTCACACACACACACACCAGTAAGGGCGCTGCTATTTTCTCACACACGCTTTCAAATAAATATTAGCTCATTGTGGCTCAGCTGAGGTAACACCCCAAGCAACTGTGGCTCCACAGGCAAACATATGTACATACACCAGTGTTGCCTCTTTAACTCCCCTTGCATTTTGAGCTTCCGCCAATGTTTGACTTTCTCTTTGACATTTTTGATTCGCCTTGACAAATGCCATCAGTCATTCGTTGCAACATTTTGTTGCACGCGTTTTTGTTTTGCATTCAATTCATCCCTCAATGTTTGTACCGTTCATTTTATGGAAATCCCGTTGTGAGTTGTTGGCGCCATCAATCCTGCGCTGACTTTAGCCCACCACTCCGATCGTGCGTCGAAATGCTTGCTTTGGAGTAGTTTAGTTGCTTTTTGTTGTTGTTGCTGTGCGCTGTTGCTCTTATTTTTGGTTGTTGTTGTTTTTGTTGCACATGCATGCCACAGCGTATTTCGTGAAACACTTGCAGTGTGAATTCCGTTTGCTATCAGCAATACTTCTACTTCTTCTTCTTCTTCTTCTTTTTTTGGTGGCCCGATTGAGCTGCGCTGGTGTGTGTGAGTGTTTGATTGTGTTGGTGTGCAAGTGGTTAACCGCGTCGGTTACTGGTTTGTGTCTATAAAACTCACGCTATGTTTGTCGTTGCGGTAGTTTTGGTGGCGAAAGGCGTTTATTTGGTGTTTCACATGTGACTTTTGCCACTGTTCGATTTTGGCTTTAAAAAGTACGACGAAAATTGCCCAAAAGTGAGTGAAAAACCAGGTGTGAATGCTGTCAACCACCTGTGTGATTGCCAAAAATGACAACTTGTTTATCAATTTTGAGATGATTATTCAGATATTTTTTTTTAAACCGACGCATTTATTCGAGCAGAAGACACTTTCAGCGTGTTGAATTCGGCGATGCTAATTAGCTTGAAAGATTGAAGAATAACTTGGAATATTTTAAATTTAAATTTTCCATTGATTTTAAGATCTTTTATCTTGTCTTAGTCAGCTTTTCGCCGTTGTTCTTGAATATCTCGGCCGTTAAGCCATCGGCTCCCGCCATTTTGTTATTTTTTAAGCGGGCAATCGCTATTCGAACTTCTTCATAGTCGGATGATTTCGCATCTATACCATCGTCATCGATTGGGGTTTCGGGTCCGCCAGTTCTGGGCGTGTCACTTTCACTATCATAAAGCAGACTGGAGAAGTGTTCCTTCCATATACTAATTATACTCTGGACAGCTGTCACCAGATTACCTACATGACTTACCTTTTGTAAGTCGCCGCATCTTTTCTTAAAATTTTCGCGCATTACCCTTATCGGCCAGCTTCTCAAGCTCTTCCTGCTCACGCATTTCGGCCTCCTTCTGTTTTTTTTTTTTGCCTACAATAGCGTCTTCTTTCCCTCTTCAGCTCTCAGTATCTATCCCATCCCTTATATCAAGTTTCTGATAAATGCTTTCAGAGAGCAGGTGTGAAAGTCGAGCAGAAAACCTGCGCGCTGTATTCAGTGATTGCAGCTTTTCGACGTCAAACTTTCCTTGCGTTTTTTGACGGGCACAAAATTCTAACACTGTCTTCAAATAAACTGACAACAGAATTGTCATCTTCTGAAAATAGTAGAAGAAACTCTGTTTTTCAGTTAAAATAGTATGAAATTCTTGTTTCTGAAGCTAAAAGATTTCTTTGCTTTAATTGAGAATCTAGAACTTCCGATGCCTTTTTGGAAACACCAAGAATGCACTGAGATCTTTCTTATTAAAGGGCTAGGGCTCAGAAGAAATATCTGCGATAAAATTAGCTGAACCACTTTCTTCACATGAATAAGAACTTTTTTCTGCTAACTCGTGAGCACTTTGTTGAGATGAAGTAACCGCTACAAATCGCTGGAGTACAAGGCTGATCGAGGAGCAGATGACAAGATGGGTTAAAACTATATCGACTGATTTTTCTAATCGAAAAGACTTCACACATGTTGTACACAACCCATGAGGGATCCAGTACTCTTCTCGGGTGCACAGAGCGAATGCAAAGTAATCAAAATACAACAGGTTTATGAACTCCGACACGCCTAAGGGGCCGTAAAGCATTTGATTTCATGCAATACTAAGTCGGCATTGTTTGCAATCAAAAGATTGGGGGACAAAGAAAAGTTCAAATCTATTGGGGTGTACACTCGAACCAGTCCCATTTGGTGAGTAACATACAAAAGAAACACCTTGGTGCTTTCAGATTGATTGGATGTAGGCACGAACAAAAGGCTCCAATAAATTTGTGCCAAACACACGACACAAAGCTTAAAATATATTTCTGTTAGCAACAAAGAGGTCAAACTCTAGGCCTTTAGTAGGGCTATTAACATTTTTATTTTGTCGTCGAACGCCTAAACGAAGTCTGTTTGAGGATTGCAAAGGAAGGTAAGTAAGTGCCAGGAGGTCTTCAGATAGAGAATGATTTCACTTGGCAAGGATTTATTGTAAGATTTTCAGTTCTGAGCTAATATAGGTCCAAAATCCACCGCTTGAGAACTGTAAAGCTCTTCAAGCGAGAAAAACAGCAGGAAGTAAGGCAGTTAATAATCTTGGTCGCATGAAAACTACCTGGTACACTCTGAACGGGACATCGTCTATGTGGACTCTCTAAGGTGCCCATCTGCTAAAGCTAAGCTTATCATTTTTCTTCAATGAGTTGTGTGTAAAATTTCAATTATTTTATTTAACTGATTTATAGGTTCTCAAGGACCGGTTGTTAAATCTTTTTGAAAAAATTTGAAGCAATAAGTTTGGAATACTTTTATCACTTTTTAATTGCGACAGCATACTTCATTAGTGCTCTACTTTCATACTTCTTTATTATTAGAAAAATTATTGTGGTCAGTGTATGTGTGTTTGTGTGTGTGAAATCTACAATTTTCTATGATTTACTGCCATAAGTCTTTGGCTTGGTCAACACTTGAGCCAATAATTATGTCTGGCCGTAAAATTTCTCATAGAAAATTTAACATACAAGAACAAAAACAAATGCAGGCAG
Source organism: Neoceratitis asiatica (assembly GCA_030068015.2). Lineage (NCBI taxonomy): Eukaryota > Metazoa > Arthropoda > Insecta > Diptera > Tephritidae > Neoceratitis > Neoceratitis asiatica. The sequence goes on from CM061524.1 coordinate 1,663,905, forward strand.
AACAATTACCTTTGACCTTCTACACACACACATGTATGCTTGTATGTATGGATGAATGTGTGTTTGCATGGCATAACCATAGAAATTTATGATTTTCGGCCAACAGACCACAACTTTTTGGAATGATATCAACGCATTAGTACAAGTACAAGTGTGCTTTGTCTGACATATACAAGTATGTACGAGTATTTAAAGAATATGTATACGTGCGTGCTATGCTTGGGTCAAATCGATATGTGCGAGTTCAAGTGTTGGGCTACTCGGACTTGTACTCAATTAATTTAGACATTTTAGTACAGAGTTAAAACCCAAGAGTTATGTTTGGGTCAAACGATAAACAATGAAACGTTTGTGGACGCAATGTTGCAGAGAATTGTAGGGGTGGCTCCGCTATATACATACAAATAGACACTAAAGTAGATATACATACGCATGTATTTTTTCTCTTCATATAAGAATAAATTGAATTATTCTTACAATAAGCCCAACGGCGCACAAGGAAAAGAGCGTGTCTGAAAAATTGAAATTTTGTTTGAAAACTACACTTATGTAACATTAGGGTGATCACGAAATGCACCAGCAATCGAAATGAGTGATAATTTTGTAGGGTCGTTGGAATAAGTATTTTAAAGAGGTTCGAGATTTTCAATCAATATAACTGGTGATCCATTTCGAGGTTCCCTACTTTTAAAGACAAAAACACAGAAAATTCAAATTTTATGGGGAATGTTTATTATCATTCGAAAGAACATTCTTTGGCATTTATTTTTTGAAGATTATCTCTTTCAAATCTTGGCCGCGACTACGTATCAGATGGTCCATCCGCTGAGTTCAATTTTCGATGACCCGTTCGAGCATTTCGACTGGTAAGTGGCGAATGATACGCGTGATGTTTTGCTCCAAGGCCTGAATCGAAGTGAAATTGTCCGCATAGACTTCAGACTTTACATATCACCACAGGGAAAAGGTCTAACGGTATGGTATCACACGATCTTGGTGCGCAATCGAAAGGCCCAAAACGTGATATTATTTGCTCACCGAAGTGTTCTCTGAATAAATCCATTGATTGATGAGATGTGTGGGAAGTGGCGCCGTCTTGTTGAAACCAAATGTCGCGGAGATCACGAGAAGGCACCAAATAGTCGGTTATCATGGCGCGATAACGTTCGCCATTGACGGTTACGTTCTCACCGGCATCATATTTGAAGAAATATGGACCGATGATTCCACCGGCACACAAACTACAACAAACCGGTGTTTTTTCTGAATGAAATGGGAGCTCTTGAGTCTCTTCAGGTTGCTCTTCGTCCCAAATGCGTCCATTTTGCTTTTTTACATACCCATTGAGCCAGATATGGGCCTCATCGCTGAACAAAATTTGACTCGAAGACGTCGGATCTTCTTGGAACTTTTCAAGAACCTATAGAGCGAAGCGATATCGTTTGGGAGGGTCGAGCGACTTCAGTTCTTGCACAATCTGTATTTTGTACGCTTCCAATTAAAGATCTCGACGCAAAATGCACCAAGTCGTTCCATACGTCAGTCCGAGTTGCTGCGAACGGGGCCGTACCGATTTTCCACGGTCTTCGTGTACACTCTCAGCTACAGCCGCTATATTTTCTTCACTGCGTGCTGGATGTGGTCTATTCTGTCGAATATTACCCTAAAATTAATGCTGGGCCTCAAGATTCAAGATGGGTGATGGTGTTGTGAATAGTACGCTCAGTAGACCGATTATGTTGACCATAAGTTGAGCGAAGCGCGCGAAACACATTCTCTACAGAACGTGAATTTGCGAAATAAAGTTGAATGATTTGTAAAGGTTATTCAGGCGTAAATATTTCCATGATGAAATGCCAAACAATACTGAACAAAAATAACTTGACAACTTGACACGACTCACGCGTGATCTGTCAAAAATGGCTACTAAATATCGTTTTCGCTTAAATTTCGAGATTTTCGAGACTTCTTAGTTTAGACACAGCACACTTTTGTGTTATAAAAGATGTGGAGATTATTATCACAGAGACAAACAGTATATTTGAATCACCCTAGTGCTTATTAGTTGTAAATTTTTGCATACCAAACTATTACATACAAACACACACATAACCACATAATAATCATAAACCTATTTTATGCCCTAAATTCTACACACCAATGGTTATCACATAGCACCCTATGTTTGTATGTCTCCACACATATGCGACACACTATTGATATTTGCCCTCTGCAGATGGCCAACTCACACGAGTAGTAGTAGCCTTTTGAGCGTTCAGGAGTTTTAAATGGGATTGTTTGTATGCTCCTTTTTTCGATATTCGATCGGTCGGTCGGTCGGTCGGTCGACTTGGTAATGTTTACCTTTCCCTCTCCGACCTTTGCCATTGGGCTAATCAATGTTTATCTTCGTCACATTCAATAAAAATTAAATTTTCGTTTCGCATTTGGGTTTTCTTCTAAATTGTTGGGACATCATATACAATACGAATATTGCAGAAATTATTTTATTTTTTATGAAGAAAAGTATTTTTCGCAATCACTTGGGCTGAGTGAAGTGTGAAAAAGGATACTTTTGGTGCGGAAAGCAACTGACGTGTGCTTAAATTCAAGGTGAACATATGAAGGGAGAGGGTGAAAAAGAGAGGAAGATGAGGAGGGGAAAAGAGGGAGAAAAAGGGAGGAAGATGAGGAGGGGAAAAGAGGGAGAAAAAGAGAGGAAGATAAGGAGGAGAGGGGGGCGGGGGAGGAGAGGAATCACAAAAGGTTGCGTATAATATTTTTAACGCAAACAATAAGTGTCATAATATAAATCCAATTCTGCAAATAATAAATATTATGTGAGGAAAGCACAATAAGAAAAAAGTTAAAGGAATAAGCAAGAAATAAAAGTTTTTTTTTACAAATTGTTGAAATTTTGGACTACATATTTTTTGAAAACTTTAGATCTCCTTCATTGGGATTTCCAACATATATATTTTAATATTTATAAAAAATATTTATTTATTTTTCTTAGTGAATATTGTCGCTTTCCCGTCTCCAGTCGAAGTTACGCATTTGTGCCCCGATCCCGATACTCGATCTTTTAGATAGCTTTTAGTTCTTTTAGCGAAGCGCTTTTACTGCCATCTGTGGCTGTAAATCGACAGCTCATTAAGGTTGTTATAATTTTAAAAATAGTAAAAAGTCACTCGAACAAAAATTCACGAACCGGCAAAGAAGTGTACGCAAGTGCATTCAACAATTTTGGAACAAATTTTGCTGCCACGCAAAACCATTGTAGATAGGTTGGAGTCGTGGCATGCATGCATCCTTACATATGATTTAATACTCATACCATATAGAAAAGGAAATTAATACTGAGTAATAGATGAAAGAAAAGTAAGAGAAAAGAGAGGAAGGAAACTGCTAAACTGTCCGAGTCAGGTGGAGTCAGTCCCACCCCCCCTCCTCCTCTATCTACATACCGATGTGACCATAGACCACTGGGACTCCGAATTTTAGCAAATTCCCCTATTATGGCAGTTATCTCTCTGTCTACAGCTTAAACATTTCCCAGTCGTACGTAATTAGTTTAATTGAGGTTTTAGCTTTTAGTATATGCTTGCAAGTTAGTCTGAGTTCACACACTTACTCCTTTTTTTAGTTTTTTATACTCCGTTTTTAGCTCATAAGACGGTACGCTGCTCACTTCTCGTCGCCCTCTCCCCAGCAAACTAAGAGTTTCGGCAACAAAAGTATTCGTGTGCAAACTCAGTCTTATCACCTACCGATCTCGCTTTATGAAGGCGCCAGCATGACGGAGATGGTGAGCTGAAAACGGAGAATAAATAACTAAAAAAAAGAGCACTAATTTACGGTGTATATACCTGAAGAAGTCAGCTGATATAAGGAAGAATATTAGAGAAATGGTACGGGGGATAGGGCGAATGTCGCATATGCTCTTATTTGTCAAAAGTCATTTAAAAGAAAGATTAAACTAATTATTTTTCTATTGATTTAACATAAATTAATATAGGTAAGTCAGTGAGACAGTAACATCTGCTCAAACATTTTGGAGCAGTGCGAGCATTTGAGCAACGGGCACTCGAAAGACCGAAAAGATACGCCAAGTTCGATCAAATGTGAAGGTTTTTCTCACTGGTTTCTTTGATTATAATGGTGTGGTGCATCATGAGTTCATGCCAAAAGGCCGTACAGTTAATGAGACATACCACAAGGAAGTCATGCAACGTTTGCGTGAAGCAATACGGCTGAAACGATCGGATCGGGTGTGGAAAAAAAATTGTGGATTCTCCATCACTATAATGTACCAGCTCCCTCATCAATGCTTATTCGTGATATTTTTGGTCAAAAACAAAACCATAATCACGCCTCAACTATCGTATTCACTAGATTTACCTCCCTGAGAATTTTTTCTGTTACCAAAACTAAAGAAGCCAATGAAAGGAAAACGTTTTGACACAATTGATGACGAGTCAGAATCAAAGAAAGAGCTGATGACCATACAAAAAAAAAAACGCATTTCAGGGACAAAATAGATATTGATGAGTAAATGAGAACTTTTCAAAAAAAATTCAAATTTAAAAAAAAAAAATTCTAAATCTTAACAATATATGCAATAATGAAAATATTAGAAACTACATTTTGTTTTTGTAATATTTCATACATACATATGGATATAAATATATGAATTTATTCCTATTCTCAGCACGCAATATGATTATACTTTGTATTTATGTATATATATATATATATATATATATATATCTGAGAACTTGCGCTCTGTCCTATTTCTAGTTTTTATCTCATTTGTAGTTACCGTAAAAGCAAACAATATACATACAAACACATTACAGCATTTCTATGTATTCAATTCATTTAAAAGCTATACAATAATTGCTTCCAACAACAACAACAAAGCAGTAAATGCTAAGTGAACTTCTACGGAAGCGTATGGGACATACTCGTACATACATACATTTTAATATAAATATAAATAAGTACATGTGTTTCGAAGGACTTGTAGAATATTTGAAAAGTCCTCGCGAGACATATTTGAGAAAAAAAAATAAATCAGAATTAAAAAAAAAATTAAATAATGAATTTTCGAGAGAATTTTTCTGCGAAAATTTATTTTTTCTACTGAAATTAATTAGAAAATTTTCAGTAAAATAAAAAATTAACAAAAACAGTTTTGGAAAATTTGAAATCTGTTTGAGCTCAAATATATTTCGGAATAATACTTTCACTTTGAGACACGCCTTTGTGGAACTGACTGATTACAAATCGAAAACCTTTTGCTTCTCTACACGGCAGGACCTCTTTATTTTCACAGTTTGAGCCAAATACTTTACAAATACACTGCGCCGGTAAGTATGTAACTATGTGAATTGTGTACCTGTGTGTGTACATATGTTTGTTTATTTATAAATAAAATTGCACTGAGTTCGTTAGCGTTTGTAATCAACTAGTACCGAAAGAATATAAATCAACACTCCTACATACATACATGAATGTAAGCGAAAACGTAAATTTGTATGCCTGTAAAGTGATAGGCGCACTTGTTAAACTGTAAAATGTAACGAGTTCTATTTTCTCCAAATTGCAGCAACCTACTTTGGTATTGACAGATTACAAAAAGTTCCTAACTCAACTTGTTTTTCTACAGGAAATAAGAAAAGTAAATCCGAAATATATATATATATATATGTGCTATAGAGCTTTTGATGGAGAAGCCACGCAAACTTTTAGTTCGAACACGAGGTTTCTCCATAAGTTGTTCCTATTATTGCCGCCATTTTTACTACGGTTTGAACGAACAGTTTGAACACTCTTTACACTTAAGGGTGATCCAAGTAGGGGTTGTTTTTTCAATAGCCTTTTTTTGACAAATCAAGCGTGAGTCGTGTCAAGTTATCATGTTATTTTTGTTCAGTATTGTTTGGCATTTCATGGTGGAAAGACTTACGCATGAACAACATTTACGAATCATTAAATTTTATTACGGAAATTCACGTTGTGTAATGAATGTGTTTCGCGCGCTTCGCTCAACTTATGGTCACCATAATCGGTATACTGAGCGTGCTATTCGCAACGCCATGAGCCATCTTGAGACCCAGCATTCATTATTGGATAATATTCGATCGAATAGACCACGTCCAGCACGCAGTGAAGAAATATAGCGGCCGCAGCTGAGAGTGTACACGAAGATCGTGGAGCGTTGATTCGGCGACGTTAGCAGCAACTCGGACTGGTGGTTTGTGGGCCGGTAAAATCATCGGCCAATATTTCTTCAAAAATGATGTCGTGAGAACGTGACCGTCAATGGCGACCATTATTGCGCCATGGTAACCGATTATTTGATGCCTGAAATTGAAGCTTGTGATCTCCGCGGCATTTGGTTTCAACAAGACGACGACACTTCCCTCACATCGCATCAATCAATGGATTTATTGAGAGAACACTTCGGTGGGTAGATAATTTCACGTTTTGGGCCAGCTAATTGGCCATCAGGATCGTCTGATATCACACCATTAGACTCTTCTCTGTGTGGATATGTAAATTCTAAAGTCCATGCGGACAATTCAGGCCTTGGAACAAAACATCCCGCGTGTCATTCGCCAGTTACTACCGTCGAAATGCTCAAACGAGTCATCGAAAATTGTACTCAACGGATGGACCATTTGAGACGTAGCCGCGGCCAACATTTGAAAGAGATAATCTTCAAAAAATAAATGCCAAAGAATGTTCTTTCGAATGAGAATAAATTGTTTTTGTTTTTTTTCTTTAAAAAATGAGGAAATCGCGAAATGGATAACCCGTTATAATACGATAGCAGCTTCGAATACTTAGTTCAAATGAAATAATTTCAAGCTTTTCGAAATAGTCTTAAGTGGGCTTTTTGTGCTCTCCAGAGTGATCCAACCCCGCAAAACCCAGCGAACTATTCTTTTTTAACCTAGGATTTTTTATTGCCTAGAGACTTTCTCTTCTCTCCCTTTTAGGTGTTGGCATTGTATATGTTTCATTATTTTCTGAAGTGTCGGCTTTAAATGTTTGCAGATTTGTTTTTGTTGGAAATTCACTAGAAATGTAAAGAAAAAAATAATTTTGAAAAATTCTTACTTAGCGCGTTTCAACGTTTCGTAAGAGTTTTGTATATATGTACATAAGTATTTGTTGATTGAGATTGAGTTGACGTTGAAGTAAATAACAACAACAACATTACTTAGCTAGCATGCACGGTGTTGTTACCTACAACTCACGTACATACGTATGTACATAATACATGTAAATATCATACTATACGCCTATGTAAATATACATATGTACACAAACATGCATATACCTAAGGCTGCATCGAGCTTCTGTGTATTTGCACTTTACTTTGTTCGCTGATACACACAACTGAACACGAGTGCAACTACCCCCACCCACCACACGTGCATGCACATGGATACGCACATGCACATGCCCATACATACATCGCTACAGCGCTTAATTAAACGTAATCAATTTACACAATTGCACAATTCAAAATTATTATTTTACCCCAATTAAATCTTAAGTGCTGACATGAGACTCCGATTAGACTTGTTAACATATTCTTCCACTCATATTGTGCTCAAATGATCTCTTGCTGGTGTTGTTGTTGTTGTTGTTGTTGTTGTTGTTGTTGTTGTTGTTGTTGTTGTTGTTGTTGTTGTTGTTGTTGTTGTATTCAAATATTTGTACTCATATTTTGAGTTCTTGAAAGTTGATTGACAATCAAAGTGTACCTGAAAGTACTCAAAATCTATTCAATTAACATTAAAAAGCTGTCAGTGTTCGAAGGCCCTCGCAGATGGCTGAGATATTTGTAATAATTCTGCGGTCTTAAGCAGAGGCAAGAGGCAATTATGTTGTGAATAACCATGAGCCTATATGAGGAGACTCTCGGACTGTTACGATTGTATATTTCAGCTGCGGTTCCGAAATTTAAGTGTGGTAATGCGGCAGCTGTGATTCTTTCTACAATCAAGGTAGCTCCCATCAGCAAATTTCACCATATAGCTTAAAAATACTGCAGCTTTGATTTACAAAACAAAACAGATACTTGGAATATGAGACAACGAGCTCCACCTAAATGATTCTAGATGTTTTTTAGAAAAATTTCCGAGCTCCTATACAGGCCAAATGTAGGTGGATTTGATGGCTTTCATTTAGAGCCTAGAATCAGGGCATAACGCGAAAGCCAGGAAACCTACCTACGCAGTAGTGTAACATATCAGGAGTGCCACTTCACGCAATAAATAAACTTATCAACAAATTGGATGAACTTGATGCCGTTTAAAGAGAAAATGGCTTTATAATCCCTTAAGCGATTCTCAGTTAGTTGGTTGATTAGTTGAAAGGCGCGGTTGGGGACCTGACCACAAGCACCGCACCTAAGCCATTAAGAGGGCTTATTAAGCTGCCCGCGTATCCCAAACGCGCTTTTTCGAACATTTCGCTCGATTTATTGAGCTATTTCAACTTCTTCCAATCTTCGTAAAGTTGGATATGGTAGCGAGTAAGTTCTGTCAACCAGAAGTCCAATAGACGCCAACTGTGTCAGCTTGGAAGATAGAGTTGTATTCACTGGGTGTGAAGCAACCTTGATTATGGGGGTGGTCACAGAAGAACCCTGCTTCTGTCTTTGCCTCGGTTTCAGACATATCAGGATAGATATAGATATCATCAGTTTTATCGATGACCTTTTCTTTCGGCCATTTTTCCCCAGCTAGGGAAAGAGTAGATGGGCAGTAGTAGCAGTTCTCGATTGAGGTTGAAGCTTATTATTGATTCTTTAAGTGAGCCTCGATGTTGTTTCTCCATAAGCACACCTTAAAGCCGTGTCCTATCTGCTAATGAATTCTTGAGCGAAGCTTTTGATTTATTTCAGAAACAAAATTCGTATGTGAAGTGATATTGTTTTTTAAGAAATTTTCATTTTTTACCTTTTAAAGATTTTTTTCTAACCCATGACCTCTCGGGTAATAACTTTTTACGTTCTTACTTGCTTTCATAAATGTGAGTATAGACCTATAGGATCTTTCTACACCCCCCAAATTACTTAAAACTACTTAAATTATAACTTCAACTCATAGGACACATACTAACAAACATTGATTTTATGTAAATTTCGGAGGTTCCTTGAATTGAGAAGAAAAAAAAATAGCAATCCACCAAGGTGTTCAAAAAATATTCAAAGCCGTTTGAGTCACCATTTGCAAGTAAACATTTCCTTTATATTTGAAGACTTAATTTCACAACACATACACACACATGCACACATATGCACACATATGTACACCCATGCAATCATTTGCAAGACACTTGTGTGCGCTGAACGGTAAATGCCTCGAGCATATTTGCCGCGGAGCTGCAGTTGGAAAACAAAAGCAAAAAAGACCATTTAAATGACAGCGCTGAGGTAGAAGATGAAGAAAACCCATTCTTCTGTGAAGAAGAAGAAGAAGGGAGAGAGAGAGAGAGAAGAAAATCAATAAATTTGGCGTAGAACCACATGGCAGTTGCTCGTGCCTACAAGCGCTTGTCCCATCTAATGACGGCGAAAAGCGTCGAAAGATTTATGTTGCGCATATTTCATGAGAGAAAAGCATTTAGTGGATATTTACTCAAGTGTGGCCAGAAGAAGAAGGCGGCGAGCAGAAACAAACCTGAGGGCAGGTTGCTTAGTTGCTGAAGGCTTCGTTGGTTGAATGACGGTAGGAAAAATTGCCAAAACTGCGCCTAACGTGGTGTGTGTATGAACTTAGGCACGGCAGTGGGAACAAAAATGAATATTGGAAGCTGAACTACCACCTAGGTATATCAGGAAGGGAATACCGGACTATCGCGACTCCGTAGAGCAGTGCAGACAAGACCCACTGGACAGGATGGCATACAGACAGGCTATAAACACTATTCACCGAGAGTTCGTTAACATCTTTGTGAACTCCCTTTCTGTGAATGGTGTTCCCGGAATCCAATCGCCACTCATCGCAGAACAAGAGCTCGAGCTTCCTCGAGAGAAACGCGCAACCCTGGCGTAATTGAGGTCTGTATATTGTAGCAGGCTTAACTTCTACCTATCCATAGTTGACCCTGACATCCCTAATACATGCTCCGCATGTAACGAGTTCCCGCACGACACTAACCACCTCTTTGCATGCCCGCTCAACCCGCCTCATCTAACACCCCTCCCCCTCTGGGCCGAACCCGTCGAAACAGCACGTTTCGTGGGCCTCCTGTTAGATGACCTCGATTGCTGAGACTGGACGTACCTGACCCTAGGCGCGGTTGGCTAGCCGCTACAACAACAACAACAACAACAACAGAGGGGCAACGCTTTGGTTTAGGAGTTCAAGAATTTTCCGGATGTAAGGCATCCCTGGTGTAAGAGTCGATTAAAGTCCAATAGTTTCTGTGACAGTCGGGCCTTTATACCGGAAGGAACCGGCCAGGGACTGTCGTACTTCCGCAAAAATTTTCGAAAACCAATTTGGGGAATATTTCTCCGGTTACTACAACGACAACAACCGACAGACAGAGAAGGCTAAAGCAACTCAGCTCGTCACTCTGATCCGGTCGCTCTAAATCTTGATGGGCCTATCTCTTCTTCTTCTGGTACTTAGATACTTCGGACCAAAGTATCATTTAATGTACATGAAAAGTATAAAAATTATAATTTTTAAAATTGTTTGAAAAACTGATTTATGTGGTTTTCAATTAATAAAAATTTTCCAAAATTTTTTTTTACAAATGCTGGAAAGATTAGGTAAACAAATCCACAGCGTACTAATTTTTAAGCCCAGCACTGTGAAATATATATGTATGTTTAGACACATGAAGGAAAGTGAATTTGAGCTTCAAATTTTACTTTCATCTGCAAGGTGCAACAGTTATTTGCAGGAGCCCTTTCCTGATATGCCTGCTTGTTTTAGGTGGTTTTGTGGACATTCTCTAGGTGCCAGGCGGCCTACGGCTGCTCCTCATGCTGGGAAATAATGACAAAGAAGCCACTACTAATATAAATAATTCCAAACTCAACTGTATGTACTCGTATATGTCTGTATGTATGCATGTACTAACACACAGAGCAGCGATAAAATTACGGAAGCGGAAAACATTCACGCTGTTGTTTTCTTGGAGCTTTGAGCTCGACAACGAAGGCAGTCCAAGTTCTGTTCAAACGTGTGTAAACTGCGAATAACATTACTACACACCAGCATACAATTGCCCTCCATTGTTTTGAAGACATATTCTCCTCGGCCGCTGCTCCACCTGTGAGTTGTAAATTATCGCTTTAATCGAAAAAGTTCAGCGTTCTTCCACTTGGCAAGTGTTTAAGGGCCGAGGAGGTAGAGCTTAGTCAATGAAAGCATAAAAAGAGCCGTCGATCTTTTACTCGGCAAGGAGCCCACTTTATTTCGTAGGGCTCTTTTTGCTTTACCACTATTTTCCTTTTCTTTCTCTTGTCCTTTCGCCTTTCGCCGGCACCACTACACAAACTCTCCTTCCTGTCATCTGAAGTGTTCACTCGTGTCCGCTGCCTGCTCACGGACATTCTCAGTTGAGCTCACACGCACTTTACCGCCTCAGCGCTTTGACGTTTAATGTTTGATGCTTCGTTGGATTTACAACAGTCACTTGAATGCATGGTGGGAGGGCATTAGTGAGGGACATGAGTGTGTGGTTGGCAAATGTGTTGGAAAGGTCGAAGAAACTATAAAGACGGTCTGCGGATTGTAGATTCTGAAAAAATTAACCATTCAGCGTATTGTTGTGAGAAGCGGTGCCCTAAAAGTATGCTACAAAAATATAATTTAAATTCTCTAAAATATATTTCATATCCAGCCAGCAGTGGATATATATGGGTATACAAATTTTGTTCTTTTAAGTTGCATAAAATGATCAAAATTTATTTACATATAGATGAGAATAATTTATAAACATAGTGACTGCCTCAAAAAAAAAAAAAAAAAAAAAAAAATTATAAAATTACAAAATAGAAAAACCTCAAGAACACGAAGCAGAATAGAAAAGTGTGTTCGAACTTTCGAAATGATTTTAAGGAAGGATTTTAATTAGGTAAACGGTCATAGCACACAAGATTTATTTCTTTATTTCAGTAAAGTAAACAATAAGTGCTTACTGACTATGAGGAAAAGGTTGTATAATACAGTATGGACTGCTCCATAGGATGATGACATATCAAGATACATATAGCTAATTAATTCTGTTAGGGTTCTCATTATGAATTCGAACTTGGCGTAGCTAGATACAGCTAACCCAACGTAAGCTAAAAATAAGTTCTGTTTTCGGACCTGCGGCATGTCTATATTCTTTTCATGAGCCTATCAAAATTATTGCAAAATACCATTTGAATAGACCTAAGTAACATACGAAATTTGACACTATGTCGAGTGCTGTTCTTGTAGAATTTTTATCCCAAAACCTTATACGAGGTGTGTTCATAGGAAAAGTTGAATTTTCTTTTCTTTGATTACAATGGTGTGGTGCATCATGAGTTCCTGCCAAAAGGCCGTACAGTTAATAAGGAATACTATATACAAGGAAGTTATGCAACGTTTGCGTGAAGCAATACGGCTCGGCTCAAACGATCGGAATTGTGGAAAAACAAATCGTGGATTCCGCATCACAATAATTCACCAGCTCACACATCAATGCTTTTTCGTGATTTTTTTTTAGCCAAAAAATAAAACCTTAATCATGCCTCAACCACCGTATTGATCAGACTTGGCTCCTTGCGACTTTTTCCTATTCCCAAAACTAAAGGAACGAATGAATGGAAAGCGCAATTGATGAGGCCAAGTCAGAATCGAAGAGAGAGCTGATGGCCATACAGAAAAGCGAATTTCAGAAGTATTCGGGCATTGGAAAAAGCGTTGGCACAAGTGTAATATATCCGAAGGGGATTACTTTGAAACTTTGAAGGGGACAAAATAGATATTGATGAATAAATAAGTAATTAAAAAAAAATCAAAATTTACCCTTACCCTTGAACACAAATCGTATATGAACGAATATGTAGTATGATAACTATATAATATAGTCAATCGATCCGGCTGGTTCCGATTAATGATCAATTCATTTAAAAAATATACTCGCATATTAAATTTCGTTGACGTATTTCAAAAATTGAGAGAATAGTTTACGTTCAATTAGAGGGACCGATAGGCAGATTTCCCTGCGGGCTAGGAGTTCAAGAAGTTACCCGTGGTAAGTCATGCCTGTCATAAGAGCCGATTAAAATCCAATAGTTCCCGCGACAGTCGGAGCTTTACTCCGGAACGACCCAGATTTTTATCAGGTCAATGACAGTCACTCCCGCAATAGTCCCCAAAGCCCAATTTGGGGAATTTTTCTACGGGTATAACAACAACAATAACCGCTAGACAGACGGATTGACAGACAGATATACTGCTGTCCTTCTAGTAATTACATACTTCGGACCAGTGTGCAGTTTAATGATCGCACAGAAAGCTTTAAATATTTTGAGTGACATTACAAACAATTAAATTTTTTTAAAATTTTTCAATTATTTTACAATTTAGTACAAATAAAATCTAAAATATGAAAGAGATTGTGTGAAGGTCGGAGAATTCATAATATCAAAAACAGCGTGTAACTGGTAACTGGTAAAAGTACAAACTGAGTAAATGCTTGACTCCTTCAAAAATGTTTGGTACCAGTCGCACTTTGTTATCCTTACTTGCTTGTTACAACGAAGCAGATTTTTGGCATACTTTTAGGCGCAGAATTTCGTTTAGTGAGTTTCTAGGGTTTTCCTGAGTTTACTTGGAGCCGTTCACCGATATTTCTTGTAATTTCACTTAGTTCTAAAAAGTTAAAACAAAAGATATTAGACAGTCTCCCAGTAAATGGACTAATTCTCTTCTTAATTCATTTGTGCCTGCCTAAAAGCTAAGCATGTTACAGACTGCCTGTTGAATGAGTTTTTCAAGGATTCAGCAAACAAGTGAAAACCCCATTAAGCACTCGTACATACATCTCTTTTATTCACATTTTTCCACGGAACTCACGTGCCTGGGCTGGCAAGCTGTTGATGCTTCCAAACAAATTAGCTGACTCTTCGTCGTATGCAAGCAGGCGTTGGAAAGGTGTAAATCGCACATTTGCCATTAACCTACTTTACCGTTACAAACGCAAGCGCACACACTCACACACATTTATGATTGCATAAATGAAAAACACATTAACATAGATTTTCATTTAAGAACCATTTGGCTGTGTGTGTGAGTGTGTGTGTGTGCAGAGCACGATGGTTGGCAGGTAAATTGCGGTTAGTAAAATTAACCTACTTTCAGCTGATGTGTGAACAGACTGAAGACGTGCAGATGCAGATTAGCATCTCAGACACTTTTATGGGCTGCTAGGCGCTTTCTAAGCTTTCAAGTTTATATTTTCTCTATTAAATGTGCATTAAATTGTTGTTATTGCAGAGCCGTTTAAGTAATCCAGTGTGTGTATGTATGCAACTTTGCTAATTTCATAATTATTTGGATTTATAGCCCAAATGTAGGCAATGCTAAGATTTTTTTTAATTCCACGCCTATATGTAAGCTGCAATCTCTATGACGTTCTCAGGAATGGTGCAATGAAATTTTTGTTGGTAGTACAGTGTCATGAACTCAAACAAGCTACGGCCAAAAATATTTTATGTCTATGAGATTTGGATAACAAGAAATCTGATATAAAACGAAAACTTTAAAGCTACTGACCTTCAGCAAAATGGGTCAAAGAGGGTTTCAAACATCATATATTCGATTGTTGTGGAAATTATACGTTGTGTTTGAAATATGAAAGACACGATCGGAAGAATGAAATCCATCTTGAAAGGTCAAAAGTAAAATCAGTGTTCATTTACTTCCACGACTTGGGCGACATTGTTAAAAAATAATTGCTTCTTGTGGTATTCAACATAAGAATTTGTGTAAAAAAATTATTTACATTTTTGATTCAGTCTCGTTTACTGCGCGTCGGATAAAATATAATAATAACGGGTGATCCATTTCGAGATTGCCTGATTTAAAAAAAAAATACAGAAAATTCCTATTTAATGGGGAATGTTTATTATCATTCGAAAAAACTTTTCTTGGCATTTATTTTTTGAAGATTATCTCTTTCAAATGTTGGTCGCGGATGGACCATCCCTTTAGTAAAATTTTCGATGACTCGTTTAATTATTTTATCTCGTAAGTGGCGAATTACACGCGTGATGTTTTGCTCCAAGGCCTGAATCGAAGTGAGATTGTCCGCATAGACTTTAGACTTTACATATTCCCCACAGGAAAAGGTCTAACGGTGTGATATCACGCGGAGATCACGAGCTCTTCTCACCGGCGTAATTTTTGAAGAAATATGGGCCGATGTTTTTACCGGCCCACAAACCACACCAAACCGTTATTTTTTCTGGATAAAATGAATCTCTTCAGGCTGCTCTTCGTCCCAAATGCAGCAATTTCGCTTGTTAACATACCCATTGAGCTAGAAATGGGTCTCATTGCTGAACAAAATTTGAATCGAAAACGTCGAATCTTCTTGGACCTTTTCAAGAGCCCGTAGAACAAAGCAATGCCACTTGGGAAGGTCGAGCCGCTTCAGTTCTTGCACACGCTGTATTTTGTCCGCTTTCAATTTAAGATCCCGACGTAAATGCGCCAAGTCGTTCATACGTCAGTCCGAGTTGCTACAAACGGTGCCTAATCGAATTTTATTCAATAATGAATGCTGGGTCCCGAGATAGGTGATAGTGTTACGAATAGTACGCTCAATATGTGGACCAATTGAGCGAAGCGTGCGAAACACATTCTTTACAGACGTGAATTTTCATAATAAAATTGAATGATTTGTAAACGTTGTTCAGGCGTAAGTCTTTCCATGATGAAATGCCAAACAATACTGAACAAAAATAATATGACAAATGGACACGACTCACGCGTGATCTGTAAAAAAAGCTATAGAAAAAAGTACCTACTTGGATCAACCTTTAAAAATAATTTGGCAAAGCCGAAGATGACTCTTGCAAGAAATAACGTAATTTATGTAAAAAAAATTATTTCTATTTCAGAATCAGTTTCGTTCATTTTCAAAAATATCTGTTATATTTTGTTATTATTGTTTTGAGATTTTTTTATTGCTTTTCCTGCATACATTTTCAATCTGCTTATATAATTTCCGTCAAAAACAGTTATGACAAAGAAGCTCACAAGGAGGTGTTGATATTTATGCCAAATGAAAAGTGTAAATATGTATGTATGCACATACACTATCAACATATGTGTGTACGAGTATTCATACTAATAATTATTCAGACCCTTGAGTGAGTGTGGTGCCAGCAGGAGATTTTAGTGTCATTTCATTTATGCAAATTTTTCAAATTTCGCCATTGAGTAAGACATTTGGCATAAACATTAATTTGAAAACAGAATTTTATGGGACAAAAACAAAGCAAAAATACAAAAATTAAAATATATATGAAAATATAAAAAATTGTTGACAGAAGCCGTCAAGCAACAGAAAGGAGCATTTTAATTTTGAAAACACATGCTTAGGGGATTTAGACGTTTATGTTTATGCGTGATGCGTTTTTTAAGCCGAAGGAAGAAAAGGGAAATTTTGAGATTACAAAATGACGACTTTCACACAATTTTTAGTTCACTGTTGCGAGTTGTTAGTTACGTTGTGCGCTCTCCTTTTGTAGAAGAGATTTCCCAGCATACTTTTAGGCGTGTGGTGCATTTTAATGGTGTTCATAATTTTGTTAAAAATTAATGTTTTTTGAATTTAAAAATTCTAATTACCTTTTTTTGTAAAGTTCTTACCAAATGTGCCGTTGACTTATACCACCAACGCACTGTTGTAATTAAAACAAAATTTTTTTTATTAATTTCTTAAAAGTTTTTCATATTTTTATTTGTTGTTTGAGCAAAAAATGCGTTTCATATTGACTTATCTATTAACTTTGTCAATTTTTTCATCAAATTTTAATTAGTTTATACTTTTTTTATTGTTTTGTTGAATTCTCTTTCATATCCAAAATATGCCTGTATGTTTGTAGCAAACACATATACTCGCACATAAATGTACAAATAAATGCTGCTGCCAACTGTTTTTGCTGCCATTTTCTCGCATTTTTTCCTATTTTTTGTTTGTTTCTTTTGCTTGTTCCATTGTATGGTTTTTGTTTTTCTAGTGAGTAAACATTTTATTTTATTTTATTTTATTTTGCATTTTTATTTAGAGTAAGCACAAACACACAAATATGCAGATTTCATTTATTTGGTAATTTTTATTTAGGTTTTTTTCCTTAATATTTTTTCTTCTTTTTTATATATTTAATTACGTAATAGTTTCCTTTTATTATTATTTATATTTAATATTTTTACTATTAACTAAGACTTAAATTCTTAAAATCGCATTTCATAACTAAACAGCTCGTTTTTTTTGATAGTACAATATTTTTTTTTATAAACTTTCTTTTCATAATTTTTTTTTCAATATAAATAACATTTATTTAAAAAAAAATTATATTTTTTTATATTTACAATACAATTTTCAAGTGTTTTATGCAATTAATTGATGCTTATCTAATGATGATAAATCTTTGTTTTTGTCGTTTTCTTTAGCTTTACGCTTTTGGTACCGTTAAAAACAAAAGAATCACTTATGCTGTTTATGAGAAAATGCATTCCATCATATACTCGTAAGTAATGTAGTTACGAAAAAAAAATACGAATAGTGAAATGAAAAAAAAAAAACATGAAAATAATAATTTTAGAAATTCGGAAAATATTTATATCTGAAAGAGTTAAATAAACCAATATTTTTTTCAACAATTTTCATATAAAAAATTAAATATTATTTTTCTTATTTAGCTAATTGACGCTGTGGAACTCGTAAAGCATAGAAAATATGACTGGCTGACAAATGAAATGTGTTTTGGAATTAATTATTAAAAATTAATGCTTAATTAAATTAATTATTCAAAGTAAGTTGAAACAATACGAAGCGTTTTTTACCGCTTTTTTCTAGATTTTGGTCTGCGCGGTGAATGTGTTGCAAGTGAAAATGTGAATGGTCTGCTCTGTGGAATGCAAAAAGTGCGCATTTCAAATTATTATTTCATTAAGGAAACTTTTCTTGAGTTTGTTAAAAAAAAAGAAGAGAAAAAAATCAGTCTAAATATTTAATAATCCCTCCCGTTAACAACATTCATAAAATGCCCCCAGTTAAATTTAAAATATTCAACGCAAAGAAACTTTTCCCACTTCAACTTTCATTCATTCCTTCCTTCCTGCTGTACTTTGCTTTCTTCTTATTTTGTTCTTTTAATAATTTCACTGTTCAGCACTGCTTGTTATTGCCGGGCGTTGCATGCAACAGCGTTGTTCAGCAACTGCTCCTTGCTTCAAATGAATTTATGCTCGTTAATAAGTATGTCAGTTTGTCAGCGCATCATTTCGTCCTCTGTTCTGTTCACGAAACGACTACTTCTCGCTGTGTTTGTCTGTCATATTTTACATAAGGTTACACACTGATTGTAATTCATGTAAATTTAATTACATGTGTACGTTTATGTATATGTAAGAGTTAAGGTGGTCCAGAATTAAAATTAAAAAATTTTGAATTTTTTTTTAAGAAAATGAAGAAATGATTTAACTCAGTACATATGTATCTCCTCTCAAAAATCATGCCTTAATAATTTCTTAATAAAAATTTTAATTGAAATTTTTATGAATTTTTTTTTACTTTACTAAATTTTTGAATATCGAAACACATTTTCATTCAATTTTTTTTTTAATTTTTTAATTATGAGCGAAATTAGTTTGTAGCGCTCACTGTACACCGAAGTGCGTCACCCAAAGTTTTGGCAAGCATTTAACAGATTTCTTTACCGCTTACATAAGGCATTACAGTTTTAGATGCAGTATTTTTCAGAATCAAAAAAAAAAATATTTTTTTTTCAAAACATTTTTTAATATGGAAAAATAGTCATTTAATAATAATTTGCCGCTGATTTGGTGCGAACAAAGAAAATTAATTCATAACAAATTAATTTTTTAAATTTTGCTAATAATTTTTGAGCCACCCTAATATGTATGTTAAGTAGCAGCTGTTGCCAGTGCCATTTCGCCGCTGTCAACCATTATAGCCTTCTTCGCCCGGCGTTCGTATTTTTTTTATCTTGCGTTGCGCCCAGCGGTGCCAGCGGTGTCAACGATTCTATTAATTTTTTTCAGTTTTTAATATCACTCGTGTGTCCTTGTTTACTGCTTTATACTTAATTATGCAATACTTCTTATTACTCGCTTCATTACTCGCCCGCCTTGTTGGTAAGTGATCATTATCTTAAAGTGTCATTGTTTCTCTGTCGTCCTCTTTCCCTCCATTTGACCAATGCTGCACATTTAACTTATACTTAATTGGTAGCGAAGTGTCGAGTGTCAAGTGTCGCCTGTCCGTTCTGTAGCGTCCAATGTCCTTTCTACATATACCACTCCCCTCCCCATACAGATTTAATTTCTTGATGGCTGCATGTCGCCAGCGCTTGCTGCAGTTGTTGGTGGTTGTTCTTGCGGCAATAGTAGTTGCAATTGCAGTTGTTGTTGTTGTTGTTGTTGTTGTTATAGTAATCAGTTATGTAAAGTGTGAGATCCCCGTTAAACTATTTAGTGCTTAATCACCGCATTCATCGCTGCTTCCCCATCTCCATCCCCAACCGCATTTCCATCCATTTCAATGTCCTTTTCCTCATCCATTTCCCTGGTCGCCGTGGTCAACATTATCATTGTCCCCATCGTTCCATTGCCGACTGTCGCCACCAGCGCCTCTTCTCACGCATACTTCCCGTTCGACACAAATTTCCAGCGTTGCGTCTCCAATGCCGAATTGCAACGCTGAGCGGTGACGCCATGCTCATGGTGATCCCGCGAGTCCAGACACACGTTGAGTTTGTTATGCCGCAGGAAGCCGCCTTCACGCAGTGTCCAGCGCTGATTCTCGGAGCTGTCGCACTCTTTCATCACCACCTCGGAGCCACGTGCGAATTGGACGAGCGTCAGACAGAGATCATCATGTTTGATTTGGCCCAGCTTGGTGTAGGCCCACTCCTGGTTGCCGCCCGTGTTGTGACACTGGAAGAGACCTGCCGTGCACGTGGAAAAAAAACAGAAGGGAGAACAGAGAAAACAAATGAAATGCGAAAAATACAATTTTAATGTTACTTTTAATCCTATTTCCAGGTATGTGTGTGTGTGTGTATGTGTGCAGCTTCATTGAATCAATGAAGCGCGTGTGGCAGAGATATGGAGTTTGGCGGCGGCGGCAGCAAAGATAAGTGGAAATGAGATTGTGTTCGGATGTGAGTGAAAGGTTCAATGCTCCATTGTAGCCGCAAGGAACAGCGAATCGAATGCTATGAATCGGTTCATTGAAGCGGAATTAATTAACGCAGCGCAGCGGCAAATTCGCTAATAGGATTGCCAGGTTTGCGCGTAATTTTCCAAATATGAATGAATAGTGGGATTTAGGACGAAAGTATTGCGCAGATTTTCATTTAATTGATTGCAGTGATGGTACACATATTTTAAAGCCCTGAATATAGTTATCGATTAGTTATCGATTTTCGATAATATTTTTTTGACATTCAAAAGTCTAGTCTCGAATCGCGAACTAAAAATATCGAATTAAAAAATTTCGATAATTTGGAAATTCAGAATCTTGTTATAAAGATTATTTAAAACGATAAAATGATTAAGTGAACAAATTTCGAGAAATTTATTGACAGGGTTGAGTATAAATATAAGGAGGACTGATTTTTCAGTTATGGGTTTAACGCTTCTGAAATAGGAACGCACGATTGAACAAATATTTGAATTTTTCTATTAAATATAGTTATGCTCAATTTATACAGCAGAAAAATTCACACGGAAGTTCATACTCGTCATATATAGATTCGGCGAAAATTTTTGAAATTCACTTAGGAAGTCAAAATATAAACTGTTTTCGAAAAATCGATAATATATTGATAATTTTCCCAGTTGTTAATAGCTAACGAGTTTTTAGAAAGTAAATTTTTGTTGATTACCGAAAAAAATTCAAAAAGACAATAACTTTTACTTGCTATCAATATTAAGGAGTTAGGCCGCTCTAGAATTTTCGGAAAATGGATTTTTTTCTTTCATATGAAACATTATGGTCTCAAAAATGTTATCCCGAAAGATTATGATAGAAGAAAATTTCTAAATGACCCATTTTCGTTTTCTAGTTGAAGGTCGTCCGGTCGGCAGGGAGCCTACTCAAAACTTTAAACGCGTTTATCTCAAAACTACTTTTTTAAAGTTGGCCGGAAACATAACTCAAACAATTTACAACCAATTTACTTGAAATTTTGAAAACATCTTCAGAAATACTTTGCCTACAGAAGTGCGTAGAATATTTTTTATTTTGCAGAGTTTTTTATTAACAAATTTCGAACAATTTTTTAGGCCAAATTGTTACTTTTTCTTTTAGAGACCCGCCATTTTGTCAAAAATGCATATATTGAAAAAAAATCCTAATGTAGCTATTGGCTATTTAAAAGCGGACACAGGAGCTGTGTGTCCGACCGTGGTTCCCGAAAAAATTGAGATATCATAGGAAGATCGTTGCATAACTGCCATTTTTAAATTAATATCTCTTAAAAAATAGTTATAAGCAGTTAATTATATATATATAATAAATGCCTTTTGTCAAAAATCAGATTTATTTAATAGTTTTCCCGAAAAAAAACCTTAAAAAATGCCTATTTTGTGGCCCTCTAGAGCGACCTAATCCGTTAAGTAAGTTTTTTCAGAAATCCAAAATATTCTTTGGCAACTCTTCGCGGCAAAGTTTCATGTGTAAAGTCCGTCCGTTCATGTATTATGCAAATTGAAAATATGAAGCGGCGAGGTTCGCCGGAAAGTATGCAACGCGTATGTTAAACGCATTAATTTTGAATACACTAAAGTGCAATAACGCGAAAAGTTTGGCAGAATACGAGTATTTAAATTCGAGTTGAAGAAAAAGAAAAATCGGACGTCATTGCAAAAGCGTGTATAGAGGGAAAGGGAGGACCAAAGGGTATGAAGAAAGTTAATTTCTGTATAAAGCGCAAAAGGAAAATTGCATAAATGCATGAAAGAAAAAAGGTATTAATATTAAAGTAGCCAGTCCCGGAAGACAAAATATACCGTTACATAATAAAAAAGTTTAATTTCTTATAGAATATAACGGCTAAAGGGGTTTGAGTTGTGAAACCGAGGTTTTTATTATTTTTTATTTTAATTTCTGCCACTGCCGAGTTCCTGCTTAATTCGTTAGTGAAATTCATTATTATTTACTAATGAATTATTGCATTTTTACTTTGCTTTTTACCCAACTTACCCACTGTGCCATCGACCAAATTGCCCATCGTGTCCAAGCAATCGGTGGGTCCTTGCTTGAATTGCCCAAACTCGAATGATTCCGGCACTTGCAGGTCCGGATAGACATTCTCCAGATACCATTTAAATGGTTTGCAATGTAATTTCTGCTTCAGCGCCAACCGGTCGTCGATGCTGTAAGCAGCAAACACAACAGCGAACCACAAATACACATAAATGCACAAATGCCCGTGGCGTAAAAGAGTAGCAGAGCAGCCGCAATTAAAATGAGAAATAAAAGTAAAAAACATTTAAATATAAATGGAAAAGCAAACGAAGGCAACTGACGCAGGGCACAGAGCAGTCCTTGCTGCAAACGCTTCTGCAGTAGCTCATCTGCTCCCGCTCTTTCCTTCATACAACTCTACCCTAAACTGTACTCAACACTCACCTGCCATACGCAATGTTTTTAGCCAACGGCACTGCCGCATAATAGTACTGCTTGTAATCGTCCATCCACACCTCGGCCGCCCGTCTGGTATTCCGTGCGAACACATTGCCACTGCCGCCGGGGAAGGTGTACGGATGTCGCTTGCGGAACACATGACCCACCCGACTGCATGGTATTATCTCCAAGCTACCGCCACATTGCCACACACGGAAGGAGATCTCCAAATTCTCACCACCCCACACATCCATTTTCATGTCGTACTTGCCGAGCTTATTGAAATACGCCTTGTCGATGACGAACAGCCCACCCGCTATCATCGGTGTACGTATGGCAGCGGTTGGGTCATTTTGCCGCGTCGATCGATCAGACGCACTCAAATACTCCCACTTGAAAATCAAATTCCAATCGAAACCACCACGCAAGTCAGCCGACGCACCGATATATTGAAAGTTGTCCATGCTAATGACATCGATGACGGGACACACCACACGTGTGGGGTCCTCACGTACACGCTCCAATAGCGGTTCCAGCCACTTTTCATTACATTCCACATGACTGTCGAGGAAGGTGAGTACGCCGGCCACAGCCGCATCGGCGCCACGTACACGCGAACGCACGAGACCTTCACGCTTTTTGTTGCGCAATATGCGCACCTTGTCGATTTTGGCCAGCTCCAGACCGTCCTCAGCTGCAGAAAAATAGATACACACACACATAAAATATAAATATAAATAAAGCTACGGTGTGGGAAATAAGTACAGAATGTGTTAGTAGGAGGGATTGATGTAAATGGAGGATTAAATGTGTGTCTGTATGCATGACGGAAAGCTCGCCAATACTTACGGTGGTCGCTGAAGTCGTCGACTAATATAATTTCCCTGATCAAATGTTCGGGACTGCGATTCAGCACACTGCAAGAGAAGAGCGTCAAATTGAAACAATTAAATGTCGCCTGTTCATTCACTCGTCGTTATGTATTGTGCTTCTGTCATTTGAAATTTTTTTTTTAATTCAAGGCGATTCACTCACGCGTTCCCTCCCTCACTCACCTGACTATTGTGCGTAGCAGCGTTGAGCGCGCTTCGTTGTGGAATGTTATGATGACACTTGTCTCCGGCAAGTCCTCGCGATACTTTTTGGTGCGACACCTGTTGGACGAAAGTAAGTGGAAGAAGAACACAAAAATACTTTTAATTACAAGAAATTGAATGGCAAAATACGCATTTCATGTTTTGTATTTAAATCTAAATTTGTTTGCGGATTATTGTCTGACGAAAATAATGCCTAAAATCGATAATGTAATTCAAATCATTTTCTAATTAAATTTGAAAGTATCTGAATGTTATATTTGTATGTGTATATATATATTTATATATATATATATATATAGGCTTTTTGATGAAGACAAAAGTTCAATTGGTGTGAGCCTCCATCATACACTGTTTCCACTTTTCATGGCATTCACACTTCATACTGAAACGGAGACTGTTGCTTGAGGTACGTAGTAAGTGTATTTATGTTTATAAAGTGTGATTCAAGTAGAGGATCTTTTTTCAATAGCCTTTTTTTGACAGATCCCGCGTGAGTCGTGTCAAGCTGTCATGTTATTTTTGTTCAGTATTGTTTGGCATTTCATCATGGAAAGACTTACGCCTTACGCATTCATTATTGGATAATATTCGTCCGATTAGACCACGTTCAGCACGCAGTGAAGAAAATGTAGCGGTCGTAGTTGAGAGTGTACACGAAGACCGTAGAGAGTCAATTTGGCGCCGATTGCAGCAACTCGGACTGACGAATGGAACCATTTGGCGCATTTTACGTCGAGATCTTTAATTGAAAGCGTACAAAATACAGCTTGTGCAGGAATTGAAGCCGCTTCTCCTTCCCAACGCTTCTCTTTATGAGCTCTTGAAAGATTCCGAGGATAATTTTATTTTTTGGGCCGCGCGGCCACCAGGATCTTGTGATATCACACCGTAACACTTTTTCCTGTGGGGATATGTAAAGTCTAAAGTCTATGCGGACAATCCCGCTTCGATTCAGGTCTTGGAGCAAAACATCACGCGTGTCATTCGCTAGTTACCAGACGAAATGCTCGAACGAGCATAGCCGCGGCCAACATTTGAAACAGATAATCTTCTACAAAATAAATGCCAAAGAATGTTCTTTCGAATGATTTCGAATGACATTCCCTATTAAAATTGAATTTTTTGTGTTTTTTCTTTAAAAAATTAGGGAACCTCGAAATCGCTGAAGCGATTTTTGGTCGAGTTCCTCCTTCGATCTGTGGTTTTGTGTCTCGATGTTTTTTCTATTAAATGGATGGAACTACAGTTTATTCTCAGCCGCTTTCGAAGAGCTGATGGATTCTAATGAGGGGAGGGCTTGACAATCCTTGTGAAGGGGCGAGGGTAAATGAAAAAAAGCTTCAGAGACCGCCAAGTAATAAATAAATCAAAATTTAAAACATAAATATATCGAAAACTAATGGTTTAAATAAATCGAGTTTTGATTGATATTTAATTTTTCTACTTTAATCGTATTCTGCTCTTCCTTTCTACAATACTTGCTTCATTGTTTTATCGATTGGATTTTGTGGATTAAAATAAGTGGAAAAAGCAACAGAAATTTTTTTCACTTCAAAACCTTTTCTCTCTTCATTCCTCACTCATTCTTAGTTTTTGTTTATTTTCTTATTTATTTTATTTTTAGATATTTTATTTATATATTTTGGGTAGATGTTTACAAATACCGTTATTATGCGCTTTCAAATCTGTAATATTTGCTGATGCCAAATACATGGGAAATGGGATTTAACTTTGGCATACTGAGTGTGGCAAGAAGAAGCGCAGAAGAGGAGAACCGAACGAACTCATTTTATGTGCCAACCAAAAAAAACAAAAAAAAAAAAAAAAAAAGGGACGAGACAACGGAAATCTCTCAAGTCATGACATAATCGAAGAGCCCAAAGCGAAATCAATATAGCACAACCGAAGCACATATGTACGTATGTAGTTGCAAGGCGTGTCTGAGAGGATAAATGGAGCAGGAAATAACGAGTGGAGAGCAGTGACACCGAGCAGCCAAGCGGCGCTTTGTATGGATGACAACGACGACAGCTCTGAGGATGCCATTAAGTGAAGAAGTGTGGGTTTTCTGCGTGAGTGAGAAGCATATGTAATGCATTTATGTGTAAAAATATTTGTATGTTGTTTGTATGTGTGTGCGAGTGTGTATATAAGGCGGCATTGTGTGATGCGGCAAGCCCTGTGAATGACAACAAATTGTGGCATGTGTGGAATGCATGTACTTTTCTATGTATGTATGTATGTATGTATGTACGTATGTATTTAGGTATGTATGTACATATGTGTATGGAGCCGGTTTCTTTGCATTCAGTTGCGGGGGTGTTTATTCTCCCTAACAGCTAAGGCTGTGCATAGCAATATGCTTCTTCTACTTTATGCTGCTTGAAAACGCTTTGTATGTATGTATGCATTGTATGCATTTTGACCCATCTCCCCTCGGCAGTAAATCTGGGATTGTGGCTGCTATTTGGTACAGCTGTTATCAATTACTTCAACACTAAGGCAATAATCCCTACTAATGTCCTTTTAATGGACTCTTCAATGTAGCCCAACACATAAACATTCTCAAATGCTCACATACACACAAATATATGGCTTTTGATTCACATGCTTATGTGCAAATGCGTGTATGTGAAGCTAAATGCAATTCCTTGTGTTGTCCTTTTACGCTCGGTCATCAGCATTTTTATGAGTAATTAGGGCTTTTATCTATTTTATATGTGTTATTATACGTTATAAAGGGTTATCAATTTGGTGGTTTCGAAAATGCAAGGTTGTATTTTGATATCCTTCCTTGTGGAGCGTGTAAATTATCGTTTTTTTCGTCGCACCTTAAATATCGTTGCTGTGAGCCGTGAGTGTGTGAGTGTAGGCGAAGACCCGAATGCGTCTATTTCGACGTTCTCAAGAGCTGGGAATTTCTTACTGCACATCAAAGCGTATTTTGGACTTGGAATTACGTCCACCTCCATATAAAGTCCATCTCACACAACAACTGAAGCCAGCTGACACACACATACACACACGCCGTAGTTCCGTCGATTGCTTGCTTGAATAAAAAATAATGGACCGATTTTTCGAACAAAAATTTCTTCAGCGACGGGACTCATTTCTCATTCGGTGGATAGTTAATTAGGAAAATTTTACTCATTTAGGGCTCGGAGAATCCTCAAATAATTGAAGAGAGGCCGTTGCACCCAAAAAACTTACTGTTTGGTGTGCTCTTTAGTCCGGAGATGTGATTTAACCTTACTTTGATACTAAAACGATAACGGCGAGACTGTCACTGCTAATTTGGAGGGTTATGGTCGTATGATGAGCGACTTCTTTACTCTGCAACAAGATGGTGCCACATGCCACACAATACCAGCGAATATGGCTTTATTGCGAGGGAAATTCTCCAGTCACGTTATTTCTTGTCTTGGCTACACGGAAGGTCATATTTATGTGGATAAACCGTTGATTCTTGAGCATTTGAAAACAAATATTCGTCAAGTTATGGCTGAGATACTGCCCAATATGTGCCAAAAAGTGGGCGAAAATTACTTCAAACGGATCGAAGTTTGCAAAATTCACGAGGCGGTCATTTCAATGATCTAGTATCTCACACATATTGCCAGGATATATATATATTTGGCGCTTTCTAAACGCTGAAGCGATTTTCAGGCGGAGTTCCTCCTCCAATTTGTGGTTTTGCGTCTTGCTGTTTTCACCTACAAATGGGATCTAAAGCTTATTCTAAGATTTTTATGAGGAGCTTTTATTTCATGTGAGAAATACACTCGGAAGGCTTGACATTCCCGGCCGAGGGGCGACCGCGATTAGAAAAATTAATTTTCTATAATTTTCGATGTTGCTCGAACACGGACTCGAACCCAGGCCTTCCGAGTTGTAGTACGCAATGCAAACCACTCAGCTATTGTGGCCGCCAGGGTTCATACTTTATAATAAAAAAGGAATTATTTAAAAAAAAAATTTTGAAACGCTTTATTATATGCTAAAAAGTAGGATGTGACAAAGCGTTTCCTTTCTAGGCTAATCTCGTACCAAAAAAACCGTACTATGCAAGGCAGAGCTAAATTCGGTGAGTACCCAAAATTGAATTTCTATAGAACGTCGATCGATTGTACATAAATATAGAATGAGTGATTCTGAGCCACATCTCCCACTTCAGCTTTGAAAGAAAACCGTCTTACAAAAATTTCACCGTTCCATGGTACAAAGAACGTGTAAAAGGGATCTCATATTGAAGGAAAGTTTCTCTATAAAGAGTCGACAACAGACTATCATTCTGTATCTATATATTTGTTACCATCAAAGAAACTCTTTATGAAAATTCCTCTTCATTGCATTCAGAGAGGTTACCTCCACTTTGCTGGACAATTTAGAAGGTCTCAGCTTCTTCACATTTAGTAAAATCCTGACTGACCCTCACTGTCGCAGCTATCTGGAGCATGAGCAAGTGCGATTTTCTCAACACTTTCTTGCCAATACTGAAGGCTGAAATATGTGGAACAACTCTTTGAAATCACTGGTTTAGACCGTTGACTGTAAATTCATTTCATTTAAATTTATCCAAAAATTTAACCCTAGAGAGATACCTGGAAACTAACTCATATCTTCCATTTATTAGATACAGTATCTCCAGTACTTCTCTGGTTTGCCTTAAGGTGCAGACAAACGAAGCTCTTCACTGTAGAATTTTTGAGTTTATTGTTTGCTGGCGCTTGTTCTTAGGCTGGCCAACTGTGTGTGCTTAGAAATTTTTGTGAAATTTTGTTGGCCAATCCATTGTAATTTCCGTTTAGCCACCGGAAACACTTAATGAAGCGTGAGATGAGAAAGTTCATTAGTACAAATGAAAGATTTCTTATCTGTCGGCGTTTCAATTTCCTCTCTCTCTCTCTCCCCCTGGTTGTCTGTAGCTGCGGCGGTGGCGTATACGCAACGGCAACAAGTGAGTACAGGCGCGCCTGTGTGTGTGTGCTTGTGGTTGTGTTAGTGATGTGTGTATTGATTTTTAGAAAGTAGTGCACAACAACAAGTATAAATATTTATAAACCGTTATATCCATCACTCCAACAACAATCAAACAAGCAGCCCCATACTGGCAACAATTGCAGAGCGCTTAAGCTGAAAGCCACTGTCAAGTGAGTGCTGCAAAAGTAGTGCGGTGGGTATGGTGGTTGGAGTTCTCATTTATTCTCCGTCCATTTGATGATGAGCTGACATAAACAGGTCATAAAATAGTATGTATTAAGTAGCAAAAGTAGTTCAGAGGATCTTCAGTTGGTCATAAAAATGTGTGGACAGCTTTCAATGCGTTGTAAGTGGCAATATTTGTTGTTGTGTTCTCTTTTTCCAGTTTTGTACGGAGACAATTCAAAAGTAGAACTATAGGTTCATACAATATTAGTGCAAAAACAATGTGTCATTTGATATAGTTCATCTAAGAATGGAAAAATCGTATTTCATTTCTTCTCCCCCTACGTGGACTGTCGGGTCGTATGAGTCACAAAGATTCTTCAATTTGCTTTTCCGTAATTTTTTGTTGTATAGAGTTCAGAATGGAATATAATTTTGGCTTAGAGGCTATAAATTCGTTTCATGGAACTGACGGTCTACTTGAATTTTATACCTTTCATGGATATGAGTGTACGTGCCAGAAGTGTGTAAGTACCAGAGGGGGAAGGTATAGACCCACAAAAATGTATGCCGATCGGGTTAGAAGGACGAGCTGAATTGGTTGAGGTAGTAGGTTTTGGATAAAAAATCCATCAAGCATGTAGTAGCGTAACATTTTTTAACAGGTCAATTGAAAAGTCCCCGGCCTGGCACATATGTAGTTGGAATTGGGAAGAATTAAATCCATATTATTTTTAGTAAATTGAAATTGAAATTGAATATAATAACAGGCACTCTAAAAAGATATCAACTGAACGTGTACATCATCTCATTCGCGATTATTTGGGTATGAGAAAGCTCTGTGCAAAGTGGATGCCGAGCGAGCTCACTCTTGACCGAAAACAACAACGAAGAGTTGATGATTCGGAGCAGTGCTTGGAGATGTTCAAACGTAGTAAACGCGAGTTTTTCTTATTCTTATTTTTCTGTTCTCAGATCCCAAAAAATGCCCGCTGGGTAGAAATTTTCGTCGTATGAAGAGGTGATCGCCGAAACTGGGGCCTATTTTGAATCAAAGGACAAATCGCACTACTTTAATGGTATCGAAAAAATGGAGAGTCACTATAATCAGTGTATCGCCCTTAAAGAGAACTATGTTGAATAAAAATTTTTTTTTTTTACCATAAAAAATGTGTTATACTGTGGTAGGCCGGGGACTTTTCAATTAACCCACGTGAATTCAATGCCCAATCCAAAAAAAGGGTCTGAGCCAACCATCAAGGGTCAACCCTCCTTAATATCGCATATAATAACTGTCAACAACTGATTGAACCTTATCAGTGTGGCTTTAGCCCTGGCAAATCCACCATTGACAATATGTTCACAATGCGCCAAATCTTGGAGAAGTACTGAGAGAAAACAATCGATACACACAACCTTTTCACCGATTTTAAAACACGATAAGGAATTGCCTCTATGCCGCTGTGTCGGAATTTGACATTTGATATCTGGATAATAGCAGAAGCGCAGTCAGAATTGGAAAGGACCTCTCCGAGCCATTTGATACCAAATGAGGTTTCAGACGTGGTGTCTCTTTATCATGTGATTTCTTCAAATTCATGCTGGAGAAAATAATACGAGCTGCATAGTTAAACTGGCCAGGTACAATCTTCTACAAGAGTATACAATTGTTGGCGGACGCCGATGATTTTCATATCATTGGCCATAACAACCACACCGTAAGTTCTGCGTTCTACAGGCTAGACAAAGAAGAGAAGCGAATGGGTCTGGTAGTGAATGAGCGAGAGACGAAAAATCTCCTCTCATCAAATAAACAGTCATCGCAATCGCGTCGTAGCTCACACGTCGCTGTTGACAATCATAATTTCGAAGTCGTAGATAATTTCGTCCATCTAGCAACCAGTATTACCAACACCAACAATGTCAATCTTGAAATCCAACGCCGAATCATTGTTGCCAATAGACCTCCACTCCGTTGGAAAGAAGGATTGTTTCACTGTCTAACTGGAGCCAAACAGTGCAGAGAAGGAACGAGTGGCGGTTTTTATTGAGGCGGCTATAATCGTGTAAGCGGAGACTATGCCAAAGAAGAAGAAGAAGAATATCATGTAAATATTGTGCGTTGTTGTGGCTTTCTGTATTTTGTCAACTTTTTAGTCTATATAGCATTGCAAAGGGTCATCAAAGTCTCTTACGCAGCGAATATTATTACGCACGATCTTTAGTTATATCCAAATCACGTTAATTTTGGTCAGTCTGTATTTGATTTCTTTCCCAGTAAATAAAGTAGTGTTCATGGCGGGTGAAAATTGAATTCATTTCCAGATCCATGGTGCATATCTTCAAAATTTTTAACAAAATCGAAGCATTTAAATAAATTGAATGCTAAATAAGATTTCGCATAGGTCGGTCCGTGGTCCACTATCTGACCGTTCAAACTTTTTCTAAACTTTCACAAATATTTCCAGATCAAAGTTAGGCAAATCGATGGAAAAGTAGAGAAATTTAACAAATATTTATTTGCAAATAGTAATCCAAGAAGCTGTGAGATCTTTATGCTTTTTTAGGTCATTTTTCAATTGTTTTATTACAGTTTATTGAGCTGTATCATATCATATTTCATTTAATTTTTTTTCGGGAAAAGTGAAAATCTTTCCATTTCGCTCTCCATGCATATTTGTGTATTTAATTTATTAATAAAATAATAATTTTAATTTTGCCATAAAACTCCGAGAATTCAATTTCACAAAATCGGATATAATAAAAACAACAAAAACTAACTGCTCTTGACCAACAATTAGGAGAGAAAATTTCTGTAAAATTCCTAATTCCTGCCTATGCTCTAACATAGATTGCTCGACTGAGCAACAATTGCAGCACTCGAAGCACAAACGTACAAACGCAGAGGTCTGTCTTTGCCCGACTTTGTTCTACATTTTCTGCTTCTCGCATTTTTAGACACATTGACGGCAGCAAGCAAGAGTCAACCTCGCTTTTGGCCTACATACCGAGTAACCAACCCAACCAGTTGCAATGTTTACAGTTACAATCAACTATACGTACCAGTTGTTTGTTATGTATGAATGTGTGTGGTTTATGCGTTGGATGGCCATTTTGTTGTCAGTGGTGTGTGCATTACGAATATGGCCAGTATGAACCTAAGGGTGTTGCCTGTCAACTCATATGCGCTCACACATATGTATAGAGGAATGTACTTTTAGTGGCATAGAAACATGCACACATGCATGTATGCGTATATATATATGAATACATATGTACATATGTATTCACTACCGTTTTTTATATCCACTATAAACTGTTGTAACATTTGTTATTGTATTCTATTGCTGCTTCTTCTTCTGTGGCAATTTTGTTGTAATTTAATTTTTGTAATTTCTTGTTGCCTCTTGTCAACAACAACAACAACAACAACAATCCAACTACTTGTTGTTTTGTCTTTAATCGAGTTTATTTTTATTTGTTGTTGTTGTTGTTGCTGCTGTTATTATTGGTGGTGGTGGTGGTGGTTGAGCTATGAGGACACCTACACACGTGCATATCTGTGTTTGCTTGCATTGTCATCTCATTGGAATGACAGTGGGTGTGTGGCCAAGCTGCAGCGGCTTCTGGGTGCGGTGTGCGGTGTGCGGGCTGTGTGATATCTGCAGTTCAGTTTTGTGCTGTGCTCAACGGCTCGTGCTTGATGCAATCAACTTTGCTCAATAAATTTGTTTTTTTTCCCTCGCCCCTTTGCTTGGCCAACATGCCACACCCACCGCTTAGCCATGGCTTGTTAGTTCCTCACTTCATTACACATTTGTCCTATTTTTCGCTTTTGCTGTGTGTGTGTGTGTCAATTTATTGACTCTCGGGTGCATTCAACTAGCGACAGATACACATATTTATGTTGATATGCACTCGTATGTGTGGCTTATCTATCTATATCTGTATGTGTGTGTTTCTTTGTGTGTGTTAGTATTGATGAATATGCATAAATAATGGAGGTGTACACTTTAGGGTGTGGTCAAAGTATAATTCTCCCAGACGCTTTTTCAGCTCACTGTTTCATAACATTAAATAGATTTTCGCGCTGTATCAGAGCAAATTTTGTGCTTGGGAAAAGTGAGAAAATTACAACAACAGTCTGAGCGCTGGAAGTTATATCTATTTTGGAAACCAACACGTTTCTTCATCAGAATTCTTTCCAGACACACATGTTTGAATTGGATTCGAACTTGGGATGTTCACAGTACGAACCACTGACTAAGCCATTAGGCTACAAGCGGGCTGGGTTAATTCATTGTTGTTTTCCATTTAAACTGCAACTACAAGAAATGTCCGTGATAAAAATAATAATTTTGAATCTCAACGGAAAGGTGCATATTTTTACTAAACTTCAGCACTAATTAAATTTTTCTCTTATATGAAGTTATAACGGGTGATCCAAGTAGGGATACTTTTTCCAATAGAATTTTTTTGACAGATCACGCGTGAGTCTTGCCAAGCTGCCATGATATTTTTGTTCAGTATTCTTTTTCATTTCATTCATGGAAAGACTTACGCTTGAACAACGCTCACAAATTATTCAACTTTCGAAACGAAAGTTCACGTTCCGTAAAGAATGTGTTTCGCCCGCTTCGCTCCACTTGTGGTCACTGAGCCTACTATTCGCAACACCATCACCCATCTTGAGACTCAGCATTCACTATTGCATAATATTCGATCAAAAAGACCACGTCCAGCACGCAGTGAAGAAAATATAGCGGCCGTAGCTGAGAGTCAACGAAGATCGTGGACAGTCGATTCGGCGCCATTCGCAGCAATTTGGACTGACATATGGAACAACTTGGCGTATTTTACCTCGAGATCTTAAATTGAAATCGTACCAAATACAGCTTGTGCAAGAACCGAAACCGCTCGACCGTCCCAAGCGACACTGCTTCACTCTATGGACACTTGAAAAGCCAAAAAGATCCGACGTCTTCGAGGCAAATTTTGTTCAGCGATAAGACTTATTTCTGGCTCAATGGGTATATAAACAGGCAAAATCGGCGCATTTAGAATGCAGAGTAACATAAAGAGATTCAAGAGCTGCCGTTTCGTCCAGAAAAAATAACGGTTCGGTGTGGTTTGTGGGCCGGTGGAATCATCGGTACATATTTCTTCAAAACTGGTACCCTAGAGAACGTAACCATTAATGATCCCTGAATTTGATACCTGTAATTGAAGCTCGTGATCTCCGCGACAATTGGTTTCAACAAGACGCCATCATTTCCAAAACGATGCGATGTTTTGGATCCAATGGATTTATTGGGAGAAAACTTCGATGAGCAGATAATTTCACGCTTTGGGACGGTCGATAGGCCACCAAGATTGTGTGATTTCATACCGGTAGACTTTTTACTGTGGGGATATGTGAAGTCTAAAGTCTGTGGGAACAATCCCGATTCGATTCAGGCCACGGAGCAAAACATCACGCGTGTCACTTCACTCGCCAGTTACCAGTCGAAATGTACGAACGAATCATTGAAAATTGGACTCAACGGATGGACCATCTGAGACGTTTCCGCGACCAATATTAGAAAGAGAAAATCTTCTAAAAATAAATGCCAAATAATGTTCTTTCGAATGATTTCGAATGATATTCGCCATTAAATTTGAAATTTCTTTGTTTTTTTTTCTTTAAAAAAGTAGGAAACCCCGATAGAGGTCACCTTTTACAAAGGAAAGCTTTATTTCCTTGACTATACTACAAACTCGAAAACTAAAAACTAGAATCGATCTTGAAAAATGGAGTGACGACTTGGATTTATCATCATAAATTATCATATTCTTTCATTTACATTTTTAATTTAAAATGAGAATTTTTTATTTTAAAAAACTCAATTTTAGTGCGATATTTTGAACCACCCTAAAATTCATATTTATACTTGGAATTTTGCAAATTTACAAATTTGATTGAGTGATAAACTGCAGAAATAACGCAATTCCGGTCTACTTTCTCATGCAAAATTCAGTCGAATTCATTTGAACAAATGAACGTATTTGCGCCATAACTTTGATAGGTTAAATCCATCTACATCTACTCCTATCTATATTTCTACCATCTTTTTGTGACGAATACACGCACATCAGCCAGCGAGCAGTGAATCTACACCCTACAATTATCATTAAGCGCCAATTCCCCCCGCATAGCTAGCAATTAACCCACAATTAGTGAATTTCTACTCACATTGGATTCCGCGTATCTGGGATATCTCGATTGCTTGGCAACGCATCACTCGCCTCCTGGTTGAAACGATTGCGTATGTAGGGATCCTCGCCAGTACGCAGAGCACCGCCACGTATATAGCCCGCCTCATCGAAATACTCCCAATCGGTCGCACTGCGTCTATTCGGTGCCGACAATGAGCCTTGCATGCCAGTGGCACTCGTCATTGCGCCTCCAACAGCAGCAGCACCACCACCTGCGCCACTACTACTAGTGAAGACACCATTCGCGGCGGTCAGTCGCATTGTGTTCTCATCCGCACTCGCCGCACCATACGCATTCAAACCGAGACCGCCAATGCGCGGATGAAAAGCCGGGCCAGTGCCGATAATTATAATATTACCACCACCACCACCGCCGCCACCTGGGCCTTCATCGATAGCATCATTACCAGTGCCAACGCCCAGCGGATGCAATCGATTGATGTCATGTGCCGCGCCTCCAAAGCCCTGACCGCCGCTGTCGCCGTGCATGGATGCGGCGGAGGGAAAAGGCTCGTCCTGGTATTGCTGCATGGCGGTGGCCACTTCACGTAGGCGTAACGCGCGGTTTTCCACCTGCAAATAAATGAGAAAAAGCGAAAATGTGAGAAAATTATGGGAAATAAGGCGATGCGAAATTAGTTTTCTGTCGAGTTTTTGCCTAAGCTGAGTTGGCTTGAGGCATCTGAGGCACACAAAAAGGCGTTTGACAATGTACTGGCATGAGGGGCCTCAGAGGTGTCAACTTGGCAGTTTAAAATTCTTTTATATAAAAAAAAAGAATGAAAAATTGTTATGAGGGACTTGCCTACTTTGTCGGCAGGCTGACATTCTGCAAGTATATGGAGAAATTTTTATCTACTTTCCGAGCTAAAATATTCTGCAAACTTCTGCCATGATACGTAAATTTGCATGTATGTGTGTTTGTAAATGTCCATGTAGTACAGCTTTCATTGGAAAGCTGCAATTTTGTTAGTCCAGCAGCCAGTTACAATTGACTTACTTGAAGTTTAATGGTAAATCAGTAATTTCGACACCGAATGCGCAATCATTACGCAACCATGAAATCCTTTTTTTTAGCTCTTATGGCCAGCTGTACTAGTTAGTCGGGTATATTAGAAAGTCTCAAATATATTTCCGAATTTTCTGACATTTTGAAATTTTTTTGAAACCTTTTTCAAAATTAGAATAACTGAACTGCATTTGATATTCTCTGAAAAACCCTTAGAAATGAATAAAATGAAAGGGAATCCAATTGCACGTCTACTATAATTATTATTTAAATCATATATGCGGGTATGTTCTTTTGTACCCGACCTGCAAAAGAACACACAGCTGGTTTATTTTCAACTAGCTTATAAAGGGTGATCCATTTCGAGGTGTCTTACTTCTTAAAATAAAGAACACAGAAAATTCAAATTGATGGTGAATATTTATTATCATCGAAAGAACATTATTTGGCATTTCTTTTTTTAAGATTATCTCTTTCAAATGTTGGCCACGGCTGGGCCTCAGATGGTCCATCCCTTTAGTGCAATTTTCGATGACTCGTTCGAGTATTTCGTTTGGTAAGTGGCGAATGATACGCGTGATGTTTTACACCAAGAGCTGAATTGAAGCGAGACTGTCCACATAGACTTTAGACTTTACATATCCCCACAGGAAAAAGTCAAACGGTGTGATATCAAATGATCTTGGTGGCCAATCGACCGGTCCAAAATGTGAAATTATCTGCTCATCGAAGTGTTCTCTCAATAAATCAATTGATTGGTGCGGATGTGTGTGAAGTGGCGCCGTCTTGTTGAAGCTAAATGTCGCGGGGATCATGAGCTTCAATTTCAGGCAACAAATAGGCGGTTATCATGGCGCAATAACGGTCGCCATTCACGGTCACGTTCTAACCGGCATCATTTTTGAAGAAATATGGACCGATGATTCCACCGGCCCACAACCCACACCAAACCCTTGTTTTTTCTGAATGAAATGAAAGCTCTCGCATCTCTTCAGGTTGCTCTTCGTCTCAAATGCGACAATTTTTTCTTGTTTACATACGCATTGAGCCAGAAATGGGACTCATCGCTGAACAAAATTTGGCTCAAAAATCTTGTTCGGATCTTCTTGGAACTTTTCAAGATCCCAAAGAGCGAAGCGATGTCGCTTGGAAATGTCGAGCTGGTTCAGTTCTTGCACAAGCTGTATTTTGTACGTTGCCAATTTAAGATCTCGACATAAAATGCGCCAAGTCATTCCATACGTGAGTCGGAGTTGTTGCGAACGGCGAACGAATCGACTGTTCACGGTCTTCGTATACACTCTCAGCTACGGCCGCTATATATTCTTCACTGCGTGCTGGACGTGGTCTATTCGGTCGAATATTATCGAATAATGAATGCTGGGTCTCGAGATGGGTGATGGTGTTGCGAATAGTACGCTCAGTACGCTCAGTACGCTCAGTAGGCCGATTATGATGACCATAAGTTGAGCGAAGCGCGCGAAGCATATTCTTTACAGAACATGGGGTTTTCGTAATAAAATTGAATGATGTGTTGAATGTTGTTTAGGCGTGATCTGTACTTTAAATTCAAATTTAGTTTGATAAATTTTAATAAATTATGAGGCGTGACTTTACTTACTGTTCCATTTAGAAGTGTCCTTGAATTATGAAGTTGGACGATTAGCAAGAGAGAATTTCCCTCAGATAATTTTATGTCATTTGGCCCATTCACAAAAAAAAATTAGGAGTAATTTTTTTACTTTGCAACACTTTTAGTCAGGTTGAGAACCGTTTACGCGATTTCAACTCAAACCGGTTAAAGTTACTCAAGTTGCTTATTTTGTGTATTCGATAACCTACCTAACGTTCTTTTGCAGGTCAGGCAAAAAAAACACGCATTATGAATTTAAATATAAATATTTGTTAATGAAATATTACGAAATAATAAGAAAAGGAAAATCTCGATTACTGTTTATCCTCATTATTGAAAATAATATTAACAACAATCAACCAAGTTACTCAAATTTAGCATTTTCATACTTGCTGGAGTAGGAATTATTAGTTTTGTTTTGGCATTACATTCTGCACACTTTGCCACATTTTGTTGTTTTAATAAAATTTTTGTATTTAATTTTGCTAAGCGCTTTTTTCGGTTTTCTCTTCACAGTTGCTTTTTATTGTTTTTTGTTGTCACTTTTGCTTTTCAAGTTCTTTGCTGTGCGAAAAATTGGTTTGTTGACACGATTTTGGCTGAAACACGCCATTGGAGGAGGCAACCACAATCACACACAATAAAAGCAGCAGAAATGACAATAGCAACAAAATACGAATGACTTTTTCAGTTAAAATACCTTTATTTACAACTCACGCACACTTCGCACCACTGAAATATGTTAAATATACACACATATGCATATATACATACTCAGAGCAGCGAAAGCTGCGGCAATAGTCAGTGCTGAACACTCCTCACACACACACCCAAACACTCGCACACATTTCACTTCAAAACTTTTCAAATTTTCACAATTCGTTGGCTCCACTTTGCGGCAGCCCCACACCGTGCAGCCCTGCTTGAGGTCCGCCTTGAAGCGCCACTTACCCTCCACCACCACCACCACCACCACCCGTTGACTTGACATAATTTGCCATTTCATACCATTTCATAACGAATTTCGCAATTTCGCCACTTTACGAGTTGGCGAGAGTTTGTCATTTCGTTTCGCTTTATTGCTATTGTTGTTGTTGTTGTTGTTGTTGCAACTGTGGTGATGGTGTTGTTGTGCACATTTACATTCATAAAATGCAAAAAAGCTCTCCATACATTTTGTAATTTCATTTTTTGTTACATAATTGCCCAGAAAGTCTGCATCTGGCAATGTGTTGCAGCAGGTGTGTGCCTGTGAAATTGGCCAACAACAACAACAACAACAACAGCAACAAGAACGATATTTGCAGCTTTCGGCTCTCCGCGCTGATGTTTCAAATAGTTTAGTCTTTGCTGGCGTGGAATTTATGCATTTAAATGACAACTTTTATTTTACTACACTTTTCAGTCACAGCTGTTGTTGTTGTTGTTGCTGTTCGTAGAAAAACTTTAGTAATTTGCGTAAAATGTTGTTTGCTACATAGTTGAAGTCATGCGTGAGACAGTTGTATATGTCATACCATAATTTCTATGGATTTTCATAATTTTTGTTTATCAAAGTAATGAGCAAAGAAGGAAATTTATGAAATTTCCACAGTTTTTCATGCAATTTGTAAATATATTTTATAGAAAATTATTTAAAATCGTTAAACTTTTATATATGTAATTTTTTTTTGGTAGAAGGTAAAAGCTCTTTCTTCGAGCTTATATATACTACTCCAAAATGCACTTCACGTAGTATGTAAGTGGATTACTCGCAATTGATATGAACAAAAAACTTCGCTATCAAAATATATTCTGACTGCCAATAAGGCGCTCTAATACAATCACGCCACCTAAAAATGTTAGAAAATTTTAAAAATATTCTGAACTAAGTACGAACGTCCGTGTGAACAATGAGGCTGACGTGCTTGTGGTCACACAAAAATTAATAAGGAAATGAGTCTCTCATGTGAAGTAGCCACACTACTGTGATAAATAAAAATACGGGAAGTCTATATTTTACTTTTTGGTTATCAAAGAGCTTTGTCTTATTTTTCCAAAAAAAAAAAAAAAAAAAAAAAAAAAAAATTCGCATGAAATGCTCATGACGTAGACAGTCTACACTTGGTTAATAAAGATTATGCGGCACCGTTTCTCCTACAAATTAGTCGCTATATAATATAATCGAAAACCATACTTTCTTGTATTTTAAAATATTCTCCATTAAGATCTATACACTTCGGCATGTGTTTGAACGAATTGCCAAAGCATTTTTGCCACTGTGATTGAGGTATCTCCAAAACATGCGTTCTGAACGCCTCAACCGCCTCTTGAGATGCCAAAAAATGTTGACCTTTCAGTCAGTTTTTTACTTAGGGAAATAAAAAAGAAGTCATTTGGTGCCAAGTCAGTATTACGCGGTGCATGACTCATCAAATCGATGTTTTAAGCACTCAAAAATGCGGTTACTTCAGTCACATTGTCGTGGTGAAGAGTGATCCGCCTTCAGCGTTTGGTATTTCTGATTTCTTGAAAGACAAATGGCAAACAAATGATTGTGTACCACGCAGAATATACTTTTCTGCGTTGTTTTAGTAGTACGGTGACGGCATGTTCAGTTTTTCCAAAAAAAAAAAAAAAAATTAAAAAAAAAGCAGGCAACCATCTGCTTGAAAATGCTTCGTGTGCGAACAACTTTTGTTGGATTCGGCTCATTTTGCAACGCTCATACATTCGACTGCTGCTTATTTTCGGGCTCATATGTATAATTTCACGATTCATGATTTCTCACGATGCCTTGGACTTGTTTTCTATCGTATTTTTGAACATTTCTTTAAGAAAATCGAAATGAGCCTTTTTTCTGAGCGATTGACAAATTGTGTGGGATCCAACGTAAAAAAACTTGTTTAGCAATCAGATGGCTATGCAATATTGAATACATGCTGGTCCTACTAATGCCTATAGATGTCTCAATCTTATGATAGGTCACATGACGATCTTGCAATATCAGCTTGCCCACAGCATTAATAGTTTCCGGAACAACAATTGTTTTTGGGCGACCTACACGAAATTCGTCTGAGAGCGATCTACGACCTCGTTGAATTCTATCGATAAATACTAGTCTTTTATGGAGCTTCATCGATATACTGCTGCTGAGCTAAGCCATGTCGAAGGTTGTAAAAATTACTCGCTCGAAAATATTCGCGATTTAATTCCATTTTTTGGCCGAGATGAACAATACAAATAGCGCTCGTATCTCAAAGCGTTTTGAGTATGTTTAAGGTCGGTATGCAGCTCTAATAAAAACCAAAAACTCCATATAAAAAAGTGAAAAAAAAAACGACATGCGAAATTTTTTTTACGAAGCAGTATCCATTTCGAACGAAAAAAACTCTATTTTCTACAGCCTATTTCTAAAGTTTTTAAACAAATACGAAAGCACGGCAACACAGATTTCCGAGCGAAATAAATAGTCCCACATATATTTCGCGAGAAACAAGAGGAAGACAAATTTTCAAACGTATTAACGCAAGCTTATAAGGCAATTTATGTAATGTTTTTAGTACTTTCATAAATTTCTACACTTTTTATTTATTTTTCTCCATGAAAAAGGTAAGAATACATAATCAGCAGCAAATTTTTACCGCACTTTACTCATGCATTGTTTACGTTTACATATCTTCTTCATTTGTAAAGAGCTGTTCACAATAGAAAATCATCTGTCAAATTTCCATGCCTACTACATTTTTCCATCCACGAAAAAGACTTATATCTTTTTCGCTAAAACTGTGTACCGACCTTAAACGCGAAATATGTCAAATTTACGATAAATTTCTCAGTTGTCAGATTGTAATACTAAGGTTGCCAAATAGCAAAATATAAAGGGTAACCCCCGTATTATATAAAAATAGCGAAATTCTTTAAATATTTAAATTTTAAAATAACACATCTTCATTTGATATTTATAAGTATTTGATAATTATAGATTTTTTGAATCAAAAACAGTTAGAAACCCTCGACAAACGAGAACTCGTTTTTGTAAATCCTTCCGTTTTTACCTAAATATTTTTTTTTCACAATTTTTTTTGAAGCTCACTATTTTGACATTAATTTTACTTGAGGTCACATTTAGGCACATAAGTTTTAAATTGCAAAGAAAATCAGATGGGATGGGCTATTGCCTTGCCATATGAATATTTTGAAATCCAAAAAATTGCCGTGCGTATTTCCCAGATCTACAACGCTCATGGAGGGTAGTAAGAAGAAAGAAGAAATTTATTCACAAATCTTTCTGATTAGAGCCAGGACTACGACAAACTATTATGATGTCTCACCGCCATTTCATATTAGTCAAGCAATAAACCTAATCCTTTCCATGGAATTCGACATAAAACCGAACCTCTGAAGGCAAATGTTTCTAGTGATCATTTTCATTCATTTTATAGCCAAAAGCGACTTTTCTGATGTGTCTCTTGGTAACCGTGCAATCAACTTATTACACAAATAAATACTTCTAAAAAAGACACTAATGAGAAAGCTTTTGAAAAGTGTAAAACTCAGATTTTTTCATAGTTGGAAGCTTTTTATAAGGAGCTGAGATGAAATTTGGAATTGAAATACAATTTAGTTGAAGTCAAACCATATGCCTTATCTAAGGAAGAATATTAAAATTAGTTAAAATCGAAGAAATGCCTTTGTATGCAGTCAACTTTCCTTAACACTTTTGTTTTACTTTCACAAAGTGCAAAAAGTGTTAATGAATGTTGAAACAAATTGACTCACTTTAATGCAAATCTTCACTTTCCAATCTTACCATCTGAAAATTTCCAAATCGGTTATTGACAAGAATACCAAATGTGTTGAATTTTTTAACGAATTAAAAAAAAAAAATGGTGACAGCGTCCCCCCCACAATAAATGAAGAAATTCAAATAGATTCTTCATCATTCTTCATTGCGCATACAAACATGCCATAAATCGAACTCATATAAAGAGAAATCTTTCAAAAAAAAAAAAAAAAAAAAAAATGTCAAAAGTTGAATAAACGCTAAAAGAGGAGTATTTCAACGAAGAAACGCAAAACTTGAAGGCGAAGAATTTAGAAAGGTGAGAAAAATCAACACCAAAAAACTCGAAATCGCAATAAAATTTGCATTTAATCAGCGCGACAGCAGCGCGCAAGCAAAAGAAGAAGAGAGAAAAAATTGAAGCCAAAGGAGAATTAAACTGCACAATTCATCAGTCAGCAATGAAATATTCAAATGGTTTTGAAAATGTAAATCACGTATACGCCCGGGCGACACCTTCACTTTGTCAGTCTGTCTGTCTGTCTGTCTGTCTATCTGAATAAACAGACTCGAAATATTGAGCGAAAACGCGAAAACTGTAAAGGGAATGAGTGAATATAATGAATAATATGGAACAAAAATACCAAATATACGCACGTACAAAGCTAACTGTATTTAGTTGACTAAGTAATGAAGCACAGCAGCAGCAACAACAAGAAACAAAGCAATTAATAAGCAACTCACGTGACTGGGCTGGGCAATGAGTGCCGAGTGAAGGCGACTGAACTTAGTTTTAGAATGTAAATGCAGAAGAGATTTTTTTCTTTATTGGATATATTTTATTTCCTTTATTTTTATTTTTATTTTATTTTTATTTTTTTATTTATTTATTTATTTATTTTAATTTAATTTTTTTTTTCCATTTTTTATATTGCATTTTTACTTGCGAAAGTTTTTGTTTTCGTAAGCCATATTGAAATTCGCTCTGACCTAGTTAGTTGATGATGAAGTCCGCACTTTTCAGCTGACCGCAATTAATATTTTCGAAATTAATAGTAAAAATGCAGAAGGCAACGGAGTGAAGTTTTGTGGTGTTGGAAAGATTCTAACCCAGATTCACTTCAAAAAATAAATTTATTTCATTTTTCCTTTGCATAGGCGTCCACTTAAATAGCATTGATGAGACAATGCGTCAACTACAGATTAAATCAGGGGATCTCCTATGCTCATTAAAAGTGATTTTATTTTAACTGGAGATTTTCAATAATTTCAGGTGAATCATGTAGACAATCGAGTGAAATTTTATTATTATAGCCTCTCTGTAGCTTTATTTAGCAAATCAATTGAAACTAATATTTGCCAACCAATTACTCACACCCTCCTATGGCACGTGCATTGACCTCCCAGGTGCTCAAAAAGCGAATATTTTAATAGAGAGATAGAGTGTGCGGGTGAGAACGAGTGATAAATGTATTTTGAGTGCACTTGGCATTGTTACCGTTACTGATTGGCAAATGACATGACACACACACACACACACAAATATTCACACAAAGCATAGTAACAATATCTTCAAGGATTCTCGGATTCAAC
This sequence comes from Neoceratitis asiatica, assembly GCA_030068015.2. Lineage (NCBI taxonomy): Eukaryota > Metazoa > Arthropoda > Insecta > Diptera > Tephritidae > Neoceratitis > Neoceratitis asiatica. The sequence continues at coordinate 1,708,304 of CM061524.1, forward strand.
GACCGTTCGTCGAAGTAATTAGCAAAGTCTTGACTTGACTGCTTTCGCTGAGCGACGAATAATAACCTCTTTCGCCATATGCATTCTTGGCTTGCTTCTTGACATTGACAACAAAAACACAGAATTGATTCGCGGAAAAACGGTACTTTGCAGTTGAAAAGTGTACCCTTAATGCGCTTTTCGCAGGAGAAGCATACAAAAGCCAGCTGAGAAGCTTTCAAAGTGCAAGTAAAGTATCAATTACCCAAGCGAAAATGGTTTACTTGTTGTTGTTGTTGTTGTTGTTGTTGCTGCCTTTGTACTTTACTTGCCTGCATTTATTACCTGCACACTTTTGATATTTAATCGTCTTTTCGGTGGTGAGAGTGAACGAGGCAATTAATATTGCAAACATAAATAACGGTAAAGAGGTTTGAGATGTAAGCACGATACTTTATGTGTTTCGTAAGAATGGAGAAGAATATGAAAACTCGAAAATTAATTAAAAAAGTGGTAGAAAAATACTTTCAATGGGTTCATTAAAATATGGAAGAGATTAAATGAGCTACTCTGTGAAGATGTTCCAGTGAAAGTATTATTGCCGCTTTGTAACCGCTGAAGCGATTTTTGGCCGAGCTCCTGCTCCAATTTGTTTTTTTTTGCGTTTTAATGTGCTTACAGTTTTTTCTAAGCCGCCTCCGGACGGCCGATGGATTTTTAGGCGGAGTTTATTTCATGTCAAAAATACACACGAAGGGGTTGATATTCCCTGCCAAGGGGCGATAGCAATTAGGAAAATTAATTTTCTCTAATTTTTGGATGTTACTCGAATTTTCAATCGAACTCAGGCCTTCCGAATTGTATGTAGTACACTCGTAATGGCTAAGCGGTGAAAGTATTAGAAAATGTCAATTCAATACCAATTCGGAAGTGGTGCGGGACTAGTTCGGAATCAGTACAAGGCAAGTTCAATAGTACTTCGGAACAATACTTTGATTGATCAGAAAAAGTTCATTTATAGCCAGTTTGGGGCACTCAAATTGATGCTATTTTTCAGTAACATTTTGGATGACATTCAGAAGGCCAGGGTTCTGGCCCAACCAATATTCAAAATTATAGAAAATTAAATAAAAACTGAAGCTAAGTTTTGTAATTGTGATCGATCCGTGTGTATTACTGACATGACAGCTTAGTGTAAGCTGAAGGTCCATCTATTTGTTGAACAAACATCAGGACACACAGAGGAGCTCGTCCGAAAACCGCTTCAGCGGTTACAAAGCACCAATATATATGTAAATATATATAAGTCATTCATTTCCCAAATTAGTTCGGAGTTAGCAGAGGTCTGCTCGTGATATATTATGGAATCAAAAAGATGGAACCAAAAAGTGGTCACGAGGATATCAAAGCCATTTTTAAACTGATTCTAACGCAACTAATTCAAAGTTTATGTGTTGGACTAGTTAACGACTACTTTTGAAAATAGCTTGTTACTAATTATTAGACTATTTTGGAATCGAGTCAGCCATAGTTTAAAACCAATTGAAATCAATCCGTCGATCGCCATATACTTTGGACTATTTAAAAAACAAATGACGTAGAAGCTTGGCCGAAGGTAAATTCAGAAAATTCGACTCAAATCCGATAGTCGGGTCTTAATATCGGAAAGAACCGGATTTTTATCCGACCAACGTCTGTCACACCCACAATATTTCTCGAAAGCCATTTTGGCGAATATTTTAGCGATGACTACTTGTTGTTGCAGCCAATTATATTCTATGCTTGTAATTTTAAAATTTGTTAACTCTTCATAAATTTTTTACCCTTTCCAATGAGAACTAGTATAAATATCAGCTAACTACTTTATAAATATTTAAGTTCATTTTGGAAAATCTCCCTTAATTGCTCCAACAGTTTGCGTACACTTTTAAGAAGAATTAAATAATTTATGCAAAATGTTTGAAAATTTGCTAAGAATTTTCGATCAATTACCGCTGCTTCTTCTTCTTCTTCATCTTCCTACCATAAAGCGGTTAAAAAAAGGAAGAAGCAGAGAAGCAGCGGCGAAGGGCGAGCAGCAGCTATGATTTTCGTTGTACAGTTTGAAATCCTTCTTTCAATTTGGCCAACCATTAGACAATGTCCACAAGTGGTTTTTTGTTTTCCTTGCAAATTTTCAACTTTGTCGATGGCCGAGAGAGCTTTTTTTAATTTCTTCATGATTGTTGGTTTTGTGTGGTGCCTAACTTCCTGTCGCAGGAAACTTTGTTAAGTTTTGAAAGTTTATTTTTGTGAGAAACTTAAAAGGATTTGCTTAAAGGTTTAATTTTGATTAGTTTTTGGAGCTAGTAGAAACTGTTGCAGAGAGAATAAAAGACTTTAAATTGAGTATTTTGATAATTACAGCAATTTCTTCCCTTTAGAATTTGCCGTATTGGAAATTAAACAGATTTTTCATCAGTAATTGTAATGTAAACTAAAATAAACTTTAATTCACATTGGCAAATCGTTTAAATTATACAAGCCGGAGATTTTGCTATAAATCATTACATATATGCATATATTCAAAGATATTAAGGTGGTCCAAAAATGCACACGAACCTTTTGACGTAACAGTGACCTGAACTGCTTTCTGAAATAAAAGACAGAGCGTGAAAAAATACAGTATAAATGAACCATCGAAGAGAGCATTTTCAGCGTATTTTTTATCTTACTTCCAAAGGGACAAAATGGAAATGGAAGCTTTGGTGCCGGTTCGTGAATTCGTTTTGGAAACTAAAGGGTGATCCCAGTAGAGGTACTTTTTCAATATCAGTTTTTTGACAGATCACGCGTGAGTCGTGTCAAACTGTCATGTTATTTTTGTTCAGTATTGTTTGGCATTTCATCATGGAAAGATTTACGCCTGAACAACATTCAACAAATCATTCAACTTTATTGCTAAAATTCAAGTAGAAAAAATTAATGCCGAAGAATGTTCATTCAAATGATAGCGAATGACAGTCCCCATTACATTTGAATTTTCTGTGCTTTTTTTCTTTAAAAAATTAGGGAACATTGAAATGGGTCACCCGTTATTATTCTCAAGATTCACTACATGCTTGGCATCCATGATCTTGGTTGGGCGATGCGAATTCTTATTGAATCATAACCAAAACAAGCCATTTCTAACTATAAAGAATCCCTACGGATGATGAAAAATTGATTGTTTAGGCAGTATGAAAATGATTATGTGTTAAACAATATGAACCTCCCCAAATAACATCAAAATTATATGTTCATCATAAGATGAATATGCCTTCTGTGTGGTATGATTACAAGGAATGGTATATTTGAACCGATTGTCATCACCTAATGAAACTGAATGAAGTACTCAAAAAAAAAAAGGAAAAAAATTCCCGAAATTATGTCCCAACATGTTACCAACATATTAATAGAACTCAACTGTGAATTCATGCCATATCCACCATGAAGTTCACTTAAAAAGTATTTAAATAATGTGACTTTTCATTACGAACAATCTGCTATAATCAATATCAACCAAGATTTGCCTCTATAATCCACACCAAATTCCATGTGCGAATTTTTTCGCTCACCGAAAGATGGCACTGATAAATATAGCCTTGTTTAATGTCAATTATCAAACTTAAAAAGAAAATAAATAAAAACAGAAATAGAAAAATTCAAAAAGCAGATTGAATTAATAAATTTTCATTTAGTTTTACTCAACCGAAAGCTCTTTGGTAACGCTTGCAAATGGCTGTTTAAGCATTTTTAGCCAAATAGATTCATTTAATAACCGATCTCTTACGAGATCATCACTAGAGTTGAGTCTTGGTTAAAAAAGTGTTAGTTTTTGAATGGTTAAATGATGTTAATATTTTATTGAGATTCTTTCTAGAAAAATTTTTTTTTGGTCACCCTAATGTACGATATATAAATTTCTCTGCATAAAATTGCAATTATGACCAACAGACGCCCTCCGACAAAGTGAATCGCCGCCGTATAGCAATAGCCTTGTTACACATATGATTTTGACACATAAATCTCTTTTAAAGCATCTGTCAACTGCTGTCATTTATGACAGATTAGAAGCGAATGTTTCTGTTTGTTAGCGTCACAGACATTGTATTTCTTTTCAATATATTATTTGACGATTTATTGGCGCTGCTTAAAGGTTTCCTCATTTAGCTTTTATTTTAATTTTTACTTCTCTTTTCTTTTCAATATTCATTTGAACATAAAATTTTAACGACTGCTATCATCATTCACTCTTCTTTCGCCAACAGTTAGTTATACATTCGTATGTGCATATGTATGTATGTATGGAGGTACACATGTGTCGACAGTCGTGTTTACAAGCCAAAAACAGTGGGTTAATAAGTAACTCACAATCGGTCAGTGAGTCAATTGGTCATTATGTGTTGCGTTGGCTGTCTGTCTTTGATGGTTCTTCTTCTTCCTCCTCTTCTTCTTCTTAGCTGTCTTGTTGAGCGTCACTTGAATTGCTCACCAACATTGTTTTAATTTCCTTGGCAGCGACATTTGGTTGGATCTCTCTCTGTTAACTATCAATTAAAATTACAACAAAAACAATTATTCAATGAAATTGTAAATCATTTCTCTCACAAATGATGATTGCGTTCAAAAGGCAAACTGGAACCGGGTTTTTCGTATTGTTTTAACGAGCGAAACAAAAGCGACCAGCTGATCGGTGAATCTTTCGGCACACTGAGCTGTTGTACAGTTATCTTTTTTTATGCTCGCGCACGAACACTTTCATGGCACATTTCACAATTCGAAATCGGTTTTTTTTTGTATTTGATGGTAACATGAGTTTCTTCGAAAGACCACAAGTAATCATAATTTCATACATAACATACATATATACAAACACACACACACATAGTGCGGTAAATACGTAATGGCGAAGTACTCGTAATTACATAATTTTCTTTGTTGGATTTTTTTAAATTTTTTGTTTATTTTCAAATGAATATTCAATTAACGGTATTAATGAAGTTGATTTGTGGAATTTTTCACTATTAATTTTTCACATATTTATATGCGTACATACATACATAGCATCGCGTAACTGAACAAACATTACGGTGCATTATGCCTTGGTGGTTTTGAAATAAAAATTCATTAATAAAACATGTGTGGGGAGGAGGGAAAAACAAAAGCGAAGAGAAAATATTTTTGAAAAATAATGTTTGCTTTAGTTTTTTAACAAAACCGATTTTCTTTTCCTTTTATTCAGTAACGGACATTCGAGCCATGATAGTAGGGGATATAAGCTATAATGAATTTCAAATGAGTATCAAATGAAATTGAATTGATGAAATGAATTGAGGAAAGTCTACAAACAGTACACACGTAACTTATCTTAGCGCAAAAAATTTAGTTAATATCAGCTAACCTGATCTTTTTAGTATTTAGTTGGTCCACCGTTCGCATCAATAACAGTTTGAAGTCGTCGTGGCATCGAAGCTACTAAATTTGTCAATTCTGAGGCTGTAATACTATCACAAGCTTCAATAAAACGCTCTTTGAGTAATGCTGAGCTGAAAATTTGATTTTTTCTAATTTTTCGCTCAAAAATCTCCCAGGCATATTCAACAACATTCAAATCTGGGCTTTGAGGTGGTGTGCGTGCGTGCCGTGGAGCATGATAAAGCAACCAATCATTAACAATATGGGTCGCTTCAGATCATTATCCTGTTGAAAGATTCAACCTACGCCAAACTCCAAACTATCCACCGAAGACTTCACATTAGCTTCCAACAATGACTTATATTTCCATCGATCCATATTACCCTCAATAAAAACAAGTTTTCCAACTCCAGATGCCACAAGCGCTCCCCAAACCATTACGTTGCCACCACCATGCTTCACTGTTGGAACTACATTTTTGGCGTTAAGTGCAGTGTTTTCTTTTCTCCAAACATTTGCTCTTCCACCGCTGCCGAATATATTGAACTTCGATTTGTCTGTAAACAAGACTTTTTGCCAAAAATCCATTCCCTTGGCCAAGATTTTTGCGATGGTTAAGAATATGGAAGATGCAAGTAAGCTTCAAATTGATTTGAACAGTCTTCATTTGTGGTGTATAAAGTCGCGGCTATCGTTGAACATTGCTAAGTGTTTTCACTTAAGTTTCACTGGACGTCGTAGTGCTATGTCTACCCTTTATTATATTGATAACTGTGTTTTAAACAAAGTTTCAGAGACTAAAGATCTTGGAGTGGTTTTCGGTTCGAAGTTTTCATTTAATAATCACATCAATTTCATTCTTTCAAAAGCTTACTCGGTATTGGGATTTATTCGACGTAGTTCTACTGATTTTTCGGATCCATACACTTTTAAGTTTCTTTTTACTTCTCTTGTACGCTCCACCTTAGAATATGCAGTAATTATCTGGAGACCCTATGATCAACAATCGATAAATAGGATCGAACGGGTTCAAAAGATATTTCTAAAGCATGCATTGCGTTCTTTACGGTTCGAGGATCCAATGCCACCGTACCAATCTCGGCTATTGCTTATTGATCTATGCTCTCTTGAGAAAAGAAGGTCCATTCTAGCTCTCTCGTTCATTTTTAATATAGTTAATGGCAATGTCGACTGTCCAACTCTTCTAGAGCAAATAAATCTTAATGTTCCGCAAAGAAATCTGCGAAGCTTTCTTCCATTTTACGTTGCTAGTTGCAGAAATAATTTTGAAAGTAATGCACCTATTACGCGTGCCTTAAAAGAACTTAATGTCTTATCTTCTTTTAAATTAATTGATTTTTCCTTATCAAGATCTAATTTTGTGTTGATCCTAAATTCTATTATTTGATAAGTATGTATTAAATATAATTATTATTGTCTCTTTAGTCTTTAAGGTACTTTGTACTGTAGATGGAATTAAATAAATAAATGTGCTTTAGCGAACTCCAAGCGAAGTTTACGATTTTTCTTAGAAATAAGGGGCTTTTTACGTGGCGTTCTACTGTGAAAACCGTTGTCGTTCAGAGCTCTTCGAATTATTCTTAAATGGACACGCTTTCTTGATGAGTTTGCAATAATTTCGGTTAATTTTGGAGCAGTAATTTTAGGATCATCATTCACTTCCTTCAGAATAAAGCGGATTTCTCTTCGAGCTAGTATCTTTGGGCGGCCAACACGCGGTTTATTTGAGCTGGATCCATTATATTCAAAGTTTTTTATAATGATCTGTAGCTTTGGTGGACTTAAGTTTAAAATTTTTGAAATTTCACCATACGATTTCTTCTTTCTATGCTGAATAACCAAGTTTCTGACGTCAATGGATATTTATTTTCGCGGAGCTATTGTTGATGCTAATGCATTTTAATCACAACTAAATTCAATACTAGCAAATTAGCAAACATAATTAAAAAAAAAAATAGTAAAAAAAGGGTACCTTACCGCTATAAAAACACAGCATATCGAAGTACCTGCTAGTCAACCCGTGGTGTTTGTAGACTTTTGTCAAGGAGATTTTTGAGCTTTTTCACCATAATTGTTTTATTTTATGTTAGAGAATGGATTTGTTTTAATACATGTGATCGGAAAAGGATTTAACATAAAACTATATATCTACATTTTTCAGCAATGCGATAGTACTACTTTCTACACAACGAATACAGGCGGTGTTTGTAGACTTTTGTCCGCCACTGTAAATTCTAAGCAAAATCTATGTTCTTGGCACTCTCCAAAATCTCATCTTATACTCATTTTCATTTTTATAATTTTTTTCATAATATTAAAATAATACCTTCCTCTACGTTGTTATTTCAAGGCGCTCATTACAAGCAACTACTACGAGAGCGACACAGCTGTCATCAACAAGCAACTCTTTTCAGGAAATCAAGTAAAACTACTTCCTACAATTTACGGTTATTTGAAATTCTAACATAAGAAAAATGTTTACATTACAAAAGGTTGGATAACTAAAATGTTCCTCTCGAAAATTATTATACCTCAGTGCCTCAGGCCATCGTAACGAAGGCTACGAAGGCTGCGAAGAGGAAGAGATGTAAAATAAGAAGAAGAAAAATGTTTAAAATATAAAATAAAATGTAATTTTTAGATATGCACATAAAACCGAAGGGATACTCGTTACACTATGTCCGCCAAAAACTAACAAAACTCGTTAATGAAGCTTTTAATTGAGAAATTAATGCGCTGCAAGCTATGATTATTTGTTAAATTTTTAAAAGAGCATTTTCCATTAAAATTATCCAAGCTTTTGAATTGTTCAAGGTCAATATAAGAATTTTCGACCACAAAAAAATCATTTTTAAATTGAATGTTTAAGTAATTTTATGCTCTACAAGAAATAATATTTTTTCGAGTAGTTCGAATGCTCAGCGACCGCTTTTGGAATTGAGCAGAAAAATCCCAGCTGACAGGGAGATTGTTTTCTCATTAAAAAGGTTAATTTTAATCCATAAATGCTCACCCAAATGCATATATATGCACATACATACATGCAAAAGTTTACTAACAAGCGCATGCAATATGCTAGCGGTCAGCTATTCCGAATTGATATTCTCCAAATCCGTTATTCATTTCAGTTTGATTTTGTACGTTTTTGGAAAGGCACACAAGGCACACAAGGCAGCAATGGGACAAATGAAATGGTCAATAGAGTTACGGATTTTTCATGAAAAATACACACGCAAAAAGGGTCAATAGAAAGTGAGTTTCTGGAAAATGAGACCACTGCTCACAGACCATAGCATCTGTGCACATAGATATATACATATCTACATACACATAGTTACCTATGTACTCGGTGAATTTCCATAGAATTTCGGTGGCATGAGACGATGTAGCGACGTGTGGTTTATGCCAATTGATATGTTGTTGTTGTTGTATCGATAACTATTGCTTTTGGCGGCGCATTGCCGGTTGTGGCTGGAATAATTTGCTAAAGCAATTAACTATGCTGGTATTTCAGCGTGTATGCGCGTGTGAGTGGGTGTGTATGTGTGTTTAGATGCATTTGGTGTGCTTGTAATTGCGGGGTTTTGCTGAAAGGCAACTGAATTGCAACCGTCAGTGCAAATGACTTACATATGTACATATATATATATACATATATACATATATATATCTATATATATATATTGTGCGCTTAAGTTAGGCTGCTCGAAGCTAGTTGACAGGTTATTGACTGATAAAGTTCACCGGACATCCTTCATCAAAGCTTCATTGTTTTCAACTGAGCGAAAATTGTTCAAATTTTAATTTTCACAATGCGAATTATGTGTTTGCATTGCTTCTTCCCAACTTCTGTCTACCTCAAATATTATAAAACAAAGTTCTCACCCACGTCTGCTGATTGACTGTCTTTCTGTTCGTGATAATCTCAAAAGCTACTGAAGGGATTCTAATGCGATTTCCATCGATATAAATGGTGATGATCCAAGTAGAGGTACTTTTTCCAATAGTCTTCTTTTGACAGATCACGCGCGAGTCTAAAGCTGTCATGCTATTTTCAGTAATTCAGTATTGTTTGGCATTTCATCATGGAAAGGCCCTCGCCTGAACAACATTCAACAAATCATTCAACTTTATTCAATGAAAATTCACGTTCTGTAAAGAATTTGTTAAGGCGCGCTTCGCCCAACTTATGGTCAACATAACTCTTCCTACTGAGCGTACTATCCGCAACACCATCACCCATCTTGAGACCCAGCATTCATTATTGGATAATATTCGACCGAATAAACCACGTCCAGCACGCAGTGAAGAAAATATAGTGGTCGTAGCTGAAAGTGTACACGAAGGTCATGGAGAGTCGATTCGGCGCCGTTCGCAGCAACTCCGACTCACGTTTGGAATGACTTGGCGCATTTTACGTCGAGACCTTAAATTAAAAGCCTTCAAAATACAGCTTGTGCAAGAACTGAACCCGTTCGACCTTCCCAAGACAAACCAACCTGAAGAGATTCAAGTACTGCCATTTCATCCAGAAAAAACAACGGTTTGGTTTGTGCGCCGGTGGAATTCCACGTTTTGGGCCGGTCGATTGGCTACCAAGAACGTATCACACCCTTAGACATTTTCCTATGTAAAGTCTGAAGTCTATGCAAACCACGCATTGGAGCAAAAAATCACGCGGCCAACATTTGAAAGAGATAATCTTCAAAGAATAAATGCCAAAGAATGTTCTTTCGAATGATTTCGAATGACATTCCCCATTAAATGTGAATTTTCTGGTTTTTTCTTCAAAAAAAAAAAAAAAAACAACGGGACCTTGAAATGGATCACCCTCTATTATGCACTAGTTGACGCTTAAAAATAACTTTTAATTACTCCTTACCTTCTTACCTCCTTTATAATACTAAATACAACATCTAAACGGAACAAAATGGTTGAAAGCCACAGCAACTGGTTGCTGAGTTCGCTAGTATAAAAATAACTATATTCCAATTAAGAATAATGATTCCCTTCGCGCCTGGAATAACACTCGCTGTGTCGGTGTCAGCTTCAGCTAAAAATAACTCTCATAGCTATATATCACCTACGGCAACCTACGTTTTTTTTATGGAAACCAACAAAAGCTGCCAGTTTACTTATGCCATAAGCGCTATTACATACGCTCATACACAATACATATGTACATATACACATGCAGTTGTTAACTGTACAACACCCACTTTTCGTAGCAGTACTTTTTGAAACGTTAGAAGTGTCCTTTTTCATTTCTCAAATCGTTTTATTGTTTCAATTCTTCTGCTATTAATACTACTATTTCTACTACCTACTACTATTTGACTATTGTATTGCATAATTCATTCATAAAATCATCTTCAATGAGAAGCTCGTGTGAGTGCGTTTTATCAATGAGAAGTCGAAATGAATATACGCACGCACTTATGCACGACCCCACACTGTGCTGTGCCGAGCTCTCGAATTTCCTATCCATGACGTCTGTGTGCTTCGAATTTCCAAGTAGTGGCGGCGTGTCTAGTCACAAAATCTGGTTGTTATTTGAGCTTCGCATGCAGCTTGCGGCAACACAGTCACACATTCTATTTATCTTTGACCTGTTGCTGTTGTTGTTGCGAAATTCCGGCGTCAAAGGATTCACGCTCCACACACGAAGTGAAAGAAAATCTAAGATAAAACGCACAACTGCAAATCCAACTAATCCAATTTGTCTGCTCTTGTACGGGCAATCTTACTGCATTCTTGCTTGTGCGTCTTGAAAATTGCTTGTTCTTTTCCTTCTTTTTTTATCTAAATCGTAATGATTTTCATGTCTTAAGCGTTTCTTTCCGTTTTCAATACACAAATCTCTGTCTGTCTGTCTGTTTGTCTCTGAAATGAAATTTTCTCTTTGTCCTTGCCTTGAGCGCCATTGCAGTGCAGGCACCTGTTAGCTAATTTAAATTTAAATTCTTTTATCTGTGAGTCTGAAAGAATGTTTTGGAAATGTTTATGGTACGCAAGGCGAGGAAAAATTATGGGAAGATGAAGTAGTGAAGTGTTATTACCCAGTTTTTTCTCATTTTATTTTTCCTTCTTTTTTGATTGGATTTTTGAATTGGGCAGGGCGTTTAGTTTTAAGAACCTTTCTTGAGTTGGATTAATTCTCTTTTCTGTTACTGCATTATCATTTTCAGTAGAGTGGTTAGCCTTGCGTACTACCATTCTGAAGGCCAGGGTTCAAGTTCTAGTTCGACCAACAACCAAAATTATAGAAAATTAATTTTTCTAATCTCGGTCATCCCTGGGCAGGGAATTTCAAGCCTTCCGAGTGTATTTATTGAAGAAGAGCTCGGCCGAAGATCGTTCCATCTGTTACAAAGCGCCATTTATATATATATATGTGTATATATACGAGGTATGTTCAAAAGAAAAGGTGAATTTCCATCTTTCTCGGGCTGTGTGCATTCGATTATCGATATTTTGTTTTTGTTATAATCGGACACATATGTATATATGTTTATCTCAATGGATCAAAGAATATTTATTAAATTTTGCATAAAAAAGAGGAATAAAGTGCTCCAAGGCACTTCAAATGTTGACGGTGGCATTCAGTGGGTCCACTTTTTCTCCAAAAAGTGTGTTTATAAGTAGTACAACGCCTTACAGAAGGCCGAGAAGATGTTGATGATGACGATCGTCCTGGAGGTGCGATCACGTCAACAAGCGAAGAAAAATCGTCGATTCACTATTAGGGAAGCTGTAGAGGATGTTGGCATATCAATCCGTTAATGCCAATCAATTTTCTCGAAAGTTTTTGTGCAGGAAACGTGAGGAAGCGAAGTTTGTTCCGAAATTGCCAAATTTTGAGCAAAAGCAATGTCGCATTAGTATCGTTCAGGAGTTGTTGCATGATGTCAACAACGATCTGGGTTTGCTCAAACGGCTCATAACTGGTGACGAAATGTGTGTATAGGTTTACGATGTCAAAACCAAGGCCCAATCACCCCAATGTAAGCTGCTAGACGAGCCAAGACCGCAAAAGGCACGCCAAGTTCGATCCAATGTGAAGGTTTTGCTCACTGTTTTCTTTGATTACTATGGTGTGGTGCATCATGAGTTCCTGCCAAGAGGTCGTACAATTAATAGGGAATTCTGAAAGGAAGTCATGCAACGTTTGCGTGAAGCAATACGGCTCAAACGATCGGAATTATGGAAAAACAAATCGTGGATTTTCCATCACGATAATGCATCAGCTCACAAGATCAAGTCAGAATTGAAGAAAGAGCTGATGGCCATACAGAAAAGCGCATTTCAGAAGTGATTCGAGGATTGGAGAAAGCCTTTGCACAAGTGTATAATATCCGATGGGGATTACTTTGAAATTTTAAAGGAGACGAAATAGATATTGATGAATAAATAAGTACTTTTCAAAAATAATCTTCCTTTGAACACACCTCGTATATACTTTTCATGAACATTTTAGGAACACTTGGTTCAGAGTACGTCAGTACCCTAAGAAGAAGAGCTTGAGCTAACCTATACTCTAAATCATATAACTTCCATACCACCGATTCGTTCAGATATGAAATTTTGTGTTAAAAATTCATCAAAGAACATTTAAGGTCGTGAGATTCGGTATTCTAACCACGTAAAATCAAATAAACATCGACACTGAAAATCATCAAGATTGGACTATGCCATATTGTCCTTTCAACTGGTTTTTCAGATATGAGAATTAATATTTAAACCTACTGATATATGCAACGAAGAGATGTGAAGAGACTTTTTAAAAAAAAATTTTTTTTGGTAGGGTTGCCATCATTTTATAAATGTTTATCCACAGTATTTGATAAGAAAAAAGTGTACTACCTTAGGCTTAAAATAAATAAGCTTAAGAAATTTTGCTGCTGACGCTATTTTTTGGGCAAGGGTTACCAGCTGCTTAAATTTTTTATTTGAAAAATTTGAAATTATCTGAAGGGTTGCCATCTATTTAAAATGTTGATCTTCGCAATTTAGATACATTTAATGCACTTTTACTATTGGTAGTAAAACTGCAGAGGTATTTTGCTTGAAACGTATTAGGGTGGCATCGCAAAGATGTTTGAGCAAAGCTTTATGTGCAACAAAGACAACTACATACATATTCCATATTACACTAATTTCACTAAATCGAATTAAATTCCGCGCTTGCTTGCGTATGTTATGTGCATGCAGTTGATTTCATTATCCTCAACCATGTCATTATATCCCATTTTTCAATGCGCCAACTTCAAACTAAATTATTTGTATTTGCCTTGCGCTGCGCGACGAGAGTGAAGCTTTTCTGCTTTTGCATAATTTTCGCAAAATTTTTATTACATTTCTTGTGCGGGTGTGTGTGTGTGTGTCGAGCGATGATAGTGGCAGCACATAGAAATAAGCATGCGTAGATATGTATATACACACATGCATATGTATATATTTATGCTTATATGTATGTGTTCACTACACGCTTACTTGCTTTTTGCACCATTTTTGCTTTGTTTTCTCCTTTTTTATGTTATTTTGCTGTCTTACTGTTACGTAACGTAACCGATCTTCGCTTATACTTCTTCACAACATTTTGAGCTCCTTTTATCTCCTGTTATGCGTCGAACACAATGTGTCCTTGTATTGTTAAGTGTTTTTTGCAATGCCATTTTTCCCTGCTGCTGCAACTTTAATAGTTGTTCATTCTTTCTGGTCACACAGCGTTGCAACAACAACACCAATGTGTATTTATACATACATACATACATAAAAACATACATACATACATACGTACATACATACATACATCTATACATAACAAAGTGTGCCATTCTGTTGAAGTTTTTTAATCCTTCTTTTGCACTTTTGTCTCTTCCTCAGTTCTTGTTTCATAACATTTTGCCGCATTTTTTGTTTTTTTTCTGGTTTTTTTGCTTCTTTTTCATTCCTGCTTTTGTTTTGTTTTGTTTTATTGAGAAGTTCGTCCTTTGTGTCCTGCTGTATCCTTGCAACGGCATTAAATTGTTTTATGAAATATGCTTACCATCTTCGTTTGCGTTATTTCCTTTGTCTTTTTTTCGTTTTTTTCACATTTCTTTCTTTTTTTTTTGTTTTTTGCTGGCGCTTCTTTTTATGATTGAAGTCTTAAAATATTTAATTTTATTGACTTTTTGAATAATTCTGTGCCAAAAAGTTTTCGAATTAAATCAAAGTGTGCCGAGAATGCAGCTGAGTCGGAGGCTTTTGCCTGCATTCTATGTACCGTTACAATCAAAGTGCCAATTCTATCGCATGGCGAAGCATTCTTCTTCATGCCACTTGACTTGGTTGTTGCTGCCACTTGGCACTTAAGGTAAAAGTAGCAGGGCAAAGGAAAGCAGATGAGATCATCTTAGAGAGGGCGAAGGACAGAGTTGGAGAGGAAGGAGAAACGCAGCAATTTGTAACATAAAATCATTTGTCGATATTAAAAATGATAAAATCCTACTTTCGAAATAAATAACAAAAATGTTTGAAAGTTTTCGTACCTTGGAAACCATAAAATATCTCAACAAACTGTACACACACACACACACACACTTACCAAATTTGCACTTCCGCTGCCCACTACTGGCTAAAAATTAGCAAAAAAGAGAAATTTTTTGACTTGCCACTCAATTTCAGCTACAAAATGCATACAAATTTTGAATTTAACATAATCCATCATATGATCCATTATTGCCAAAACCAGCGGCGCCCAAAAACCTACAAACCTCTCGGCTGAGGATGCTTGCCAGAGACCAAGCCAACACACACGCACACTTTCACATTGCAAAAAGTCGGCAAATTCATGTGGCGGCACCACAGCGCATTTAAAAGGGGAGTGGCGAGGATGTGTGTGGTTAGTTTTGAACTTTCGCTTAGAGATGCCGGCAGAATGGATACTTTGCCACTATAAAAGAGTGAAAAATTGGGGTTTTTTTTGCTGCCACAGTGCCATGAATGAATTTTGAACAAAAAAGTAAAAGTGCAAAAGTAACATTTTAAAAAATTTGAATATTTTTTTTTACTCTTCTTTTTCCACTTTCTCCATTTTAAACGCACTGGTGGTCAGATAAGGGACTTAAAATTTTGCTCTGCATACGCCAACAAGCTGCTAAACTCCTTTGGGTGTGTATGTCATGCATGGAGTGCAAACCTCCGCTTCATGTGCATATGTGTATGTACTCGTATGTATGTAGATACTGTTATGTGATTGTGATCATTTGCATATGTGCCATGGAGGAAAATTTGGCAGAATTGTGCAGATATAATAAATATTCAACTCAACAAAAATTAGATAATGCGTTTTACGAAGTTTTCATGCTGCTGCTGAGCTGCTGCTGCTGCTTCTGCTGCTGCTCTGCTATCGTTGCTGCTGCAATGAATTTGCAATTCCGTTAAATTGCATTGGATTTTTTCTTTTTTTTTTGGTAAACGCAGAATTCAGAAAGGAAGATGAGAGCAATCTTTTCAAGCATTCAAAGCAATTTAATGTGGAAATTTAAAAAGAAGAAGAAAAACCAATATTAAATTAAATGCAGACATAAAAAATTTCAAAACCAAATATTTTCCTTGCAATAGAAAGCAATTTTCATTTTAAGAAATAAATAAAATTCTCGTTTAGCAAAATTATTTGGTAAAAATTTATATTTATCATTTCAAGATATAGGGTTTTCCAATAAGCGTGATATGATTTCTTTAAGAAAAAAGTTGTTAAGGAAATTTAAATGTTTTTCATTTAACGTGAAGTACAATCGATACAATCGATAGTTCTGAATATAGCATCATTCAAATGGCCTCCACGACTTCTTTTGCAGGAACGAATTCGATGAACCCAACTTTTGAGCACTTTTTCCACTAAATCAAGTCGTATATCATCGATAGCATGTTCAATATTGACTTTTAAAGCTTGTAGAGAGTCAATGACTTCAAGTAACCCCACAGGAAGTAATCTAGTGGTGTTAAGTCACAACTTCTTGGAGGCCATTCAATGTCACAATTTCTTGAAATAATCGAATCTCCAAACCTTTCCCGCAATAATTCGGCTATTGCACGTGCTGTGTTGCACATATAGCCCCGTCTTGTTGAAACTAGATGTTGCTAAGATCAACGTCTCCTTCCAATTGTGGCCATAAAAAGTTGGTTATCATCGATCTATACCGCTCTCCATTGACAGTAACGGTGCTACCAGCTTCATTTCGAAAGAAGTACGGACCGATGATTCCTTCCACCAGAGCAAAAACCAAACCAAACTGTCAATTTAGGTGAATGTAATGGTTGTTCATGAATGATTTGTGGATTTTCTTCGCACCAGAATCGACAATTTTGTTTATTTATTGCGGCCGTGATGGCCGAGTGGTTAGCATTGCGTACTGACATTCGGAAGGCCTGAGTCCGAGCCTAGGTTCGAGCAATACCCAAATTATAGAAATTCTTTTTCTAATTGCGGTCGCTCCTTGGCAGGGAATGTCAAGCCCTCCGAGTGTATTTCTGGCATGAAATAAAGCTCCTCATAAAAATCCATCAGCCGTTCGGAGGCAGCTTAAAATAAACTGTAGGTCCCTATATTTGCTGATGAAAACATCTAGATGCAAAACCAAAAATTAAAGAAGAGCTCGGCCAAAAATTGATTCAGCGGTTAAAGAGCGCCAAATATATATATATATATATATATATATATATATTGCACCACTCAGATGAAATTATAAAAGTGAGCAACATCGGAGAAGATGATTTTCCTAAAAAAAATCGTTATTCGTTTTCAAGTCGTTCCAAGGCAAAATCAGCAAATTCATAACATTTATGGCGGTTCATGGATGAAATTGTAAACATTACTGAATACAATGAAAAAAAAGATGACAGATTATGAGATATTAAAAATGGTCAAAACGACACTTAGAAATCATATCATCCCTATTGTAAAACCCTTTATATGCATTTATGCATTTTGTGTTTAACCACAAAGATGAGGTACTCGTATATTCTTAATTAAGCTAATAGACAAAATAATGCAATATTATTGTATGAAAATTAATAATTTTGTAATTAAATTAGATTTTTTATTAAAATCCCTTTTAAACTACCTGAATGTAAAATTTGTTGCTTTACAAACAAATATTATTTATTTATTATAATTTTTTTTATTTTTAGAAAAATTTGATTAAATCCATTTGGCATATAACTGTTTTCACATTAAATTGTTAATTTCATCTCATAAGGCCTCCTTGAATTGCTTAATGGTCTCAAATTGTCAGCCATTTCTACTTAAATAAACCCTTTTTGAAAGTATGCCCCGCAAATCTTCTATAGGGTTAAGATCTGGGCTTATTGCTGGTCACTCTAAAAGAGGTATGTTTTTTTTTTTAATGAAAATAAGACTTTAGTCGCGCGCGCAGTATGGATTGGTGCTTTGTCTTGGTGGAAAGTCCAAGAATCAGCATAAAGTTAACCAGCAAATTCGATCAGTACTTCATCCAATAACTTAATATATATTTTTGTATTCGTTCTGATGGGTATGAAACACAGCGGAGATTTTCTATCATATCCAAAGATTGCCCAAATCATCAGTGAACCTCCACCATGATTTCGCTTATAGCGAGTTTATGGCGAGCTTATGGCAGCCATCAGGCTCTGACCAAATTAATTTTTTTTCGTCAGAAAATATAACCATTTTGAACTCATCTGTCCAAAATTCCAGTTTTTCAGCAAAGACCAAACGGGCACGTATATGTCGACTTTGCAGCTTGGATACAGACTCCGAGACTCATGCCTAACCAATTTATTTTGCGTCAAGATTTGGTGGACTCTTCTTCTTGATACACCTAGATTTTACTGTGCCTTGATTTCCAAGCAAAATATGATTTTCTGCGTTGCTGGTCGCCGAATTTCACGCTTACTACATCTGTCATCGATTTTAGTCGATATTGCACTGCGCTTAATTGTACCATAACTTTCGAGATTTTTTGAAAAATTGTAAATAGTATTTCTACGACGGCTCACTCTGGAAGCAATCTCGGCTATTTTCTTACCCGATTCATGCAAACCTTTAAACAGTCCACGCTCTTCCGCTGATAAATGTGTAGAATGTGGCATTTTTACATAAAAACTATATCCAATATAATACAAAATTTTATGCTAAAGATGGACCGGATTTTGTTTAGTCGGCGAGATTCTGACAAAATTTATCACCAATAAAAAAAAAAAAAATTAAAAAAAAAATTAAATAAAGTAAAATACAATAAAATAAACTAAACTAAACTAAAATAAAAAAAAATATATATATAATAAAAAACTTAAAAAAATTAGTAAAAAACGTGAAATAAAAGAATAAAAAAAAGTAATAAAAAAATAAACAATTAAAAAAAATAATAAAATATTTAAATAAAATAAAATATGAAATAATAAAAAATAAAAAAAATTAAAAAAAATAGAATATAAAAAAAAAATAAGTAAAATTAAAAAAAAAAATTAAAAAACTTAAATTAAAAAAGTAAAATAAAAGAATTAAAAAAAAAATAAAAATAATGAAGAAAAGTTAAAATAAATAAATTTGAATAAAACAAATTAAAATAAAATAATAATAATTTAAAAAAATAAAAGATAATAATATTAAGTTTAAAAATATAAATTTAACTTCATTTCAATTCTTGCCAACCCTAAAGTCTTTAACACCGTATGGATTTTATCGACAAAAGCTGTTAATGAATGATATTATTATGAGAGCTAAAACCACAAATGACGTCATTTAAAAATATTTATCACACAAATGCAATAAATATTAAATATAAAATTCTCTTTACGCATGAATATTGATGCGATGCATTGTTGTAATTGTGGTTGTACATATCGACCCCGGGGCCGTTGGGAATAGAATATCAAGCCGTTGAAGTGATGAATGCTTGAAGAGAATAAGACGACAGGCAGCAGCAGCGGCATTTCTGTGGCTATTCCGAGCAGAGAAGGACGCAAACACGCAGGCGATGCCCCAAAGGATTGAGAGATGTTTTTGTTGTTGTTGTTTTAGCTTGTGTTTGTTGTAGAGAAAATGTAATAATCACACTTATACTCGTATATATACATATAAACTGTGGCAGAGAATTCCTTGAATGTATTTATTGAAGGATGAAGGCATTTTTAATTGAAAATATGAGATTTACATACATAAAATGAGAATGAAGTTATTTACACACACACACACACACACAAACATATGATTTATATGCATATGCACTTGTGTGAGTATAAACATATGAAATATATATTCCTCGACATGCGCTTATTGTAGGTTGAAAAATAAATTTTATTTCAAATTGAAAAGACGAAAATAAATCGTTATGAAGTACAAGTTGAGTGAATTTCAATATTAGTGATATTGAATGTGGCAGAGGCTTTGCATATAAACTACGTTACGTGTGTGTGAGTGTATTCAAATTGAAGCAAATATTTATTTGTGGCTACCAGAAGCTTAAACCAATTACATTTGATTGGAAGATAACAACACGCATTGTCATGCTCTGCAGCTTTTTGAGAACTTCAATGAAAGTAAAATAAATATTGTTTACATGTAGTTTAAATTCCAAATAAAAATAAAATTTTAAATAATTAAAGGGTGATCCAAGTAGAGGTACATTTTTCAAAAGCCTCTTTTTGACAGATCACGCGTGAATCGTGTCGAGTTGTCATGTTATTTTTTTCAGTATTGCTTGGCATTTCATCATGCAAAGACTTACGCCTGAACAACGTTTACAAATCAAATCATTCCGGTTTATTAAGAAAAATCACTTTCTGTAAAGAATGTGTTTCGCACGCTTCGCTCAACTTATGGTCAACATAATCGGCTTACTGAGCATAATATTCGCAGCACCATCACCCATCTTGAGACCCAACATTCATTATTGGATAATATTCGACCCAATAGACCAGGTCCATCACGCAGTGAGTTCAGAGTGCACACGAAGAGCCTGGTGAGTTGATTCCGCGCCGTTCGCAGCAACCCGGACTGATGTATGGAACGTTGAGATCTTGAATTGAAAGCGTATAAAATACAGCTTGTGTAAGAACTGAAGCCGCTCGACCTTCCCAAGCGACATCGCTTCGAGCTATGGACTCTTAAAAAGTTCCAAGAAGATCCAAAAAGATTTTTAAGCTGAATTTTGTTCAGCGGTAAGGCCAGTTTCTGGATCAAAGGGGATGTAAACAAACAAACCTACCACAATTGGGACGAAGAGCAACCTAAAGAGATTCAAAAGCTGCCATTTCATGCAGAAAAAAAACGGTTTGGTGTGGTTTGTGGGCCGGTGAATCATCGGTCCATATTTCTTCAAAAATGATGCCGGTGAGAACGTAACCGTCAATTGCGACCATTATCGCGGCATGATAACCGACTATTTGATGCCTGAAATTTAAGGGTCGTGATCTCCGCGACATTTGGTTTCGACAAGACGGCGCCACTTACCACACATCGCATAAATCAATGGATTTATTGAGAGAACACTTTGGTGATCAGATAATTTCAAATTTTAGCCCGGTCGATTGGCCACCAAAGTCACACGTTAGACCTTTTTCTGTGGGGATATGTAAAGTGTAAAATCTATGCGGACAATCTCGCTTCAATTCAGGTCTTGGAGCAAAACGTCACGCGTGCCATTCACAAGTTACCTACCCAAATGCTCGAACGAGTCTTCGAAAATTGGACTCAATGGATGGACCATCTGAGACGTAGCCGCGGCCAAATTTTTAAAGAGATAATCTTTGAGAAATAGATGCCTAAGAATGTTCTTTCGAATGATTTCGAATAACTTTACCCATTAAACTTGAATTTTCTGTTTTTTTCGTTTTACATAAATCAGATAGAAACGAAGATCTGCACCTACACGCGACCGGTGAAGTTTCTGAACTGAATGGCTAAAAGTTTTTACAAATATTTTGGAAAAAGCTTAAAAATTCAATATTAATTTAAAATATTTTTTTTCTAATTGAATTTTAAAGCCGAAATATTTATTTTTTCCTCTAAATCAAATCAATTTCCTGCCACGCCTAAATTCAAAACGCGTCGCGGAAACCTAAATATTTTTTATTTATTTTCCTTTTGCAGCTCTTCCACTCTGGTTTTCATATTTACAGCTAAAACACAATATTTATGGTTAAAGATTAACGTTGCGTCGAGTCGCGTGAGTAAATTGCCCGAAGAAGATTTGTAATGCTCAGTGAAGCTAATGTTGGCATTAAATAAGCTAAGAATCGCAATACAGATAAATTTTAAGATCATAACAGTGTAAGCATGATATATGCCAAATTCTGGAATCCAAAAATTCGTACATACATACATATGTGCATAAAAATGTGCTCGCACGTTCACACGCTGGCGGAAATTCACATAAATTTAGGCATCGTGCGTTATTGTCAATTGAAGTGGCAGGAAGAAGAAGCAGCAGAAGCACTCACCATTCGTGTTTTGCACTCAAAATTTATGTTTACTGTTATTTGCTTACTGCTTTTAGTGCTTTTAGTACTTGTGCGCGTCGCTGTAGGCAATTTTAAGAGTGTTGATAGAGGAAGGGCACACATTTGGGGTTTGCATGAAATATTTCCTACAGGGTGTGTACCACATATGCGCTATGTTCACGCTAAAGCACACACATGTTGTTGGTGTTGTTGTTGTTTATTGTTTTGGTTTTTTGCATTCTAGCCTGAATTTAATGTGCAAATTATATGAGGTGAAAATTTGTAATTTGCTAAACATTATAAACAAACGAGAAATTTACGAGCAAAAAAACATAAAAAAATTGAGAAAAGAAAAGAAAATAGCAACAGCAACAACAACAACAGCAACAACAGAGCGTGAGTTCATTTCGTGACTTTTGCGTTGCAGTAGCGCTAAACTTTTCACATTTTTTTCTGCAATTTTTTTTTTGCTTTCTTTTGTTGCAAGTGAAGTGGAGCTGCAAGTCTATTTCAATTTTTTTTTCGTTTTTGCTTTTTTTCTTGTACGAGATGTGCAACAAACCGCAAATGATTGCACAGTTCTGTGTGGCACATAAATATTATTTTACCACCGACCATCACCCTCTCGCTTTCGTGCCTCCTGCAAATGATTGACGGACAGTTTTTGGCGTTGCCACCCCACCAGCAGCGCTGCTTTTATATGTGTTGTTTTATGATTTAGTATTTTGCATTTTTTTTCCTTTTGTTGTCTATCAACCAACGCGCTTATGTCCATTTTATGCTACGTGTCGACGTGAAATAAATTAATCCACACAATTTTACGCAAAATACTTTTTCTACGTTTCACTATACTTTATTTTGCTCTAACATAATTCACAAGTTTCTTTTTTTTATTTGTTTGTTTTGAGTTTCTTTCAATACGATAATGAATCACGTTCAATTGTAATTTAAATTACTTCATTTGATTTCATGATGAGAGTAATTACGTAAATGTGTTGGTACACACTTGAAGTTATAGAAACATACATACATATATGTGTGTGTGTTATAAATTAATCTGGATACACGCAAGTATAGAAGTTGGTGAAAACTGTGTCTTCATTGCATCGATTTTTTTGATATTTTCGAAGAAATATTTGGTTAGAAATCATTTGTTTTTTCTGCGAGTTTTCAAACCTTTTAATTAGTTTCTGATTAATACGAAGAGAGTTGCCACCTGCTTGAAGTTTAGAAGTTTATAATAGTTAAAAATTTATAAAAAGTATTACAAAAAAAAGTATCAAGCTAAGAATTGAGATTGAAAAATTCTTGCGGGTGAAAATATTTTTGAAAAGTGTTGCCAGCTATTTCTGTGTGTCAATGAATTTATTAAGAAGAAATATATACAAAAACCGTCGTTAACAAGCTGATCTGGTCTTATCGATGTGGATTTAGACCTGGTAGATCCAACATTGTCCAAATACTAATACTCACATTCCGTCAAATCTTGGAAAGTATGAGGTATGTTCAAAGGAAAATGAATTAATTTGCTCCAGGGCACTTGAAATGGCATTCGGTCTTTGTCTCAAAGAGCTGTTTATAAGTGTTACAAGCGCTTTACAGTAAGCCGAGAAGATGTTGATGATGATGAGCATCCTGGAGGTGCCACCACGTCAACAAGCGAAGAAAACATCGAAAGAGTGAAAAAAATTGTGCTTGAAAATCGTCGAATCACTATTAGGGACGTTGCAGAGGATGTTGGCATATCAATCGGCTCTTGTCATTCAATTCTCTCGAATGTTTTTGTGCTGGAAACGTGTGGCAGCGTAGTGTGTACCGAAATTGCTAAATTTTGAGCAAAAGCAATGTCGCATTAGTATCGCCCAGAAGTTGTTGAATGACCTCAACAACGATCCGGGTTTGCTCAAACGGGTCATAACTGGTCTGTCGAAACCAAGGCCCAATCATACCAATGGAAGCTGCCAGATGAGCCAAGACCGAAAAAGACACGCCAATTTGCTCACTGTTTTCTTTGATTACTATGGTGTGGTGCATCATGAGTTCCTGCCAAAAGGTCGTACAGTCAACATTTGCGTGAAGTAATACGGCTCAAGCGATCGGAATTGTGGAAAAACAAATCGTGGATTCTCACGTAGATCAAGCTCACACATCAGAGCTAATACGTGATTTTTTGGCCAAAAAAAAAAAAACACACACACCCTAATCATGCCTCAACCACCGTATTTTCCAGATTTGGCTCCCTGCGACTTTTGATGAGATCAATTGATGAGATCAAGTCAGAATCGAAGGAAGAGCTGATGGCCATACCGAACCTCGCATTTCGGAAGTGCTTCGAGAATTGGAAAAAGCGTTGGTGCAAGTGTATTATATCCGAGGAGAAATACTTTGAAGGGGACAAAATATATATTGATGAATAGATAAGCTCTTAAAAAAAAAAATCAAAGTTCCCCTTTTCTTTTGAACACACCTCGTACCCTTGATAAAAGCATTGATACATCGACATCTATTCGTCGATTTTACAGCTGACTTCGGTACAGTACGTAAAAGTAATGGCCTTCATGCCACTATATCAGAGTTTGGTATCTCCGAAAAGCTGATACCTCTGTGTAAACTGATGCCAAGCAGCTCCCAAACATCTGTCTGAAGTCGGAAACATTTTCCGAGCCGTTCGATACCAGACGAGTTTCCAGAGAAGGTGGCTCTAGTTCATGTGATTTCTACAACCTAACGCTGAAGATAATAATTAGAGCTCAGCACTAAATAGAAACGATTAGAAATTCTACCGATATTAGAATGTACAGCTGCTGGTGTACGCCGTTGATATTGATGTCGTTGGCCTAAATAGCCGCGCCGTGAGTTCTACTTTTACCAGACTGGATTAGGAAGCGAAGCGTATGGGTCTGGTGGTGAACAAGCAATCATGTCACGTAAACAATCAGCGCATTCCCGTCTCAGCTCCCACAACATTGTTAACAGTCATAACTTTTAAGTCGCAGATCACTTCGTCCATCTCGGAACCGGCATGAACAACACCAAAAATGCCAGCAGAATCACTCTTGCCAACAGGTGCTACTATAGACTGAGTAGGCAATTGAAGAGTAAAGTGCTCTCTCTCCCCAAAACCAAACTCTACAAGTCGCTCATAATTCCTGTCATGGACAATAATTACATTCGATGAGTCGGCTTTGGAAGCCTTCCAACGAAATATTTACGAACTTCTGTGTATGGATGGCGACTAAAAATGCCACAGACGATGGAACGATAGGTTGGTTGAGTTATAAGGGGACGTTGGCATAGTTCAGTGAATACAGTGGTAGCGGCTCTGTCTTCCAAAAACATTCCAGCTCTGAAGTATTCGATGCAGTATGCGCCGGTGGAAGCAGCGGTAGAGGAAGACCCAGTTGGCGCCAAACGGCTTGAAGAAGATTCTGCTACAATCGTGGTGTTTAAGTCAATTAAGAAGAATAAGAAGACGAAAATTTATGTCTCACAAAAACCGAGATTCTTGCGGGACGTACATTCTATTGGCTCGATTTATTTCTGGGAGCAGATAGTTGTTAGTTCGGCAAGTAGAAGCCTGCGAATGTAGTAGCTTTTCGGTCTGTATTCTGTCCATGGGAGCAATTTTGGAATTACCAATCGGCCGACAATTACAATTTGATGTCTTAACTCAAAAGAAGCTCTTCAAAAGTGTTGTTTCAGCAAGACTCCACATTTTAATTCCATTTTTGTTGTTGTTTATTTATTAACTGTATTGGAAATTAGATTTCTATTACAAATTCTATTCACTCTTCATCCGATGCTCCACTGGCACTTACACTTTGAGTAAATACAAATACTGCATTCATACCACAAAGGCGCTTACAACTTATACCGTTATTTGTATTATTTGAATGCTTTTGACATAAAATTAATAACACTACTCATGCACACCCACACACACACACTTATGTACAGCCGCAAAACACTTTCTCCACGGATCAATAATTCACCAGTGCACACATGACTGCATGTGTGTGTGGGTGTGTGGGAGTGTGTGTGTAGGTGGATTGTCGTGCGTGGCAAGCGCTTAGCTTGTCATTGAATGTTTTCGACTTTTGCCCTCATAATTGCCAGGTAACAGCAGAAGCAGCAGCAGCAACAGAAGGACTGAAATGCTCCAATTTGCCAAGTATAACCAATACACAGGTGACGTGCACAAATGTGTGTGTACATGCACACATGCATACAAATGAGATCCACCTATGTACTCGTAAGTAACGGTTTGTGTACTGTACTGTACTGTTTTGCATGTTTAAAGCGTTCGCTGGCAACGATATGGAACAAACCGTTGCGATGGCTGCGAAGAGTGCCTACTCAGGCCTGCACACACACACACAAACATATGAACAAATGAACATATGTACATACATAAAAGGAACATAGATTTATATTTATTTGCATCTGAAACGTGCAACATGCCGCATGCAGTAAATTGTAGTTGCTGTTGTTGTCGCCGCTTATGAGTTGCATGTCAAGTAGGGACTTGTGAGTGGAGCGACAACACGCTTATTTATTTACCAACATACATATACATATATACATATATACATATTTATTATGTTGCTGTGTGTGTGCATGTAAGCAATTGCTTTACTCTCGCTGAGTGACACACTGCATTAGTGCGGCAAATGCAGTCAATAACACTAAGCAACATAAATGCGGCCCTCCTCAAGTCCAAAATTGCTAAGTTTCCGTGAAATTAAGCTAAAAATTTTGCGAAGAATACTTTTTTTTAACAAAAACAGTTCATAAAAATTGACGGCAGTGTTAAAAAGGCTTTGGAGAGCAGGGTTGCTATGTACATTCTTAGTTTAAAAATGAGCCAAAAAATATACGACGAAAAATAATTAGCTCAACATCAAAACATATAGCTAGAAAATCCGCTCATAGCAATTTCTGAAAAACATGTCACCTGTCACCATTGAAAATAAGCTTGATTTAGCCAAAAAATAGCTAAGTTGGCAACACTGCTTCTGCCCGTCTTGAGATAAATACACAACTCAATTAAGGATTGAGATATTTCGTTTAAGCTGGGTTCACACATGCCTTGGGTTATCAGTACGAATGCTATTGCAAATCGGTAAAGTCGGACCTTCACGGTCACCTCCCATATAACGGAATATTTGAAAAAGTAGAAAAACTGGGATAAACTAGTGTCTAGTAGCAGTATCTATGTGCAATTAAGTCATATTTGTTAAGGACGATTGCTTTAAATGGAATTATATTAAAGGGGGGAGAGGTGGAAGAAAGTTTCGAACAAGCGTTTCACCACCAGTTCGCAGGTTAAAAGTGATACCACTGAACAGAGTTCGATAAAATTTCATACTTAAAAGTATGGATGCACACATGGCTTTTTACTTTCCATCCCTCCGTTTGAGTCCAGATTGAATATTTAAGGCATTAATCAATAGACAGTGAAATCGAACTTGGTAGGTATGCTACTTTTAGCGGGAACTAAAGTTCTATTCACTACAGGTTAGAGCTCCAAATTTTGCTCAAACATTTTCGAGCAGGGTGAGCATTTCGAATATTTTGACAAGCACTTTGACTTTTTTCTGAAAACTTTTTTTTTTTTATATTAATTTCAAATTTATTTTTGCAAAGTGTAAAAACCATTGAAACGCCAAAGAAATGCTGGCAAAAAAAATTAAAATTTTTTTGTTCCGATGAGCAGTTGAGCAATGAGCGAGTATCGAGCGAGCTCTGCTTGCAGTGCTGGACACCCGGATATCTCTAGCACTACTACACACCCATTTCCCATTTAGCAGAATTTCTATTTTTGATCGATTGGTGGACCGAATATGAATATCAGCCGTGTATCAAATACTCGGTTTCACAGGAATTTGGTCTCACCTACTTGTTTCTAGTTGGTTCAGTTGGTTGGTTGGTTGGTTGGTTGATTTGTTGAAAGGGGAGAATCTGACTTTTTTCGTTGGTGATCAGTACCCTCAATTCGACCAGCTCTTTTAATTTCTTCATCTTACACGTACTCATTTGTAAGTCTAGGATATCTCAATCGGTTGAAGGCCGCATCCTTCTCATCTGTGGGTACTCTGTACTTAGCAGATTCAACCTTAATTAATTTTTGAAGATGACATATCCGGATTAGATGGAAAATAACATGTTCCAGTTTCCCTAGTTAAAGTAAAAGGTTTCAGTGTGGTCACACTTCCAATTGAAAATTCTTTTGATAGAAAAATGTACAAGGAAATAAAAATTGCATTATCAAGAAGCTCGTTCCATCTCAAATATCGCTGCTGTGAATGAAAGTGTAGCCGAAGACCTAAATGTATCTACTTCTCGACGTTTTCAAAATCTGAGACTTTATTGGGGCACTTCATTACCCATGTCCAGCTCAAACAACAACTGAAGCCAGTGAACCGCGATTTTTCCAAAACAAAAAAAATTTTCTTCATCGACTAGGCACATTTCTCACTCTGTAAACAAGCAAAATTGTCGTACTTGGGACTCCGAGAATCTATAATAATTGAAGAGAAAAAGTTTATTGTCTGGTGCGCTCTTTCGTTCGGGGGTGTAATTGGACTTTACTTCTTTGAAAACGATAACGGCGAGACTGTCACTGTCAATTCGGAGCGTTCTGGTCGTATGATAATCGACTTTTTTGGCCCTACAATTGAAGAACGCGACTTGGACAATATGTAAGAGGGTGAAACAAGCCACACAACACAAGAGAATATGACTTTATTGCGAGAGAAACCTGGAGGTCGCGTAATCTCTAGTCTTGGCGATGTTCGTTGGCCACCGAAATCATGCGATTTGACACCGATGTACTCTTTTCTTGTGAGGCCACGCGAAGGGCTAGGTTTGGGTGGATAAAACTTTGACTCTTGATCACTCGAAAAGCAACATTTACCAAGCTATGGCTGAGATACCGCCCACTATGTGCCCAGCAAAATGGGATATAAGAAAAGATCTTTCAAGCAAATAAGAAAAAAAAAACATATGAAAAAATTAATAATAAATTATATAAAAAATTAGAAAAATAAAATTTTTGTCAATAACTTTTTCAAAATCGTGGTTTGAAGCTATCAAATAAAACTTTATTTCTTTCAATTTGGTTGGCTGGTGTGTGATTTCGTTGCATTGCATGGCCTATGGCATACATTCATACCTAAATTGACATGCATACAACTGTACGTATGTATATTTAAATATTTGGTATGCAAAGTATACACATACATACATATATTCTTTCATATCCATACAAATGCATAAGTGCCGTTGCATGACATGCTGAGTGACTGTGTGACTGAGTGACTGAATGACTGAGTGTGAATGCCACCGCCATTGCGGCAGTGCTGATGCCTTCACTGCTTATTTCAATTTTGGCACGCAAACATACTTCTAAATATTTTACAACACCCAAAATGAGAAATGCTTGTATGCACAGACATACTCGTAAGTACTTGCGTGCTTAATTATATGCCTCTATGTGTGTCTGTTTGTCTCTCTGTGTCTGCCAATTAATTCAAAATGTTCAATTTCAATTGGTTTTGGCTTTCATTTGCTGATATTTCTGCTGAGATTTTTATATTTTGGTCTTTGGTTTTATAAATTGTGTATGTGTACTCGTATGTGTGTGTGCATCAGATTTTTCGAAAATGGAATGAAATTAACTCCAAAACCGAATCGCATAGTTCGCGCTCGTTAGCATTCGCGCATTCCCAATTCTAAAGCCACTCCAAACAAAACCTCAAAAGGAGAAGACTGGCGAAGAAGTCAAGCCCAAACATGAGTACACACATACAAATGTACAGGCAGGCGGACAAGAGACTCCCAAAAGCACGCAGGCAGACAAAGCAGCCACTCGCCTCGCATGCGAAAAAAGTTTCAGTTTAATTAATGTTCAGTGGAGCAAAATTTAATTATCTCATCTACTAACAAGCGTGCTGTGGTCGCACACACACACATACACACACACACATTGAAATACAATACAACAGACAGTATGAATATTAAGTACTGAAATTTCGGGTTAGTATTTAAGTGGGTTTTATTATTATTTTTATTTTATTTTTATTTTTCGGTTTTCCTATTTCTTTCATCAGCAACTGACAAACAAACAAACCGGTTGCGATGGATCTGCAACATTTAACCGAAAATAGTAACAAGGTTAATGTGGTTAATGTGGTTAATGTGGCTGGTTTGTCATTTCGCTTTCATTTGTATGCATCGTGTATGCATGCGTACATATGGATGTATGTATGTGTGTGTATGCATTTAGGTATGTACGAGCAGGTCTATTACAAGACCAGAAGGTTTTAGTAGTGGCTTGACAAATCGGCTTTTCGTTGTTGTGTAAAGCAGCTCAAGCCCTTGTCTTTTGGGGCCAAAACACTTAGCGAAATTCATATTTTCATTTAATTTAATTGCAATTTTGTTGTTGTTTGGGAATGTGATATATAGTAAATGCTCGAAATGAGATGGCAAAAAGAGAGTTTAAGTGAAAATCATTTGCTTTTAAGAGAATTTAAATGTGGCTAATTAGCGATCTCTGTGGCCTGCGTTAAAAATTTATAGAAAAAGTTTTTCCACTCGACAGGGAATGTCAACCTTTTTAAGGGTATTGTTGAAAAACGATAAAAAGCTTCGATATAAAAATCCGTCAAACGATTCGGAGTTGGCTTACAACTTAATGTAACTCAATTTGTAGAAAAAATATCTAAAAAGAGGCAGAAACGAAGCTATAAGGCGCTAAAAAAATAAAAGAAATCTTCAGATAAAACCACTCAAGGTTGCCAATTAATAATGGAAGTTTGCTAGTCCAGAGAGGTGTCACGCTATTCCGTGCCGAAGATGAACACGTCGTTGGGATTGTACTCATGGTCTCTGGTCTACTCATGGTCTCATGTATTGACCAATCCTCATGTTGTCATATAAAGGGTGATCCATATGAGGTTCCCCACTTTTTTTTAAAGAAAAAACAAAGAAACTTCAAATTTAATGGAGACTATGATCATTCGAAAGAACATTCTTTGGCATTTATTTTTGGAAGCTATCTCTTTCAAATGTTGGCCGCGGCTATGTATCGGATGCTCCATCCGTCCAATTTTCGATGACTTGTTCGAGCATTTCGACTGGTAACTGGCGAATGACAAGCGTAATGTTTTGCTCCAAGACCTGAATCGAAGCGCGATTATCCGCATAGACTTTAGACTTTACATATCCTCACAGGAAAAAGTCTAACGGTGTGATATCACACGATCTTGGTGGCCAATCGACCGGTCCAAAACGTGAAATTATCTGCTCACTGAAGTGTTCTCTCAATAAATCCATTGATTGATGCTATGTGTGAGAAGTGGCGCCGTCTTGTTGAAACCAAATGTCGCGGAGATCACTAGCTTCAATTTCAGGTATCAACTAGTCGGTTATCATTGCGCGATAACGGTCGCCGTTGATGGTTGCGTTCTCAGCGGCATCATTTTTGAAGAAATATGGACCGATGATTCCACCGGCCAATAAACTACACCAAACTGCTGTTTTTTCTGGATAAAATGACAGCTCTTGAATCAGGTTGCTCTTCGTCTCAAATGCGGCAATTTCGCTTGTTTACATACCCATTGAACCAGAACGTTTGATCTTCTTGGAACTTTGCAAGAGCCCATAGAACGAAACGATGTCGCTTGGGAAGATCCAGTGGCTTCAGTTTTGCACAAGCTGTATTCTGTACGCTTTCAATTTATGATTTCGACGTAAAATGCGCCAATTCGTTCCATACGTCAGTCTGAGTTGCTGCGAACGGCGCCGAATCGACTCTCCACGGTCTTCGTGTACACTCTCAGCTACGACCGCTATATTTTCTTCACCACGAGCTGGACGTGATCTATTCGGTCGATTATTATCCAATAATGAATACTGGGTCTCTGACCATAAGTTGAGCGAAGCGTGCGAAACACGTTCTTTTCGGAACGTGGAAATTTTCGTCATAAAATTTAATGATTTGTTGAATGTTGTTCGGGCAACAACATGACAGCTTGATACGACTCATGCGTGATCTGTCGAAAAATGGCTACTGAAGAAAGTAACTATACTTGGATCACCCTTTGGATTCTTCCAAGCTCAGTTAGTAATCAGAATAAATTTATTGCTCTGTGAAATATTTCCTAATTTTCCACAGAGCGAATTACAATTTAAAGATGACTAAATCTTGAGTCCGGAATTCGTGCCAAGAAGGGAAAATTTTTATAAAATCTCTAATAGAGTTTAATGAAAATATTAAAACAAAATTGCTTTCTTCATCTCATCTCTCTCTCTCTCTATTTTTCTTCTTCTCTATCTTGCTGAAATTATTATGCAAATGCCAATCACGCTTCAAATTGAATAAGAAAACGAAAAGATTTCCTCTTGGAAAAACTTAAAATTTTCAATTTTCTTTTGAGTAGTAAAAGTCCTGCTCAAGCAAAGTTATTTACAAACACAGCAATGATGTAACAAAGGAATGTGGGGTATGTGTGCCTTGTACACATACAAATATATATAAATATGTACAGTTAAACACAGTAACAGTCCCAAGGAGCTCACATTCACCAAATGGAGTTGTTTCTTTTACTCTTGGCATATGCCGATTGTCGGAAGTGGGTCAACATAAATAGCGACGATGACATTGGCAGCAAACCCGGCGGATGAACAGCAGGCGAGTTCGAAGAAAGGAAATTGACCTTTGCCGTATTGTATATAAATAAACATGCAAGTGAAGGTGTATTTATGAGTAAAAAGGAACTCACGGAATTGACATGGAAAAAAGGAAAATCATTGGGTGAGTTCTCTTAAGGAAGGTTTAAAAAAAAGTAAGACGTGAAGCAGATTTCAATAGAGTGGGAAGCTTGCGGTGACTTCTAGTAGAAAATTCGTTTAATCTACTTGAAAGGGAAGGAAACCTCACCTTATTTAACTTCAAGTTTCAAGCTGAGCGCTTTGTAACCGCTGAAGCTATTATCGGCCGAGTTCCTCCTCCTCGTTTGTGGCTTTGCGTCTTGATGGTTTTATCAAAAAATGGAGGAACCTACGAGTTATTCTAAGACATCCCCAAACGGCCGATGCATTTTTATGAGGAACTTTCATTTCAAAATTTCAGAAATACACCCGGTGAGCTTGACATTCCCTGACAAGGGCGATCTCAATTAGGAAAATTCATTTTCTATTATTTTCTATGTTGCTTGAACCTGGAATCACGCCTTCCGAATTGTAGTACGCAATGTTAACCACTCGGCTATTGCGGCCACCGTAAGCTTAATTGTATAAAGATAAAGGGTGTTTTTTTCGGACGTGTGGCTTTCATTGAGGCAATATTTTTTTCGAACTTGATCCTTTTGGCAATTGTTATCGGACTTATACTCAGCTTGCCAGAGAATGAAGAGACTGACTTATATTTGGCGTGCATTTGCTGGACATTAATGAAAGGATGCTATATGGTAGTCTCCGTGTGCGATGTTCCAATATAAACCAAATGATGCTAATAACATGTTCTAATATTTGACTAATCATAAACTAGTTTCACTTTAATATTAACACTATTATGGGAAATTGAGACAATTTCAGCCTTAGCATAAAAGTTATGGTTTCGAAAATACCCTACATAAAATGATAGAAATATCTCGTAGTGTAAACACTTTACTAGTATGAAAATATACTAGTTCAAAACTGGTATATTAAAGAAGATTGAAGACCAGTTCGTCATTTTTTAGCAAACAAGTGACAGTTTACCATAACGGGAATATAACAATTCGCTCACATTTTAATTTCCTTTTCTTCTTACATAACGAATTTGATTTTCATTTTCCGATACGTTTCTGTGTTTTTGTGATACAGTCACTATAGCCGAGTGATTAGGGATCGTCGCTGAAGGCTTTAACCTCGTTATGGACTAGAACTGTGTTTTAGCTCAAATTCAAAATGACGAAATGAACTAGTATTTAACTAGTATAAAGCTGATGAATAGTCAGACAAATGACAGTTCGCATTTGATTAAAAAAGGAAAATGAGTGTAGACGAGTAGGTTAGTGTACAAGGGCAACTGGTAGCGTTTCATATCTATTTTTTTCTTCCCTGCGTGATAGCTACAACCACTTTCCACATGCAATATGTCGTGTCAGGGCACGCGGCAATCCAAGCAGTTCCGGCGTATTTCTCCTGCATTTAACCAACAACTTTTCAAATTCCGCTCTGTTTGCAGTTACAAGTGCAGTTGTTGTTGTTGTTGTTTCGAAGTGTTACACGTTGCATCGCGTCACATGGCTTTGTCGAGTGCATTACAATAACCTTTGAACTCGGTTAAAGTCTATGCCTCATACGATGGCGTTCATGCACGCACACACCACTTTGCGGAGAGATGCAACGAGCTTTTTTGGGTAATACTCATCCTCTCGCTACTTTTACTGTCCGTCCTGCTACAGCGAAATTGCAAATTCTCATTTTCGTTTCTTTCGCATTTTTTGCACTCTCTCCCCTTTGCCACATTGAAAGTACTTATAAACTGTGGCCATCTTATTGTGTCACTGGGGAATATGACGCAACGCATAATTGAAATTAAATGAAATTTAGCCGCTGGTAGCTGTCGCCTCACAGTCGGGCGGCGGTACTGTCGGTTGTCACATATTCAACTACCGTCACCGCAGTTGACTGTGCTCTCACCTCGCTCTGCTCCTTCGCATGCCATTTGTGATGGCACAAACAGCGAAAATCTTTTAAGAACATTTTTGTGTTGGATCTTTTTGCACGAGACCGTAAAAATATGTCCTCTCATATGCATATAAGTAAGTATGTGTGTGTTAGAGTTTGTCTGACGTCAGGATTGTTTGCATCTTAGTAAGGTCTTAAGGTATCATTTCACTTTACTTCACATTTCTTTGATTAGGTCGTGCCAGAGAGTTTCTGCTTTCTTGTTGACTCATATTTTTCGCACTTTCGACGAATGTAAATTGAGACACAGAAATATGTATGATAGAACATTAGTGTGGTTCGTTTTGTAATGGGTGATCCATTTCGAGGTTCCATAATTTTTTAAAGAAAAAACACGGAAACTTCAATTTTAATGGGGAATGTTTATCACCATTCGAAAGAACATTCTTTGGCATTTATTTTTTGAAGATTATCTCTTTCAAACGTTGACTGCGGCTACGTCTCAGATGGTCCATCCGTCGAGTCCAATTTTCGATGACTCGTTCGAGCATTTCGACTGGTAACTGACGAATGACACACGTGATGTTTTGCTCCAAGACCTGAATCGAAGCGGCATTGTTCGCATAGACTTTAGACTTTACATATTCCCCACAGGAAAAAGTCTAACGGTACTCGATCTTGGTGGCCGATTGACCGGTCCAAAACGTGAAATTATCTGCTCACTGAAGTTTCTCTCAATAATTCCACAGATTGATGCGATGTGTTGGAAGTGGCGCCGTCTTGTTGAAACCAAATATCGCGGAGATCACGAGCTTCAATTTCAGTCATCAAATAGTCGGTTATCATGGCGCGTTGACGGTAGTCATTGACGGTTACGTTCTCACCGGCATTATTTTTGAAGAAATATAGACCGATGATTCCACCGGCTAACAAACCTCACCAAACCGTTGTTTTTTCTGGATGAAATGACAGCTCTTGAATCTCTTTAGGTTGGTCTTCGTCCCAAGTGCGGCAATTTTGCTTGTTTACATACCCATCGAGTCAGAAATGGGCCTCATCGCTGATCCAAGATTTCGCTCGAAAACGTGGAATTTTCTTGGATGTATTTTGTACGCTTTAAAAATAAGATCTCGACATAAAGTGCGCCAAGTCATTCCATACGTCGGTCCAGTCAGTTGCTGCGAACCTCGACGAATCGACTCGCCACGGTCTTCGTGTACACTCTCAGCTGCTACGGTCGCTATATTTTCTTCATTGAATGCTGGACATGGTCTATTCGGTCGAATATTATCCAATAATGAATGCTGGGTCTCAAGATGGGTGATGGTTATATACTCTTGAAAAATTCATAAAATTTGCCTTACAAGCAAATTTTTTAAAATTTTCCACTCAACTTGCGTGTGAGGGCGTGAATCCCGAGCCTTCCAGAATTCTTCACAATTATCATCTTTTCCTGCTTTATTCTTTCATACTCTAAACTGCTCTAAATATAAGAATAAAATAAACAAAGTAAAAAAAAGGTTGAAATTAATGCAAGTTGGCAACCGTGAAGCGTGCAGCCGTATGGAATTACAAAATAAGACTTACTTTCGGCTCCTTAAGTGAAATGCGTAAAAAATGGAAATTTGAGCTCGTTGCTGCTGGAATTTGTGCACC
Organism: Neoceratitis asiatica; assembly: GCA_030068015.2. NCBI lineage: Eukaryota > Metazoa > Arthropoda > Insecta > Diptera > Tephritidae > Neoceratitis > Neoceratitis asiatica. Next base: position 1,744,547 of record CM061524.1, read on the forward strand.
CTGAAGAAATGTGAATTTCGCTAGTGTCTTCATGTATGTGCATGTTTGTTGAATTCTTCGCCGTCGTCAACCGACAACGTTCCGAGGGTTAAGCCATTTGGTAATTGTGAAAAATTATGTCAAGAACATCATGACGCGCTTGTCGGGTGCGGGTGCCAATTGTGTGGGCCAAAATGAGAAAAATAACAGAAAAAAACAGCAAAAAAACAGAAAAAACAGCAACAACAGAAACAACAGGAAACTCGTTTATGCTTTCGTTCGCACTCTATTTCCCCTTTCACCGTTCTTGTTTTCTCATTTTATTTTATTAAAACGTAAAAACAATATTACGCATTCTGCTGTTGCTGGCTGCTGGCGCCGAGCCTTTGCGTCAGAATTAAATTTCAATTTAATTGAAATATGTTTATTTACAGTCAGACGTATGTATGAATTAAATATATTATGTCGAGAGAATGGTAATTTTTAATGAATTTTTTTTTTAAAATAGAACTTCATTACATTCAGTCTATTAAACCTGTATTAGCATAAAATTAATATTAAAAATCAACACTTCAACGAGTGGGTAAGTTACAATTGCTGGGGTAAAATTTTCGGGGTGAGAAAATTGGCAACGCGGCGGCAAGAGAAAAACAAAAAATTCCATTTTTTATGCACGAGAGAATTTAAATTTGCTTTCAACTCTTCTGCAAGACTTTTTTTTTCAAAAATAGGTGGTGGCCAAGAGCAGGAATGATACCCACAAAGCTGCGAATTTAACTTAAAAATGCTTTAGTTAACAGAAAAGTTTCAGCACACATCGCAAACCACTTATTAAACCACTTACTAAACGGAGAAATACATGGTAGTGAGCAATTCAATACGAAAATATTCGATTTACTTAATGTACTCAAATAAGGAAGCAAACGTGACCTTGGATAAGTAAAATAGCAGTTGCAGGGACAACCAAAAAAAAAAAAAAAAAAAACGAGAGAAAGAAATCGCTTAAGCAAAAAAAAAAAATGCAAATATGGAATATGCGAGCGAGTGCTGAAAAATTGGTTTTAAAAGCTGGGCAATGGGCTTTTGTTGCTCTATAATGCCCCCAAGCAACTACACACGCCTCCACAGTTACCAGACTTAAATCCAATTGAGCATTTATGGGCAATTTTAGAAAGAATAATACGCAAACACACAATATCGAGTACACAACAGATAAAAAAAAGTGAAACTTAAAAAGTGGCCCGAAATAACAACTCAGGAGAACACCAAGCTTGTCGATTCAATGAAAACCCCGTTTGGCAGAGGTCCTTAAGTGCCGCGGCTACCCGGCTCGTTACTTAATTGCATAAAAAGTTTTATTTTTACAAGTAATTCCTTCGTATATTTTGTGCTCGTAGATTTTTGCCCGCTTGATTTGTTACCCCGAAGAAGAAAAGTACCGTTAACTTGTCTGTTTGGCGAACTTGTGAAAACAAAAATTCACATCTTCAATCTTCGTTCAATACTTATAATCTACAGGAATAAGAAAGTTTTAAATCAATAAATTTATTTTATTTTTAGCTGCTTGTATACTTATGACGCTGACTGTATGAACAGGGTTATCCATTTTTCGGTTTCTAAAATAAACGTAAATAAAATATATTTAAAATAATTTTTTCATGAACTTCATTTCTTATTATAAAGTCTGATCCTCGGCATTTTATATGAAACTTTATATTATTGAAACGATCGCCTCGTGAATTTTTGCAAACTTCGATCCGTTTGAGGTAGTTTTCGACCATTTTTTGCCACATATTTGGTGCTGTCTTAGCTACAATCTGAAAAATGTTGGTTTTCAAGCGCTCAAGAGTAAAGGGTTTATCCGCATAAATACGGTATTTCGCGGAGACACAAAAAAAAAGTCCAACGATGTCAAATCGCACGATCTCGGTGGCCAGTTGATATCACCAAGGCAAGAGATTTCACGGTCGGGAAATTTATCTTGAAATAAAGCCATATTCGCTCGTGTTGTGTGGCATACGACACCATCTTGGAACCACATATTGTTCAAGACGTGATCTTGAATTGCAGGCCAAAAAAGTCGGTTATCATAAGATTATAGCGCTTCGAATTGACAGTGACAGTCTCGCCGTTATCATTTCCAAAGAAGTAAGGCCCAATCGCACCTCCGTACCAAAGAGCTCACCAGACAGTAAAGATTTTTTGGGTGCAACAGCCTCTTAATTTGAGGATTCTCGGAGCCCTAAATGAGTAAAATTTTGCTTATTTACGTATCCAGCGAGTGAGAAACGTGTGACTCGTCGCTGCAGAAAATTTTGTTGGAAAAATTGCGGTCCACTGCTTGTTGTTCAAGCAATAGAACGTCGAACTACGGCGTTGTGAATGGTAAGGTGGCTCCATACGCCATAATGTGCCGTAAGAAAGTCCCGGCTCTTGAGAACGTCGAGAAAAAGATACATTCGGGTCTTCGGCTACACTTTCACTTACAGCAACGATATTTGAAGTGGAAGCGAGCAAGACGATGATGCACAGGCCTTAGAATATCTGTAACCTTTCCAGTCTCTTCAATTTTTTTTTTAAATTTACCAATTTTAAAGCCCTGCACTTTCGAACCAACTAAATGGATAACCCTTTATAGGTTTCTAAACAAATTTGAGCTGAAATTAAAAGTAAAAAGCAAATATTTATGTGTTGCAAATACATTTTCCTATCAAGTACTTGATTTTGTACAATATTGGATAAGCCAACGTTGGTCTCGCTACTTCTTGCTCTTATCAGGCACGCGTACACGTATATCCTGGCGATGCTTGTGCTTATCTCTTTGTTGTCTTGTTGGAATATAAAAATAAATACGATTTGCAAGCAGCTGGATTTAACGATTTACCAACACTGGTGCAATGTAAATGGAAGTAGAAGTTACTTTATACACACATACAAAGCAAAATTCATTCACCCATAGTTGGTGAGCGCTTTTCGCTTTTTATATAAGTTTTTATTCAAATATTTGCAAAATTTAGTTTCTTTATGGGGAATATATTTTATTTTTTATATTTTATTTTGCATCTCTTGCTCCTTAATGCAATTTTGTGATGGGAAATTTACAAATTTCAATTTTCAGCAAATTTTCTATAATTTGAAGTTTTTAATGTAAATGGTATCCGAGTTCGAAATTAATACAAAAATAAATTTTACTCAATGTGATTTTATTCCTAAAGTTATTTTTGGACATTTCGATATACGAGTATACATACATACACACTGGATTTGTGAAACACATTTGATTGAACTCAAAGGAATAAAAAGCAACTGTTTGTGAGATCGAATTCGTTCGAGTGAGTCCAAGATTTTTGTTTAAATAGCATACCTGAAAAGATAAAAAATAAATAAATATATAATTAATTATTAAAAAAAATACAAAAGATACAAAGTTTTAATATAAAAAGGCATTCATCGCTATTAAATTTGTGTATTTGGACGTCATATATATAATATTTAAATTATAAGAGTGAAAAGATCGCCACATTTTGGCAAATCCTCTAAGTGAAATAAGAATATTTTTCATTGACAAACATTTTTTATATTTGTTTAAGTTTAATTTTATTCATTTATGTGTCGAATAGAGTTGGTCCCGTGCGACATTGTAATCTGAAGTTTAAAATTGTTTTAAAATGTTTCTAATTTATGTATATTTTTTATAAAATTCACACATTTCAATTAATATTAGGTTTGTGCGTATAAAAGTTAAATTAATTAACCTAAATATCATTAAATAAAAATATACTAAATACAACTTTTGAGTTCTAAAATTATAAAAAAAAACAGATTTTTTACAGCTTTCGATTCATTTAGAAACGATTGTCTGAGGCATCACACATTTAATGGATACATCGACTCCAAGCTCAATATCATTCAAATTCCATTTTTTCCACCACATTCATATATAATAGGTGACCCAATTAGAGGTACTTTTTTCAATAGCCTTTTTTGACAGATCACGCGTGAGTCGTGCCCAGCTGTCATGCTGGTTTACAAATCATTCAACTTTCGAAACGAAAATTCACGTTCTGTAAAGAATGTGTTTTACGCGCTTCGCTCAACTTATGGTCAACATAATCGGCCTACTGAGCGTACCATTCGCAACACCATCACCCATCTTGAGACTCGGCATTCACTATTGGATAATATTCGACCAAATAGACCACGTCCAGCACGCAGTGAAGGAATTCGATTCGGCGCAGATCGAAGCAACGAGGACTGACGTATGGAACGACCTGGCGTATTTTACGTCGAGATCAGGAAATTGAAAGCGTACAAAATACGGCTTGTGCAAGAACTGAAGCCGCTCGACATTCCCAAGCGATATCGCTTCGCTCTATGGGCTTTTGAAAAGTTCCAAGAATATCTGACGTTTTTGAGCCAAATTTTGTTCAGCGATGAGACCTATTTCTGGCTCAATGGGTATATAAACAAGCATAATTGCCGCTTTTTGGACAAAGAGAAGTCTTGAGAGATTAAGGAGCTGCCATTTCATCCAGAAAAAACTAAGGTTTGGTTTGGTTAGAGGGCTGGTGGAATCATCATAATCATATTTTTCAAAAATGATGCCGCTGAGAACGTAACCGTCAATGTCAACCATTATCGCGCCATGATAACCGACTATTTGATGACTGAAATTGAAGCTTGTGATCTCCGCTAATAAGACTATGCCACTTCCCGCACATCGCATCAATCAGTGCATTTATTGAGAGAACATTTCGGTGAGCGGATAATTTCACGTTTTCGGCCGGTCGATTGGCCACCAAGATCGTGCGATATCACACCATTAGACTTTTTCCTGTGGGGATATGTAAAGTCTAAAGTCTATGCGGACAATCCCGCTTCGATTCAGGCCTTGGAGCAAACCATCACGTGTGTCATTCGCCAGTTACTATTGTCGAAATGCTTGAACGAGTCATCGTAGATTGGACTCAACGGATGGACCATCTGAGACGTAGCCGGGGCCATCTTTTGAAAAAGATAAATGCTAAAAAATCTTCAAAAAATAAATGCCAAAGAATGTTCTTTCGAATGATAATAAATATTCTCCATTAAATTTGAATTTTCTGAGTTTATTTCTGTAAAATAGAAGGGAACCTCGAAAGGGATCACCCTTTAAAAACATATTAGCAATAAAAAACAGATCAAGACTTGATCGATTTCTGTTGTAATTATAAACGATTAATCATCATAAAATGATCGCATTATGAAGTGAGCGTCATTAACTTGATAACCGGTTTAGTACGAGTACTCGTATATACTTATATGGAACTTTTTTCATATAATTACTAGGCGTTTAGCTGTGAAATTATGACCTTTAAGATGTTGATTGTCAATCGTACTAATGACTGGTTAATATACAAATGAAAGTACAGTTGGATTGAACTCAGTTAATGCAAGTAGGTTTAATTTGTTGTTGTTGCCTTTTTTCTACTGTTCAATATGGCAATAAAAAGGTTTTAAAGTACTTTTAAATGCAAACGATAAAAATATGATTTGCCTGAAATAAAAAAAACTCTCCGACTCTATCAGATGGCAGAGGTAAAAGGAAAACAATACAAATGTCTGAAAACTTTGACTGGAGCAAAATATCAAGAAATATTGGTGATCACTTCGAATTTTCCTTGAAAGAGTATTTAATACATCAGTAGCACGCAGATCTTGTTGGAATAGATTCCACTTTGCCTTGCATTGTAATGACTTAGGGAAGCTAGTCAGCTGTAGACAATACTCTATGACTACCGCATAACGAGTGCAAGAAGCAAGAGGAAGAGAGAGAGAGAGAGAGAGAGAGAGAGAGAGGGAGAGAGGGAGAAAGAGAGAGTACGAGTATTTCCATGCTACGGCAAGCTTTTTTTTTAACATTGCATGCCTAAAAAACTGTTATTTCTGAGTTGGTGGAGTTGGTATGTGAATGCGAAATGTGAAATGCTCATGTATCTGCATAAAATAATATTTATACTTTTCTCTGCAATTTACACCGTTAAACGACTTAATCACTGTACTTAACAAACAATTGTTGCAATAAAAATGCAATTAAATGTTTTTACGCGACGTTCGTTCGCAGTCAGCGACAGCAGATTTTCTCTCATGCACTGAATGATGCATTGCCACTGTCGCTGCTGTTGTTGTTGTTGCTGCTGTTGCTGTTGCTGGTAGATTGAACGAAGCAACAACAACAGCAACAAATTCATATTACTGATATATTAATTGCAACAAATAATTGCCATGCATGCGCAATTCTACTGACCGTCTCAAGGCAACATGCAACATCTGAGGCGGCCAGCCGCGAAGAGCGATAAAAAAAGGTAGCGGGAATTTAAGAAAAAATATGAAAGAATTCGATTGACGAGAAAGAAATGAACTTTCACATGCATCTCTATACATGTGTATGTATGTTTGCCTGTATTTATATGTGAATTATTATTGCTACAGCCAGATACTGTTGAGAAAAATTGCCGTAAGCGTTTACGCACTGATTACACGCCACTAAACACAATTATGTTAAAGACTTAAAGCGTGGAATTAGAAATTATATATTTAAACACACACACACACACAAAACGATGCATATACTTATATACAGCGATAAGAAGAATTGCCGTGTCTTATTGTGTTCAAAGCAGTGCAGCCAAGTGAGACACATTAAGAGAAATGAGAAAATTGAAGGCAATAACAAACAAATTAATGCAAAAAAAATGCATCTATACATACATACATACTTGTATATTTGTATGCACGCGAATAAATGCGGTTAAGAAACAGTTTACAAAAGCAAAATGCTAATTTGATACGTTCCAATTGCCAAGCAACACGCTCACCATGCAATACAACAAATGAAATGTTGTAGGCGTACACATGTGTATGTATGTGTGTGCATACACACATAGTATGTGTATATATCGTTGATGAAATGCATCTTACTTCGTTTTTAAATAAAATATTTCAAATTTCTCTCATAGAATCACTCACAAATTCCTTAAAAAGGCAATTGCTTTGCCCATTAACTGCTACCCAAAAAATGCGAAATATCTTTGCCCTGCTAAAAACTCGTATATTTTACTCAATTTTAACTGAGAACACTCATTAGGTAATTCAAAATAAAAGAATTAGCGAAGAATCAAATAGTCTGACAGCCTCCATGAACGGGGAATGATGAGAGTTACCAGCTCTCTCCATTACGGAGTAGTGCAAGTCAATTGCCTGAAACTCTGTACATTCAATGTGAAATAAGCAAGCATAACTGCTTACATATATACTTGTACATAACGAGGGAATGTTATTGGAATCAAGCAAAAGCATATATCGTAATAACTTTAGTTTGGCTTTTTGTGCGAGAAGTGCTTGGAGGAAGCGTTACTAAGTCGGGAGTGGTAAGCGATTGTGCTCTATAGGTATGCGTGCTTAATTGCTGTGCTTTTGTTTAGGTTATGAATGAAAGCCAAATAGAATGTAAACCAACAACAACAACAACAACAACAGCATAAAAAATAATATCGTACAACCGTACCGTAAGACCAACAACAAAAAGTTGCACAAAAAGAATAAAGAGAAATGTGGCTAACCGTCCAACTGGAAGAATGAACAACTAAAACAATGCCAACAATAACAGTCACTATACATACACACACACACACACACAGGTAAGTGATTGTATGAAGAAATGTATGTAAATGTGTATGTATAAATATAAAGAAGCTCAAAGCCAATTGCAATAACAACAAAAATAAAAGCACCAAACCAAAATCAATGAGATGCAAAAAAGGCTTAAGAGAGATTTAAGATTTAAAAATATTGAAATGAAATGAAGTAAAAGACAATAAAACTATAAAAAAAAAGAAAATAAAAAAAAAAAAATAAAAAAAAAATAATTCAAATAAAATAAAAACAAAATAAAATAAGTTAAAATAAAATTAAATACAATAAAAGAATACAATAAAATAATAATAAAAATATTAAGGGTTAAATAAAAAAAGTTAAAATTAAAAAAAAAACAATTGAATTAAAAAAAAAATTAAAAAATTAAATTACTTAAATTAAAATGAAATAAACTGAAATGCTTAAAAGAAACAAATTTAAATAATAATAAAAAAAATAACAAAAATAAACAAATAAAATATAAAATAAAATAAAATAATAAAATAAAAAATAACACAGAATAATAATATTAAAAAAGATAAAATAAAATTATTTAAAATAAAACAAAGTAAGTTAAAACGAAATGAAACTAGAATACAAAAAATAATAAAAAAGAGCAAACAATATTTAAAAAAAAAAATTAAAAAAAAAATAAAGTAAAATAAAAATAAAAAAAATTAAATAAATTATATAAAGTAAATTAAAAAAATGAGTACTAGACTAGTACCCGGCTTGTTTCGCTACAACAAAATAAATATTATAAAAAAGTTAAAGATTCACCTTTTTTTTTTAATTAGCTATTCAATCATTTGTTCTATTTGTTTTGGTTTTGAGTTTTGTTTTTTTTCTTCAAGAATTTTTTATCTAAAATAATTCTCGAACGGCTTACAACTTCTACGTAAATATTCTTCGCCTGCATTCGCCTCTAGCAAAGAGTATGGCTTTTAAATTTTTTCATCGAAATTTTGGAAGCTTAAGGTTGTATAAATTTTCAAAAACCCTTTCAAATCTCTATATTTTGATACCCTTATTGTTATATTTAATTTGTGAAATCAATATTTTAAATTAAAAATTTCAGACAGGAGGGAACTCTTTTAAAAAATATTTTCGCATTAAACCTTCCTTAAATATCTTCTACTTGATACTCTTATTAAATCATAATTATCTTAAAAAATTGATTGTATTTAAATTTCAAGAACAAGAACATTTTGCGTCTAGAATTTTCGGAAAATGGATTTATTTATATTTCTTTCAATTGATATATTATGGTCTCGAAAATGTTATTCCGAAAGATTATGACAAATGAATATTTCTAAATGCCCCATTTCCGTTCTCTAGTTGAAGCGTCTGTTGCAGTCAATAAGGCATACTCAAAACTTTAAACGCGTTTATCTCAAAACTACTTTTTTCAAATTGGCCGAAAACATAATTCAAGCAATTTACAACCGATTCACTTGAAATTTTGACATCATTTTCAGAAACACATTATCTACAGAAGTACGTAGGATTTTTTTTATCTTGCATAGTTTTTTTATTAACAAATTTCGAGGCCAAATTGTTACTTTTTTCTTTAGAGACCCGATATTTTGTGAAAAATGCATATATTGAAAATATCCTACGTACCTCTGTGGCCATTGCTATTTATAAGCGGAAACCGTTCAACAACTTATTAAAATAAAAAAATTACAGGAGTTGTGTGTACGGCCGTGGTTCCCGAAAAAATTGAGACATCATAGGTAGAACGCTGCATAGCCGCCATTTTTAAATTAATATCTCTTAAAAAGTAGTTATAAACAGTTCATTATATGTATAATACTTGTAAATATCTTTTGTCAAAAATCAGATTTATTTTTCCCGAAAAAAAATCTCACAAAAAGCCCTATTTTGTGGCCCTCTAGAGTGGCCTAACTCCTTGAGCCCGCAAAATTCTCTTTAATTTAATACCATCCGTATTAAATTTCATTTACGAATTTAAGTGTATTAAAATTTTCAAAAACGTGGTAACTCTCCCAAAACATCTCTCCACCGTTAAGCTTTAGAAATCTCTTTATTCCGATATCAATATACGAAGGTAATGTGTAGTATGTGTTATCAATTTTTTTTAAATAGATGGCAACGCTGCTTAACAATATTTTTTCATTAAGCGTCTTTTTAACCTCTTCAGTTTGATATTAATATTATAATATTTCATTTATTTATCAATATTTTTAAATTTGAATTTCAGAACAGATGGTAACTCTGCGGTTCAATAATGGACACACTTACAGAAAATTTTATATGGTACACAAAAAAAAATTCAAAACAGGTGGCAACTCCACTGAATTATAAATTTTACTATTCTCTCTATATATGAAAATTATTAGTGCCACGACCCCTTTTCCATAAACCATTTGCATAATAGCCGAAGTAACCTGTAAAATTTAGGTTCAATTCGGTGATTCGATTCGATTATTTTTATTTATAAGACTAGCAGTACCGTCCACACGTTGTTGTGGCTTCCTGTGTTTTCTCTAATTTTTATTCCAATTGGTGTTGCAAAGAGTCATTAAAATTCTAATTAGTTCAGGCTCAATTTCCAGCCCCCTTATTCTCTCGTTCAGAATGAAAAGTTGTACAACGAATATTGAATTTCACGATACTTTGCATTGTTTGTGTCTTGATTTCACATCTCATTCAAGCACATTTGACATATCTGACTCGCTTTTTTATACTAAGAAAACTATTTTGTCGACTCTCAACTAACCGTTTTACATTACAATTTATATTTTAAATAATTCTTAAAAATCAGCTGATGAATTTTGCTCTGTAGCTGAACTTTTTTATTTCTCGACACTAAAGAAACCTCTCCTCATCGTGACTCGACATTGATGAAAAATAAAACAAGCTCCGTAAGTCATGCGGGCAGCGCCCCTCGTGCGGATGGGCGGGAAGTGGGTAAACCGTTGGGATTAAAAAAATAACATCTAAATAAAAATTTGAAATTTTTTTATTATTTGGTAATATTTGTAACTGCGTTTCGCGAATTCACTACTTAAAGTCTTTCACGAAAATGTAAATATGCATGCTTCGGAGTAAACCGAACGCACAAAAAAAAAAAATTATTACGCAGCGAACAAAATACTCACGGAGCTATGGTTACGTCCAAATTTTCCTAATTTACGTCTGTCTGTTGCTGATCCCTTTTCCGTAAGGAAAGGTTTCAAACAAATTGAATTTATTTCCTCAACCGTGGTCCGTTTCCCAAAAGAAAAGGATTTCATTTAGATATATCATCTAAAATTTTACCCACATCGGTCCACTGGTCCACTTTCCGGAAAGAAAAGTAGTGCTCCTGCTAACCTAAGCAAAAAGCTACCTATGTAACAAATTCCAAGCAAACCGAAGCATAAATGCGATTTTTTCGAATAGGTCAGTCCCAGGTCCACCTCCCCCGAATATGCGATTGATGCAAAAAATAGCTAAAAACAATCCTTGATGCGGATTATATATCCTGCTAACATTTCAGCTCATAACATTTTAATATATATAAGTATAGATTTAGCTCTTGAACATCAAGTGCCGTACAAATTGCTGAAAATAATGCAGCCAAATTTCTTAATAACATAAAATCATTATAATAAAAAATTGTCATCTGTAAAAATGAATGCGAAGCAATAAATATTTATTAACACCTGTTGATGTGGCTTAACATTTAATTTCATCCTCCAGGTGCAATTATTCATCGGTATGCGTTTAGTTTCGTTTACAACGGCAATCGGCTATCAGCTGAGCAGTCAGCTGTGCGTAGTAAGAAGAAGAAGAAGCGAGGTGAGCATCCATTCATTCAGTCAATAGGGCGCATACTTAACCCGCTGTGGTCTGTTGTAGCGCATCCTATACATACATGCATACATACATACATACACACATACATACATACATACACACCTATATTCATCGTATGAATTTTAAATAGGCATTAATGGCTTGCTTTGTTGTTATTGGTTTATTTCGCATGATTGCTAATACAAATGAACATTATGGCATTTATAACGGTATTCATGTTTGAGTCAGTATTTTGATATATTCGTTGTGGCATTTCAATCAATGAGGCGGACACAGTTAAGTTAGTCGGCCTTCGTTAGCCTCCTCTCTGATCGACAGGCAATTTGCTGGGGAAAAGCCGATAATAGTCCGTTGCAGGTGTGTACACACAGACATAATTAGTATACTCTGTAGCATATTCACACAAACAAACATATGACGTTACATGAGTTGAAGGCGCATGAGTGAGTGCCTGTCTGCATATTAAATTGGTTTTATCGGTAATCGGTACTGGTAATTTGAAATTTTGAATTTCTGCTGTTCAGTCAAATGAATCAAACTTCGTCTTCAAGGCCAAATAAATTTTGGTTTGATTTCTGATGACTACTGATGACGTCTAATTATATGCATTGGTCATTACGTTAAAAATTTTGCAGAATTTTTTATTATTTCAAATTCAAAAAAAAAATTAATAACAAAAGAAACGTAAGAAAAAATTTAAAATTGTCTCAAAAAAGAAGAAAAATTATAATCTAAAATTTGTATCTAGAATGTGAGCAGAAGAAAGAGAGACACTAAAATACGTAAGCTATTTGGAATGAACTGGAAATTTCTGTGAAAACATTGGTTAATAAACGGTTCATAAATGGCATGTGTTGGGTTACCAAAGTCAGAAATCGTTTCAAAACAAGCAATGCTCTGGACGGCTATTGAAGAGCTAAATCTCATTATTTAGCGAATTTTACGTAATTAGTTTGATACAACAATAATCAGTGCAAGCCAATTGCTATTGCCAGGGTGGGTTCATCTACAGATTCGGTGGGAGCATTGATAACTTTAAGGGAAATTGACGAGGATTTTCTTTTTGGAGGATATTATGCGGGTTCAGAAGAATAGATTTTGCAGTGCTGCGAAGACGTGTTGCCTCAACTAATTTATATCGTGCACATTAATTTTTATTTTTATAAAGGGTGATCCAAGTAGAGGTACTTTTTTCAATAGAATTTTTTAGACAGATCACGCGTGAGTCGTTTCAAGCTTTCATGTTATTTTTGTTCAGAATTCTTTGGCATTTCATCATGGAAAGACTTACGCCTGAACAGCGTTTACAAATCATTCAAGTTCATTAAGAAAATTCACGTTCTGTAAAGAATGTTTTCACGCGCTTCGCTCAACTTATGGTCAACATAATCGGCCTACTGAGCGTACTATTCGCCATACCATCACCCATCTTGAGACTCAGCATTCACTATTAGATAATTTTCGACCGAATAGATCACGTCCAGCACGCAGTGAAGAAAATATTACGGCCGCAGCTGAGATAGTACACGAAAACCGTGGAGAGTCCATTCGGCGCCGTTCGCAGCAACTCGGACTGACGTATGGAACGACTTGGCACATTATACGTCGATATCTTAAACTGAAAACGTATAAAATCTCCCTCTTGAAAAGTTCCAAGAAGATCCGACGTTTTCGAGCCAAATTTTGTTCAGCGATGAGGCCCATTTCTGGCTCATTGGGTCTGTAAACAAGCGAAATTGCCGCATTTTGGACGAGAGCAACCTGTAGAGATTCAGGAACTGTCATTTTATCCAGGAAAAACAACGGTTTGGTGTGGTTTGTGGGCCGGTGGAATAATCGGTCCATATTTCTTCAAAAATGGTGCCGTAGCCATCAATGGCGACCGTTATCGCGCCATGATACTACGACTATTTCATTCCTGTAATTGAAGCTCGTGATCTCCGTGACATTTGGCTTCAACAAGACGGCACCAGTTCCCACAGGATTTATTGAGAGAACACTTCGGTGAGCAAGATCATGTGATATCTCACCGTTAGACTTTTTTCTATGGGAATATGTAAAGTCTAAGGTATTTGCGGACAATCTCGCTTCGATTCAGGCCTTGAAGCAAAACACCACGCGTATCATTCGTCAGTTACTAGTGTCGAAATGCTCGAACGAGTCATCGAAAATTGGACTCAACGGATGGAACATCTAAGACGTAGCCGCGGCCAACATTTGAGGGAGATAATCTTCAAAAAATGAATGCCAAAGAATGTTGTTGCGAATGATAATAAACATTTACCATTAAATTTTAATTTTCTGTGTTTTTTCTTTAAAAAAGCAGAGAACCTCGAAATTGAAGACTCAGAGGGAAGAATTTTCCGCTTTGAGTAAGGCGAACGATGTGTATTTGCTTATTTTGCGACAAAATAAAAATTAATTCGTGGAAATTTTTTCAAAACATCAAAAGTTCTTTTTATTTTGCAGCCCAAGTTCGTATGCATAGTATTCATACATACATACATATTTCATATGCGCACAGTCAAATGATTTTCAAAGTAAATTAAAAAAAATTAATTTCTGATTGCATGCCTCACTGCATTCGATTGCAAACTTTAATTAATTTTTTATCTTGAAAACTTTGCTTGTGGGCTGATACACATACAAAGCAATTCCATTTCGTACGATATGTACACAGATGTGCACAATCATAGAGGCTGCGAAGAAGGAAAACGCAAATCAATTGCCATTCCTTCAGCCCGCGCAGTGCTTCCATGCGTTCATCCGTCCGTCTTAGCGGACACATAAAAATTCGAGTTCAAAAGATTAACCACTAAATCAACAACAAACCCAAACCGCAAAGTAGCCAAAATGGAAATTTAAATTAAAAAAAAACATTAAAAGGAAAGGCGAACAAACAAGCCAACGAGTCAGCGAGCTTAGATGGCAAGCGATAGCGCACAAGCATGTAAGTGCACACATATACATATATATCTTTATGGATCTTTATATCAACGAAAAATGGAAGGAAAATTGCCATATAAGGAAAATCCGCGTTGAAAATTGGTATTTTTCGCGCTGCCAGAGGAAGTTTGGCGATGCGCAGCAGTCCAACCAGCCACCCATGCCACAAGCTCCACGATGACGGTAGCAGCATAGCGAAGCGATTGACCAGCGACTTTCCCAGCGCTGCCTGATTGCCATGTACAAGCAAACATGCATACATAATTCGCTGTCATTGGTGCCATCATTCAACCATTTGATGCACACTTCCGACTCGTACAAAGTGGCATGCAACAATTACTAGTGGCCGCAGTCACATGAGTGCAACGACAATCAATGTATATTGCAAGTGGCAACAGTTAGTGCAGCTTTAGTTGGCTGCCGCCACAATTTGACACCTGTGATTGGTGGCAGCAGCTCTGTGTTGATTCGGTTGCAAGCAGGTTTCGGCGCAAGGAGGATTGTTACTACATATGCACTCGTATGTATATATGTGTGTATGTGGGTATGCGAGCATGTAAAACTCAATCAACTAAAATGTTTGTTGTTGTTGCAGTTGTTATTGTGCTCTTTTGCGTTTATTGGCTTGCAGGCAACAGATGCGACAATGCTTTACTGTCTCTTACACTGTACAATGTTGCATTTGTTGTTTTTGTAAAATGCCAATGTGCTTTTAAATCATGTTGCGAAAACGAGCAATAAAAATGACATAATCAATGGAAATATTTTCATAATTGATGAGTGCAATTGCATGCATGAATACCAAAGAATTTCAAAAAAAAAAAAAAAAAAATAATAATAATAATTAAATAGAAAAAACGAGAAAAAAAATATAAAATTAAAATTAAAATTAAATTAAACAATATAAAATTAAATAAATCAATGGAAAACAAATAAAAATAAAAAAATAAAATAGAATAAAATAAGATAAAATAAAATAAAATAAGATAAAATAAATTAAAATAAAATATGAGAAAAAAATTCATAAATATAAACAAAAATAAAAACAAATAAAAAAATTAAAAAATAAAAAATTTAAAAAATATAGAAATAATTAAAAAAATAAATAAAATAAAATTATATAAAATAACTCATTAAAAAAAAAATAAATAAATAAAAATAAAAATAAAAAATAAAATAGAATAAAATAAAATAAAATAAAATAATATAACGAAAAAAAAAAAAAATTAATATATAAAATGAAATGAAATGAAATAAAATAAAATAACATAAACGAGCTCCTGCAAATAATAGAAAAATTTTCCAAGGATATATGTATGCCATTTGGCCTAGACAAATGTAAAAGACTCAGTGTGGAAAGTGGCAAAGTGGTATCACGAAATTTCCGACTAACAGACGCGAAAGTATAGAGGCGTTGGACACTGATGATACATACAAATATCTAGGTATTAAGCAAGCAAGAAGAATATTATGGTACGAAGAATCGCCGACAGTTATATGCAGAGAACAAAGTGTCTTCTAAAATCTTGCCTTAACGGAAAAAATTTGTTCAAAGCTATTAAAACATTTGCGGTGCCTATACTAACATATAGTTTTGGAATATTAAAGTGGTCTGATAGGGAATTGGAAGGCGTGAAAAGAGTAGAAGTCTTTAAGTTACGTCGATACTTTTTGCAATAGAACACGACTCTTCACAAAGCAATATGCAAAGCGGCCGATAGATATACATCGTTGGATCTCAGAAACATGCAATCTGTTGAAAAAACAGATACATTACAAACCAAAAATGATTGAAAGCTGAAAACATTACATGGTTAGCATCCACAACCTGACATCGACGCTTGCGCCTTAAACTAATGGCTGTAACATGCGGACATTTACTTGGAAACTGAATGTTTGCAGTTCAAAACCAAGACATTGCAACTAGATATGCCTTACTACAAATATAAGCCTGCTGGAGTTCT
Source organism: Neoceratitis asiatica (assembly GCA_030068015.2). Lineage (NCBI taxonomy): Eukaryota > Metazoa > Arthropoda > Insecta > Diptera > Tephritidae > Neoceratitis > Neoceratitis asiatica. The sequence goes on from CM061524.1 coordinate 1,760,935, forward strand.
AGAGAATGAATAATACAAAATCTACGGGATCGCACGATACTGACGGATAGGAGCGTCCAAAATAACAGGCCAGATGTTATTATTGTCGAGAAGAAGGAAAAACGAGCTCTTCTTATCGATGTTGGTATACCCCATTCGCACAATTTTCAAGACTGCTATGGTGAAAAAGGAAGGAAATACCAGCAGCTGGCATTAGAATCGAAGCAGATGTGTCACTTGGACAAGGTTACAATTGTTCCAATCATCATCTCGTCGACAGGTGTAGTTCCGAAAATGTTGCTGAAGATGCTGGACGAGCTCCAATTAAGTGACAAGTTTTTAAGTATACAAAAAGCTGTTATATTATCAGCAAAATTAATTATTCGTTCGTTTTTAGAATAATGAAATGTAAATATCTGTACCTGATTTAGCAATAATTTTGTATATCTTGTTGTAAACAACCGATATGTGATTTGTAACCCAAAAAGGAGCAAAATAAAGTATGAAAAATAATAATAATATAAAACAAAATATAATAAAATAAAAAATAAAATAAAAAAAATTAAAATAAAATGAAATGAAATAAAATAAAATTAATTAAAATAAAAAAAATTAATAAAAATAAAAAAAATTTAAAAAAAAATATAAATAAAATTTAAAAATAAAAAATAAAAATTAAATAAAATCAAATATAATTTATTAAAATTAAAAAAATAAAATAAAATAATAATTAAAAAATAAAAAATTATAAATAAAATAAAATATAAATAAAATTAAATTAAATAAAAATATAATTCAAATGAAAAAAATTAATAAATAATAAATAAATAAATAAATAAATGAAATAAAATGAAATAAAATAACATAAAAAAACAAAAATAAAATAACATAAAATAAAATAAAATAAAATGACATAAAACAGAAAAAAAATATAAGAAAATAAATTTAATAAAATTAAAAAAAAAGTAAAATAAAAAAACGAAATAAAATAAAATAAATTAAACAAAATAAAATAAGGTGAAAAATGAAAGTGTGTGGTAAGAAAATAAAATAAAAAATGAGTATGACTGGCAAATTGTAAAAAAATGTCTTATCTCAAGTTAACTGCATTCTTCAATTCTGAATATATATTATCAATTTGTCGGCCAAAAATAAGTTTTTTCGCGAATATTTGTATAATATTAGTGACAATTGATACCTTGAAAATTTTCCATTTATCAAATTAAAATCTAACGACACGCTGATATGCTATCTGCTGAGCTCAGGTTTCCCTTTTTTCCTTTGACATGTACTATGTATCTCAGCTTCACTTCAGCCAAACTTTGTATTGCTGTCTTTTGATGTCAGGTAAACAAGCATATTAAATTTATCGGAAGAAAAAGAACCAAAAAAAAAAAAGAAAAAACCTAACAAAGTGAAAAATTATTCAAATATATTCCTAAGCAATGACAGTTAATAGTATTCCCAACTTGTTATCCAGACCCACTTACAGTCACCGCGTGATGAGTTGACAACAACGATGTTTCTATTAAGATTACATCGACAAAGTGGTAAGCGCTGATAAATAGCGAATAGCGAACAGTGAATGGTGAATAATGAAGTTGGCGGTTACAGCAGCAAACGAGACGCCTTCCTTCCACTTAACTCAAGCCACTTCCAACTGTCACTTGTGAAATTGCGCTGTTATTGTTGTTGTAACAAGTTCATTTCGTGTTTTCCTTTATTTCATCTTGAGTTGATTTCGTTTATTCAGTTTATTTATTAGATCCAATCTTCTATTTTCGTTTTCGCTTTCGCTTTCGCTTTCGCTTTCGCTTTCGTTTTTTGTTTTTGTCTTATTTTTTTTTTTTTTTTTTTTTTTTGTTGCCATCAAATCATTTGGCCGATAAATATTATATTGCTCATAAATATTTCTACCTTAGGCTCATACGCGTGCTTTTCGTTACGTAATGAAATATGGCCACAAACGACCTTGCCAATTGGTTGTTGCCAGACAGAAACAACATTTCCTGCTCTTGAGCGTCGTCAGTGTGACTGTTGTTTCTGTGTTACTGCCGCCTTCTCACTCCAAATTACGATGTTTTCATCATTCCATCAACTGTGCTCCTGTCCTCCATCCTTTCTTCTCTGTAATCTTTACGTTTCAACATGACGAGCTTAAGGAAGCGGATGAAATTTCCTTTATAGTTACATTTCAAACGGAATTTATATTTTTCTTAGCCATGCATAAAATTTTCATCTCGTTTACGATATATTTTTTTTTCTCTTGTTTAAATTTATTCATAGTTTTTTCGTTCTTTTTTCGTTTTGCTCTGGTTTCTTTCATACTTGTCTTGTCTTGTTTCATCGTTGTTAGTGTTGTTGTTGCGTTTATTTAATTTGCTGATTTGCATTTGTTGCTCATTAATGTTGTTGTTAGTTACTGTTATTCGCGCAGCACTGGCGATAGTTAGTTGTTTGCTTATGTGGTGAGTGGTTAACTGTTTCAGCGGCTCTTACAGCCGCAAATGTGTGGAGTTAACGCCATCAAAAAGGTTGACATGCAAAAGCGAATGCAACATTCGGCGTTCGTTTCTCACTCTACTTTGCTTGAATTTTTTTTATTTTATTTTAAATTTATGCATTTTCTAACGGAGTGATTAGCTATGTGTTTCTGCTATAAAATTGGATCTTTCAACTGGTTTTAAAATTATAATTACTATGTAACTACCACGGCTATGTTAAAATTGTATCAAATCAGTTGAGAAATGTTTCATAGATAAATTTTACACAACTTTTGGATCATAAAGGAAAAATGGTAAATAAGATGATTGAAGTTAGAGATTCTCCTCAGATGTTCCGTGCAACATTTGTTGTCAGTGAAACGAAATGTAAGCGAAGTGCTCGCCTTACAATTTGACAGAACATAGATTTTTATATTCAGACAAAATAAAATAAATAAAAATAAAATAAATAAGAATTTAATAACAATCAGTGAGGTTTCTGCAAATTTTTTTGCGTAATTAAAAATTTTACTTGTGAATTATTCCATTATTTCTTAGCAGTGCGTACTGTCATTCGAAAAGACCAGTGACCACTCACTCGAAAGACCACTGTCCGTGCCCTGATCCGAGCAACATCCAAAATTATAGAAATATAATTTTTCTAATTGCGGTCGCTCATCGGTAGGTAATGTCAAGCTTTGCGAGTGTATTTCTGACATGAAAGTATAGGGTTGTCCAATAAGGGTGATACGATTTCTTAAAAAAAAAAAAAAAAAGAAACACACTACAATTAAATTGTGAATATAGCATCATTCAAATGGCCTCCACGACTTCTTTTGCAGGAACAAATTCGCTGACACCAATTTTTGAGCGCTTTTTCCACTAAATCAAGTCAAGTGTGTCAGGAATAGCACCTTCAATATTGACTTTTAAAGCTTGAAGAGAGTCTGGTTTATTGCTAAACACCAATGATTTCAAATAACCCCACAAGAAGTAGTCTAATCGAGTTAAATCACAACTTCTTGGAGGCCATTCAATGTCGCAATTTCTTGAAATAATCGAATTTTCAAACCTTTATCGCAATAATTCGGTTGTTGTACGTGCTGTGTGTGACACGTAGCCCCGTCTTGTTGGAACCAGATGTTTTCACGATCAACTTCCAACCAATTGTGGGCGTAAAAAGTTGGTTATCATCGATCTATACCGCTCTCCATTCACAGTAACGGTGCTATCAGCTTCATTTCGAAAGAAGTACGGACCGATGATTCCTCCACCAGAACAAAAACCACACCAAACTGTCAATTTAGGTGAACGTAATGATTGTTCATGAATAATTTGTGGATTTTCTTCGCACCAGAATCGACAGCTTTGTTTATTTACCCCACCACTCAGATGAAAGTGAGCCTCGACGGAAAAGATGAATTTCTTAAAAAAATCGTTAACGTTTTCGAGTTGTTCCAAATTCTATTGTTCAGCAAATTCACTATGTTTATGGTGGTCCAATGGCTTCAGTTCTTGAGTGAGAACAATGTTATATGGAGGCAAGCTCAAATATTTTCTCAAAATGCGCCGGGTTGTGGTTTGAGACAGTCAGTTATTCTTGGGAACGTCTTGGGATCGACAAATTTGGGTATTCAGCAACACTTGCCTGAACGGCAGCAATAGTTTCATTACTTCGACCGGTTCTTTGTCTTATTGGCACTTGAACATTATGTAAAGAAAATGCACGCTTGAAATTTTCAACAATTCGACGAATAGCGAGCACAGGTGGACTGGATTATTACGACCATAAAATGGCAAAAGCGGACGAAAAGTTGCAATTGCAGAACGATCATTTCGATAATAATTTTGAATAAGTTGTAAACGTTTTTCTTGCGTATATCTTGCCATGATGAAATTGTAAACATAACTGAATACAATGAAAAATAAAATGACAGATCATGATATATTAAAAATTGCCAAAACGGCACTAAGAAATCATATCATCCCTATTGGAAAACCCTTTAAAAGCTCCTCAAAAAGAAATCTGTCAGCTGTTCGGAGGCGGCTTAGAATAAACTGTAGGTTCCCTTTTTTTGGAAAAGCAGCAAGACGCATTCCACAAATTGGAGCAAGAGCTCGGCCAAAAAGTGTGCTCAATTACATTATGAATTGTGAAAAATTCATAACATATTTTCTTAATGATTCATATATATACCCAGGGTTAATCTAAGTGTTATTTATCAAACTAAGCTGTTCTTCATAGGTGTAGCCATAGTAATAAAAAAAGATCACAAGGGAAATGATGTCCCGTGCGACAGTGATTCAAATTACATAGTACTAAAAAGGTAATAAATACATTGTTGCGCAAAGTTAAATCTATTTTTTTTTCAAATCTTGCTAAAAGTGACTTTTGGTCAGCAGAATATTATTTTTGTCCTTTGCAAATCTTAATATTTCTATTGTTATTAACTTAAAAACCATAAAATGACAAAACTAGATCTGCCTACTAACTACTATAGGGCCAAATTAAGGGGCATAATTAATTTTTTCCCAGAAAAGAAATAAGAAATATATAAAGAATAAAGAAATATTTTAGTTTAGTTTTTTATTTTCAGTACCAAACCGTGGCATGTCCTTTCGGACTTGACTACCATTCGCCTGGGCATTTTTTATAAGTTTTTTGTATCTTGTTTTTTTAATCATTTCAAATACTCAGATGGCTTTACAAATTTAAAAAATTAAGCTCCTAAAATTTGTAAAGAGTAGAAATGTTAAAAAGAAATAACATTTTTACTAATTAACTTTCTCCTCTGAAGTCCTCGTTAGTTTTCCCACTTTACATCAGTCAAAGTCTTTTTCCTTTATTTAATGTCACTTCGCATTCATGACTAATTTGCTTATCTGTCTTATCTCTCATTCGTGCTTTTGCTATAACTGCGCCACTAAGATTACCTTTGTGATCATCGTGACAACTTCGCTGACCTTTTGTCTCTTCCAACGAAGCTACCAAAAGCGAACATGAGTACAAAGTACCGTCATTTTGGCAAAAAAAAAAAGGAATTTATATAAAGAAAATTTTATTTTTTAAGTAAATAAATATAAAATAAAGTAAAGGCTTTTGGTATTTTAAAACCCAGTGATGTTAGGTCTGCAAGTTCATTTTCGTAATAGTTCGTACTTTAAATAAACAGTTAGCTGGCTAAATACTCAAAGCAGCTGCAATTCGCTTTGCGAGTTGAATTTAGGAAATTGAAAATTTACTTGCAAATATTTTTTTTTTACATAGATGTAGAGGTGTGATCTTTGCTAACTGTAATTTGCGTTGAAATACTTTTTCCAGTTCGCAATGTTGAAGTTGACAGCGAAGTGTAAAACAAAACAAAGCGCGAAGAAGAATTATTATTTATTTGGATGATACAGAAGTCAGAGGGTACAAAAGTAGTTTATCTTTAAATTGCTTTTCTGCTTGCCAGAAAACAGAAAGAAGAAAAATAAATTGTGTCATTGTGCGCGCAACAAACACAAATATTACCGTTAATCTTCGTGCGAACCACTCTATTCATAGTCATATTTACCTCGCCGCCTCCAACTAACCTGTCGCTCTTTTTCGTCGCTCTCACTTGTTGACAATTTGTCCTGACTTGCAGCCCTTTCAGGCATTGCGGTCAGCGGTCACTGGGTTGGTGAGATTTCGCTTAACAACAACAATTTTTTTTCTTTTTTTTTTTTTTGCACTACTCTACACTCTACACTCTTGATTTAGATAACTTTTATTTTTAATTTTAATTATTTGCCCGCAGCTTCTGCCATTTAACACTCGCCACTCGCCACTCCTCACTCCTCACTCGCCATTCGCCGGTGCTAATTCGACCTCATGCTGGGCTAAATAATTACCACTGCGGCACACATTTAAAACTATGCCGAGTCGGTGGTGGTTGTCGTGTTTGTTGCTTCCGGCGGTGAGCTATTTTAGGTCTGTTAATTGCTTGTATTTCTAAGGCGGGGTGGGAGAGCTAACGGTGAGCGGTGGTGAATAGCGAATTGTGGACGGTGTGGATTAGTGAAACTACTCGTAAAGTGCTTGGCAAACTATTTTCGCTGATTTCGTTTGTTGTTGTTGTTGTTGTTTTAACTTTTATTGTGGTTGTAATTATGCTGGAGTTTATTTATAATTATGATAATGCACTCAACTGGCGGCTTGCAAATGAATTCTTAGTGTAGTGATAGACATAAACTATTTAAAGTTGGTTATTACAACAACAACAACAAAAATTAAAACTAGAAGTGCTTTCTTCGGCCATGCCGAAATCGTGATACCTTTCATGAGTACGCGTATATAAAGTTTATAGCAAAAGGCAAAATTCGAATACGATGATTTATCAGTATTTACTTGAATTTCAAAAATAAAAAAGTTTCACGCTCTTAGAAGCTTTTTTGAAACAGTTTTGATTATAATTTCTATATCTGAACAAATCGGTTATACGAGGGCTATAAGATATAGCAGACCATTATGGCCGGTTCCGACGAATTTTCAATACAATACAAAAATACACTCGCAAACAAAGTTGCATTCTAATATCTCAAAAACTGAGCGACTAGTTTGCGCTCAAACAGACGAATGGACAAACAGAGAGACTAATATGGCTAAATCAATTTCGTTCTGAAGCGGTCGGTATAAAAACAGAAAAAAATTGGTCAAATTTTGATAAAAGTATTATGAGAAATCTTATCGTCCTTAAAAGTGTGTTAAAACCAGTTTTAAGAATATCAAAGACTAGGCAGGCAAGGGAATAAATAGTTTTTTTTTTGAGTGAATTTTTTGAATTTTCAATTTGCCATTTCTACATTTCACCACAATAATTTTTGTCGTGAACCAAAATGTTAAAGCTTTAATAAAGCTTTTTTTAATTTAAAACCTTTGCCATTCAAGCGGATTAACGAATTAAGCTGAATAATATCAAAATCGAAATTTATCCCCTTTTAAACAATTTGCATGTTCCATTTCAAAACTTTTTCTAGTTAAGATCAAAGCCACCCTTAAATCCATAGACGATTGTGTTTGAAACTTTACAGACATAAATTAAATAAGTTTTATTAAACTTGGAGCAAAAAAATGGCACAGAGCTGAATCTTCTCACTTTTCTTCTAAATTTTTTTATCTTTATTAAAGCTTAATAAAGTGGTTGTGAAGTCTTTTTGCTATTTTTAATTGCTTTAATACCCTGGAGAGCTGTTTATATGTTCATGTATATTAGGGTGTTTCTAAAAGATATACTTTTCCCACTTTGTAAGTACTCTGTGGTTAGTTTTAATGTAAAGTTTTGAATGTCAATTTTTTCAATTACAATTTTAGAATTTTTTCCTGAACACAGTCGCTTCTGACGAGAAATGGGGATGACATTATAACATGAAAACTACAACTTCTTAGAAAAAGCCATCTGCACTAAGCAATTTCTTTAGAAACACCCTAGTACATACTTATGTATGCAATGTGTATTTATGTTTACAGTTTTTGTTCATTTACGTCAATGCTAACCCAAAAATAGTCGAATTAATACAAATTGATGTTTCCACTGTGGTGAATGAGCCGTTAAATTGCTTTAAAGCTTACAATAATACCGTATTTTTCAAGCTCAAGTGCTTTGTTTTGTAACGGAAACTAGTCTCCAAAAAGAAAAAAGTGGGAGTAAATATTCAAATGAGAATATAAATATTAATGAGACGTTTATATATGTAAATACATATTAAGTAAATTGAAATGTCAATTTTTTGCCTTAAGTTGCGCTGGTAAGAAATACGCGCATATATGTATACGAGTATGTTATTAAAAAAAACTACATACTTTATTAAAGAATAATCATCATTTTAAATTATTTTATTAAATTTAAATTTTTTTATTTTAAGTTGTTTTTTTTATTTTGATTTAAATTATTTACTTTTTTTTTATAACATTTTATTTAATGTAATATATTTTTGATTTAGTATATTTTAAATTAATTTTATTATTTTTTATTTTATTAATTTAATTTAACTTAATTTCATAGTTATTTACTTTTTGGTTTTTAATTTTATCTTATTCAATTCACTTTAACTTAATTTAATTGTTTTTTTTTTTAATTTAATTTGAAATTATTTTATTTTATTTTCTTTTGTTTTATTTTATTTTGTCTTATTTTATTTTATTTTATTTTATTTTATTTTATTTTGTTTTATTTTATTTTATTTTTTTCATTTTATTTCATTTTATTTTATTTTAATTTTATTTTATTTTATTTTATTTTATTTAATTTTTATTTTATTTAAAATAATTTAACTTAATATTAATTTACTTCAATTTGTTTTATTCTAATTTTAATTTTTATTTATTTTACTTGATTTAATTTAATTTAATTTAATTTAATTTAATTTTATTTTATTTATTTTTTTTATCTCATTTATTTATTTATTTTTTTCATTTTATTTAAAATAATTTAGCTTAATATTAATTTACTTCAATTTTTTAATTTAATTTTTATTTAATTTAATTTAATTTAATATAATTTGATTTATTTTATTTTATTTTAATTTATTTTATTTTTTAGTTTTTTTGTTTTATTTTAAATAAAATAATTTTATTTTATTACATTTAATATTAATTTTTAATTTTTTTTTCTTAATATTTTTAATTTTTTTAATTATTATTTATTTTTTAATTTAATTTTATTTTATTTTATTCTGTTTTATTTTGTTCGTTTCTTTTTTGTTTTATTTTATTTTAATTTATTTTATTTTTAAATTTTGCTTTGTTTTATTTTTTATAAACAAAATAATTTTATTTTATTATATTTTATTTATTTTTAATTTATTTTATTTTATTTTAATTTATTTTATTTTATATTATCTTATTTTATTATTGTTTATTTCATTTTATTATTATTTGAATTTTTTATTTAATTTTATTTAATATAATTTAATTTTACTTTTTTTAATTTTTTTTTAATTTCTTTTAAATATTCTATTTATTTTTTATTTAATTTAGTTAAATTAATTTGATATAATTCCTTTTATTTCAATTTTTATATATTATTTTCATTTAAGATTTTTTATGGCCTTGAAAAATTGTGCACCAAATTCGATTACTACGCTTTTAGCTCCGCTTAAATGCTGCACTTAAGCCAAAGAAGACTGAATTCGATTAAAATATCCACTTTTTAGCGCACTGCTGTTTGAAGGCGAAAAATAATGAGCAATGAGCAAGAGGGAAAAAACATTTTTGCCGCTTATAATCAAGCTTTTTATGTATTTTAATGAATATTTAGCTCTTGCGTATTGCTATGGGATCTTTTGAAGATTTCAAAATTTGGGTTTTAAATAAATTAACGGCTTATTTTAGTTTTCAACTTTGAAAATTTCCAATTATGTAACTTCAAATAATTTTGTAAGGTTATTAGTTTGCATTTTGCTCTACACACAAATATATGAACACGTACATACCTATGCACCTACATATATATATACAAAATAACAATGACAAGTTCATTTAAGCGAGTCGCATCAATTTAAATTCAAAACGAGTACTGGTCTTCAATAAATAAGTATTTTTATACACAAGTATCCACATATACACATACATATGTATTCCAGTATGACCAGTAAAATGCCTTGAGCACACTCGTATTTACCGTTAGATAAACGCAAGCAAGTTTGATTTCCTAATCTATATATATACATATATATATGTTGGTTTTGGCACTTCTAATTGCACAAAATCCAAAATCCCAAAAGAAATCGAAACGAACAGCAAATGGTAAAGCCACTCACTCAGCTGATAAATGCTTACACTAAGAGACCAACACACACACAAAAAATATTTTCTAACACACGACATACATTTTAACTAGAAATTTCAACGCTGAAGTGCACTCTTCAGAAATAGAACAGAATGGAAAAATTCATGTTGACAGTTTTGGAAAACGAAATTGGTTTTAGGCCAGGCCTCACTGAATGGTAGTATTAACTGGGTAAATGGAACGAGTTTGTTGAATCTTAATTTGTGCGGGCGTACAATACAACAATACACGCATACATACATACATACATAGAAGTACATACATACATACAAGTACGGGCATATTCTAAGCTTGTAGAGCACGGTTGGGTAAAGCTTTTAAAGTTTAACTCAGCTAATCGGCCTAAGAAGCCTAGAAAGTGAAATTTTATTGAAAAGAGCAGGTTTTGGAAACATTTTTTTGGTTTTTATTTTTATGTCATTTTTATGTCACGTTGAATTCTGAATTGAATTGAAATCAACAGTAAATATACTTACTGATGAGTTTGAATTGTTGTTGCTTTCGGTATCCTGCGGCCGTAAATCCCTTCGGTGGTTATAAGCGCGCATTTTATATATGTATAAATAAATGTGTGTGTGTGTGTGTATTATACAGATTTGTATATTCATGCACATTGAAAATGTACATTTTTGCTATTGCAAATCCCCCATGAAAATCATGGCTGAAAGCATTCCGCGGTTTGACTTGTTTCCCCTCAATTGTTTGCATTCAAATTTCTTGTTTATTTTTATTTTTTACTTGTTGGAAACCCTCATTTGAAAAATTAAAAGATTTTTGTACATGTTTTTGAATATTAAAATTTACGCTTAACAATATGAAATACAATCATAAACGTTTTAACAATATGGCAATGTGGTTAGACGGCAGTGGTGTTTTGACAATGAAAAGTGATTCAAGCTTTTCTTTGTTAAAAAAACTATTCCAAATTACTGAACAAATGATTTTTACTATAAAATTTTCATTATTGTGACATTTTTTTATATGTATTTCAATATATTAATATAAATTTATACGTATGCACATACATACCAGAGCTCAAGACTCTGCTCAAACATTTTCGAGCAGTGCGATCATTCGCACACTCGCGCATATCTCATTACTTGAAAATTCAGCAGCCCGAGTACCAGAATTTCGAGTATTTTCACAAAAACTCTTACCTTTTTCTCAGAACTATTTTTTTTTTGATAGTTTTAAATTTATTTATGCTAAGTGAAAAAATCACCAAAGAAATTTTTACAAACAAAATTGAAAATGTTTTATTCTGGTGAGCAGTTGAGCAACGAGCGAGTATCGAGCGAGAATCGAACTGCTCACATTGCTCGATACACAGGTATCTAGCGCTCTAATACATACATACATACATACTGAATATCAGTTGTGATCAAAATATTATTTTTCGAGTCAAATTTTTTGTATATTATTCAAACAAACAAAATTTTTTTTTTGAATTCGAAGGAAAACACCTAGGAATCTTTCATTTTCACTAAGAATTCTCTTTCCATACTCGTTTTAGCTGTATTATTGATAATTCAAACTCCATATTCGCATTTAAATGACGAATAAGTAGTGATTTTTCTCAACCTTAGACTCTGAAGGTTTTTAATCTCTTATAATCGTCTAGAATCTCTACAGAAAAGTTTTATTCACTTCGCTTCACATTACATTAGTGTGACAGAACCGATACCTTCGTACTTTCCTCAATGACACTTCATAACGAAAGAAGTATGTAAGTACGAGAAGGAGGAGGGATAGATCCATCAAAATTTATACAGATTGCATCTAAATAACGAGCTGAGTTTACTTAGATATAGCTTCAACCTGTTCTGGTCTCCCAGTTTTTGTGTATTTTTGTAACATATTGCCCATTTATCGGAACCGGGCAGATCAGACAACTATACCTGAAGAAATCGATTCGATTACTGAATTTGATTTTTCCTAAGCTAAATTTAAAGTTTTTAATAAGGATTTAACAAAATTATTATGGCATAGATAATGTGAAAATATTGATCAAAGTGTTACTATATTCAACGTATTTGAAAAATTTATTCCGAAATGCATTTGTGTTTATAAAGAACGCACTCAACCGTGGTGCACTAATGAACTGAGCATTTTGAAAAATAAAAAAACCGACATTTTAAGCTTTAAAAAAGACACAATTTTGCGATGGAACGCTTTATTATAATGTAATTTAATAACAAATTCTAAATCATTTCATGGTTAGGTAAATTCTAAACGCAAGGTAGCTGGATTTGCTGCTACTATGACGCCCAAAAATAACATTTCTTGTGATAGTCAGACAATTTCCAATTTCTTTGCAAATTTTTTTTTAAATCTAATCATCCTCCTTGTATTCACGTAAACTCATATTACCCTTACAAATTATGTCCACGTAACTTAGTTCATGCACCTACAATATCTTTTTGCGTTGTATTTCTCAATATAAATTACTTAAGGGGTTAGGCCGCTCAGGAGGGCCACAAAATAGGGCTTTTTGCGATATTTTTTTTCGTGAAAACTATTAAATAAATCTGATTTTTGACAAAAGGCATTTATTATACATATAATTAACTGCTTATAACTATGTTTTAAGAGATATTAATTTAAAAATGGCGGCTATACAGCATTCTCCCTAGAATGTCTCCATTTTTCCTTGAACCACGGCCGTACATACAACTCCTGTAATTTTTTTATTTTAATAAGTTGTTGAACGGTTTCCACTTGTAAATAGCAATAGCCACAGAGGTACGTAGTATATCTGCAATATATGCATTTTTCACAAAATGTCGGATCTCTAATGCAAAAAGTAGCAATTTGGCCTCAAAAATTTTTCGAAGTTTGTTAAACAAAACCAATCCAAAATAAAAAAAATCCTACGCACTTCTGTAGATAATGTATTTCTGAAGATGTCAAAATTTCAAGTGAATCGGTTGTAAATTTTTCGAGTTATGTTTCCAGCCAATTTGAAGAAAGCAGTTTTGAGATAAACGCATTTAAAGTTTTGAAAAGGCTTCCTGCCGACTGGACGGCGTTCAACTAGAGAACGAGAATGAGGCAATTAGAAATTTTTATTTGTCATAATCTTTCGGGATAACATTTTTGAGGCCATAATGTATCATTTGAAAAAAAAAATCAATTTTCCGAAAGTTCTAGAGTGAGGGGTAACCCTTAAAAAAGTGATGCACATATGGTCCTGATTAAATATCTTCTTATTTCCTTGCAAATTTGCTGAGTATATTTTCAAACCCTTGACTCATTTATTCAATTTTTCACTTAAAGAGATAATTTTTCTATCTCTATGGAAAGAATATTTTACAATACCCCTTCATAAAAATGGAAATAGATATTTTATAGAAAATTACCGAGGTATAACTCTCTGCAACTCCTAAATCATTTGAATAACTTATCACTGATCATTTGACTCGTTCAATCTCCTCCAATAAATCAAATTTCCACACTTCTACAAATGCAGGTATCTTGCTACAAACAGACATAAATAGCATAGTTGAATGGTGTAAAATAAATCGGATGCCCCTAAATCTTAATAAATTCAAAGTTATGCGCTTCTTCTGAAGAACTATACAAACAGCTACTAACACAATAAATAACCTTAGTTTGGAACTTGTTCATCGTTTTGTTGACCTGGGTATCACTATGGACTTTAAATTGAACTATACACATCACATTGGTGTGATAGTCAACCAAAAGGCCTCTTGGTTTTCGTAAAACAGTAGTAAAAGGGGTTCAATGATCCTTATGTTACTAAAACTTTGTATATAACACTGGGAAGGCCTATTCCGGAATACGGCTCGGTAATTCGGAACCCGAGGCATCAAATATACTCTGATAGAACAGGGCGTATTCAAAAAACAATTCCTCCTACTGGCCTTGAGAAATGCTTTGCATTGAGACTCTCAATATAGGCTTCCTCCCTATACCGGTCGCCAGAAACTTATTAACCTCCCCATTTGCTTGGTATAATTTTCATGATTACAATAATAACAGGCTCAATTTTTAGTCCCTTATTTTCTCTGAAATCAAATTGAATGTTCCGTTCAGAATGTCTAGACATTTTTGGTCTTTCTTTCTTGTTTTTCCTGCTCATCGTGACTAGCTATCAATGAAAAAAAAAAAACAAGTTCCGTAAGTCATGTGGACTGCGGATGGGCGGGAGGCGGGTAAGACATTGCGAATAATATTAATAATATCACATAGCCCCCAATATAACCGATATGTTCAGATTTGAGATTTTGGGCAAAAAAAAAAAAAAAAAAAAAAATCCACCAAAAAATTCTAAGTGCGTGAAATTTCGTATTCTACACAAGTAATTTATTTGAAATAAATGTTGACACTGAAAATCATCAATTCATTAGGTTCATAAAAGGTAAAAATACTTCGGCGTAGCGGAAGGCAAGACTTCTTGTTTTCTATTATTTTCTTGCTTGATTTAATATTTACATATTTGGTCTAGAAGCCTTCGAGATAGGATCAGTCTTACCAACAGGTGCTATCTTGTGTAGGCAACTGAAAATAAATTTCAAACAAAAATCAAACTTTTCAAGTCGCTTATAATACTCATTCTGCTGTAGAGCATCATCAGATAATGGGTTTTTTTTTATCTCGATGAAGCTCTCAAGCGAAGTTAGCTGCGCTTGAGTGTCTAATTTAATTTTCCAATTTTATTGCCATCAATCTATTTAATTTACACATAATGAATAAAACAGAATTTTAATTATTTAATTTTCCATTTTTTTCTATCATTATTTAACCTTTATGAAGGACAAATTTAATTAATATCTTCCCCATTGCCGATGTCAAATACTTGATTGTAAAAAGTGACGAGAAATTACATGAAAAATAATTGCTCTGGTTGGACACTATTTTCCAATCAAAAAAAAAAAAAAAAAAAAAAAAAAAAAATTTCAAAAAATTAGCAATATTAAATAATGAGCGAATAAATAGATTTGCTCGCAAAAAAAATGTTAATAACAGTTATTATACCAACTGTAAAGAGCAAACACGAATATCCAACTGTAACAACAAAAGTCAGCGGGGCCGATCAAGGTCACCAATATTATTCAACGAAATCAAGTCAAATGACAAAATTGCTTGTTTAAATGACATAAATAATCGAGTGGGAATAAAAGCAAAAACCTTTTGAATTTTACAAAAAATGTCGCACACACAACAGCTATGGACTATTATAATAGAAATTGTTAACACACACACACACATACTTGTTAAAAAAATTATAATTAATGCAAAATTATACATACGATGAGTTGAGCGACGAATAAAAATGCAAATAAGCAACCAATTCAATAAAAATACTTTTTTTTTTGCAACTTCTTGCTGCAAAATATGGCTCGAAAGCGTGTGTATTCATGGCTGACGCTCAGCTATGCCTTTGAGCGTGTTTAAGCAGGCATTGGATAGACGCGTAAAGTGTAGACGGGACACACAAGGTGGCTCCTCAGCTTGGAATGACAAACAAGGTGTTTGCTCAAAAGAACTTTAAAAATTAAAAACAAAATCTCTTAGATTAGGATATTTAAATTTAATTATTTTTGTATTAATTTCACGAATATGCCATTCACTACTCCATTGTAGAGTAAACTTTGCCCAAGTTTCCTTTAAATTCAATTCCACCGTTATTAGAATTTTTTTATAGGGTTTTCCAATAAGAGTGATATGACTTCTTAAAAAAAAACACACTAATTGTTAGGGAAATTTAAATGTTTTCGTGGTTATAAGTAAATGAGCTTTATTCACAGGCCTATTTTGTTAGATTTTTTTTGTTTTTTGAATTGAATATTTTGTTATACAACAAAGAAAAATTGGTAGAAGTGACAGCTGTTTCGGTGATCACCACATCTCCTCATCATACTTCTTTTACCATGGATCGAACCGACGGATTTTGGCATCACAGGCGAGTGCTCTAACAACTGAGCCAACGTCTGCCATGTAATCTGTTGTTGCGTTACTAAATTTTTTACTAACCGACAACTATTAAGTGCACTAATATTCAGCCGCTATTTTTACTTAATGTTTTTTATTTAAAGTGAAGTACAATCGATACCATTGAGTTCTGAATATAACATCATTCAAATGGACTCCACGACTTCTTTTGCAGGAACGAATTCGATGAACCCAATTTTTGAACACTTTTTCCACTAAATCTAGTCGTATGTAATGGATAGCACGTGCAATATTGACCTTTAAAGCTTGAAAAGAGTCTGGTTTATTGCTAAAGACCAATGACTTCAAATAGCCCCACAAGAAGTAGTCTAATGGTGTTAAATCACAACTTCTTGGAGGCCATTCAATGTCACAATTTCTTGAAATAACCGAATCTCCAAGCCTTTATCGCAATAATTCGGTTGTTGCACGTACTATGTGACACGTAGTCCCGTTTTGTTGGAACCAGATGTTGTGAAGATCAACTTCTTCTTCCAATTGTGGCCATAAAATGTTGGTTATCATCGATCTATGCCGCTCTCCATTGACAGTAACGATGCTACCAGCTTCATTTTGAAAGAAGTACGGACCGATGATTCCTTCCACCAGACCAAAAACCACACCAAACTGACAATTTAGATGAATGTAATGGTTGTTCATGAATAATTTTTGGATTTTCTTCGCACCAGAATCGACAATTTTGTTTATTTATTGCACCACTCAGATGAAAGTGAGCCTTAAAAAAATCGTTCTCGTTTTCAATTTGCTCCAAGTCAAAATCAGCAAATTCACGACGTTTATGATGGTCCATGGATGAAATTGTAAATAAACATTACTGAATACAATAGGGGAATATATGACAGATCATGAGATATTAAAAATGGCCAAAACGACACTTAGAAATTATTTCATCCCTATTGGAAAACCCTTTGTATTTATTTATTTATTCGATTATAAATTTTTTAAATACTTGCAAATCAGCCAGGAGAGCAAACAATACCTGTTTTCGTAAACAAAACAGTTTATTACAATAACATATGCAAGCTCTCTCTATCACACACACACACACACACACACATGTCTCTATGCAACACTTGGCGATGAGCATTTTTTATACACCTGTTTTGTCTGAATTTTGAAATTAAAAATAGCCCAATAATTTTTTTCACCAAAACAATAAAAACAACAATACGGCAAAGTTTTTTTTTAACAAAATGTAAATAAAAGCATCAGCTGCTGCTGCCCAAAACGAGCGTAAAAAGTTGTGTAATAATGACCGAATGTTGTCATCAAAGCGCATACATCGACGAGCGCATAGGAATGTTAATATGTAAGAAGGTCCTAACTCCATTTTTTTGAAATTTTTTTTTTTTTTTTTTAGAAGTTTTATTAGAAACTCAAAGGATGAGTTTCTCATTGAAATAAATGAAAATGTTTTTTTTTTTGTTTAGAATTGTTCAAAAGTCTCTCTAAGATACTACGATAGATAGAAATTTCATTGAAAATTTTTCAAAATTTATATATCAGAGATTATTCGCATATTTTTCTTCTGATACTCATTGTTTTTTAAATTTATTTTGAATTCAATTTTCAAATAGTTGGCAGCCCTTAAATATTCTTTTTTTGGTGTAAGCCTTATTAATTTTAATAGAAAAAATTTAACTGGTGGCAACTCAAATATGACATTTCTGTTATTTCTTCTCTTTTTCTCAAAAAATTATGATTTAAGCGCTTTTTTCTTTTAATTAACGAGAGTACATATGAACAATAGTTGAATATGAAAAACAATTTTTTGTGAAATTGCTCTCCGTTGGCATTGATTTGATGGTATGATTTTCATTTTGCCGCCGCTGCTGCTATCTGTCACCATTGTCACTGTTGGCTTTGTTGTGTCAGCTCAGAATCACCGGCTGTCTGCCCTTCGATCCCTAGACCAGTGAGTTCGAGTTGTCGTCTGTGCGCACGCATGAGACTTAATTGATCCACAAATGAGCACAAATGTAATTAATTTAACCGTTATTATATGGCACTCCGCCCCACACGGTGTCATCTGCATTAAATGCTGATTTGCTTTTTAATTTTGTTGTTGTTTTTGTTTTATATTATCTATATATTTTGTTATTAAAGTTCTCCGTTGCACATTCGAACAGAAAAAGTGCTTACAATAGCATCGCTGTTGTCATAGTCACGAGCGAATGTAAACCAAATCAATTCAATTCAATGCAAATCTGAGCGACCAGTCGACAGGATGAACGAATATTCGAGTCGCGTCACGTCAGCTCGGTTATCTAGTCATGTGTCGGCTTTGTAGCATTTCTTTGCATGCCAGCCGCCGCCACATTCAGCAATTAAAAATCATTTTGCTTTTATTTCCTACCAATTTCACAGTCATTGCCACATGAGGCACATGAGGCAATTAGACATGACATAACACGGCCATGGAGGGACGATCAACTCGATTATTGCGTTATATTTTTTGTTATTGAATTGAAGCAGCGATTAATCCAATTTCCAATGGGTTAAGCTGAACATTCAAATATGGAAATATTGAGTCTTCATGCAGTGTGAAGCTCGCTTTTATGGGAATTATCAGTGATTGGGTCCTAACAAAAGGGAAAAGAACAGAAGCAGTGGAATAATAGTAAAACGGGGGAGGATAAAGGTGACTTTTTAGCTTGGGAGAAGACATATATTTGAATGAAATATCGTTGAGGCTCCATGATTTGCGACGCTAGACCACTCTTCACGCCATGCAGCCGATTTTAGTCTCAGCGTCGCAAATGCGGGAAAATTCATAAGAAAGTGCACAGATGATTAAATCTCTTCTTCCAAACAACTACGACTGTTGAGATCCGCGAAAATGTCAAGGCCTACCGCGTGAGTTCCCATCGGACAATGCGCAGTGATAAATATATCGTAACCAAGTGTGTTAAGGTGCTAGCTCACCACTGACTGAATTGATCCAGATCCATCTGTCCAGAAGCAGTTTGCACGTTGGCAGAGGAGCTATGATCTGGTACCCATATGACGCTAATTCTGAAATAAGTCAATGTCACAGACAATGATTCACAGTTTTGGAGTTCGCGATACGTGAGCCCAAGGCCGACTATCTATCTGAGCAAATGTTGCCTTGTCTTCCAGAACCAACTCGGAAAACTGTAATTATAATAAATGGATAACTGAGAGCCTATAAATCAGCAAAGCTTTAGATAACGATATTGAAAGAGTTTGAGTTTGGGTGGACGAGCATCTCAAGCGAAATCTACTCGATTTATATGCGATAAGCGACAAATATCGATATATTTCTATATATTTGCGCTTATAACGGGTGATCCATTTCGAGGTTCCCTACTTATTTAAAGAAAAAACAGAGAAAATTCAAATTTAATGGTGAATGTCATTCGAAATCATCCAATTTTCAATGACTTGTAACTGGCGAATGACAAGCGTAATGTGTTGCTCCAAGGCCTCAATCGAAGGGCGATTGCCCGCATAGACTTTAGACTATACACATTCCCACAGGAAAAGTCAAACGGTGTGATATCGCACGATCTTGGTGGCCAATCGACCCGTTCAAAGTGTGAAATTATCTTCTCACCGAAGTGTTCTCTCAATAACTCCATTGATTGATGCGATGTGTGTGAAGTGACGCCATTTTGTTGAAATCAAATGTCGCGGAGATCACGAGCTTCAATTTCAGGCATCAAATAGTCGGTTAGCATGGCGCAATAACGGTCGCCATTCACGGTTACGTTCCCACTGGCATCGTTTTTGAAGATATATGGACCGATGATTCCACGGACCACAAACCACACCAAACCTTTGTTTTTTCTGGATGAAATAACAGCTCTTGAATTTCTTAAGGTTGCTCTTCGTCACAAATGCGGCAATTTTGTTTGTTTACATAACCATTGAGCCACAAATGGGCCTTATCGCTGAACAAAATTTCGCTCGAAAACGTCGGATCTTCTTGGAACTTTTCAAAAGTTGTTCTGGCGTAAGTCTAAAGAAAATGCCTTTGAAAAAAGTACCTCTACTTGAATCATCCTTTATAAGCTCCGCCTCGGTACATATACATGAGCATTCCAGCGAATGATGATCTAATTTGTATCGAAATATCTTTATTCTTTATGAAGCTCAGGCGCAGCGTCGCATCAATTGAGAATAAGGCAAAGCAAAAAACTGATTTTTTTTCAATAAAAAGAGCACAATAAATTGTTTCATTGTCAAAAAAAGGCGGTCACAGCTGTTTAATTCACTTATACATATACACATATATACATATCCACAAACGCAGTGACTCAATGGCAAATGAAAAGCAACAACTGAAAACTGAAGCTACGCAAAACAGTGGTTTCCCTGAAACCAAAAAGAAGAAGAAGAAGAAATTCTGAAATTACACGCCTACCACACTAACCCTCTTCACCCCCCTGCGCCGAATAACTCATAGTATCAATAACAAGTGAAGGCGTTTGCTGCGTAGGAAAGCCTAATTGTTACAATTGTATTAAATAGTAGATAAATGGGCACACACACACATGTGTTTGTATGTATGTATCTATGTATGTTTTAGGTCTTGTTAATTGTATGCACATAAAGTTGCACGTAATTTGCTATCAATTGACGCCAAAGTATGAACAACTGAAGGCCGCAGGCTAAGCCGTGTAGCGTAGCGTGTAGTTGGGGCTGTGGTGGGCTGCTCAGGCATTCGCGATCCACATTTGTAATTACGATATGTATGTGCATATATAAATAATGTGGCAGCAACGCTAATGAGTGACAAATGAAAAAAAATCAAAATTTTTTTTATTATTTGTGTGACTGTTATTGATGCCAAACCGCAATCATTTGATTGTTGCTGTTGTTATTATTGTTTTTGCTATACATTATTTTCATCTTGCTTTTCATTTTGAATTTTTTGAGAATTTTTTTTTACATTTTCAATTTTTTTTTGCTTTTGCTTGTCTTTAGTTCGCTTTTTTTGTTGTATTTTTTATGTTTTTTGTTTTGGTTTTTATTCTTTTGTCAGTTTGTTTGTTTTGTAATTAGCAAATGATACATTACAACTGACACACTCAGTCACCACAATTAAAACACACACACACACATACGCGCACACACATTCATACAAAAATAAGTTCATTTTGCGTCTGTTCATTAGTTTGTGGCAAAATCTACTACAATATAAGTGTATGTATATATGGATGTGTATGTATATGCATGTATGTGCACTCGCATATATTCTAATATTTCTTCAAACCAAAAAATGACATCTGAATCCACTGCCAACATTAATTAATTCTCATGTTTGGCACTACACGCCCCGGCTCTGTGCCGCCCTCTAATTGTGCTAAAGTCACCAAAACCAAAATTAATAATCACGCAAATGAGTAGATATGTATGCTATACTTGTAATATATCTATACGTGTGCGTGCACATAGCATATACATATGCATGTACATACATATGTGTGTGTGTCTGTTTGTGCCACATAATTTACGGGTTTGTCAGCATGGAAGCCATGATTTAAATGCTGCTTGCTTGGCTTAATTGAAATTTGGTATTAATGATTTGAAGTTTCTATGAAAAAGATGCTTTTTTTTGCTCGCTTCGCCGAATAATTTTAATTACGAATGCGCTTGTTAGCGTCCATTTCAGTTTAATTATTGTACAATTGATTGCGGCGGCGACAGCGTAGGTCACACATTGGAAAAAAATCATTGAAAATTCTTCCTTAATTTTTTTTTAATTAAATGTTATGCGTCAAAAGCTCTTAACTACTTTTTTCAAAACCGTATATAAATTTTGAAATTTAGCTAAGCCAATATATTTTTTATTTAACTCATAATTAATTTTGAAAAATTAGAAATCACGAAATCGCTTGAGTCTTAGGCACGCGTAAACAAGGCAAACAAGAAAAAAAGCGTCAAGATGACACCGTAGCATCAGCGAGATGGAACTGACTGGGTTTTGATTTGCCTGCATGTATACCAAACGGATATTAAGCACATCCGACCTATGTGACTTAGAGAGTGTGAAGATTTTTCTATATTCCGCATGTCAGAAAATTCTTGCGATCGCGGTATTTGCACAACGTACGCCATGCTGATTGAGTTCCAAATAAGGGTAGTTCTCAAGTTGATAAACGTGTTCCCACGCGTTCCCTACACAGTGACATTGCCTTGTTAGATTATGCTCATCAGCTTTGCAATTACCGGCAAGTGCGCTGTGACCAAGAGGCGAACACTGGCTCGACTCTATAGAAGGGCACTCTTTAACTAGACTTAAGCGTGCCATAAGATCATTTAAAGGCAGTATACTGGCCTGACAGAGTAAATGCTAACACATCAGAGCAGTAGACCTATCGTTTCCGTGTTTTCTTACATTTCTGCCTGGTAAAAAAAGTCTTAACCCAAACCCTATTGCGAAATTCTAATGAAAAAATTCGGAAAACCCATCCACCCGTCCACATAACCACAATCAATCAGTGAAAAAATTCACTACCCCCTCCCCCACGGTAAGGCACTGCGGCCAACCCAGTCCCCTCTCGAGTGAAAGTCCATGAGAGACACTTTATGTTACAGCTGACTGATTTAGATTCCACATCTTACATTCTGTCAGTGATAAAAAAGTTCAAATACTTCTTAAAAAATAAAGTATAGAGAGCTTTTGTACAAAAAATAAAGTAATTTTTACGAAGACGAACTTTTTCCTAATAGTACGGTCAAATTAGACCAAAGAAATAGGAGTAAAGCTGCCTGAATTCCCACCAAACTGAAAATCGGTAAGATTGCTTAAAATACAATTAAAAATAAAATTTGAAAGCTCCTTTTGAAATTTTATTCGAGGTCAAAGGTCGAAAAAATAAGATCTTCACGAAAAATAAGATCTTCAGCAAAACGGTACGTTTCAGAATAAAAATACCTCAAAAAAAAAAAATTGTAGATCATAAAATGATCTACAAAAAATATTTTTTTCTACGAGCCACTGTTTTTGAGATATAACGATTCAAAAAGTCCACTGTTCAATTATATGCGTGGCTAGGGTCTTATAACCAGCTATAATAAATGAAATACCGTTAGTGTTGGACATCAGTCGATAGTGAAAACACGTGTTTATCCTAACCTATGTCATGCTGTACTGAGTTTTCTAACAAAAATGTCCGAATATTGTTTTACTTGTGCTAAAATTTTAACTGAAAGTGAAGTTGTCACTGTTGAACGTGGTATGAAGACATTAATTAACAACGCAAGTATCGAAAGAGGAGATGAATTTTCGGAATATGTTAAAAATAAGAAATCTGCGACAATACGTGAAAATTGTCGTAAAAACTATATACTCGAAAGTCTTCTATTGCTGCAGCTAATAAAAGACAATGTGAAGAACAAGAAGACAGTACATCCACAGAAAGTCCTCCTCGCACTAGATTACGTTCGAGTAAATCAGCTTTTTGTTAAAAAAAAAAAAAACAATGCATATTTTGTGGCCAGGAATTGAGTGAAGAGTATGAGAAAATGAAACCCTTAGTTATTCGCCGTCGAAACAGTCAAGTAAGTACACTTCAATTTAGAGATTCAATTCTGGAAACAGCTCGGAATCGTGACGATGCTATAGCAAAAGCTGTTCTTGCTCGACTCGAATTTGAATACGATTTAGTTGCTGCGTAAGCTAAATATCATCATAATTGTTATGCTTCTTTGATGAAACCTTCCACTGGACACAAAATCGGTCGTCCTAAAGACGAAGCTACGATGCGAGCAATGGAGGAATTATTTACTTACATTGAAAAAAGATAGATGATAGATGATTGTCAGTTCACTATAAACGAATAACAGAATATTTGTAAAAACTACGACTTCAGATAACAGAACGATTGAGCTACGAATAAAACTGAAGTATGGTGATCAATTTATTATCACTGAGAAATCGGGAGCATCAACATTTATATTGCCTTAGTAGATAATCATCATGATATTTTGAAGAAAGTGACACACTTATTCAATACGTTGCCGACAATGCTGATGATATACAATAGACAATGTGAATACGCTCGACGGTAATAACACACTCCACATAAGGCCACCACGGGAAACCACGTTAAAGAAAAACGCGTTAAGTACGCTACCTCACAGGTGTGCATATTTTGCCGATTACAAATTTTACAACTTTTTGAATCGATATATCTTCAATTTTTTTGACCTTTGACCTTAAATAAATTTTCAAAAGAAACTTTCAAATTTTATTTTTATTGTATTTTAAACAATCTTAACAATTTTGAGCTTGGTGGGGGGAATTTAGGTGGCTTCGAATGTCTAAATTGACCGGACTACTACTAACCCCTTCGAAGGTTTTTTTTTTTACACATTTATGCTGATAACGTGCAAAATGAACTTTATCACTAGCTAGGTGAGTTATGCAATTTTTTTTGCTTTTTCTCTTTTCGTTTTCAATTCGCTGCGATGAATAATCGGCACCTACACACCATCATACCAATGCATATGTAGTACATATGCATCTGTGATTTTGCCAGCTTATGGTATCATAAATTTCTGTTGATTAAGTAGCAACATTTATACGTCATCGACAAAAGCAGCAGCAACAACAACAACAACAACAGCAATAAAAACGAACAATGATAATAATAGCCGCAGCAGCAATAACAGCAAGTTTATTGTGAGACAATTAATGCCCGCAACAACGTTATTAGTGGCTTCACGAGAGAGTATAACTGTATATACCCGTATAACATAACTGTCATCTCTCACACTCTAGCTGGCTGTTGTTATTGTATTTTTTGTATTTATTTTTGTTTATGGTATTGTTATTGTTGTAGCGACTGTTGTGTTATTGCCAACATTATCTCATGCCGCCAACACAAAAGGCGGAAAAGTGTGAACAAACGCGCACCGATACACACACACAGATACACGAATATATATGTGAATATGCACACACACACACACACATATCAGTTTGAACAATACTTGTGTGTTAATAATGTTGCCAATTGGTAAATATGAAATTATTAATGGGTTTTCTTTCATTCATTCTTTGCGTGTGTGTGTGTACGTTGTTGTTGTTGTTTACCACCAATTGTTGTTGTTGCTGTTGCTGTTAATTTGCATGCTTTTGTGTTGTTGTTGCTGTTGTTGCTGTGTAATAATTCCATAGTCACTGTCATAATTCGGTGCAATTCCTAGTTTGATTTATGCGACAGTCAGCTGTTGCCAGCAAAACCGCTGCAGCGCCGCAACGCTGACGACACTTTTCGACAGCGGCGCCCACCCAGGTTGACTCACTGGCCCACTGTGATGGTTGTTGTTATTGTTGTTGTTCATTATATTTCTTTTTTAATGTTGGCGCTGCTGTTGGTGGTCGCTGTCACGCACTATTGTTCTTGCTGTTGTTGTTGTTATCGTTGTTGCCGGTCTGTTGCCTTGCGCAATAATTATTATACCCTTCATGCACATGAAATGGTATACCAACTTTGATCCGAAGTGTGTAAGTATCATATGGAGAAGAGATAGACTCACCGAAATTTAGACCAACCAGCTGTGTTGATTTAGCCATGCCCATCTGTCCGTTTGTCCCATTGTCGCTCTGTCCTTGTGTGCTTCTCTCCGTCCGTCTGTGTGAATGCAAACTAGCATCTCAGTTTTTGAGATATTTTAACCAAACTAGGTGGGTTTAAGCGATCATTTGTCGGAAGTGACCAGATTGGATCACTATAGCACATAGTTATACGACCGATCTTTCAGTTTTGAAATTTCGGCTCATAAATTCGTCATAAAAGTACGTAAAACGGTAAATTTGGTACATTGCACATGAATAATGAATTCCAAATTGGTTCGGAAAATCAATGAAATCGGACGACTGCAACATTATAACTACATCGATTTCTTCAAATGTGAGGCTTTGGTCGAAAGTCCGCCAATAAAACGTCTAGAAGCTTGAAATTTGGTATCTTAGACAAATAAGGTATATTAGGCATTGGTATTGGAAATCATGAACGTGAAATTCGGTATTCTACAGACGTAAATTGAAGTTGATATTGACACTGAAAATCATCGAAATCGAATTTTGCAATTCGAAACAAATTTGATATGTACATGAAAGGTATAAATACTTCGGTATGGCCGCCGTGGCAGCCCTTCCTTCTTGTTCTAGTTGTTGTTGTTGCAAGCGTTGCACTGTGCGCACTGTGAGGTGTGATTTTCCTTTGTTGCGGAATTTTTAATAAAAATTCAAGGGTTCGTTGTTGTTGTTGCTCTTTATTATATGCAACGCTATACATATATATATATAGATATGTGTACATTGCTAAATGAATTAAATGCGTAAAAGTTTCAATATATGCACGGTGAAGTATGTATGTATGTAACTACGTAACTATGTATGAGCAATTGTGCGCAAGGCCTACGCTTTTATTAATCCCCACACAATAATCATATTAATATCAGGTTAAATTCAATAACAAAAAATCTGCATTCCTTGTGATAATAAACCAATTTCAGTTCGCTCACACCACTCAATTACCGTTAAAGAGGAGATAATTGAAATGATTTTCTTTGTAACCCAAGGGAGTATAAATATGTATGGAAAAACGGTATAGACTGAATTCTCCAATTACGTTTAAGAAATTCATTGGCTTTTGAAGACGCTAAAAATTATTTCAAATTTTTATTTATTTATTTTTTTTAACTTAAATCAACTCAGCCCATCATTCTGATCCGATCGGCATAAATATGGGTGGGTCTATCTCTTCTTCTTCTGGTACTTACATGTTGATGAACGATATAATTAGTAATAAGAAGTAAGTAATTGCCTTGCATTCCATTGGGCTAACACAAAAATTGTCTTCACTTTTCTTTTTCACACGCAACTTGGCTGCATTTCGACTTCTAAAACCAGCGTTAGCCGAGCCTTTACGACCCGAGGTTTTATCTGTCTAAGGATTGTCACTCTCGCAACATTCCCCGACACCAGTAGGGAGTTGCAACAACAACAACAATATTAATTTTAATATAGATCAACGAATTCTAACCTTACTTCGTCTCTTTGCAAATTTCTGTCTTTCTTTCTCTTCAACTTTACATATAGTTGCACATGGAAAGGAGGAAATCCCTACATATATTGATATTCTTGAAAGTGGTCTCGATACATTAGTCTGTTAGATAATCTGGCCAGCAAAATTTTCTTTGTGTTGTTTTAGTAGAAATGATTGGAATCAAAGACACGTGCTTTTAGTCAAAGTCGATCGATGCAGTTCCACGATTTTCTTTTTGTTCTAAAGGGTGATCCATTTCGAGGCTCCCAAATTTTTTAAAGAAAAAAACACAGAAAATTCAAATTTAATGGGGAATGCCATTCGAAATCATTCAAAATAACATTCTTTGGCATTTCTTTTTTGAATATTATCTCTTTCAAATGTTGGCCGCGGCTCCGTCTCAGATGGTCCAGCCGTTGAGTCCAATTTTCGATGACTCGCTGGAGCATTTCGACACTAGTAACTGGCGAATGACACGCGTGATGTTTTGCTCCAAGGCCTGAATTGAAGCGGGATTATCCGCATAGACCTTAGACTTTACATATGTCCACAGAAAAAAGTCTAACGGTGTAATATCACACGATCTTGGCGGCCAATCAAACCGGCTCAATGTGTGAAATTATCTGCTCACCGAAGTATTTTCTCAATAAATCCATTGATTTATGCGATGTGTGGGAAGTGGCACCGTCTTGTTGAAATCAACTTTCGCGGAGATCAGGCGCTTCAATTTCAGGCATCAAATAGTCGGTTATTATGGTGCGATAACGGTTGCCATTGACGGTTACGTTCTCACCGGCATCATTTTTGAAGAAATATGGACCGATGATTCCTTCGGCCCACAAACCAAACCAAACCGTTATTTTGTCTGGATGAAATCGCAGCTCCTGAATCTCTTTAGGCTACTCCTCGTCCCAAATGTGGCAATTTTGCTTGTTTACATACCCATTGAGCTGAATAAAATTTGGTTCGAAAACGTCGGATCTTTTCAGACTTTTCAAGAGCCCACAGAGATAAGCAATGTCGCTTGGTAAGATCGAGCAGCTTCAGTTCTTGCACAAGCTGTATTTTGTACACTTTCAATTTAAGATGTCGACGTAAAATGCTCTAAGTCGTTCCATATGTCAGTCGGAGTTGCTGCGAACGGCGCCGAATCGACTCTCCACGGTCTACACTCTCAGCTACGGCCGCTATATTTTATTCACTGCATACTGGACGTGGTCTATTCGGTCGAATATTATCCAATAATGAATGCTGGATCTCAAGATGGGTGATGGTGTTGCGAAATGTACACTCAGTAGGCCGATTAAGCGTGCGAAACACATTCTTTACAGAACGTGGGAATTTTCGTTGTTCAGGAGTAAGTCTTCCCATGATGAAATGCCAAACAATACTGAACAAAAAAACATGACAGCTGGACACGACTCACGCGTGATCTGTGAAAAAAGGCCATTGAAAGAGTACCTCTACTTCGATCACCCAAGCGGATTAGCAGTCTATAGTGAGTTGAACGTTGAAAGCTTATTGTGGTAGCCCTATGAGGTTCTTGTCATCTGCTAAAATATGCGAATATCATTTAGTGGGTCTAATGAATGTTGCAAGACTGTTAAGTAGTCCTTTTCAAGAAAGTAATATTTTTAGAGAAGGAAATTCACGAGGTAGTGTTCTACGGTGACGCCGGTGATAAAGAATTTTTTTGTATTGAATGTTATACGAATGAGGAAACGGTTTTTTATTTGTAAATGCCATGTTTTCTGAGTAGCGAAAACATGCCCAATTGGCCTAGCATCGGTACACGTGCTTTCGTAAGCCATCCGAAATTGATGATCTATTGAGACGGGGCTTTCGTCATGCTGATTGATTTTTTCTTGCTTTGTATGTAGTATGAAAATTTATTTTTGTATGAATGTGCTTCCACAGAGGTTCCTTTAAGAACCAGTCCATATTTTCCAAGTTTCTGCAAAGGCGAATTTATATAGACGAGGGCAAGGGAACAAATACAACAATTGCCGTGTATATTGTCTTTGCTTTTTCGTAGCGATTGTCAAAATCACGGAAACTTTCATTGGCTTTTCAAACCGTACAACCAAACTGCTCCACTCTCTTTCGCTGGAACCACAAACACATTACAAATATAGAATCCGAAGAAACACATGCAAACAAACCAGCATAAATTAAAAATTAATTTTGACAAAATATGTGTTGTAATGAGTGAAAGAAGTTGAGTCCACTGCCTTAGCAACTTCATCTGGTTCAATTCGTCTTGGTTGCTGCCCTAACAAAATCATGATCTCTCAAACATTTGCTTTGGTCTTCAGCAAAATATTGTTGCAATTAGGCTCACTCACGTATTAATGCAAATCAATTATACAGTCTCAGCGGTATTTATGAAAATAAATACGAATTTGAATGAGCGTACAATGCGGATCTTCAAAACTGGCTTTCCACAAAAAAAAAAAAAAAAAAAAAAAAAAATTATATAAAACTAAACCTAACTTGCCCCACAAAAAGGCTTTTAAATAATTTTCATAATAAATTCATAGCTGCTCATCGTTATAGATACAAGCGTATACACACATACACATACACACACACACACTTAAGGTTTAGTATAATATGTGCCTATGTTGGTAATTATTATTTCAATTTCGCCACTGAAAAAATGCTAATTGAGGAATGTGGCAAAATAGTAGCTAAGCGTGTACGTATATATGTATGTATGTATGTATGCAATGTTCACACTTTTAAATGTTTTTATTTCGCAAAGAAATTAAATTGCTTTCTCGCTTACTTTTCATTTCATTTCTTTGCATTTATTTTAATTTAATTTTTTAATTTTATTATTTTTACACTGTAAGCGAGAGCGCCGGAGCCACGCGATAAATTACAGATACACATATGTATGTATGTATGTATGTATGCATAAGTACATACGAATTTCGTTTATATTTAAGAGTTCAAATGTCCACGAAACGAAAATTAACAAATGAAAATAAATAATGGAAACAGAGAATTAACCTGTGTTCTCCTCCACCCCTCCCCACATGTGTACCACTAGCTCTATAAGTCATTTCAATTTGTATATATGTATGTATGTACGTACGATATGTGCATATGTGAATAAATTTATGCAAACGAGCAGAGGCCGTTTTGGCATTCAATATTACATATGGTATATATATATGTATGTATGTATGTATGTATGTACGCAGATAAATGTGCATATAAATGCATGTTTGTATGTAAGTAAGTCGGTGGACCTGCCGGCGATTCTGTGACTTTTCGTTGCCACTGCTCGCTTCTGTGTGTATGTAACATGCGTATGTGTGTGCATGTACGCATGTGTGCGTGCTAGCGGCATTGCATTTGTTGGATGTGTAACGCAACGAATGTGTTTTAATTGAAATTTTTTTTTTGGTAACCGAACGAGTGACGAAAATAGCAAAAATGCAAGGGGAACAATAAACAATAAACAAAAAACCAGAATAGAAAATCGAAAAAAATTGAAATTTTATAAGATTTATTGCCGTTGGGCACCCCAAAGTAAGCGCACTGTGGACGACTACACGTATTGTCCGCTACGCTCAGCTGGCTTTTGGCTTTCGGCTTTTGGCTGCTGAGTGCTTTGTGCTTTTATCACGACTTTTTCGGGCTACTAGGTAACACACACACACACAAATGCATATGTTTTTACAAAAATCTTCATTTATTGTTTCTAACGACGCTTTTATTGTTGGTCTTGTTTTTATTGTTGTTGTTTTTGCTACGTTTGAAAGTGAAAGGCTGACTTGACTGCCTTCACGTTCACTCACAAGCTATTATAAAACCACAGCAGCAGCAGCAACAACAACAACAACAACAACAACAACAACAACACTTACAATAAAAACACAATTGCGCCTCACATACATTTTAGATACAATATATACCGTTATAAGCATGCATTTATGTCACAGATTTCCTTGCATATCCAGCCAGTCCTCGGTAAATATTGGCCGCGAAAGAAAATTCAGGCAGCAAAGCGCCAAACTGGCGAATGGGAAATAAACAAGAAAAAAAAAACGCCAAAATCTATCGACAACCGTTTATACATTCATACATACATACATATATGAGTATGTAGCTATGTGCATATGCGCACAAATAAATGCCATCTGGAGATTGGGAAGTTTTGTGGCTGCGCGCGGAAACCCCAGCAAAGAGTGCGGTATTACTGCAGCAACTGGCGGCTGCTGGCGTGTTGACATGGACAAAGCAATAACAACAACCTACGCTATGTGCAACTTCCATTCATGCATACATATGTACATACGTACATATGGGCACACCAAGCTAGCTTCGTTGGCAAACCAAAAAAGAAAAAAACTTGACTTTCGGGTCTCCCAATATTAAAATAATAAAGAAAATAAGATTATTTAAAAAAAAATTCAAAATTTCAATTTTTATTGAAATTTTAAATGAATAAAACAAATTTAGTCTATAATCAAAAAAAAGTATATTGGAAATAATATATAATTGGAAAATATATAAAGGGTGATCCAATATCAGTTTTTGGCAGATCACGCGTGAGTCGTGTTCACCTGTCATGTTATTTTTGTTCAGTATTGTTTGGCATTTCATCATGGAGAGGGAAAGACTTACGCCAGAACAACGTTTACAAATCATTCAACTTTCGAAACGAAAATTCACATTTTGTAAATTATGTATTTTGCGCGCTTCGCTCAACTTATGGTCAACATAATCGGCCTACTGAGCCTACTGAGCGTACTATTCGCAACACCATCATCCATCTTGAGATCCAGCATTCATTATTGGATAATATTCGACCAAATATTTGACCACGACCAGCACGCAGTGAAGAAAATATAGCGGCCGTAGCTGAGAGTGTACATGAAGAACGTGGAGAGTCGATTCGGTACCGTTCGGACTGACATATGGAACGACTTGGCGCATTTTACGTAGAGATCTGGAAATTGAAAGCGTACAAAATATAGCTTGTGCAAGAACTGAAGCCGCTCGACCTTCCCAAATGATATCGCTTCGCTCTATGGGATCGTGAAAAGTTCCAAGAAGATCCGACGTCTTCGAGTCAAATTTTGTTCAGCGAAGAGGCCTATTTCTTGCTCAATGAGTATGTAAACAAGAAAAATTTCAACATTTGGGACGAAGAGCAACCTGAAGAGATTCATGAGCTACCATTTCATCCTGAAAAAGCAAAGGTTTAGTGCGGTTTGTGAGTCGGTGCAATTATCGGTCCTTATTTCTTCAAAAGAGATGCCGGTGAGAACGTAACCGCCAATGGCAAACGATATCGCGTCTTGAAAACCGACTATTTGATGCCTTATCGCATCTATCAATGGATTCATTGAGAGAACACTTCGATGAGCAGATAATTTCACGTTTTGGGTCGGTCGATTGGTCACCAAGGTCGTGTGATATCACACCGTTAGACTTTTTCCTGTGGGGGTATGTAAAGTCTGAAGTCTATTTGGACAATCCCGCTTCGAGTCAGGCCTTGGAGCAAAACATCTCGCGTGTCATTCGCAAGTTACCAGTGGAAATGCTGGAACGAGTCATCGAAAGTTGGACTCAACGAATGGACCATCTGAGACGTAACCGCGGCCAACATTTTAAAGAAGTAATCTTCAAAAGAACAGATGCCAAAGAATGTTCTTTCGAATGATAATGAGCATTCCCCATTAAATTTGAATTTTCTGTGTTTTTTTCTTTAAAAAATAGGGAAACTCGAAATGGATCACCCGTCAGCGTAAGTCTTGCCGATATCCGCTCATTGGCGCATACGCTCCCATACATACATACATAGTACGCTCGCTTCCTACACAAACTACACTCGTCCGTACATATACATATCTAGCGATCCAGTTTGACGCTGCCTGTTTATCTTGGTTTGTGCATTTGCCATTGTCTTTGTTGTTGTTGTTGTTGTTGTTGTTGTTGTTATGGTAAACGGGCAATAATCGTCGGTGGCTTTCATGTTTGCAAGCGATGCGATAGTTCGAGCGGCTGCTTTGTCGTGGTGTTTATGAGTTTATTGCTTTTGTTGTTGTTGTTGTTTTCACTAATACCAAATTAGTATTGACATTGTAGTTGTTGTTTGTTTGTTTGTTGCAAACAGATTGATAAAATTATTATGATCAGCAATCATTTTGTCCTCCAAACTAAACTCAAACTCCACCAATTTTGTCTTCTTCCTCAATTTCCACTTTGCCATTTGTCGAAATGCAATTGAATTGTTTTTGTTTGCGCGAATTTTGTTGTTGCTCTGCCAAAAGCAGCCACTCCATGAATTTGCTATTTATTGGCACAATCTTTTGTTTGATTTCGTGCAATTTTTGATTTATGTTTGAATTTTTCGTTTTCCAAATTACATTTTGGAGTGAATTGTAAATTTGTTGATGCCCGGATGTTGTTGTTGTTGCTGTTGTTGGCGACAGAGTTTTGCGTTGCGTAACAAAATTCACTGTCGGATTTTCAAGGAAAAATCAGTTGCATAAGTGTATGCGCATTTTTTTTACTATTTTGATTTGTTTTATTTGAATTTTTGTGCAGAATTGGATTTTCGATTGGAATTTGCTCAAATATGGGATTAGAGCGCAAATATTAATAATAAAAAAATGATAGAAACTATCAAAAATATTTTTAAAAAATATAGAGAACAAAAATTAAAATATAACAACAAAAGAAAAACTATTAAAAGTTATGTAAAATTAAAAAATATTAATATTAAAAAAAAATTAAAAAAAAAATTAAAAAAAAAATTATAATTATAATTGTACGAGTGAGAAAAACACTAAAACTAATTAAAAAATTACTTATCCCAAAAGCCTTAATTAATTTAGAAATGCTGAAATGCGTATCCAAAGCAAAAATGTACTCATTCCTCCAGCTGACCTCAGCCAAACTATGTGCGCTTGTGTGTCTCGCATGACTGTTCTTTGACTTGGGCATATATAAATATACACACACATATGTATATATTCACTGTTGTTTTTGTACTAATTAGTCCAAAGAGCTATTAAAACATCGCAACAACAACAACAACATGCCATGTAGCAAACCACAAAATCACTTAGCTTTCAGCTGGTCGTCTTGTGTGCTGCTGCTACAACTACAACAAACCCCATCGCCACAAAGTGTAGAATTTAATTTTGTGCTCAAAAATTGTGTCAAGGTCAAGTGCTTTTGGAATTTTGGGAATTTTCGGCGCATATGGGTGTGTGTGTGTGTGTGGTAAATTTCTGATGAATAAATAACCACTTGATTAGTCTGAAGCAGATGAGGAGCGCTGAATTTTATGCCATAAACCTTGATGGTTGATGATTTTTTGATTTTTTTTTCTTAAATCTTATAAAATACAAAATATATTTTCACATACATACAGACGATGTTGTAATCATATATTGACTTTATATTTGAAATTTCATCAAATAGAGAGTTCATAGTCGAAAAATAGATTTTCATGCTTTCAGTACTCTAAACCATTCTCTTTCGTCGTTGTTGTTGTTATTGTAACCGCCGAAAAATTCCCCAAAGTGGGCTTCGGAGAATATAGTGGGAGTTACAGTCCTTGGCCGGATAAAACATCCGGGTCATTCCGATATAAGCACCCGACTGTCGCGGGAAATTTTGGATTTTTGTCGCCTCTTACGACAGGCATGCCTTACCGCGGGTAAATTCTTGAACCCCTAACCCACTGTGGGAACTTTTCCGTCAGAACATGAATTTGAAGTTCGTTTGGCTCCATCACGTCAGGATTTCTTTTAACCTAAAAACATGGCTGATTTAGTTAGTAGAGCATACCATCTTATGTGAAATTCAACAAATTCACTTGACAATAGATAAAGGGTGTTTTTTTATAGAGGTATAGAACTTTAAGTTGGCATTACTTTTCAAGGTGGCGACCGATTTAACAACTGTCAAGTGATTTATTCTCAGTTTGGTTTGGCAATTCATCGTGAATAGACTCACGATCATCAAGTAAGGCGTAGATTCGTCGAATGGGCCCAAAACGAGATTACCGTTGTTCCCGATTTTCATAAGCGTCAACAAACAAAACTGCCGCATTTGGAGTGAAGGTAATCCTCAAGTGTATGTTGAAACACCGTTACATCCAGAAAAACTGACTACTGTTTGGTGCGCTTTATGGGCTGGTGGAATCATTAGTCCGTACTTTTTCAAAAACAATGGTGGCCAGAACGTTACAGTCACTGGTGATCGGTATAGAGCCATGATTACTAACTTTTTCATTCCTGAATTGAATAACCATGATGTCCAGGAGATGTGGTTTCAACAAGACGGCGCAACATGTCACACAGCTCGTGCCACAATAGATTTATTGAAAGACACGTTTGGTGACCGCCTAATTTCACGTTTTGGACCTGTGATTGGCCTCCAAGATCTTGTGATTTAACATCGCTAGACTACTTTCTGTGGGGCTATGTAAAGTCATTGGTCTATGCGGATAAGCCACAAACGCTTGACCATTTGGAAGACAACATTCGCCGTGTTATTGCCGATATACGGCCACAAATGTTGTTGTTGATTTAGATCGAGTTTCGGGCTGACGACTTGAGTAGTGGGATTTCTATGTGCTTAAGAAATCCAATCGTCTAGAATATGACTTAGACTTGTGTACATATATCAAGATATATAAATTTAACAATATTTTACCCTATCTTAAGCAGCATTACACCAGAAAAAATAACTTCATATTGTTGTTGTTCTGCGGATAATTGCTGAAGGAAATGCACAAATGTAAGTAAAACATTCATTCTCCCACCAACAGAGGTCCGAAGACCGCGACAAGATGCTATGTCGTATGTACGTCATTATGGTACACCAGATTTATTTATAACGTTCACAGGCAAAGACGAAGATATTTTGATTCCACGTTTACTTTGTTTCCAAACAACATGCAATTCGACTTGAAACTGCTAACAACTCAGCGTGCGCCTACCATTTGCAATGTCGTTAATTAAATCTATAGCGCAGTAGCTAAGTGTCTGTTTAATCTTGAAACTCCCTTGTTTTCACATGGCCAGTTATATATCACCTCTTCCCGTGTCAGGAAACCAACAAGGAACATCGACGAGACTCTGTCAGAAATTATCCAAAAAGTTAGAAAAAATTGTCCTCGACGAAGCTCTATTAAAGAGGAAACAACTCGTAGGAGTGCTTGGAGTATTTAATACAGCCATTTTTCAAATCCGACGCGATATACATAGCATGACTTAGGTCAGCGCCAGATGAGTGCCGAGAAGGCCCACGTCATCGCAAAAAAAAACAGCAAAACCACAATGCATATTTGAACCACTGTAATGAAAATGAAGGGAAGTATAGTGTATTGAGCCGAATTCTTACTAGATATGAAAGTTGGATTCATCATTAAATCTTATTCGAAAGAAGACTCCATGCAGTGGCATAAAAAGAGCACACCAAATCCCAAGAAGTTTATGGTGTCACAGTCAGCTTAGAAACTCATGGCAACGATATTTTGGGACTCAGAAGGAATGTTATTGATAGTGAAGATTAAGGTGTTTCCATAACTGGAGAATACTACGCTCTAATATTAGAGTGACTATAAGAAGACATTGAAGAGAAAAAATGGGGAAAATTGTGGTGAAAATGGTGTGCTGCTTTTGCACAAGGTGGGCTGCGATATTTTGAATCAGCCAACCTACAACCCAATCCTAGCTTCGAGTGATTACAATGTGTTTCTAAAAATGATAAAAGAGCTGAGGGGTAAGATATTTATCACCGATGAAGAAGTCAAGGAGGCAGTTTGGCGTACTTGAAGATTAAGAGAAAAAAAATTTTTTTATGTTGTCATAAATAAATAAATTAATTGAAAGACCTGAAAATTTATTTGTCTTGCAGGTGAATGTATTGAATGAAAGATGTATGATTTTTCACTCTTATAAAAAAACATATTTTTTAATTTAAATTAAAATCAACGCACTTTAGGTATTTTTTTGTTTGTTTTTTATTAAAAAATTTTTAGTTCACCGGTTTATTTTTATATTTGCGAAAATTACAAAACCGATTGCACCAAATATTTACAAAGGATTTAAATAATGTTATGATTGAAGTCGATTTGCTGGTGAGCATATTCAAAAAAGGGATTAAATGTGTGATGAGTATGAGGTAAGTATATACGAGGTATGTTCAAGGGAAAAGGTGAAGATTTTGCTCACTGTTTTCATTGACGCAAAACGGTTTGAAGCAATACAATTCAAACGACTGTGGAAAATCAAATCGTGAATTCTGCATTACGATAATTCATCAGCTCACACATCAATGCTTACTCGTGATTTTTTTTGGCCAAATAAAATGCGTAATCATGCCTCAACCACCGTATTCACCAGATTTGACTCTCTGCGACTTTTTCCTATTCCAAAAACTAAAGAGACCAATGAAAGGTGAGTGTTTTGCCACAATTGATGAGATCAACTCAGAATCAGAGAAAGAGCTGATGGCCATACCGAAAAGCACATTTCAGAAGTGCTTCGAGTATTGGAAAAAGCGTTCGCACAAGTGTATTATATTCGAGGGGGATTACTTTGAAGAGGGAAAATTCACCTTTTTCTTTGAACACACCTTGTATGTATATATATATAGGTTTGTATAAACTTATAAATTCAAATTCATTAAATGTTTGTGGATAAGGAAATCTTAATTCAGTTTTTACGCCATGCTGTTGCTTATAACTCAATGAGGTCGTCGTCCACGTCTTCAATAAGAGGAATAAAAAATATTTTCTTTTTATTTCCAACCCTTATCCACTATTCCGCGAACATAAACACGTTCTGCATATATATCATATAGCATAAGAATCATAAGCACTTGCTTGTGAAATGTTTTTTTTCTTAATTATACCGATTTGAAATCAATATTCATAGTTAAGACTAGTCTGTGGTCCGTGTGGTTTGTTAGCCTATATTACATTTTTATTTTTTTATTTATTTGATTATTTTAGACATTTAAGGCGTTGTTCCTTTAGAGGAGTTTTCAAAACGAGTTTCTAAGTGTCGTTTTGGCCATTTTTAATATGTCGTGATCTGTCATTTTTTTCATTATATTCAGTAATGTTTACAATTTCATCCATGGAGCACCATAAACGTCGTGAATTTGCTGATTTTGTCTTGGAACAACTTGAAAACGATAACGATTTTTTTAAGAAAATCATTTTCTCCGATGACGCTCACTTTCATACTTTCATCTGAGTGGTGCAATAAATAAACAAAATTGTCGATTCTGGTGCGAAAAAAAATCCACAAACTGTTCATGAACAACTGGTGGTCTGGTGGAAGGAATAATCGGTCCGTACTTCTTTCGAAATGAAGCTGGTAGCACCGTTACTATCAACTTTTTATGGCCACAATTGGAAGAAGTAGATCTTAACAACAACTGATTCCAACAAGACTACTCCAAGGGCTACGTGTCACACAGCACGTGCAACAACCAAATTATTGCGTGAAGGGTTTGGAGATTCGATTATTTCAAGAAATTGTGACATTGGATGGCCTCCAAGAAGTTTTGATTTAACACCATTAGACTACTTCTTGTGGGATTATTTGAAGTCATTGGTCTTTAGCAATAAAACAGACTCTCTTCAAGCTTTAAAATACTTGATTTAGTGGAAAAAAGCTGAAAAATTGGGTTTATCGAATTCGTTCGTGCAAATGAAGTCGTGGAGGCCATTTGAATGATGCTATATTCAGAACTATCGATTGTATCGATTGTACTTCACGCTAAATGAAAAACATTTGAATTTCCTTAACAACTAGTATGTATGTGTGTTTTTTTAACGAAATCATATCACGCTTATTGGAAAACCCTATATTATATTTTTTCTATTTTTCTATTATTCTTTTTTGGGTTTGTGTACTCTTCATTCAGTTTGTTTTCATTTAATGAGGGGTTTAGTTAGTTATTTAATTAATTTTGTCTGATTTATTGCTTTTTGAACTCTACAAAGGTTTTGATATGCATAAATATACGCATAATCTATTGCTCTTAGAAAATATTTTTTTTTTTTAATAATTCATTTTTTCCTAATATTAACTAAATACTTAAGTCAAATGAATTGAGAGTGCAAATGTATTATTTACCGTAATATTTTCTATGCTTTCTTTCCTCAATAGCTTTTGAATAAACAAAAACTTAGTTTAGAAGTAAACTTAATAAAAATTAGAAAAACACCATGAAAATGCGAATTTCAATAATAAAGTCAGCGCGCAAAGTAAGTAAAAGAAATTGAAGAAATACCACAAAAAGGAAGAGAACAAAATCGTGCTAAACAAATTGTTGTGAAACGAAGAAACCAAAACTTGCTTATTGTCTGCCGCTACTTCTCCTCCTCCTCTACACACTCTCTTGGCTTCTAAACTTTTGCTAACTCGTCCAATTGTTTGTTTTGTTTTTGCTGTTGTTTTGTGTGGCAAATTCTCAAGTCTTTGGTTTTAAAACTTTTCGTTGTTTGTCTTTGGATTTGGCCACTAGAAATTGCATTCTTTTTTTGTTGCATTCTTTGGTGTCTCTTACTCTTTTTTTTTGTTTTTGGTTTTTGCTTTTGTGCAGAATTAACGGTAAGTGTGTTACAAGTGAGTAGAATATGAAAGTGAGTGAGTGCGTAAGTACCTGCCGTAAGTATGTACTCGTATGCAGGTGTTGTGGGTGAGTTGGAGAATTTTAAAGTTTAGTCTGTTCAAACTGTTACATTACCCACACACATACACACATTCACACCTTTTTGGCTGTTTGGCTTTATGGTTTTCTGCTTGACTGGGT
The DNA here is from genome assembly GCA_030068015.2 of Neoceratitis asiatica. NCBI lineage: Eukaryota > Metazoa > Arthropoda > Insecta > Diptera > Tephritidae > Neoceratitis > Neoceratitis asiatica. Next base: position 1,801,018 of record CM061524.1, read on the forward strand.
GTTGATTTAAATATTGGCTGTATTGCTTTTGTTAACGTTGTTGTTGTTGTTGTTGTTGTTTTTGTTTTTGTTTTTGCTATTATTATTATTATGATTATTATTATTATTATTGTTATTATTGTTGTTGTTGTTGTTGTTGTTGTTGTTGTTGTTGTTGTTGTTGTTGTTGTTGTTGTTGTTGTTGCTATTTTTGTTGTTGCTATTTCTGCTGTTGCTATTTTTGTTGTTGCTGTTTTTTGTTGTTGTTGTTGTTGTTGTTGTTGTTGCCGTTGTTGTTGTTTTTGTTCTTGTTGTTGTTGTTTGTTTGTTTGTTGTTGCTTATACCAATTATTGAAGCATATCAAGAACTGCAGCAAAACTTTTATCAGCTACTTTGCTTTACAAAGTGTGTTAACCGTTGAGGTAACTATGGTGTAGTGTTGTTGTTGTTTGTTGTTGTAATTGGTAAATGTAAGCACACTACACCTCTTTTTTTCTGGGAGTAATTTGTATGTCTGTGCCGCTTGGTTGGGCATAGGCAACACGTGGAATTTTAAGCAGCACAAAGAAATGGGTGAAGAAAAAGAGGCAACAAAAAAAAGTAATAATAATAAAAGAAGAAAATAAATGAAAATTAGAACTTAATGAATAAGAGACTATATTAAGGTATGGAGAGAAGTAGGGGGAGAGAGAGAGAGCGAGAGATTCGATACTTTGATGAAGAAGTTTTTTGACTAAAAACCTCCGTTATACATCACACCTCTGTTGGCTCACAGATATTAGAGAATTTCAAAATTTCGATTTCAATATAAATCTTTCATTTATTAAAACAATTGCATACTGATTTTGTAGAATATTTTCTTAGTAAATAATATTGCAAATAATTCTTAATCAACGCAAATAGTTTAATGAACTTTTCATACAATTTATATGTACATATGTATGTGCACATAAATATGTATGTCTTCCGTTTCATTCATTATAAAATATCGCACATGCATTACCTTGGCATTGCTCAAAACGTAGAATAAAGCGAAAATCTGTTTGAAAAAAAAAAATATATAAAAAAGAAAAATATTTTTTTTTGCTATTGTTGTTGCTCACCGCACACGTTTTGTTTAGTTGGCTGGCGTGACGAGTGCAATGTCCAGCAAAAATTCAAATTCATCCGCTGATGGAACGCCAGCGAGATGGTCACTCATTGGTCTTTAGCCAAAAGGCATTATCAAAGGATGAATGGATGGATGGATGGATGGATGGATAGATGAATAAATAGATGGATGGTGTGTCAGTGACGATGTTGTCGGTGAATAATAAGTGAATGAATGAATGAGGGATACGAATGAGTAAGCAACAAGACATAGAGCAGAGTCAACAGGAAGCAAAATATAAATATGTAAATGCATGAAACCGCAAAAAAAAAAATCGCCAACTGATGAGACGCGGAAGATAGTGGCTCTGGTTACATATGCAAGATAGCAAGTATATATATATATATATATGTATGTATACATATATGCACATATGTCATATATATGTGTTTGCGTCACTCACTCACCTTTTCCGTGCTGGACTGGAAGTAGTAGACCATGACGAATATCCAAATAATGCTTACAAAAACAATGAATTTCACATTGCGACGCATTTTTCTGTGCCTGTTGCTGTTGCTGTTGTTGTTGTTGTTGTTGTTGTTGTTGAAACTATTACTATTTCTGAAGTTTCTAGCGCCGCTGTTGCTGCTGCTTTCACACTTATCTTTGTTCCCGTTATGTTTTTTTATTTGAATTGTTGTTCTATATTGTTGTTTTTGTTGTTTTTAGGCAATAATTTGCAGTGTTGTTGCCAGAAATTGTTGTCAACACTGGCTTGCACAGTTGTTGTTTTTGTGGCAAGCTTTATGCTGTCCCTACTAGACGAATTGTTATTGTTGTTGTTATTTTTGCTATTACTATCACTGCAACCGCAATGTAGTGCATCGGCGATGTTGTTCTTGCAGGTGGTGTTGTTGCGGTAGTTGTTATTGTTGTTACTGCTTAAATGCAGGTTGTTGTTGTTGTTGTTGCTGTTTTTGTTGTCAATACGTTTACCAGTGCAATCACCAACACCACAAAAAAATATCCAAATTTTACTCAGCCAGTAGCCGTACGCTGGAATAGTTTGTAACTATGTATTGGGGGAGAGAGAGAGAGAGAGAGAAAAGAATGTTCGTAAAATAGCTGTAAATATAAATTACTTCTAGAATAATAAAATATATAATAGAAAGTATAACTAAAAATGGCACAAAATTCTATCGATAATTGTAAAGACTTTTTTTTGCAATTTGTTTTGTTCTCTCTGAGTAGTCTAAGAGTGAAAAACATTCACACACACGTAAGTGTTACTAAAAACTGTTAAATGTTGCGCTGCAAGAAAGTATGAAATATAAATTCTTTGCTTTCAATGTTTTATAACGGTTGATCCATTTCGAGGTTCCCTACTTTTTTAAAGAAAAAACAACAGAAAGCACAGGAAATTTAGATTTAATGGGAAATGTCATTCAAAATCATTCGAAAGAACATTCTTTGGCATTTAGTTTTTGCAGATTATCTCTTTCAAATGTTCGCCGCTGCTACGTCTCAGATGGAACATCCAATTCTCGATGACTCGTTCGAGCATTTCGACTGGTAACTGGCGATCGGCCCAAAACGTGAAATTATCTGCTCATCGAAGAGTTCTCTTAATAAATCCACTGATTGATGCGATGTATGGGAAGTGGCGCCGTCTTTTTGAAACCAAATGTCACGAAAATTACGATCCTCAATTTCAGGCATCAAATAGTCGGTTATCATGGCGTGATAACAGTAGCCATTGACGGTTAAGTTCTCACCGGCATCATTTTTGAAGAAATATGGACCGATGATTCCACCGGTCCACAAACCACACCAAACCGTTGTTTTTTCTGCATGAAATGGCAGCTCTTAAATATCTTCGGGTTGGTATTCGTCCCAAATGTGGAAATTTTGCTTGTTTACATACCTATTGAGCTAGAAATGGGACTCTTCGCTGAAGAAAATTTGGCTCGAAAACATCGGATATTCTTTGAACTTTTCAAGAGCCCCTAGAGCGAAGCAATGTCTCTTAGGAAGGTCAAGCTGTATTTTGTACGTTTTTAATTTAAGATCTCTACGTAAAATGCGTCAAGTCGTTCGAGTTGCTGCGAACGACGCCGAATGAACTCTCCACGGTCTTCGTGCACTCTCAGCTATGACCGCTATATTTTCTTCACTTCGTGATGGACGTGGTCCATTCGGTCGAATATTATCCAGTAATGAATGCTGGGCCTCAAGGTGGGTGATGGTGTTGCGAATAGTACGCTCGGAATAGTATTTTCGGTAATAAAGTTGATTGATTTGTTGAATGTTGTTCAGGCGTAAGTCTTTCCATGTTGAAATGCCAAACAATGCTGAACAAAAATAACATGACAGTTTGACACGACTCACGTGTGATCTGTCAAAAAAGGATATTGGAAAAAGTACCTTTACTTGGAACATCTTTTATAGTTTTATTAACGGCTTAAGACTTGTAAAACTATGTCAAAAGCTCAAATCACTTAACGTGAATTTCATCAAAAATGTGTAACTTATCGCTGGAATTTTGTTTTTAGTTTTTTATGTTTCTTTCCATTTTGAAATCCCTTAATATCAGCAAAATGCCCGCAAAGCAAACAGTAATAACTTTATGAAACTTTTTGTCGTTTTCGTTCTTATTTTCTTGATTTTTTTTTGTAATAGTTTTCATCAATTAAAATTTAATGGTTAATTATAAATCAAAATATAGACAATTTGTAGTCAACTTAAAAACGTAATTGTAAAAATCAAATGAAATTTTATTGAAAACGCCACTATTGAAATCGGATTATTCTATTTCACGTGTATACTCGTATGTACATATATATTTGTATATAGCGTATTGTTGATTTACATATATATTTTTTAAATTTATTTGTTGGTAAAAAAACTCTTTAATCTCAATAAAGTCAATTTCGCTTGGCAATAAATTCTACACCAAATCGATATGGTATTATCACACAAATACACACACACACAAGCAGCAATAAAGCAATAAAGCAATAAATGTAATATACCGTTATTTTCGCATATGGCCATGTGTCATGCAATATTTTATTTTGAAGAATTTTTATCAAAAAAAAAAAAAAAAAAAAAAAAAAAACAAGTAAAAAATAATAATCAACGGCAAACGCTGCATTTCACATAAAGTAAACTTTCTTTTTGTAAAATTTCTTTTTGTTTCATTATTTATTTGTGTCAACAAAGTTTCGTATTATTTTATATGAATTTTTTATTTTAAAAATAGCTTTGAAGCGATTCTGCTGTGAATTAGGTTTTTTTTTTATTGAATTTCTGTTTTGAATCTTCGCTATAAACGTAAAAAAGCCGCAGTTTTACAATATCACCAACACATTTACAAAAATTGAATGGCTAGAATGAATAATAAAACGAATATGTAGGCAAAAAAAAAAAAGTAAATAAATAAATAAATAAAAAAAATAAAAAATAAAATTATTTAGCGAATTTATTTAAATGAAAATTTATTGCAAAAGACAAAACAAAAGAATTTTTTGTTGTAGAAAACTGTCTCTGCTAAATTTATTCACGTTTTGTTTTGTTTGTCTTTATTTCATAATTAAATTTTAATTAAATTGCTCCATTTCAACTTAAATATTAATTAATTGGAAATGTGTGGTTTTTTCCTCAAGAATTTCAAGAATTAATAAAGACCTTAAATTTTGCTTTGCAATTGCAAAAAACCGTGAGTCCAGCCCTCACATATTTGAATGTCCCGTGCGACATGGAACATAATATATTTGTAATCAATAAATCTACTGTTACATACGGTGCATCCACTTGACATGATCTCGCACTACTAATTTGTAACAGGTAGGTACACACTCGCCTCATAGTGAGCATAAAAACCGGTTATCAAACGGGAAGAATGGTTCGACGTCGAAAAGCTGCATTCACAACATAAAACCAGGTGATTTTCTATTCAACTTGCACTCCTGATCAATGAAAACACGCTTCAACAATTTGGTATAAGTGAACTGTCACTAAAGAAGCATTTGATTACCGAAATTGTCCGAAAAAGAGGACCGTCCTAGAGCAGTTAAATAGAAGAGAACTTCACACATCCCAACGTTGTGATCGTCCGAAACGCGCGTTGTGTGGGTAAGATACCGCGAGTTGAAGAAAGAAGAGAAAAGAAAAAAATAGAGGCCGAGGTATGAGGTATAAAAAGTTTGAGAACCTGCCCGAATGCTTGAGAATGCAATAAAAAGATTCAGCAACTTTGGGAAGGTTTCAAGGTCCGAGCAGACTCATGTAGGATCCAAAGAAGTAATCTGATGACAAAATAGTTCTCCAGTTTGCTAAATGGCAGTGAAAGTGAAACACCCAGTCCGACGAAAGAAACGTAATTGTGCTCTGTTCAACCTAAAGAAATGAAGGTCCCAAGGCCTGGGCTAATTACCGTGTGATAAGCTTCATAGATTTCGCATATAAAGTAATATCAGGCATATTGTGTTAAAGATTGAAGTCCACCGTCAACAAAATGATTAGACTTTATCGGTGTGGCTTTTGGTCTGATAAATCCATATTTGGCAAGATATTCAGTATGAGCCAAATCTTGGAGAAGACCTGAGAGAAAAGAATCGATACAAACCAAACTTCCTCTACATCGCTGTCTGAATTTGATATCGCCACAAAACTCATATGGCTATGTAAACTGAACCTGGATAATATCAGAATCGCAGTCAGAATTGGAAAGGACCTCTCGGAATCGTTCGATACCAAAGGAGGTTTGAGACAGAGTGACTCCTTATCAATGCTGATGCTGGAGAAAATAATAAGAGCTGCAAATGGGTATTAAAGACAAATATCTCCTGTCATCAAATAAACATTCATCGCATTCGCGACTCCCATGTCACCATGTCAGCCTTCGAATCCAACGTAGAATCATTCTTACCAACAGGTGTTCTTTGGACTGAGTTGACAATTGGAAAGTCAATTCCTCTCTCGACGAACCAAAGCCAAACTATACCAGTCGCTCATCTTTCCCGTCATGATATATATAGTTTTGGGGAGGATGTATGGTTCTTTGCGATATGGCCGCGGCGAATTCGAGTTATACATCGACATTGACATGAAAGTACTTCAGCTTCGAAAGTGTTCGATGAAGTACACGCTGATGGAAGCACAGAAAGAGGATAATCTCTAATCTGTTAGAAGAAGTGGCACCTCACAGCGACGAGAAGGAACGAGTGTTCAAAGAGATTTTTGTTAAACATGCCCGTTCAGGCAACGCACGCTGATGTAGAATGGCGCTCTCATAAGGCTCGGAATGCTGGAATTGTTACGTTTTGTTTTGATTTTGATTTGAATTTTCTTATTGGAATTTAAGGTTTAAGTTTTATTTTATTTTCAAAAAATTACGGAATAAACCCTGTTCACTTCTTAACAGAATGACTAAACATGTTCGCACAACATAAAAATGTGTTTAATTGGTTACCCAGCAATGCTTTCCGCTGCCACCCTGAGAATGACTGGTTCTCAAACTTGTTAAATGCTTTGCTGAGTACAAATTACAAAAACAATTGCAAGTGACAACGTGTTTTCGTCATAAAACAAGTTCAAATTCATTTAACATGTTTAGCCTGTCGGTGTGAACATCGCATAAGTGCTTATTTGGGCTTCTTAAAATTTCCAAAAAACATATAATACAATTTAAAAACATTTTACAGTTAATATCTCCGTTCTGCTCGTAAACTAATTCAAACTTTTCTGTTGACTTTCCTTTAATCTTGCTCAGAGCAAATTTAATATGCAAAAGCTAATTGAGCAAAATGCTGAATACGCTAAAGGCTATGGAAGGTTTTGGGTAAAATATTTATTAGGAATTGCCAAAGCAAGTCTCATTCAAAATTAACAAGAATAAATATGATTAGTGTGCATGTGCATTTGAGCAGAAAAATATATATATATCTATGTATGTAAATGGAAACTATATAGATTTTTGCATCTACATGAACAAAACTTCAAGAGCAAAATATTCAGAAAAGTGTAAGTTTTCAAATTTCCTGGTACATAATGAAAGTGTAGCGAAAGTAGGCAACTATGAAAGCAAAGAAAAAATAAATAAACAAGTAAATTAAAGAGAAAAAAGAAATAAAATGAAATGTTACATACATATGTGAAATAAATGAAAAGTTTAATAGTTTGAAGTTAATAGTTTCAAATAGAATCATTAATATGCGATAAAAGAGATAAAGACTTCCAAATGTAATTTTATTTCACATATTCAAGTTTGCTTAACACATGTTGGGCGAAAGAATTTCCAAATGTATATATATATATCAACATAAACGAACAAACTTTTGTTGAATTTTAAAGGTCATTAATGAAAGCTTCCAAAATATTTAAAGATTTATTTACACACAAATATATATATATGGATATATATATTTAAATTTTTCTTTTCACACATGAGGTGCATACATGTAAATTCATATATACTTTCATATATATATGTTTATGTGCTTCCATCCTACATACAGTGTCGGACAAAAGTCTACATACAACGCCTGTATTCGTTGTGTGGAAAGTACTATCGCTTTGCTGAAAAATGTAGATATATAGTTTTATGTTAAATCCTTTTCTTATCACATGTATTAAAATAAATCCAATTTCTAACATAAAATAAAATAATTATGGTGAAAAAACGCAAAAATGCCCTTGATAAAAGACTACAAACACCACGGGTTTCCTAGCAGTTATGTCGATATGCTGTGGTGTTATAGCGGTTTGGTACCCTTTTTTAACTATTTTTTTATTTTTATTTTATTATGTTTTCTAATTTGCTAATATTGAATTTGGTTGCGGTTTAAACACATTAGCACCAACAATGGCTTCGCGAAAAGAAATATCCATTGACGTACGGGCCTTGGTTATTCAGCGCAGAAAAGAGAAGAAATCGTATGGTGATATTGCAAAAATTTTAATCTTAAGCCCACCAAAGGTACAAATCATTTTAAAAAACTTTGAAAAAAATGGATCCACCGAAAAAACGCCGCGTGTTGGCTGCCCGAAGAAGTTAACTCGAAAAGACATCAGCTTCATTCTGAAGTAAGTGAATGATTATCCTAAAGTTACTGATCCAAAATTAGCCGAAAATATTGCAAGCTCATCAAGAAAGTGTGTCGATTTGAGAAAAATTCGAAGAGCTCTGAACGCTAACGGCTCCCACAGTCAAATGCCACGTGAAAAGCTTCTTATATCTGAAAAAATCGTAAACTTCGCTTGGAATGGATTTTTGGCAAAAAGTCTTGTTTACAGACAAATCGAAGTTCAATATATTCGGCAGCGGTGGAAGAGCAAAAATTTAGAAAAAAGAAACTACTGCACTTAACGTGAAGCATGGCGGCGGCAACGTAATGGTTTCGGGAGCGCTAGTGGCGTCTGGATTTGGAAAACTTGTTTTTATTGAGTGTAATATGGATCGGTGGAAATATAAGTCATTGTTGGAAGCTAATGTGAAGTCTTCGGTGGATAGTTTGGAGCTTGGCGTAAGCTGAATCTTTCAACAGGATAACGATGCCAAAACACACGGTCCATATCGTTAAGGATTGGTTGCTTTATTATGCTCCAAGGCAACTACACACACCACCTCACAACCCAGATTTGAATGTTATTGAACAGGACTTGAAGATTTTTGAACGAAAAATTAGAAAAAAAACTGGTTTCCAGCTCAGCATTACTCAAAGAACGTCTTGTTGAAGCTTGAGATAGTATTACGCCCTCAGAATTGACAAATTTAGTAGCTTCGATGCCACGATGGGTTCAAGCTGTTATTGATGCGAACGGTGGACCAACTAAATACTGAAAAGATCAGGTTAGCTGATATTAACCAAAGTTTTTGCGCTAAGATAAATTTTGTATGTACTGTATGTAGACTGTTTTGTCAATGTTGGATTTATGTGTTTTTAGGTTTACAATTTTATGTTAGATAATTATTTTTTTTTGCTTTTTTATAATAAAGGAAAATAGTTGAAATGAACTGTATCGTTAAATTTTCCCATAAACCTTTTGGACTTTCATTCAATAAAAACAGGGGGTGTATGTAGACTTTTGTCCGCCACTATATATTTATGTGCTTAAATATGTTTTTACCAGCATTTCTACGCAAAAACTTGACACTCTACTGCTTCATTGTAGATTGAAATCTTGCCAAACAATTTATTTAGATATTTTCAGCCAAATATTTGATAGGAAAATTTAATCAAAATTGTGTAAAAAATTATTTGGTAGTTCAAGCAATTGTTATTCTTTACCACTCCTGCAAAAAGAACTAGAATATTTTATATTCGCTATAAAAAAGAGTACTTCACAGCAGGACGGATGTCTACCGTTGCCCAGATTTTCAGTATTTTTTCCTTTATAGCTGTAAATTATTATTATAAATATCAGTGAAAATATAAAAAAGTGATTTTTCAAATATTTTCTTGGAAATCTCTAGCAAAGATTTTAATTGTAGAAAATTAGTTATATTATTAGACATTTTTAAAATTTTTTATTTACATTTAGGGGGAATTTCATTTGCTTTCAAATAAACGGCCGAAAAGCTCAAATATACATATATCATATATATACAACACAAAAAATGAAATGTACTTTGGCTCAGCATACTAACGGAATTTCTTATCGTTTTTGCCAAAGTAGGCTCAGTTACATACTGCCACACACACACATATATATATACATAGTTCTACCTATTAGACACTTCAATTAAAATAAGAGTCTTTATTGACATTTCTTGTTTCTAGTTGTTACCACAATTATCTTAGAACTGAAATCAGAACAACTTCAATCATGTATTTTTAAATTTTTTTAATTTTTTTTTTTTTTCAGATAGCACATACCTTTATGCAGCGAGTTGCTTCACGCACACACACACAGTTGGCTTTCGTTTGTTTCACTTTAAGTTTCAATTTCAATTGATTGGTTGTTAATTAACAAATAATTCACAGTATATTTTTATGTATATTAAATACGCCGCTGAAAACAAACACAAAATAAAAAAAATATTTTTTATCCTTTATCCAAATGACACTTCATTGGCTATGGTCTTACTCATACGCCATGGAGCATTCGCAAGCACACAGTAACACACAAACACATATTCACATATAGCATTTATAAGCGGCTGAAGCTGATAACAAAATTTTTTGTTTGTTTCTTCTAACGTAAATAAACACTTCCACGCACGTTCACGCACTCACTTCGACCTCAGTTGCATTGTGAATAAGCGTTGATAAGATTAGATAAAAAGCAAATGAGTTTTGATAAAAAAAAAATTATAGCAATAATATGTCATTATTTGTTAAAAAATATGAGTATCCGAATATTTTCGAATTAAATATTTTACTTTTTGTTAAATAATTTTTAATTTTATTTAATTGAAATTAATTTATTTTTTCTTTTTATTTTTTCTTAATTTTTTTTGATTTAATTTTATTTAACTTAATTTAATTTATTGCATTTTATTCATTTTTAATTTATTTTCCTTTATTTTTTTACTTTATTTAATTTCTTATTTTTATCTTTTTGTTTAATTTAATTTTATTTTATTTTATTTTACTTCATTATATTTTATATTACTTTCTTTTATTTAATTTAATTTTTTTAAATTAATTTTATTTAGTTAATTCAAGTTAATATATTTTAATTTTTCTTATATCAATTACTTTGTTTTCTATTAAGTTAATTTAATTAAATTTAATTTAATTTGATTTAATTTATATTACTTTATTTTATTTTATTTTATTTTACTTTTTTTTTAATTTTATTTTATTTTATTTTATTGTACTTTATTTTTTTAATTTATTTTTATTTTAATTTTTTTATTTTTTTATTTCATTTTTTTTCGTTTTATTTTTTTTAATATATTTTATTTTATTTTATTTCATTTTATTTTATTTTATTTTATTTTAATATATTTTAATTTATTTTATTCCATTTTATTTTATTTTAATTTCTTTTGTTTTATTTTTTTATTTATTTTATTATTTTATTTTTTTTTTTATTAATTTAATTTTATTTATTTTTATTTTTTTATTTTATTTTATTTTAATTTATTTTATATTAAGTTATTTTTTTTAATGTTATTTTATTTAATTTTATTTTATTTTATTTTTAAATTTTTTTATTTTTTTTTATTATTTTTTTTTCTTATTTTGTTATTTCCTTTTATTTTTAACTTTAATTTTTTTATTTTAGTTTGCTTTTTTATATTAGTTTATTTTATTTTATTTTAAATTAAACACAAATACACACTCCCAGTTCAGTAAATATTTTTGAATTTCGGCTAAACCCCAATCGACTTAATTACTGTTTAACTTTCGATTTCGGCCATGAACCGAATATCCGAGTTTATTTTTTATTTATTTCTTTTTTATTGTACTTTTAAATTCAACCTTTTGCGATTGCTTTTTGAATCCAGTAAATTTGTCACCAAAAAATAATCGTAAAATGCCAAACGCGTCGCGCTTCAACTCACTGTTGGTTGAAGGAAGCCACCGTGACCGCTCACCGCTTGTTAAAAACGCCGACAACTCTCGCGTACGACTTTGGAGCAACTGATGCGTCGCGTCTGCGGGCTACCGCTTTTGTTGACTGATTATGAATTTCAACCTGCTCGGCACTAAAAGCGTTGGCTGATTATTCACTGCCTCACAGTCACTACTAATGCTGCTGCAGCTACCAAAAAGAAGCGCCAGACAGCGTTGCAACGACGCGTGAGCACACACACACACACACGCACCTTACGAACGAACGAACGGCAAATGACCAAATCCGTGGCGTCGCATAGTGTTTTATATGAGTAACAGGCGGCTATCAGCAGTCAGCGTTTGGTAGTCGGCATTCGATTGACGAAGACGACAGCAGCCAGCAGCGATTTCGTATAAGAGTTGCGTGTGGTGCTTATTAACGGCAATGTTGGAGCACACAACATGTTGCCTCTCAGGCGCCACTCAGAGCGTATCGAACATGTTTGAAGCGCGCCTTAGAGACAATGAATTTTAGTTGTATTTTGTTCGATTAGTGGGGTTTTTGAACCTTCGATAGATGGACAGGATGGGGGAGCATTTAAGTAGAGCAAGTTTGGATCGTGTTGTCCGGTTGTTGGATGGTGCGAGGGTGGCCAAGGTTTGTTGGTCATTCAGTATTGTTGGCCAGCAAATGCGGTAGGTGTGATGAAGTGTAATGTAGTGTCTTGAGAGTTAAACGCTTCAGCTCGCCAAGTGGTCGAGAATGATATGATGTCTGGTCTTAGTGGCCGAAACGCACACAAACGCACTAGCATGCGGAACGTGATGGATTTAAGTTCCTATTGAACCACTGAGTACGTGCAAATGCAATTGAACGTTTTTTTGAATGAAAATTTTGAAAAAATGGTCGCAAATGCATAGAAAATCAAGTGAAAATTGACACGATTTGAAAATGTTTTGAGTTTATTTAGAAATTCTACTTTTGGGTAAATTAGGCTATTTGTTGGGTAAAATGGGTAGATGGTTTTTGAGGCAAGAAGGGAACGCTCGCCCATAGCTGCTTATTGTATTTTAAGGCACGTGTAGGGTTGGTAGGTCCGTTAAAGGAGCTGCTAATGTTGGAGAACATTCAATTTTCCAGCCACCCGACAGAGACGAGTCACAAAAGCCATTATTATGTCGAGCTGCGATCTCGGTGGCCAATTGACATCGCCAAGACGAGAGATTACGCGGCCGGGAGATTTCTCTCGCTCATTCTATGTGGCATATGGTACCATCTTGCTGGAACCAGATATTTTCCAAGTCGTGTTCTTCAATTTCAGGACGAAAAAAGTCGGTTATTATATTATCCTAATGCTCCGAATCGACAGTGACAGTCTCGCTTTCAATGAAGTAAGGTCCAATCACACCACCGGACCAAAGAACCTAGCAAGCAGTAATACTTTTTTTTGGATGCAATGACCCCTCTTCAATTATTTGAGGATTCACTGAGATCCAAATTGGACAATTTTACTTATTTACGTATCCACCGAGTGAGGATGTGCCTCGTCGCTGAACAAAATTTTGTTGGAAAAATCGCGGTCCACTGCATGTTGTTCAAGCACCCCATTGATGTAACTACGGCGTTGGGAATGTTCAGGTGGTTTCAGCTGTTGTGTAAGCTGGACTTCATATGGATTTAGGTGTAAGTCCAAGTGTAAAATACGTCATAAAGTGCCATAAGAAAATCCTAGCTCTTAAGAACGTTGAGAAATAGACACATTCGGGTCTTCGGCTACGTTTTCACTTACAGCAACGATATTTGAGGTGGAACGAGCAAAACAATGATACACAGGCCTCACCTTATCTGTAACCATTCCGCTCTCTTCAAATTCAGAAACTACTAAATGGATAACCCTTCAGAGTGAACAGCAGGAGTCTTCTCAGCACCGGCTGCCACAAGCACTTGACGATGTCAAGAGCGAGATGGAGATGAATGGTGGCTTTGCTGTTTGAATTTGTTGAAGTTCAAATCCTCGTACAAAATTAGAAATATCGTGAACTTTCCATACATTCATACATACATAAGTATATGCGCAAAGCTATCAGAAGGTTGCACTTGTAACAGCTCGTCTCACATGTATCAGATCCCATTCTCCTCGCCCTCATTCACTTTCCCTTGTTAATTCATTGATTATCTCTCTCACACTTTTCGTCATTCCTGCTTGAGGTTTATTGTTGAAAATAGATTATTGAAATGCCGTTAGGGATCCAAAACTCGCATCTGCTGAATGCTAATCAATGAAGTACGAACTGGGTTGTTCCGCTTGAGTGACTGTGTGACTCTGCGTATGCAAATGTGTGTGTTTGTGACTCTGCGTATGCAAATGTGTGTGTTTGTATCTATTGCTGGATATGTGATTCAATATCTTCATATGGGTATGCATATGCTTGTATATACATATGTACGTTTCTTGATACATATTTACATTTAAATGGCGCTTATTATCCTTCATTGGCTACGTCAGTGGTCTGTCAGTGGTTCTGTCAATATGGCCACACACTCATACTTCTACATATGTTTACCTTCATCTATATATATATATATATATATATAGTGTGTATAGTGTGTATATATGTATAAACATATGGTCGCTTATTGAGTCCTCATTGGAATTGCTAATTAAAATGTCCATCAATTTAGTCGGCTGCTGAAGCTCTACAAAGTTAATTTATTGCGAGAACAAGGCGAAGGAGTAAACAATGTAAATATGTATTGCATTGTGCTTGATCTTCTGGCCTTTGTTCTATTGAAAGACATGAGCTGAGTAACTAACCCGAAGCAGACTTCCGCAAGAAAGACCTTGACAGAAATCGAAGGGTCACGAAAGTTGCTTCGTGACATCGTTTTCTTCCTGGGTATATTTAGTCTGTAATGGAGGGTGGGATCATGTGTAAAAGCCCGGGCCTGTAAGGAAAGCTTTTGGCCTGGGTGTGAGCAGAACCGATTTTTTTTACATATGGTTCAAACGGTTCACGATTTGCGGTCTTCGACCGAGTACCTGGAATGTCAAGGTTGACATCACTGTCATCCAAGTAGTGGAAGACTTAAGCGGCTCCGTACAGCAATATTGACAAGAACCGCTGTTCCGAACGACATGTGAACAGGCTTTAAATACCATTAATCGAGAGTCCGTTAATATATTTGTGCACTCTCTTCCCATGAATGGTTTTCTCGGAATCCCAGCACTGCTTATTGCAGAACAAGAGCTCGAGCTGCATCGATAGGCCCGAGAAACACTGGCACAGTTAAGGTCTGGATATTGTAGGCGACTTAATTCCTACCTATCCAGACTGGACCCCGAAGCACCCAACATATGCCCTGCATGCAATGAATTCCCGCATCACCCAAACAAACTCCTTGCATTCCCACTCAAACCGACTCATCCAACACCTATCTCCCTCTGGTCCAAACCTGTCGAAAATGCACTTTTCCCAGGCCTCTCTTTAAATGACCTCGCTGACTTAGACTAGAATTACCTGATCCTAGACGGGGTAAGTGAATCGCTACAACAACAACAACAAATGCAATGGACGGGACAATGACGAAAAAGGTGGATACTTAATCTATTACAGCGACCATATAATGAAGGAAAGGAAACTCCGTTGCATAGTCTTGGTTTTCATTCATCTTTGTTTTGCCCACGCTCCGACGGAAGAAAAGGACAATGTTACCAAAGACGCAAGTAAATCGATGATTTAGTAATAAACGAAAAACTTATCTAAGTGTGTGACAGTATTTTAGATTTCTGTACATTCCGAGGACTTAGTATTGACTCTTGTCGCAGCCAATGTACGTACCTACCTCTGTTCAGCAAAGAACGTCCGCTATCAAGCGGGAAGGACGAGAACTGCTTTCACAGCAAACGGCGAACCGGTTTTTACTCGACTTGCGCTCCTACTCTTTGAGTGCTGCCATCAACAACTCGTTACAAGGGGGCTGTATGGCGACATTTCAAGCTTCCAATCCACAGCTGCCAAAGAAACTATTAGCTTCCGACAAAGTGAAAAGAAGCGCTTGTACGATGCGGAATGTCGAACTACCGTGGAGAGAAGAATACCTGAGTAAGAAGGGCTTGAGGAGAAGGCCGCCGACGATGGTACGACATAGAAGAAGTTTTATGAAATGATGCAAGTTAAAAAAGGCTTCAGGACATGAGCATACTGCCGTAGAAACCAAAGAGGGAATATGGTATCCGATGGAACATACCGAGTTCTGGGGCCTGATGAATGACAGTTAAGATGCAACACTAACAGACGATGAAAAAGAATTGCCAACCGATTATAATAGAATAGTTGTTCCGTTAGCCGACTATTATCGAGCTGGTATAGCGATTGGCCATTTAGAGAGCAACAAAGTGGCGGGTGCTTATGGCTTGCCGACTGAGCTATTCAAATATGGTGGCTAAAAACTGACAAAGTGCATGCAACAGCTTCTTTGAAGAACATGGTCGGATGAAAGCATGATCCACGATGGGAAACTAAATGTGCTCTGAACAAGCCCTTAAATGGGCAGGCATCGCAGTCTGCTTCAAGTATCGTGGAAAAAGTCTCCCCAATATGGCATATACTTATGCTTTCTGAATCTGGTAAGGACAAATGAATTATCTCTTGATACAAGGAGAAATACATGTATTTTAGAAAGATCTAGAAATCCCAACAAGATGATTAGAGCAACATCTATCTTAGCCAATTAGTATCATATCTCAGGCAGCCACCGCAGGTCCACGCCTCCCCTTTACCTAACAAACTTAATAGCCGAATGCATTTTTTATTTCCAGAAATGGGGGGGACTCCTCGTGGGAGATATGTTATAAAGAGAAAAAGGACATAACCTCGAGCCTCTCGCGGCGTTAGCAAATTCAACTGTGGTCTGGGCACATAAATGTGCTCTGAAAAACTCAATTGTCTCCTCTTTATGAACAAGTAGTTTCTGGAATTGTAATCCGGATCACACTGAGTTCCTCTGCAAGGCACAGCTGAGGATGCTGAGTGTCCCTTCTTTTATATTTTCCCTCTGCTCGCAGTTGAAATGTGGCGTTGGTGTGCTTAATTTCCGCCTTCAATGGCCAATTAAAGTCTTCAGGTCTAAGGCACACACAAACGAACAAATATCTATGTATTGTATGGCACATATACATATATGCATGTGTGTGCGCGTGTGTGTGCATGTAAATGTGTGCAATTAGTGGCAAATACAATTGGAGCAGTTAAAATTGTTGCAGCAGAGCGCAACCAGCCGAGCAATCAACAACAAACACCAACAATAACAACAATAATAACGGCAGCTAACAGCTGTGGCAGCAACATAAACATCGATGAGGCAAAGAAAAGCAGAAAGGCAGAGCGAGCAACAACACCAACGGCGCTTGGTGCCCAGAAATCGCGACAGTTTCAAACGAGAAACCAAACATAGCCGCCAACGGCTTCAACAACAACAAAAACCTAGACGAAGTGACGTTGATGTGATGGAAAGCAAATTTCAAAGTAACAACAACAACAACAGCGGCAGCAGCAACGATAGCTATATGCATTCAATACATAGAAATCCAGACGCTGATTGCGGTTGTGGCGCGTGTTCGAATCGCCCCACTGAGGTAGCAGGCAATGCCTCAAGAAACAATTGCAACAACTACCAAAGCAACAACAACTTTCAAGCATAGCAGCACAGCAAACAATTGAGGCGCGATAATTAAATATTGTGTAAAGACGGCAAGCCAAGCCGAGTCGAGCTGAGTCGAGCTAAGATGCGCTGCGTTGGCTGCCGCTTGAGTTGCTGTTGTTGCATGGCATGTGGCAGCAGAGTTGTTGTCGGCACCTAACAGTGGCAACATCGAGGCATCAACAAGAATACACAAAGATAAACTTGGTTACTGCACGCGGAGCCTAGCAGAGCCTTGAGTTGCAAGTGATGTTCATGAGGCATGTATCAAATCTTCGCGAATCGCTTTTAGCGTGCCTGGGGGAGGTGGGCAAAGGGAATAGTAACAAGCAGAAGCATCCAAGAAACGCTAAACTAAGAAGTTATGACGATGATTTGAGAAACAGCGGGCCGTCGTGGAATTGAAGAAGTTGCTGTTGTCTTGCTGTGCAGTCGCTTGGAAACTTACATTGGATACACCCAATGCACTCGATGTTTTTCAGGAAAACGCTAATATTTGTTGAAATGCACTATTTCCCCGCTGCGAGTCTGCCAGTAATTGCGAAATTTCTTGTGCTTTTATGTGTAAGCATAATGAAGGTGGCGGTGCTGAGACGTAGGAACGAGGTAGATACATAAACCATTCTCAGCAAACACAGGTCTTCCCTCTCGAAGTTTCAAAAGTTTTTTGAGCTTCTTCTCAAACCGAAATTGGAAAGAAAACTGAAAAATCCTGAAATTGCCTTGAATGCATGTAGTACTCTTTTTGATACCGCCTTTGAGAATGGGGCTATGTGTAGAAGTTCAAGCAAGTGAGGAAAGTTTCCGACTGTCATTCACCTGGAAGTGGCCAGAAACGAGTCTTTTACATATGGTTCAAGCAGCTAACGACTTCCGAATCCACTGAGTAGGCAATTGAAAAGTAAAGTCCTCTCTCGATGAACCAAAACCAAACTATATAGTTATAGCTACAACTCAAGCGGGTACGAGGATGTAGTGATGTATCTAGCTTTAAAAACTGTACATGAATACGATTTTCAAGACTCTTAGAGATTACTGTGTTATTGGATCTAAGTCTGGCGTACGGAGATTGTAATGCACCTCTAGGTTCGCCGTTTTATATCTTCCTCCGAGATTAAATAGCACAAACAACTCTCAAGGCTGTTTTGAAATCCGCTTTCGTTCGGAATTCCATAATCATGTTCTAAAGTCATATCGGATTTAATTTATCGGAGAATCTATGCTCGAATTTGTTGTTGTGTATTTTAGTTTATCTGAAATATTCGACGAAGTTTTCGTTGGCGGATTGAGTTCTTGCTATAAAGGGGGATCCATTTCAAGGATCCCTACATTATTAAAGACAAAAACAGAAAATTCAAATATAACGGAGAAAATTTATTATCATTCGAAAGAACATTCTTTGGCATTTACAAGTATTTTTTGAAGATTATCTCTTTCAAATGTTGGCCGCCGCTACGTCTCCAATGGTCCATCTGTTAAGTCCAATTTTCGATGACTTGATGGAGCATTTCGACTGGTAACTGGCGAATGACACGCGTGATGTTTTGCTCCAAGGCCTGAATCCAAGCGAGATTGTCCGTATTGACTTTAGACCTTATATATCCCCACAGGAAAAAGTCTAACGGTGTGATATCAGACGATTTTGTTGGCCAATCGACCGGCCCAAAACATGAAATTTTCTGCTCACCAAAGTGTTCTCTCAATAAATCCATTGATTGATGCGATGTGGGATGTGGGAAGTGGCGCCGTCTTGTTGAAACCAAATGTCGCGGTGATCCCGAGCTTCAGTTTCAGGCATTGATAAACGTCGCCATTGACAGTTACGTTCTCACCGGCATAATTTTTGAGGAAATATGGACCGATGATTCCACTGGCACACAAACCACACCTAACCGTTGTTTTTTTCTACATGAAATGGCAGCTCTTGAATCTCTTCAGGTTGCTTTTCGTCCCAAATATGACAATTTAGCCTATTTACATACCCATTGAGCCAGAAATGGGCTTCATCGCTGAACAAAATTTCGAAAACATCGGATCTTCTTGGAACTTTTCAAGAACCCATAGAGCGAAGCGATGTCGCTTGAGATGGTCGAGCGACTCAGTTCTTGCACAAGCTGTATTTTGTACACTTTCAATTTAAGATCTTGACGTAAAATGCACCAAGTCGTTCCATACGTCAGTCCGAGTTGCTGCGAACGGCGCCGAATCGACTCTCCACGGTCTTCGTGCATACTCTCGGCCGCTATATTTTCTTCACCGCGTGCTGGACTTTGTCTATTCGGTCGAATATTATCCAATAAGAATGCTGTGTCTCAAGATGGGTGATGGTGTTGCGAATAGTACGCTCAGTAGGCCTATTATGTTGACCATAAGTTGAGCGAAGCGGGCGAAAAACATTTTTTACAGAACGTGGGAATTTTCATAACAAAGTTGAGTGATTTGTAAGCGTTTTTCAGGCGTAAGTCTTGAGTCAGGATGAAATGCCGAAGAATATATATATATATGGCGTTTTGTACCCGCTGAAGTGATTTTTGGTCCAACTCCTCCTCCAATTTTTGGTTTTGCGTCTTGATGTTTATACTAAACCGCCTCCGAACGGCTGATGGATTTTTATTAGGAGCTTTTATTTCATGATAGAAATACACTCGAAGGGCTTGATATTCCCTGCGGAGGTGCGACCGCAATTAGAAAAATTTATTTTCTATAAGTTTAGATGTTGCTAAATTCTGGGCTCGAACCCAGGCCTTCCGAATGGCAGTGCGCAATGCTAACCACTCGGCTATCGCGGCCGCCAAAGAATACTGAACAAAAATAACACGACAGCTTGACACGACTCACGCGTGATTTGTCAAAAAAGGCTATTAAAAAAAGTACCTCTACTTGGATCACCCTTTTCTATCTATTTCCTATTTAATTTTTTATTTTATGAAGCATGAAAACCTAAGAAATGTAGGTAGATTGCTTTTTTTTAATTTTTTTTTTAATTTAAGGATATTACTGATGAGTTTGGGGATAATTTTCGTAATAGTGGAATTACAGAAAAGTAAAAATTTTTTGTTCAGCGTCGTCGTTCATCATTGTCACATTTTCGCTTAGCTGATGCTTTTACTATTTAATTAAATTGTTGATATTCTTCTCGCGGTTCAGTTTCAACTGGTAGCAATTGTCATCAATTTAAGAAGAAAAAAAAAAACAATTGAATTTAACACTTCGGATTTCTGATCGGCCTGTGGAACACTTTTTTGATTAAGAGTCGAAAATCTTAACCGTTGCAAATTGGATTTCAGAACAGACCCGTTCATCAGAGTTTTTTACTTACCCGAAATCTCTCATATCCAGTAGGTGGCAACACTATTTTCTTTAAATCATCTCAGCTTGTTTAAAGGTCAACGGCTAATGCAAAATTTTGACAGTTCACATAGCTATTCACACTCACGCTCTTGAGCGCTCTCACGCGCTCTCTTCGCTGACATTTGCACACAAACTATGTTGGGCTGAGTAACTAAAGCCATTGAGGGTGACACTTGATTTTGGCAGATGCACGCTTCCAGGCATAAATCTATTCGATTTTTCACAAAGTTTTACGGTCGCCAATAAATGAAAATTTTTTTAAATTACTTTCACGAATTGAAAAGAGAAGCAAGCGATTTTTGTGGTATTTTTTCACATTTGGAGCACTTCAAGCCACATTGATTATTAACATGAAACCGTAAACTAACTGTACACTACACACACACATACATATATTTTAATTTATTTTTATTTTTGTTTTTGTTTTCAACTACGTTTTGCGTTTTATTTTTCGTTTATCTAAAGCACTTTTGGTATTCATTTTAAATTTAATTTATTTTTATTTTACATTTTCTATGAAATTTTCTTAATTGCCGTGAGTTTAAAGCTTTTGTTGTATAAATTTACGGTTATTTGTACAAAAGAAATATTTATGGACAATAATTGAACAAACACACAAATCGCAATTTTTTACGCGAATTTCGCCGATTTAGTGATTTATTTCCCGTCGCTCGGCTGCCAGGCGGTGTGACTAAAGCGAAACTGTCAAATATTCTCGTACTCAGGGATGAAAACGTGCAAAATAGCAGCAGCAGGTTTGTTTGTAGCGCTCACCGAACTTAGCCACCCCTTTTTGGGCGCTAAACCCTGCTGCGGCTGCTTGGTGTAGCAAGGCGCTTGTTTTGGTTAGGAAATCGCTTTTGCTGTCAAACTAAATGTCAAATTAAAATTTTGCGACACACGTGAGAGAGAGAGAGAGAGATAGCGATGGGTAAGAGAGAGAGAGAGTGAGCGCGAGGAAGGCAGAGTTTTGCGTTTAAGTGGAGTTGGGAAATGCTTTGAGCGAGTTCTGGATTTCGAATTATTTGAGAGAGAGCGCTGACGCATGCGCCAACTCTCAACAAATTTTCATATGAAGATTTGAAGTTACTGCATTTAAGCCACGTGGAGTGGATTGAGGTGGATTGGTAGTTGTTGTTAATGTTTATTGAACCCCTGGGTACTTGCGATGAAGCAATGAATTATCCCACTTTTTTGCTCCTTTTGAATTTTTTGAATTTTTTGCTCTGGGAAAAAACGAAAGAGCAAAAAAAATATCATTTGAATTCCAAATAAAACATAAACACACACACACATAGGCACACATGCGTCTACTATATCCGGTTATATGCCTCTGACCGTATGCTGTGCGCTGCACTTGCCCTCTCTACCGTTATGCGGTGTGTGCGTATGTGTGTGTGTGTGTGTGTGCACGTGCGTTGGCGTGTTGATAAGCCATTTGAAATGCTAATCGTTGATTTGAGCCTTGGGGATTAGGCTTGTTGGGATTTATGTATGGGAATTTGTTAAGGAAGTGACAATGAATTTTCAATGTCAGTCGAATTGTCATCAAACTCACGTCAGCTGATCTACATAGATAACAGTGAACTGAATAGAAGCCTCATATTTACCGTTGCTGTGATTAACTTTGAATGAAGGAATTATTTCACTTCAACAAATTGTTGGATTATACATTTCATAAGCAACACACTAATAGAAAATATTGGCTTGAAGTAATAGAATTGGGCATGTCAGCTGTCACAGATGGGGCTTAGCATATCTTACGGGCAATGAAAATAAAGGAAAATACATTCAAAATATAATCGCACCAAAAATCTGAGTATTTTTAGATTTGTTTATCAAGCTTTTGAGCGAATGTCCTCGAAGCTGAATTCTTGTCAAATCACTCTAAATTAACAATGAAATTTTTAGACCTAGTGAGTAATGCCCGCAAGAAAGTAGTATTTTGGCATGAAATTGTCAAACACAGAAAAATCATCTTTGATTTTCTTTCATTCACTTCAAAGAAACTTCGGTAAAACTAAAAAGAAACGTTATTTTTCTAAAAGTGAAGAGTGTTCCAAGTAGAGGTACTTTTTTCAATAGCCTCTTCTTGACAGATCACTTGTGAGTCGTCTCAAGCTGTCATGTTATTTTTGTTCAGTATTGTTTGGCATTTCATCGTGGAAAGACTTACGACCGATCGACGGATTAGACCACGTTCAGCACGCAGTGAAGAATATGTAGCGGTCGTAGCTGAGAGTGTGCACGAAGACCGTGGAGAGTCGATTAGGCACCGTTCGCAGCAACTCTGACTGACGTATGGAACGACTTAGAGCATTTTACGTCGAGATTTTAAATTGAAAGCGTACAAAATACAGCTTGTGCAGGAAGTGAAGCCCCTCGATCTTCCCAAGGGACATCGCTTTGCTCTAAGTGCTCTTGAAGAGTTCCAAGAAGATCCAACGTTTTCGAGACAAGTTTTGTTTAACGATGAGGCCCATTCCTGGCTCTATGGGTATGTAAACAAACGAAATTGCCTCACTTGAGACGAAGACAGAACCTGTAGAAATTCAAGAGCTGCCATTTCATCTGGAAAAAACTATGGTTTGTGGGCCGGTGGAATCATCGGTACATATTTCTTCAAAAATGACGCCGGTGAGAACGCAACCGTCAATGGCGACCGTTATTGCGCCATAATAGCTGATTCCTTGATGCCTGAAATTGAAGCTCGTGATCTCCGTTACATTTAGTTTCAACAAGACGAACAAGACGGCGCCACTTCCCACACATCGCATCAATCAATGGATTTATTGAGAGAACACTTCGGTGAGCAGATAATTTCACATTTTGGGACAGTCCATTGCCCACCATGATCGTGTCATATCACACCGTTAGACATTGTCCTGTGGGTCTATGTAAAGTCTAGAGTCTATGAGGACAATCTCGCTTCGATTCAAGCCTTGGAGCAAAACATTTCATTCGCCAGTTACCAGTCGAAATGCTCGAACGAGTCATCGAAAAATGAACTCAACGGAGAACGGATGGACCATCTGAGGCGTAACCGCGGCCAACATTTGAAAGAGATAATCTTCAAAGAATAAATGCCAAAGAATGTTCTTTGGAATGATAATATACATTTCGCATTAAATTTGAGCTTTTTGAGTTTTTTTTTCTTTAAAAAAGTGGGGAACCTCGAAATGGATCACCCGTTATATCCCTCAGTTTCCTCTAATAATTCACGCTTCAGATCGATTGGGTAAGATACGAAAAATGAAGTTAATAAACACACGCATCCCCCTGTGTTACACATAAATTGTTTGCAAATTGGAAAATCACTATTTGAACTTAACTCCGGTGACAAAATCCCTTACATTCATTATGCCTAATCCAGCTTTGATGTAGTAGATTTTCCCATAGTTATGCATGAGTACGGAGTATGGAGTTCATGTCGCACCCATAATGAATGGTTTTGCTTTGTTTCCTCATCAATACTGTGCCCATGTGCTTATGTGAGTTTGCGTGTGTGTGTGTGATATGCATGCCCATCCTATGGACACCTGCTTAATTTGGCTTAGCAAAATTGTTTATATTTTGTTTTTGTATTCCGCCTGAGTTACAACATTTCGCCAGATAGTGATAAAGCGCACGTTTGTATAGTTTCAATGGCGCTTCACTGGCGCTTGACCGCTTTACATCCGTATTAAGCCAAATCCGGGGAGGTGTTTGCCGGAGTTTGCCATCCGTTTGAGTTTTGGAGTTCCGTGCTTGAGTTGGCTTAACCTCATTTGCGGTAATATTTTGGGTGAGTTGAGAATTTTCGTAATTCCAACACGTATTAATAAAGCTTTATACGCAAATATGCATACATATATACAACGTATCTAACAAACGCACATGCATACATACAAACATATTTTCACTCACTTAATAATAGCGTACATTGGCATGAGAACTCCAGCACTTGTTCAAATGCTAAAATGTGCACACACATATATATGCAAAAATATGTATATGTACACTTATGAGCATTTACATATGTATTGTAAAACAGCAGAGATTTGTAAATTTTTTTTTTTTTTTAACAAAAATAACATTAAAAGCTAAATACGCAGAAGTTTGCCAAATTTTTACCTCATGGACATGTACAATGGAGCGTTTTTGGTATTCTAAGTGGTTACGAGTATGAATATAATTTCTAATCTCACAACTGCAAATGATAAACAGTTTTACCGCCCCTGGCAAATGCTGCTAAACTCAATTAAAAGATGGAAAAAAAAATTATAGCAAAATTAAAGTCAAATAAAACAAAATAAAAAACAAATAAAAAAAAAAGCTAAAAAATAAATGGTCCAAGCTGGCACTTTCATACGGTACATTATGGCGTATTTTGATCTTTGACTTTCTACATTCATACATAGTCCAACTAACACAACCACTTAAGCCAGCTGACCCTTCAAAACGCCGTAGTTACGTCGTTTGGGTGCTTGAACAACAAGCAGTGGCCGGAGATTTTTTCAACAAAATTTTCTTCGTAACGAGGCACATTTCTCACTCCGTGGATATGTAAAAAAGCATTGTTGAAGAAAGGCTACTTGACCAAAAAACAAAAAAACAAAAACTTACTGTCTGATGCACTCTTTGGTCCGGAGGTGTGTTTGGACCTTACTTCTTTGAAAACAATAGCGGAGAGACTATCACTGTCAATTCGGAGCATAATGGTCATAAGATAACCGACTTACTTTAGCCTGCAATCGAAGCACACGACAGTATTTGGTTCCAACAAAATGGTGCCACATGTCACTCAACAGGGGCGAATATGGTTTTGTTGCCAGAAAAATTCACCCGCCGCGCAACCTCACGCCTAGACGACGTCAATTGGCCACCGAGATCGACACCGTTGGACTTATTTTATGAGGCTACGCGAAAGACCGTGTTTATGCCGTTAAATATTTAATTCTTGAGGACTTGAAAACCAACATTCGTAAAGTTATGGCTGAGATACCGCCCAATATGTGCCAAAAAGTGGTCGAAAAATATCTCAAATGGATCGAAGTGTGCAAAAATTCACGAGGCGGTCTTAAATGTAGTGCGAATATATTGCCGATGTTCAAGCTTTATATTAGAAGTAATAAAAAAGAAATTTTATGAGCATAAAATATTTCAAATGCATTTTAATTGCATTTACGTGGAGAAACCCTGAAAAATGAAAAAAATTAAATTAAATCAAATTCACTCATAATTTTACAAAGAGGTTTTATGCTCAACACCTTCCCAAAGCACTCCCAAAGAAATCTATTCTCCACACATCCACTCCTTTTGCATTTTTTACATTTTAAATTTTTAAATTTTTCATTACATTTGTGTTTGTATTTTTATTTTTCTTTAGCATTGCGTACCACAATTCGATAGGCCTGAGTTCGAGACCAGTGTCGAGCAACATCCAAAATTATAGAAAAAAATTTTTTCTAATTGCGGTCGCCCCTCGGCAGGGAATGCCAAGCCCCATGAGTGTATCTCCGACTTGAAATAAAAGCTTCTAAAAAAGATGCAACGGCCGTTCGGAGGAGAAGACGCAAAACCACAAATTGGAGAAGCAGCTCGGCCGGAAATCGCTTCAGCGGTTACAAACTGCCATATGTTTATATACATATATATATAAGGGTAATCCATTTCGAGATTCCCTACTTTAAAAAAAACACAGTAAATTCCAATTTAATGGGGAATTTTTATTACAATTCAAAAGAATATTCTTTGGTATTTATTTTTTGAAGATTATCTCTGTCAAATGTTGGCCGCGGCTACGTCTCAGAAGATCCATCCGTTGAGTTCAATTTTCGATTACTCATTCGAGCATTTCGACTGGTAACTCTCGAATGGCACACCGAAGTGTTCTCTCAATAAATCCATTGATTGATGCGATATGTGGGAAGCGGCGCCTTCTTGTTGAAACCAAATGTCACGGAGATCATGAGATTAAATTTCAGGAATCAAATAGTCGGTTATTATGGCGCGATAACGGTCGCCATTGACGGTTGCGTTCTCACCGGCATGATTTGAAGAAATATGGACCGATAGCTTCACAGGCCCACAAACCACACTAAACCGTTGTTTGTTCTGGATGAAATTACAGCTCTTGAATCCATTCAAGTTGCTTTTCGTCCCAAATCCGGCAACTTTACTTGTTTACATACCTATTGAGCCAGAAATGGTACTCATCGCTTAACAAAATTTGGATCGAAAACGACGGATCTTCTTGAAAATTTTTATAGAGCGAAGCGATGTCGCTTGGGACGGTCGAGCGGCTTCAGTTCTTGCACAAGCTATATTTGGTATGCCTACAATTGAAGATCTCGGCGTAAAATGTGCCAAGTCGTTCCATACGTTAGTCCGACTTGCTCCGAACGGCACCGAATCGACTCTCCACGGTCTTCGTGTACACTCTCAGCTACAGTTTCTTCCCTGCGTGCTGGACTTGGTCTATTCGGTTGAATATTATCCAATAATGAGTACTGGGTGATGGTGTTGCGAAAGGTACGCTCAGTAGGCCGATTATGTTGACCATAAGTTGAGCGAAGCGCACGAAACAAATTCTTTACAGAACGTGAATTTTTATTGAATAAAGTTGAATGATTTTTGAACGTTGTTCAGGCGTAAGTCTTTCCAAGATGAAATGCCAAACAATACTGAACTGAAATATAACATGACAGCTGAACACGACTCACGCGTGATATTTCAAAAAAGGCTATTAAAAAAGGTCCTCTACTTGGATCACCCTTTATATATATGGAATAAAGTTTTTCCTTCATTATAATATTCTTAATTCTTTTGTATCTATTTTCTTCTACACGAGTAAAGCTTTTAATCAACTAATAAATAACTTTTCAAACCGAAGGTTAACATAATCATATATTTCCATTAGCTCAAACGCCTTCAAGTAGGCTATAAAAACTCAAAAGGAAGGAAATTGACCAGCAAAAGTGAACAGTTGTGCTGTGAATAATGAATTAATAATATTTTCTTGTTGCTTCTTTGGTGGGTGTGTTCCTCCCACAGAAACTAATTTGATTAAATACGCCCGTTTGACCGAAATATGAAGAAAGCATGATTTCAAGCGCAAAACTTTTTGCGATTCTCACCACAGTCAATTCAGAGAAAGAAATGAATAAAGTTTCACTCAACGAACTAAAAATATTCTGTATGAATATGCAAGTGTATTTGGCATGCAAACATAATTAATTTCGACGGTGAAAAATTCCCAATCTCATTCCACGTCAACAACTGAATTTTGGAATTATTTTCGTTTGCAACATTCTCACGCAACATTTACACGCTTTAAAGCAACTTAATTTGTTTTCATTTGCTCGCAATGTTCAATGTTCGTTGTTGTTGGGTTTTGGCAGTCCATTTTCACTCAATAATTATTGACGGGAGAATATTGTATTGTTGCAAAATATTCATTAATAATTTCATGCGATTTTCGAAAATTAAATTTTATCCGCTGCCACAAAACAATGATGCTTACACACACACACAAATACCCACCGCAAACACACACACACGCACACACATACATAAACACAATCATGTTTTCTATGAATTGCATTTCCATAAGCCGGCTTCGGCTTCAATTGCCATTTAATTTTCGATTTGCATTTCCATTTAAAATGACAACAACAACAGCAAATGCGGCATGTTGATCGGCAATAACAACAATAACAACAATAACAAAATTAAATGCATTTATATTTAATGGCAAAATAATTTAACACAAGAAAATTTGAAAAGCCAAATTGAAATCGAGCCAGCGAATTAAGCGATTTAATGTACTCGCACAACAAGTGAATTGGCTAATAATTGCGTCGGGAATTCCAGGAATTAGAGCGAGAATTTTTTAATTTTTATTTTAAATAGGACCGAAACAGCTGAGTGCTTAGCAGCGCGCTCTAGTTGGCAGAAGGTGAATGGTGCAAATACTGTTCTGGGTAAAATTTAATACTTTTAATTCATTTTCTTCTTAATTCCAGACACAAAGTGAGTCCAGGCCCATCTCTACTGGATCTTTCAAGCGTAGTGTTTCCTTTTTCTCAGTTCCTTGATATTCTTCTTCTTCTTCTTCTTCTTTGGCGTAGGCACCGCAGTTGGTGATTCTTCCAACGGAGCGGAGGTCGTGCTTTGCCTTTGCTTCCGCGTGCATGTACTGCATCGAAAACTTTCAAAGCTGAAGTATTTTCATTCATTCGGACGACATGACCTAGCCAGCATAGCCGCTGTCACTTGATTCGCTAAACTATTTCAAAATCCTGCACCTCATCGCTCCATCGTCTGCGGTATTCGCCGTTTTCAACGCTCAAAGGACCATAAATTATCCGCAAAACTTTTCTCTCGAAAACTCCTAAAGCCGACTTATTGGCTGTCGACGTCGTCCAGGCTTCTGCACCATATGTCAGGATGGGAATGATGAGCGACTTTAAAAGTTTGGTTTTGCTTCGTCGAGAGAAGACTTTTCTTTTCAATTGCCTACTCAGTCCAAGGTAGCATCTCTTGGCCAGAGTGATTCTGCGTTAGATTTTAAGGATCATATTGTTGGTGTTGTTAATGCTGGTTCCCAGATAGACGAAATTATCTACGACTTCGAAGTTATAACTGTCAACAGCGACATAGCAGCCGTGTCGTGAATGCGATGGCTGTTTATTTGATGACGGGAGATATTTCCTTTTGCCCTTGTTCACCTCATATGGGTCTGCTATACGCTACGCTTCTTTGTCTAATCTGGAGAAAGCAGAACTTACGGTGCGGTTGTTATGGCTAATTGCTGCCTGAAACTTCGTTTGGTATCGAACGGCTCGGAGAACTCTCTCCCAATTCTGGCTGTTTTGTGGTGTTATTCAGGGTCAGGTGAGCTCTGGCAGGGACATGGCGACGTAGAGCCAGCTTCTTTTCGTTGTTGTTGTTGTTGTTGTTGTAGCGGCTATACGCCATCCCCGTTTAGTGCCTGGCAGGTTTAGTTTTAGTCATCGAGGTCATCTACCGAAACGGAGAAGGGTGTTAGATGAGTCGGGTTAAGTGGGCATGCAAAGAAATGGTTAGTATCGTGCGGGGACTCGTTGCATGCGGAACATGTGTTGGGTATGTCAGAGTCGAGTCTGGATAGGTAGTAGTTAAGCCTGCTACAGTATCCATATCTTAATTGTTCCAGGGTTACGTGGGTCTCTCAAGGCAGCTCGAGGTCTTGTTCTGCAATGGGTGGTGATTGGACTCCGCGAACACCATTCACTTGAAGAATGTTCACGAAGGTGTTAACGGACTCTCGGAGAATGGTGTTTATAGCCTGTTTGTACGTCGTCCTGCACAGCGGATCTTGTCTGTATTGCTGTACGTCGTCCCGATAGTCAAGTAGTCCCTTCCTTATGTGCCTAAGTGGTGGTTCAGCTTCCAATAAATGTCTGTTGGGACGGTAGCATCCCAGCAGATATTGATTACACAGCATAACATTATGCTCATTAACTGGGAGCATAGTTGTTTCACTGTGTAAGTGGTGTTCCGGCACCATCAAGAGGTTTCACGTCACGAAGGGTGGTGTTCTGGCAAGTCTGGAGCTTCTTCAACTCCGTCTCGCTAGTCCCCGGCCAGCCAATTGCCTTGTACGTTGCCTGCAGCGTTTCTTTGTCTTCCCTCCAGGTGCTACCGGCTAGCGATTTTAGGACTTTCTTGGGACTCTGTACTTTGGTGGCAGCTTCATTTCATGCTCTCGAGGCCCGATTTAAAATCGACAAAAAATCGATGGTGTCGATCTTTTTCCAATGGGCCTTTTCCAGAAGTTAGCTCGTAATGAATATCTAGTGTATGGTAGAACTATCTGGCCTAAAGCCACACTGATTAGATCCGTCCAGTTAGTTGACGATGGGCTGGCCTTAGGATTTCCCACAACACGTCAGAGAGGACCTATATTTCACTAATTGGCACATATTGAATTTATCTAGAGTTTAGTTACTTATTTCTGTCTGTGTTTTTGTTGTAGTTAACGCAAAAATATTTCCAAAACTAATTTTCGAAAAATATTATAGAAGTGACAGACCTTGAACGGATATAATTCCGATATAAAGACCCGACTGTAGCGTGAACTATTGGATTTTAGTCGCCTCTAACGTCGCCTCTAACGTAAGGCATGCTTTACCTCGGCTAAGTTCTTGAACCTCTCA
Source organism: Neoceratitis asiatica (assembly GCA_030068015.2). Lineage (NCBI taxonomy): Eukaryota > Metazoa > Arthropoda > Insecta > Diptera > Tephritidae > Neoceratitis > Neoceratitis asiatica. The sequence goes on from CM061524.1 coordinate 1,831,829, forward strand.
CCTGCCGGGAGTATTTCTATCCTTTAACTGATAGTTCTTTCCGTAGACTATCATGGTCTTTGTTATATCCCCGCTTAGAATGTCCTTTCGAGCACAATTTCAGTTTATAAATATATATGTATTTGCATTTTTCACATACATACGAGCATAGGTTACACACACACATATGCAAATAACTGTAACCTACTATTTCGGGTATGCCAGGTATTTTGCATTCATTGCACATAAATGTATTTACATACATACATACATATATAACTTGAACCTTGGGAAGTGTGTGTTTATATACATAGAAATTTGAATATGATGGCACAAGAATTTATTGCGTGGAAATGAAGCATTTACATAATCACTTACGTATATGTACACATGTACATATGTACATATGTACTTAGTATATACATAACTTACATATATGTATGTACACAAAAAGTGAAAAGTTTGAATTAACAGTTATTAATAACCCTGAAATGCAACATATCGACAATAAACTTTTACCAGAGATATTTTGACGCGGAGCAATGAAGTGGAAAAAATGGAAATTTTCCATGAAAAAAGGCAAAAAAAAATTTAAAACTTTATATTTTAAAAGGAAAATATTATGGAAAAATTCCCTCAAATACACTTCAGGTAACACATATACCTGTCGAGCCTGTATTTGAGAAGTACTTAAGCAACTTTAAGGGGGAAAAATCTGAAAATTGAAAAACACAAAATTTACAAAAGCAAAACGAGTGTACGTGTGTGTGTGTGTGTGCAAATATGAAAATAAGCAAATAAATAAATAGCTTAAATACATAATAAGATTATCGCTCTTGCAACAACCAACAGCCAACAGCCAACATGCTGGGCTACGCAAAATAATTTTTTTTATGTTTTTTTTTACCCGGAATTACTGACAACAGCATTGAGAAGAATGAAGTTCCTTTAATACCTGCGCAGACAGAGAAAAAAATATGCTTTTACGTAACAATATAAATAAAAAGGGTTGAAAGAAGCGGAGAACAACCCAACAAAGAAAGAAAATTTTCCCAGAATATTAAGAAAAAATGAAAGTTTGAAACTGGCAAAATATTATGCCTGTGTAGACCAGCATTGCCCATAGTTGTTGTTTAAAAATAGTTTCTGCTAACGGTAAGTTAGTAGAATGAATGATGCGCACATAAATTATTTTATATTTACTAAGGACCTTGAGGAGACGATTAAAGTTGAGGATATTTTTTTCTTATAAGGCAAGTGTGAAGACTGTAGAGAAAATGCTATTTTTACCCAGTAAAAAAATTAGTAAAAAAATAGGAAAGTGGGAAGTTATTGAGAATTGATAGGATAAGTGAGAAACGAGATGCATTTTCAGATAGAGAAAGAAAGAAATGCCTGAGTAAGAGGAGCTTGAGAAACTAGAAAAGCTCGCCGAAATGGTTAACGCTGGAAAATTCTATGAAAAAATGCTGCGAATTAAAAGACTCTTCAAGAACGGAGAAATCTTTCCTCCATGCCTTTGGCATAACTCACTCGATCAACTCTTTATAGATAGTGTGACTCCCACGTTCTGTAAAGAATGTGCTTCGCGCGCTTCGCTCAACTTATGGACAACATCGGTCAATATCAGCCTCTTGAGCATACTATTCGCAACACCATCCACCTATCTTGAAACCCAGCATTCATTATTGGATAATAATCGACCGAATAGACCACGTCTAGTGTAAAGGAAGACCGTGGAGATTCGGCGCCGTTCGCAGCAACTCGGAGTGACGTATGGAATGATTCCTCGCATCTTACGACGAGATCTCAAATTGAAAGCGTACAAAATTCAGTTTGTGCAAGAGCTGAAACCGCTGAAGACGTTTTCGACGTTTCGATATTTTTTTCACCGATGAGGACCAATTCTGGCTCATTGGGTATGTAAGAAGGCAAAATTTCCGCATTTGAATCGAAGAGTGACCTGAAGATACTCAAGGGTTGCCATTTGATCCAGAAAAAAAGGGTTGGTGTGGTTTGTGCGCCGATGGAATCATCGGTCCATATTTCTTCCAAAATCGTCAAAAATGATTCCGGTGAGAACGTAACCGTCAATGGCGACAATTACCGGGCCATGATAACTGACTATTTGAGGCCTGAAATTAAAGTTCGTGATCTCCGCGACATTTGGTTTCAACAAGACGGCACCACTTACCACACATCGCACTAATCAATGGATTTATTGAGAGAACACTTCGGTGAGCAGATAATTTCAATTCTTGGACCGGTCGATTGGCCACCAAGATCGTGTGATATCACACCGTTAGACTTTTTCCTTTGGAGATATGTAAAGTCTAAAGTCTATGCGAACAATCCCGCTTCCATTCAGGCCTTGGAGCAAAACATTGCTCTTGTCATTCGCCTGTTATCAGTCGAAATGCTCGAACCAGTCATTGAAAATTGGACTCAACGGATGGACCATCTAAGACGTAGCCGCGGCGAATATTTGAAGGAGATAATCTTCAAAAAATAAATGCCAAAGAATGTTCTTTCGAATGAAATGGATCATCCTTTGCAAGTAATGGTCTACCAGCTGAACTATTCAGCTTCTTTGTAAAGTTGGTCGGATGAGTGTATGCCTGACTTTTGGAACCTAACTGTACTCTGCCCAGTCCACAAAAACGGAAACCCCTCAATTTGCTCCAATTATCGTGGGTTACATCTGCTCAACTTTGATTGTAATTTTCTATGCGGTTAAAGTAGAAGAAGAGGAAGACCTCCAATGCGTTTTAGGGATCAGTTGGAGAACAACCTTGACACTTGCTGACTCCGCTGTAATGGCGTAAGCAGTAGCCACGCATCAAGAGTCATTAGCCATTGGCAAGCCCTTATTCACAAAAGAAAACAAATTACGTTGAGGAGAATCATCAGTACACACACATTAACATGAGCGCATTCTATGACACTCTGTTATTCGCCCGGTGTTTTCGAGGGAGCTGTTGATTGAGGTGTCATGGCTCTACAAATCAGAGTGGAGGCTCGATGGAAATTCGCTTAAATCTATTACACATATAAATAAATATAATTGGCACTTTGTAACCGCTGAAGGGATTTTCGGCCGAGCTCCACCTCCGATTTGTGGTTTAGCGTCTTGATGTTGTTCAAAGGGTAGAACCTACGGTTTATTCTAATCCAACTCCGAACGGCTGATGGATTTTTATGAGGAGCCTTTATTTCATGTCAGAAATATACTCGGAGAGCTTGACATTCCCTGCCGCTGGGTGACCGCAATTAGAAAAATAAATTTTGCATAAATTTGGATGTAGGTTGGACCAAGACTCGAAACTTGGCTTTCCAAATGGTAGTACGGAATGCTAACTACTCTGCTATTCCGGCTGCCTAAACTATTATTCGTATGCAAACATTTGTGTTCGAAAAGGCATTTTCTAAGTAATTATATTAAAAGCTCTTTAGCAGTGCTTGCACATTCATCTACCATTTTGAACTTATTTTTGCTTGGCTTGGCAATATTCCCTCCAAGTGAAGTAAGAAATTTTACACCCTTTTATGTTTTTTCAGCTGCTGATTGTCCTACTCACATATGTCTCTCTCTCTCTCTCTCTCTCTCTCTCTCTCTTTTACCACTTGGAAAAATTAAAAACAAAATTTTATTAGAAAGTTTTTTTAATTCATTTACTGTTGTTCTTTCTAGCTTACTTTTCAAGTGTTGCCTAAGAGGTACCAATTGCAATTACGTAATCTATCACTGTATCAACACTCTTTATTTGAAACAACTTCGTATATATAAGTATGTAGTGTAGCGATGTAAGAATGTGTACAAAAGCATAAAGGAAAACTTCAAAGAAGAGGATTATACGAAAAGAAGCAACTTTCATTGGAAATTTATTGCTTTGTTTGGATAAGAAATGCATTTCTAATTGGAAGTTGAAGCCGAGCTGGAGTGGTGTTGGAATTTAAAATTGTAAAATCTTTTTTGAGATATTTTACTGCATAAAAAAATTGATACCAAAAGTGCTTATTTTAGACAAATTTTGAACAAAAAAACTAATTTCATTTAAAAATAAAATTTTAATTTGCAATTAGTCCGCCACACTTTTTCCAACAAAACTTCCTGGGATTAGTTTGACGTCAGAAATATCGGCGGAGTTGATTATTCTTACTAGTCTGTTCCTTTTATCGACTTAATTAATTAAGACAAAGATTTCATAGGTGTCAGCCCTTCGTGTTTTTATAGAAATTTTAATAAAGTCCAATACATTCGAAAATACCGCGACACAAAAGTGGAGGTTTTACATTCACACAGTGCCTTCACAGATGGCACTTCAGTAAATAAATAACAATCAGATGTTTTGAACAAGTCAAGAAAATGTCAAAATGTCATCGAGAAAATGTAAACATGATTCTGATAAGTTTTATTATGTATGTGGCCAATTTATTAAAGTGCGTGATATAAAATATGAATTTAAGGTATGCAACGTTCTCTGTAAAGCCTACGAAGCATATTTTAACATTTCTGTTAGGAACCAAGACAAGCCATGGGCTCCGCATGTCGCATGTAGTACTTGTAAAAGGAAGGTGAGTAATTTTCAAGCAATGACAAAATACTATAAACACATTAATTATTATTGCCATTTATTTTTGGGTTGGTATCGCAATGAGAGGAGGTCTATGAAATTCGCAATACCAAGAATTTGGCGAGAATCAAAATACCACATTAATGACTACTACTTTTGCATTGTCAATTCACGTAAAAGACGTAGTGGCAAAAATGCAAAATCTATTGAATATCCTGACCTTGATTCTTCTTCTGCTCCCACTGAACATAGCGTGACACTTCCAGTACCTGAATCTCCGATTAAATTGTCTCAAGTAGAAGTGGTTCAGATTAAGAACTTTTACCAGCACATGAAGAACTAAAACACCATCTTATTTCTTCAGAAGATTTTAACAATTTAATACGAAATGTAAATCTGCCAAAGAGTAAAGCAGAGCTTTTGGATTCTCGTTTAAAACAATGGTATTTACTGATCGATGTCAATATCACGGACCAGCGAACTCGGCATGAAATATTTTGATCATTTTTTTACGAAAGAAGATGGGCTTTGTTTTAGTAACGATATAAAAGTTACGTTTGAAGAAATTGGAATTCCCTGTGCTCCTAGTGAGTGGCGTTTATTTAATGATAGCTCTAGAAAAGTCTGAAAGTTGTTTTGTTACACAACGGTAATGAATTTCCATCTCTTCCAATAGCTCTCACTCACATTACAAAAAAAAAAAACAAAAAAAACAAAAAAAAAAAATATGAAAGTGTTAAAATCTTACAAAAATCTGTGAAGTATCACGAATATAACTGACAGCTGATTGGAGACTGGACAGCAGCGCGAATGCTCAACATTTTACTCAACGATCATGGCTTGTAAGAACACCATTTTTTGTCGGAAAACAGAATGTAAAATTTGAGTCGATTGTTGAAGCGAAAAAAGGGTTAATGCCGCCTTTGCATATTAAGCTGGGGTTGATGAAACAATTTATGAAGAAACTGGATGAAAAATCGAAAGTTTTTGAATATTTAAAAAAAATTTCACAAAATTGTCAGAGTCAAAGGTTAAAGCTGGAGTTATTGTTGGTCCACAAATGCACAAAGAACTTATTGAAAATATGCTGAAAATTTTTAAAGATATGGGTTGTAGAATGTCCTTAACAGTACATTTGCTGCATGCTTATTTAGTTAAATTTAAAAATAACATGGGAACGTATTCCGAAGAGCATGGAGAACATTTCCATCAAGATAGCATGAACATCGAACAATATTATCAAGGCCATTACAATGAAAATATGTTGGGAGACTATATTTGGGGTTTATTGAGGGAATGTTCTTGCGAGCTTAAAAGAAAAAATAAAACGGTGCATTTTTGAATTATTTCCCACTTTTTTGTAACCTAATTTAATAGTTAAAATTAATAAAAAATAATGAACATTTATATTTGTATATTTTTTTTTATAAAAAAAAAATTACAGATTTTCAAAATACCGTGCAAACGCTCCCCTAGATGCAAAAGCACACTTTTTCAAGCAATATATTTTTCTTTCGTTAAACTATTATCTAATTCATCGAAATTTCATACTCTAATGTTAAGGTCAAAATTTGTGTTGACCCGTGTAGTTGGCAAAGCCCTTAAAAACAAAATTGTTTCTTCTAAAAATCTTGAGCCTGATAGCCATGTTCTGTTGTTTCCCAACATTATTTTTATGTGCTCGACATAAATGTCTACAAACTGCAAGTACGAGGGAACGTTTTTATGTTTGCGGAATTAGAGGTTCTTAGTGGGATGATTAGCTTCATTAGAGTCTCAACGTACTCAGTGACTCGTAAATAGTATAAAAACGAGGTTCGACTGTGATTGGACAATTCGTCTTTGAAATATCGTCAACCAAGCAGCATAATCGGGAATGAAAAGTGCATTTTCGGAACTCTGTAATAAAGAGGTACACCACTGAGGGACGAATTATCATTTGGAACCTCAGTCGAGACAAGACTCCATGCAGTGGCATAAAAAGGGCACAGCAACTCCCAAGAAGTTTGTGGTGTCACAGTCAGCTGGAAACTCTGGAGGAAGCTCATGACAACGGTCTTTTGGTACTGGGAAAGAATATTATATTATTATTGATCGATTATAAACATAAATGTGTTTCTGACTGGATAATACTGAGCTTCAATATTAAAGCGACTAAAAGAAACCATTAAATTGAACAGATGGGGAAAATTGTGGGGAGATGTGCTGCTTTTGCACGACAACGAGGCCGCCAACAAGAGCCGCGTTGCGTTGGTTGCTCTGCATAAGGTGGACTTAGATATTTTGAATCACCCACCGTACAGCCTAGACCAGCCTCGAGTGATTATAAGCTTTTTACCTAAAATGAAAAAAAGAGCCTAGGAGTAAAAAGTTTATCACATAATATATGATAAGTGCATGTCTCCTTGACCTCGGCGTACTTGGAAGATGAAAGGAAAATATTTTTTATGAGGTTATAAATAAATAAATTGAAAAATGCATGCGTCTTGCAAGTGAATGGAAATTATTTTTTCCCCTTATCGCTCTATACCTCTTATCTCCCATTCTTCGAAAATAAAAACCCTCCCTCGTAAAACTCCTAAACAAGTTTTTGTTCCTGCTGCCTTCTCCCCTACCGCGCATACTTACGTGCATGGAGTAGTGACTCTTAAGAATCATGCCAGTGCATATCAAAGCGAAGTGTGAGTCTGTAGTTATTTAATTACTTGAAGTGATGAAAATCTTTACAAAATCACTATTCGCTTCTTCTTCTTCTTCTCCTATCTCTACTTAAAAGGTTGTGAGTATGTATGTAAGTAACCATTTTTAGCACTAAAATACTTTGAAATTAAATACCTAAAGACGAAAACAAGTCATTCAATTGAAAACTTAGCAAACTCGCGCCAACAAAGTAGCGATTCTGAAACGCTTTTGAAGCGAGTAAGCAATCAAGCGCGCGCAATAAATAAACACAGACAGTAGAAATGCACAGAATGAATGCTTAAGTATGCATTGCGAGTGTGTAAGTGTGTGTATCTGCATGTGTGTGTGTGTGTGTGTTGATGTGTTGGTGTGAAAGAAAAATTGTCTGCAATTAAAAGTGAAATTAATGTAATTAAAATCAGCATTTCAGAATTTAGAGCAAAGCAATAAGCATAGGCTGAGCTGAGCTGTGGAGCCTTTGAGAGCGTGAAAATAATACTTATGAGTACACACACACACAGGCACACTAACGATATTGTTAATGCAAAGTATACAAAGGCAAATGCTTTTGGCATGTTCCCTTTAAGCGCTTTGGAGACTCGCTTAATTAATTTGCCATAAAAGTCGATTTCATTTTAATCCATGAGATAATGAACTTAATTACGGTAGTGGAGGCCTCAAAAATAATACTTTTGCCCACATATAATGCATAAATATGAGTTTATATATATTAGCGCAAAATTAAATGGTCACTTTGAAAGCTTTTAGCGAAATGAGCTCTCTGGTGGAATGTGGAAAAGTTTTTGGCATTTACGCCAATAAAATAAATAAAATGGAGCTTGGACTAAGCTAATTGCAACAGAATGGGCATAAGTGCAAAAATTCAAATTTCAATAATTGTATCATAAAGGGTTATCCATTTAGTGTTCTGGAAAGTGCAGCGATGTATTTTGACATCTGTCAAACTTAACTGTCACACCAAACAAGCTTTGTTTTAGTTAAAAGTCAGTCATTTATGAAAATAGATCGCTTAGCAACCGCCCAACGCGCTAAAATTGTGTAAATCTACGACAAAAATTGTGATTCAAGCGTGATCACACTTCGTGTTTTAAGAAGAGGAGATTATGGTGCATATACACGTCCAACTACTCAAGAAATTGGTAAAATTAAAAACAAAATTGAAGAGACTGGATCGGTTACAAATACTGTAAGCCCTGTGCATCATCGTTTTGCTCCTTCCACCTCAAATATCGCTGCTGTACGTTAAAGTGTAGCCGAAGACCCGAAGGAGTCTATTTCTAGGCATTCTCAAGAGCTGGCACTTCATGGTGAATTTTGCACTTGGACTTACGCTTTCATCCATATAAAACCCAGATCACATAAGAGCTGAAGCCAGCTGACTATTTACCACGCCGCAGCTACGTCGATTGAATGCTGGACGGATAAGCATTGAATCTGCGATTTTTTCAACAAAATTTTCTTGGCCGACGAGGTCTATTTCTCACTCGGTAGATATGTAAATAAGCAAAATTGTCTGGTTCAGGGCTCAGAGAATCCTCACATAATTGAAGATATGTCATTATACCCAAAAAAAAAAAAAAAAAAAATAAACTTAGTGTCTGGTGCGCTTTTTGGTCCTGAGGTGTGATTGGACCTTACTTCTTTAAAAACGATAACATCGAGACCGAGATAGCGCGATTGGACACTTTTGGACTTGTTTTGTGAGGCTACGCGGAGAACCGTTTTATGCGAATAAGCCCATATATCCTGTGCGCTTAAAAACCAACATTCGTCAAGTTATGGCTGAGTTACCGCCCAATATATGCCAAAAAGTGGTCGAAAATAACTTCAAACGGCCTTAGGCAGTTACCTAGCAGATATTTTCGCTACTACAGTTATTATCAACAATGATTTCCTCTTTAGCATAATTTAATTAATTAATTAATTAATTAATTATTAAAATTGAATCAGCACAACACTAATACCAAATCAAAATTACCAAGCGCAAGCAGCCAAATTGCACCATTTCGTCGCCCATGGCAACTAATTTGCTTTTTATTGCTATTGTTTTGCCTTTGAAATAACGGTACACTTCCATGCGATTTTTTTTGCACTTTTTTCCGCCCGGAGAGTTTAATTCGTTTTCATTTTTCCATATTTTTTCTTACTTTCAAACAATTTTCCTATTAAGACAACTGAAACTTCGCTAACTAACCGACTGATTGCATAATACCGTTGTTTGTCGGCGGCAGCGAGATGCGCCAACATATGCAACGCCAGCAGTCAACAGCCAACAGCCAGCAGTCAACAGCCAACAACAAAAGCTACTGCCGACATAATAAACAATTAACTAACGGCAATGCCGACACTAGATATTAGAGCTCGTCGTCATCGTATATTATTGCAGTGCCATAATCGGAAAACGGGTTAGTGGCTCACGCTGTGCAAACTGTGAACAAATTGAAGACGACCGACCGCCTTTCCAAACAAAGTCACAGCGCAGAGATTATAATGAAGTGGAGGAAGAAAATCAAGGAGGAGGAGGAGAAGAAGAAGAAGAAATAAATGAAGAAAAATCTGCTAACTCAAACCCGATGCGGTGTTGGTGGTTGCCTGCCTTACTTATTGTGGCAAATGAATATGTTAATGCACCATTAATACTCTGAGTGTGTGTGTGTGTGTGTCTGCGTCCATTATGCTGTCATATAAAGAAGACGTAATACGAGAAAGTGAAAGGAACCAATTGGCGACGACGACAACGGCTGCGGCTGCGACTGTGGCTGTGGCTATGGTTGTGGCTTTGATTATGGCTAATATAGCGTGAGTTGGTATGACTCGCCTCGCCTAGACTTGGTGCGGCAGATGCGTCTGTTTGTCGTCGTCGCTCTATTAAAGCTTGTTATTGGCTCGATGTACATGTGCTGGGGCACTGGGCGAATAACTTTTATATATACTTGCAGACGCTCTTAAAATGTCTCTGTTTGTGTCTGCGAACAATAAAATGGTTTTAATGCGCTATTATTTCATAAATTTTATACTAGTAGCAATAACAGACTCACCTACAGACATAAATATTGAAATAAACGAAAGTTTTATAACTGTAATTTTGTATTTTATCTTTCTTTTTTCTAGCCGAATCAAGAATTGCGCGCCATTCGTGTCTTCGCGCAATTTGGCGTCAATTGGAAATACTAAGTGAAACCAGGTCCTTCTGAGCTTGGTCTTTACAAGGAAGTGGAGGTCTACCTGCACCTGTGCTTCCATGTGCGTGTACTGCATCGATAACTTTTAAAGCTGGAGCGCTTTCATCCACTCGGACGACATGACCCAGTCAGCGTAGTTGCTGTCTTTTTATTCGCTGAATTATGTCAATCCCTTCACATAACTCGCCGAATACACTGTTGCCAACTCGCAAAGGACCACAAATCTTCAGCGAAACTTTTCTCTTGTAAACTCCTAAAGCCGACTCATCGGCTGTCGACATCGTTCATATGTGCGGACGGGAATGATAAGCAATTTGTAGAGTTTGGTATAATTCCTCGGGAGAGGACTTTACTTTTCAATTGCAGTCCAAAATAGCACCTGATGGCAAATTTGATTCGGCGTTGGGTTTCAAGACTGAAATTGTTGGTGTTGCTAATACCGATTTTCAGATAGACGAGATTACCTACGATTTCAAAGTTATGACCATCAACAATGACGTGGGAGCCAAGACACCGACTGTTTGTTTGATGACAGGAGATATCTCTTCACAAGATACCCAAGCAGAACTTACGGGGCGATTGTTATTGCCAATACGCCGTACGCCGATGAACGCCACCAATTCTACACTCTTGTAGAAGATTATGCCTGGTCTATTTAGCCCTGCAGCTTGTCTGAAACTTCTTTAGGTATCGATTTGTCGCATGATGAATATCTTGTAAATGGCGGATTTACAAGGTCTGTTGTTGTTGTTGTTGTTGTTGTTGTTGTTGTTGTTGTTGTTGTTGTAACCGCAGAAAATTCTCCAAAATAGGGCTTCGGGGAATATTGTGGGACTGACAGTCTTTCCCTGGATAAAAATCCTGGTCGTTCCGGTATAAAGATGCGACTGTCGCGATAACTATTGGATTTTAGTCGCCTCTTACGACAGGCATGTCTTACCGCGTATAAATTCTTAAACCCCTAACCCACAGATGTTTTACAAAGTTTGAAGTCACACTGTTAAGTCCAAGTCGGGCATGCTTACGTTCGAAAATATTTTGCAAAAAAGCTGATGCATGCACCGTGTCAGTTCTTCGCAACCGTATTTGAATAGAAGTAGACCATCGGTTACCGTCGCTTTGCTATTTTGTATAAATTGTCATTGTAGGGTAATGGAATGATTATTTCAGCACCTTCAATTGAGGATTCGGGTTAACCATATCCGTGTGTCTCATTTTCACTGTCATTCAGCGGGTTGAAAAAGTGTCAGTATACCCTGGTCGTCAGTGACCAGATTACCTCCTTGGTCCCTACATGAGTATGCTGCCGTCTTGAAACCTTCTGGAAGTTGTCGCATCTTTTCTTAGAATTTTTGAGCATTACTTATGTCGGCCTGCTTCTCAAGTTCTTCATATTAACGCATTTCGGCTTCTTTCCTTTTTCATTGTAGTACAAAACTACCAACTTACAAAAAATTTAAAAATTGATTAATGCAATGTGTGGGAAGTGGCGCCGTCTTGTTGCAAATAAATGTCGCAGAGATCACGAGCTTCAATTCCAGGCATCAAATAGTCGGTTATCATGGCGCGATAACAGTAGTCATTGACGGTTACGTTCTCACCGGCATTATTTTCTGGGTGAAATGGCAGCTCTTGAATCTCTTCAGGTTGCTCTTCATCCCTAATGTGGCAATTTTGCTTGTTTATATACCAATTGAGCCTGAAATTCGCCTCATCTCTGAGCAAAATTTGTCTCGTAAACGTCGGACCTTCTTGGAACTTTTCCAGAGCCCATAGAGCAAAGCGATGTCGCTTGGGATGGTCGAGCGGTTTCAGCTCTTGCACAACCTGTATTTTGAAAGCTTTCAATTTAAGATCTCGACGTAAAATGCGCCAATGCGCGTTCCATACGTAAGTCCGAGTTGTTGCGAATGGCGCCGAATCGACTCTCCACGGTCTTCGTGCACACTCTCTCCTACGACCGCTATATTTTCTTCACTGCGTGCTGGACGTGGTCTATTCGGTCAAATATCATAGAATAATGAATGCTGGGTCTCAAGACCTCAAGTCTCATTCTTTTGCGAATAGTACGCTCAGTAGGCCGATTATGTTGACCATAAGTTGACCGACCGAAGCGCGCGAAACACATTCTTTTCTGAACGTGTATTTTCGTAATAAAGTTGAATGATTTGTAAACGTTACTTAGGCGTAAGTCTTTCCCTGATGAAATGCCAAACAATACTGAACAAAAATAACTAGACAGCTTGACAAGACTCACTCGTGATGTCAAAAAGAGGCTATGGAAAAAAGTACCTCTACTTGGATCACCCTTTATATACCCACATTTGTCTATTTATAAATATTTTCAATATTCAATATTTTTTTTAAAGATATTTTGTAACAGTCTTCAATTGGAAACGATTTCTTTTTTTTTTTTTTGATTATTGAAAACAAAATTATCTAATATTTTTAATACTAAACAAAAGTCATGCGTACCGTTAAGTAAGAATATCACATATTTAGTTTCAAAAGTAAAAATCTGAGCAACCATATATCATGCTCCAAGCAACCCACGAGGGTGTAAAGAATGTCCAAAGTTTTGAAAAGCAACTTTTCTGCACAGACTTTCCCATACAAACTTATGCATATTTACACAAATAAATACATACATGCGTACATACATTAGTATCTTTCAAATTGCCCATATATATTTGTTCGTTTATTTACTTTTTATTTTGATTTTGATTTATTTTCTACCTTTTTTTTGCGTGGCCACACTTTGACATGGTTAATGTGTAAGTAAATATTTATCGAAAAAATCTGCAGAGATAACCACAACAACAACAACTACAAAGTAGCAATGTGTAATCAATCATGCGTTCACTAGTATGCAAACAAACAAATAAACAAACAAATTTTTTTCTATAGATTTTCATTTCATAAAAGATTTTTTATAGTTTTTAATGCAGTTGTCTGTCTGTCTGCACTGTCACGTCAGTCTATTTTTTTTTTTTTGGAAATGCGCCGTTCACTATTGTAAATGATTTTTTAATTAACTAACGGCATCATAAAGAGTGAATTGTTAAAAAGCCAAAGAATTACACGAGCATATACGTACATATATACATACATACAAATACGAGTATATATATCTACTGTATTACTTTTTGACATTGATGGGGATTTTTGAAGAATATTATACTGGAGGCAATACAACATACATACATTCGCATGTATAGACGAGTATGCTTGCAAAATAGCGTATCACATGGATGGGTGCGTATGTCTGCCAAATGCTCTTTAATACGTGGAACTATTTGAATGCCTTCACTTCTGACTTTAAAATCGAATTTAAAATATATTTTACTTTAATTGAAAAATGCTGTTGTTGATATTGTTGTGTTTCAAATATTTTACGCATTTTCAATCATTTACGCACGAATGACTTCAAATATTTGTATGAATTAATAATAAAGTTTATGTGATTGTAATGTAAATTATTATTTGGCAGTAATTACTATGAGCTTATGCCTAAAGTTTTTTCTCACTTTAAAATAATCTAATTAAAATTTAAAAAAAATTAAAAAATATGAAAAAAAATATATTTAAAAAAACAAATATTTAATTCCAAATTTTAGATATATCCAAATGTTATTATAAGTAATTACAGCCATTTTAATATAAGTAAATTCAAATAAAACTAAGAAATAAATAACTAAAATTAGCTTAAATAAAAATTTAAATAAAATAATATAAACTAATATTAAAAATTCAATAAAATCAATTTATTTAAAAAAAAAAGTTTAAATAAAAAAATAAAAAAATAAAAAATTTTTTTAAAAAATAAATTTTATAAATAAAAAATAAAATATATTTGTTTAAAAAGGTGGATATAAAATTAAAAAAAAAATAGAATAAAACGAAAAAAACTAAAATAAAATAAAATAAAAGATTTTGATTTAAACTGAAACAAAATTAACATAAAATAAAATAAAGTAAAAAATAATAAAATTGAAATAAAAAATAATCGTATAAATCAAAGTTAATAATATTAATTAATTAATAACATAAGGTAAAAGAAAATGAATCAAAATTAAAATATATAAAGGGTGATGCAAGTAGATGTACTTTTTTCATATAGCGACGCTTTGACAAATCACGCGTGAGTCGTGTCAAGTTGTCACGTTACTTTTGTTCCGTACTTTTTTGCATTTCATCATGAAAAGACACGCCTGGCATAATCGGCCTACTGAGCGCACTATTCGCAACACCATCACACATCTTGAGATTGAGCATTCATTATTGGATAATATTCGACCGAAAAGACCACGTCCTCCACGCAGTGAAGAAAATATAATGGCCGTAGCTGAGAGTGTACACGCAACCGTGACCGTGGAGAGTCAATTCATCGCTTATCGCAGCAACTCCAACTGACGTATGGAACGACTTTAAATCGAAGTCTTAAATTGAAAGCGTACAAAATACAGCTTGTGCAAGAACTGAAGCCACTCGACCTTCGCTCTATGGGCTCTTGAAAAGTTCCAAGAAGATCCGACGTTTTCGAGTCAAAGTTTGTTTAGTGATGAGGCCCATTTCTGGCTCAATGGCTATGTAAATAAGAAAAATTGACACATTTGCGACGAAGAGCAACCTGAAGAGATTCAAGAGCTGCCACTTCATCCAGAAAAAACAACGGTTTGGTGTGGTTTGTGGGCCAGTGGAATCATCGGTTCATATTTCTTCAAAAATGAAGCCGGTGAGAACGTAACCGTCAATGACGACCGTTATCGTGCTTTGATAACTTTTTGATGCCTGAAATTGAAGCATTTGGTTTCAACAAGATGGCGCCACATCCCACACATCGCATCAATCAATGGACTTATTGAGTGAACACTTCGGTGAACAGATAATTTCACGTTTTGGGCCGGTCGATTGGCCACCAAGATCGTGTGATATCACACCGTTAGACTTTGTCCTGTGGGTAAGTCTAGAGACTATGCGGACAATCTCGCTTCAATTCAGGCCTTGGAGCAAAAAATAACGCATGTCCTTCGCCAGTTACCAGTCGAAATGCTCGAACGAGTCATCGAAAATTGGACTCAACGGATGGACCATCTGAGACGTAGCTGCGGCCAATATTTGAAAGAGATAATCTCCAAAAAAATATATGCCAAATAATGTTCTTTCGAATGATAATAAGCATTCCCCATTAATTATGAATTTTCTGTGCTTTATAAATAAAAAATATATAAAAATAGAATAAAATAAAATCGAATGAAAGCTAAATATGCCAAAGTCTTTATACCTTTCATGAAGATATCAGATTCATTGCAAATTGCAAAATTCGATTTCGATTATTTTCAGTGTCAATATAAATTTGAATTTACGTTTGTAGAGTGCCAAGTTTCCCGTTCCTATATGCTGTTTTATCTGAGTTTTGACCAAAGCCTCACATCTGAACGAATCAGTATATGGGAAGTAGATCTTATAGTCGTCCGACATCGACGAGTTTCAGAAGCAACTTGTTATTCGTTATGTGTGTAAAGTATTTCTTTGACAGATTTGTGATCAGAAATTTCAAAACTGAAAAATCGGTCGTATACATGCTATAATGGTTCGATCTAACCAAATCCGTCAAATGACCGTTAAAACGTGTAAGTGCATCTGCCTTAGGCCTTTAAAATCTTTATAACTAATAAACTATTGCTTTAGACCATTATTAGTAATAAGCGGCAGGTAAAACGTTGCTCTTCAATAGATTGTCAGATTCCTTCTTTAAAAGTGTGTTCGGCTTGCTGGGCAGGATAAGATATTCACTAGAGTATTCGTATAATTTCAAAAGGTATTTTTGCCAGTATTTGTCACATCTTTTGTTACCATTGATATTTCAAGGTCTCTATGTATATACTGGTTGAACATAAGCCACTTATGCACTCGTAAGATTTCGTAGTTCTATTTTATGTATACTTGTTGCGCAACCAAAGTTGCATATATTTGCTCCATATATCCACATAGGTTCTTGACTGAATTGTGTATAAAAGCGTTTTATGATCCAAGCATAAACTTGGGTTTTTACCCAATTACTATGTTACGCTGGCGGTTTTAACTTTAAGTTGCCGTATTTTAGCAGAAATGTAGGTCTTCCAGTTCAATCGCTTATCTCGGTGGATATCAAGGTATTTAACTCCATCTGTTTGAGGAATCTTTATCTTGTTGAATTTCAGTGTTGGACATGTTTCTGTGTTTAGTGTGAGAGAAAGCTTTCTCTCTCTCTCTCTCTCTCTCTCTATCTCTTTAACTTGTTTCCTTGAAAATAACTTTGGAATTATTAGAAAATTTCCTTAGTTAGCGCTTATTTAGCTTGAAAGTGCCTTACTACAAATTTGCCTCAAAAGTCTAATTTTATAATTTGTACGCTTTCCTCTGTCATTTTTACATTTCTTTTAATTAATTACACAAAATTTAATTCCACTAATTTCCTTACTCAGCTCTGACCAAGATGTATGCGCTTCAATGAGTAAATCCGCTTATCAGTGTTTATCCATTCGTGATTTTCAACAAGAGCAACCAATTAATAATGCGTAATAATAATTGTAATAATATTGTACTGCAATAGGATTAGAACAAAGACACGCGAATATTAATTATAATCAATTATTACGTCAACCGTCAAGGACATTGTACGTGAGTATTGACGCTTCTCTATTACTTAACGCTACTATCGCCGTGGAAACGAGTCATTTCATTTGCATTCTGCTTTATTTGTCTTCCTTTTTTGTTTCTTTATTTAAAAAAAAAAAAGGCAGATTTCAAAATTAATCAAAATTCATTTTTTTTTAATATACGAGGTATGTTCAAAGGAAAAGGTGAATTTTGATTTTTCGCAGGCTGTGTACATTCGATTATGGCTATTTTGTTTTTGTTACAATCGGACACATATGTTTATCATGTTGTCATGCTGGCATTAGGAGCCAATTTCGAGTAGTAGTTTGGTTTTAACAACAGAAGAGATTAGTCCCCGTTTTTGTGTGCTCTTTAATTTTTAGCTTTTGAAAGAAATGAGTCAAAGAATGTGAATTAAATTTAACGTTAAAAATGGAATAAAATGCTCCAAAGCACCTGAAATGTTAACTGTGGCATTCGCTGAGTCCACTTTGTCTCAAAAAAGTGTGTTTATAAGTGCTACAAGCGCTTTACAGAAGGCCAAGAAGATGTTGATGAGGATGAGCGTCCTGGAGGTAAGATCACGTCAACAAGCGAAGAAAATATCGAAACAGTGAAAAAAATTTTGCTTGAAAATCTTCGAATCACTATTAGGGAAGTTGCGGAGGATGTTGGTACATCAATCGGCTCATGACATCAAATTTTCCCGAATGTTTTGGGCATGAAACGTGTGGCACCGAAGTTTGTTCTGAAATTAGTAAATTTTTAGCCAGAGAAATGTCGCATTAATATCGCTCAGGAGTTGTTGAGGGACGTCAAAAACGATCCGGGTTTGCTCAAAGCGGTCATAACTGGTGACGAAATGTGGATATTTGGTTATGACGTCGAAACCAAGGCCCAATCATCCCAATGGAAGCTGCCAGATGAGCCAAGACTGAAAAAGGCATGCCTAGTTCGATCAAATGTGAAGATTTCGCTCACTGTTTTCTTTGATTACACTGGTGTGCTGCATCATGTGTTCCTGCCCAAAGGTCGTACAGTGAATAAGGAATACTACAAGGAAGTTATGCAACGTGAAGGAATACGGCTCGGCTCAAACGATCGGAATTGTGGAAAACCAAATCGTGGATTTTGCATCACGTTAATGCAGCAGCTCATACATAAATACTCTTAGCCAAATACAAAAACAAAAAAAAAAAAACGTAATCACGCCTCAACGGATTTGGCTTCCTGCGACTTTTTTTCTGTTCCCAAAACTAAAGAAACCAATGAAAGGAAAGCGTTTTCTCACAATTTATGACTGATCAAGTCAGAATCGAAGAAAGAGCTGATGGCCATACCGAGAAGCGCATTTCAGAAGTGCTTCGAGGATTGGAAAAAACGTTCACACAAGTGTATTATATCCGAGGGGGATTACTTTGAAGGGGACAAAATAGATATTGATGAATAGATAAGTAATTAAAAAAAAAATCAAAATTCACTTATTCACAATTTTTGTATTTCTGTTTTTATAGAAAAATATTTTTCTAAAACTTAATGAAATTCAGAATATCTCGTCTTTTTGTCTCATAAATATGTAAAATTAAACTGTTTACATTCACCGCTTAAATTGAGATAATAAACTTAAATTTATGCTAATACCACAGCGGCAATCCTTCAGAGTTGAGGATAAACATTCTACAGAATTATGACACATTAAATATATATACATATATATATACAAGTATATATATAAGTTTTAGTTGAGCGTCAAGTGAAAAAGTCAAACCGAAATTGCCACTCTTAAATGTTTTCTGGCAGCCATAGTAAATTCCACATGCACACACACTCACACTCACACACACGCACTCACATATAAATATTAAAATTTGTACGCATTTAAGCCACTAATGGCTGGCTGGTTGTGTGTGGCGAGTGCGAATGATGGAGCCGAGTGCGAGTGGGGCTGTAAGCTTGAATTAGCAGAAGTTTAAAAACAACGCCACACCGAGCTCACACATGCTTACACACTTTTAATTAAAACACATGGCAAATATGCGCTACGTCATGTTGGAAAATGCGACAGAGGAGCTTAGGAGAGCGAAAAAAAAGACGCTAAACTGCATGGAGCAGGCAAACACAAACAGTGAACGACAGCAAAAAAAAGCAACGGAAAGTAAAAAACATGCACTCATACATACACACACACGAATACTCCGCTGTACTGGGACTTTTCCACTTAAACTTATGACAATTCCCAGCCAAAGCAAATGTTTGCATTTATTTACACTTCCCTCGCTGCGCTTGCCTCTCCGCGCCCAACTGCCAAGTTCGCTGTGCATTGCACCAGCAGCGTTTGTTGTAATTCTGACCTACAACAACGCCAACGTTGTGTAAATAAATTGGCTAAGAGTTTGGCTTCGAGGAACTAAGCGTACGCAAGGTCAACTGAAGGCTGTGCAGCAGTCGAAGTGCGGGGCGATTGGGTATCCAAACGAAGGGTTGTTTGCATGCCACAGCTGACAGGCGCCAGTTCATTTAAGTTCAGTTCAGGCTTCTTTCATTCATTCAGGGCATTCCAGTGTGTGTGTGTGTGCGTGTGTGTTTGCATGGTGTTGAACTTCTGTGGCTGCGTAATAAATACCACAACATCGAAGCAACAAAAACCAGCAATAAAAAGAGGAAATGAAAATGTTTGGTTTCAATACAAACGGAGCATGTGAAAGTAGCACGCTTTAGTTGTGTGTAACAGAAGCTCGTTGATTGCGGCTGCCTGCTCTTACTGGTACTCCGCAGGCACGGAAGTGTTGAAGGAATAACAAGCCAAGCTCACGTGCTCACTTCACGATTGCAGTTTCTTTACATCTTTCATTCTACATCTCCATGTAATTTTTTTTTACACAACTCCAGGCAAACGCTGGAGATATGGCTGATTTTGAATTTGCGTTGATGAACACTGCGTATACGCAACTATTGAATTTCGGCTATGAAAGACGGCGACTTCACACACCGGTGCTGTGACGCTAAAGGCAAATAAAAACCGCGCTCACTGACACGCTGGCAAATTCAAAGTCAACAAGCTTAAGGTGTCGTCAGATGTGGAAATTTTTAATAAAATTTTTATTTTCTTTACGCATTTTGCTGTCAAAATATTTCAAATTTCGACGTGCGACTACCCTGCAAATAGTTTCTGCAATTTAATTTCAAGTATTTGCCCGCAGTTTCATTTCTGAAATTGAATTTCCGATCTCTAGTGCTGCACTAGCAATTTTTATTTCTCTTGAAATTGCTGTCAAAATATTGAATATTGTCATAGAATTTTCATTTCGAAAAATTACCACTCAGACTAATTTCCCAGAATTGAAATTCAATATCAAGAAATTTTTTATACTCCGTAAGACTGCTCTTGAAATTAAATTTTGAAATTTCTGATTTTCACATGCATTTTGAAAGGAATTAATTGCCATGTCTGGTGGCTTCTTTACTTTAACGCATGTATGTATGTATGAAAGTATATATTTCAACGGCAACACCGCGCTTGTAGCATAAGCTATGTTACAAGTGTGTGTTCGTGTTACGGAAACTGAGAAAAGTATCAAATATTCACGTCTTCTTTCATGTGCGTGGGGTTAATGAAGCCAGAAGAAGCTGAAATAGGTTTTCTTGAGGAGTAAGCAGCGGTTGAAATTCACTTTCATTAGAGAGTGGGGGAGAAAATAAAAAGCGACTGCAGCATTTCATTTACTATTTTAACGGTACAGTGTAGATGTCTTAAGAAAAGAGCGAGAAAATGAAATTGGAGACGAACTGAACTGTACACCTGCCTGACTGCTTGCTTTAAAAAATTTTTTTTTTTACTTAAAAATCGGCATTGTGATGATATTTTTCCATGGGCTTTTTCAAAATTTGGCCCATGGTGAATATCTGTTCAAGCTGGTGCATACAATTTGTCATCTCTTAGCGTCCATATTTGAATAGTGCAGACGGTAAGCCATTGGCTCCCACCATTTTGCTGTGCTTCATTTAGGCAATCGCTATTCGGACTTCCTCAAAGCTAGAGGATTCGAGTTGTCTTTTTAATTTTGTTTCTCTTTAAAAGCAATGAAACAGACTGTAGAAGTTTTCACTCTATAAACTCGGTATACTCTGGAGCCGCCAGCCGTTAGATCAGCTCTTTGAGTCTTATGCGTATCATGCGTATACTTCATTCTTGAATCCTTCAGTAAGTCGTCGCATTGTTTCCATAACAGTTACGAGCATTAAACTCTGATAGATATCTTTTGAAGTTTTTCATGTTCCACATTTCATTTTCTTCATTTATCTGTTGGCGAAATGTATCCTCTCTTCCGCTCTCGGTATCTCGCTTTTCTTCCACCGCGGTACGGCAGTGCTTGGAGGACCTGCTCTTATTTGACCCCGCCGAAAATCAATAAGTTCCGTGGCTTAAAATTCTATTCTACAGTTGTCTTACATCGAGTTCTGATGAGTGCTCTCAATAAGAACTGCAAGGGTAGTACAAAACTGCCTTCTGTGATTGCAGTTTCAAGCTGACGTCGAGCTTTTCTTGCGCCTTTCGACGGGCGTTTCTTGCTGCACAGAGGAGGGTACGCATCTTCGTCTTGACAAGGTGGTATTCCTAGGTTAGGTCCTCGGAGTGTATGCATTTCTAGAACATCGAAAACATTTTGTCCATAGATCACAGCATGATCGATCTGGCTACAAATTTTTCGATTCGGAGCCAGCCAAGCAGCTTGATGAATTTTGTTATGCTGGAATCTAGTACTACAAACGACCATATTTCGGAATCCAGTGTGGCCGATCAGCCATAACTCATTTACTGCTTTTTGTATGCTCAAAGCGCTCATTAAAGACATTTTCGATTTAATCGTTCTCCGCTCTCGTTGGCGCGTAGGCGCAAATCTCCAATATATTGAAGTGTTTCGCTTTGATGAAGATTGGGTGTCGAAAGTTTTATTGAATCATAAAGGTGAGACAAGCGTTTTTCTTGGAAGATTTCATTCAAACATGCCACTACATGAGATCAGTCTTATTCTCTCTACAGATCCATTTGCATTGTAGTTCTGCTACGCTTAAAACATGATTTTAAGCTGGCTTGGGCTGATACCTTCCTCGAAGAGACGAATTTCTACGCTTACTTTGTTGGCCACTATCGTCTCGTCTAACGTCTGATAAAACTTTCTATTTATTTATCTGCATTTATTTAGTAAAACAAGGAAAGAATGCTGCCGTGCAGTGACAGTTGAAGTGGGATGTGCCCGCAGGCAAGTTAATGTAAACGATGTTGACCCATTTCAACTTGAGTAGCTCCGCAATTGATTTAGAACAACAACGAACAAACAACAACGAATCAACAACAACAACAACAACCATCAAACTACTTCAAATTCCTGCTGCAATCTGCCCCGACTAACTTCAATATCCTTTGTGCAATACTTACATCTGTATATTTGTATGAGCATGTGACCTGCCAGCATAAGTAGACATTCGAGTCATCGTATAAAATTCAATAAACTCCGGCAGCAATGGCGGATGAGGGGGGAGGGGGAATGACCAAAGAGCATTTTTCATTTCCAATTTACACAAAACTAATGCATAGACACACATAAATGTATGTGTGCCTGTGTATGTGTATGTAGTGTGAAGCGTTGCATGACACACAAGCCACAACTACACAAGAAGTGTGGAAGAAGAAGAAGAAGACGAAGAGGACTAAGCAGAAGAGAAGGCAGAAGTGGAAGTGGATGTGCGACGTGTGTCACAATTGCAAGGGAAACCTTTCTCTCTCTCTCTCTCTCTATATATATATATATATATATATATATGTATATATATATATAATATAAGAAGAAGAAGAAGGCTAGTGGAAGTGAGTAGACGAATGACAACACTCACTAAAGAAACAACAACAAAACAATAACAACAAGTGTTAGTGATTGCAGCAAATCTTGTTTTGCCAGAGATTTAAAGGCAATGCTGAAGCAGTGGTAGAAGCAGCAGCAGCTTACGGAGTGTCCTTGGCGTTGAAGAGGGCAGAGCAAAGCGATAGGCAAATTGCTACTACAAGTACAAGTATTGAGTGCGTTTTGAACAATTTCTAAACTAACATGCACACACACCCAAGCACATTAGGGTAATCTAGTTTCTACCTATTGGAATATTTCAAGCAAAAATTGTTTCAAAATCATCATTAATTAAAGATGTCTGTAGAAGTTGCCTTTGTTGTAATGGAAGATCCATTTCGAGGTTCCCTACATTTTTGAAAAGAAACTCACAGAAAATTCCATTCTAATGGGGAATGTTTATTATCATTCGAAAGAACATTCTTTGGCATTTAATTTTTGAAGATTATCTTCTTTCAAATGTTGGCTGCGGCTACGTCTCAGATGGTCCATCCATTGAGTCCAATTTTCGATGACTCCTTCGAGCATTTCGACTGGTGACTGGCGAATGATATGCGGGATGTCCGCATAGATTTTAGACTTTACATATCTCCACAGAAAAAAGTCTAACGTTGTGATATCACACGATCTTGGTGGCCAATCGACCGGCCCAAAACGTGAAATTACATATCTGCTCACCGAAGTGTTCTCTCAATAAATCCATTGATTGATGCGATGTGTGGGAAGTGGCGCCGTCTCGTTGAAACCAAATGTAGCGGAGATCATGAGCTTCAATTTCAGGTACCAAATAGTCGGTTATCATGGCGCGATAACGTTCGCCATTGACGGTTGCGTTCTCACCGGCATCATTTTTGAAGAAATATAGACCGATGTTTTCACCGGCTCACAAACCACACCAAACCATTGTTTTTTCTAGATGATGGTTGATCTTCGTGGGCCTCATCGCTGAACAAAATGTGGCTCGGAAACATCGGATCTTCTTGGAACTTTTCTAGAGCCCATAGCGCGAAGCGATGTCGCTTGGGAAGATCGAGCGGTTTCTCGGCTTCAGTTCATGCATAAACTGTATTTTTTATGCTTTCAATTTAAGATCTCAACGTAAAATACGCCATACATCAGTCGGAGTTGCTGCGAACGGCGCCGAATCGACTCTCCACGGTGGTCTATTCGGTCGAATATCATACAATAATGAATGGTGGGCCTCAAAATGGGTGATGGTGTTGCGAATAGTACACTCAGTAGGCCGATTATGTTGACGATAAGCTGAGCGAAGCGCGCGAAACACATTCTTTACAGAACATGGGAATTTTCGTTTCGAAAGTTGAATGATTTTTAAACGTTGTTCAGGCGTCAAGTCTTTCCATGATGAAATGCCAAACAATACTGAACAAAAATAACATGACAGCTTAACACAACTCACGCGTGATCTGTCAAAAAAAGGCTATTGAAGAGAGTACCTCTACTTATATCACCCTTTTTGTGTAAAAATGTTTTTTCAGATTTTTTTTGGAATATTTTGAGAAATAAAAACATATTTTTTTGTTTCAGGAGATGAAAATTTACATAAATCTGTTGTCATCATTAAATTTCAAACCATTTTTGAAATAAAAATGATTAAATTTTCCATTCTAATCAAAAAAAAAAATGTTCTTTTCACCACCCTAATGTGCTCGTTCTGTTGTATCGCTAGTTGTTAACAAAAACACAGAAAAAAAGTGTTTGTCAATATTCGGTTATTTATAACAATGACAGCTGCAGCAAGTTCCTTCGACGCCGCAATCTTGGCAACTTCGTTTACTGTTACAGCTACCGTTGCCGCTGCCGCTGCTGACTCCACAGTATTGGTTTCTGGACATTGGCCACTCCTTGTTGGCCTTTGCTGACGCCGTGTACAAATTGCAACAAACGGATGTTAAGAAAACACACACACACACACACACAATGTAGAAAGAGGAAACTAACTCAATATATGAATATCAATGAATATATAGTACCTACTCCAAGCTCTTCTTCTTCTTCCGTTCGAGTTAAGTAAAAAATATATTTTCGTTGAAGGAAATGAAAATTTCAATCGAACCAAATTCCTTGATGATATATGAGTTTGCAAATATGTACATATGTAAATGGAAAAAATGCATACAAAATTTTTATATTATTAGGTGTAAGTGTGTGCGTGTGTGTGACAAAGGGGACCATTGGTGGCCGGGTATGAATAAATGAATTATTATTATTTTACCAAAGACAAAAAAGTAGAAATGTTTGCTTAAGCTATAAAAAGTTTTTGGTATTTTTTGCGCTGCATACACACACACATGCATACATGCATACACATACATATGCATTCAAGTTTTAATTGCATAAATTGAAACAAATTTTTCTAAAGTGTCTGTAATACCATCAAAGACAGCAAAAGATTTTGTGGATTAACACACTCACAAACTCACACACACACACACACACGAGAAAATAATTGCATGCAAACAGAATAAACAAAGTTTATATAGCATCAGTATTCTCGTTGTTGTTGTTGTTGTTTTTGCAGTTATTCAATCTTAATTGGCTGTTTGTATGCAGAATCTGCTGGTGAAGTGCTGGAATGTGATACTCCTTTATGCATGTTAGAACATAATTGTCATGCCGAGACTAAGTGCTATGTTCACTGTGTTATTGTTCAATCATGTGTGACAGTTATGTGATTGGAAATTCTGTTAAAGTCGGCCTTAGTATAACTGGTTTTAAAAATGTTCATGCAGTCGAAGTTGTTAGAAGAAAGAAAAAAAAATTAAAATAATAGTGAATAGAAATTCCAAAAATTATTGAGAAAAATCATAGTAAAATCTTTTCAATCAGAAATAAATTTATCTGAGTTCGAAGAGAGCTCATGGTCACTTCGTCCTGTTCACAATGTAATTAAAGGATCCCACATATGTTTGTGTAAAAAGTGTTTTTTATTTATTTATTTTGGCAATAGCATTAGCTTGAAGTTCTTAATTTACCCTTTGATTGGGAGGGTTTTTAAATATGCTTTTCCTTTCAAAATAATTCCAAAAAACCATGACTTTCGCTCGGGTCAAGATAGGCTTTGTGTAAGAGATTTTCATCGTTAAATTTTTCGAAACATAATTTTTCAAACAATTATCCCAAAAATATTGGTGATATTACTCAAGCAAGAATCGTTTAGTTTTAAATTTGTCGCATGTGACATATCATTTCCTTCATGATATTTAAAGGGATTTACCTGTTCTTTTACTTAAATAGGCTGGCAGCAGTACGAATCGAATTTGGCACACAGAACCCAGGGAAAACGAGACTGCTGACAATTCATCGAATCTGCTATCTCGGCAAACGGTTTTCTAAGCTTAAAACAAAACTTAATTCGAAACATATTTTCGACCGCAACGTTGCAAGGTAGGCAGTCGGTTTTCTCTCCATTGCAGTTCGGCATTCCTGATCGTACCAGCTCTTTCTCTGATACTGTTGTAAGCCAATTTTTACCGTAGCGGCTGTACGTAGAGATTTTGCAGTACACTTCCACAGCCCCCTTATATCGAGCTGCTGATGAGTGCTCTCAGAGAGCAGATGTGCAAGCCGAGTATGCTGTGATTGCACCTTTTCGACGTCAAGCCTTCCATGGCTTTGTTGACGGACGTTATTTGCTGCACAAAGGCGGTTGGGTATCTTTGCTGTTACAACATAGTGATCCGAGTCGATATTTGGCCCTCAGAACGTACGCACGTTTAGAGCACTGGATACATGTCTTCCTTCTATAACAACATGATCAATTTGGTTGCGTGTTTTTAAACCCGATAGCAGCCGTGTAGCTTGATGAATTTTCGTGTGCTGAAATATAATACTTCAGACAACCATATTTCGGGCCCCAGCGAAGTCAATCAGCCTCAGGCCGTTTAGGTATGCTTCGAGGTGCAGGCTGAATTTTCTGACTGTTGCGCCAAAAATACCTTCTTTATCCACCCTGGCGGAGGAACCGGTTATAGATTCGCTCTAGGTTCTCATAGAGAGCATCTTTGGTCACATCGTTCTTTTCCGTCGGAGCGTGGGAGCCCATCTGAGATATATTGAAGAACTTCGCTTTTGTGCGGATTGGGAATAGACGTTCCTCCACTCGGTTGAATGCCAGGACCCGGTGACGTCTACTTCACTACAAAACGAACACTAAATGGCGCTCATTTATATGGCAGTAAACTACGCTGTAGTAGATTTCTCAAAGATCCGCCTTCTTCTGTCCTTGTCCCGTCCGTCGCATTTCTTGTACGGAGGTGATGTCAGCTTTTAGCCTCCCGAGAATATCAATCCATCAATCCGAACATTCCAGGTGAATGCCCAGAAAAGGTGAAACTTAAAACATTTACAGGTGTCGTCATCAAAGATGGAGTCTCACCTCCGAGGCATTTGTTGGTTTTGGATTGGACTGTATTTTTTTATGTGGAAGGTGCCAAACTCACACACGACTGCAGGGGATTATCTCGCTTTTTCACTTTAACTCATCTCTAAACAGATGCTTATTGGCTACTCTGAGGAAACTTGGTCTAAGACCGGAAGTCTTGAGCTGCTTGAATTATATGTGAAAGAATCATTTCTAGGCACTCCCAGGTGAATGGAAATCAAAAACTTTGTAGCGTAAACTTCTAAGCAAGGCTTCATCCTCCAATCGGATTAGTGTTCCCCCAAAATAAAAGTATCAAGGCTATGAAGTATCACCATCTAGTCTCAAAAACTGAGGAGATTCTTTAAATAAATAAAATGAACTACTGAGATGAAACTATTCTCCCCTTCCAAATCAATACCAAAATAGGCAATCAATCTCATTTCTCTGTCTCTCCAACATCAAATTTCCATTTATTTTTTTTTTTTTTTTTTTTTTTTTTTACATTGAAAATGTCTCATCAGCTCGACGTGTGTGCCTTCGGGGCGTATTTATTGCACGCACTGCCATGCAATTTATAGTTTTCTAAGTCAAAACGTCTTATGTGTTGTTGCTAATTTCTTGGTGTCGTTGCGCTTTTGTTGTTGTTGTTATTATTTACCTAATCTGATACTGTAATTTCCAGTGAACTGTTGTCATAGCAAAACCAAAACTTTATTAAGTCTCAACGCCGTCACCTTGATCTACTCACCTGAAATTCCAATGCTTCTTCTTCATCTTGTTCATCTTCGACTGACTTGGTTATGAACTCTTTAAAATTGCATACGTTCGAAACCTCAAAACGATGGCAAGCGATGATATGAATGTGAATGAGTTTTTGCAATATTTGCACTCTGCCAACGTGCAACGTGCAGCTTACAAAGTTTCTGCATATGTATGTATGTATGTATGTGTGAGTATATGTATGTATGTAGATGCAATTTTCGGCTATGCATTAACACGTACTTATTTTCTTATTGTTGTTGTTGTTGTTGTTGTTGTTGCTGTTGGCATGTATGAAAATTTGCACAACAAGCAACGCGAATTCATAACAGACTAAAATTGGTTTAGCGTCTTAGAGATGCTCTGAAGTACATACCAAATGTGCGTGTGTGTGTGTATGTATATTTATGTGTGTGTTAAAAGAGTAAAAGCAAAACTTTTGGTTCGAAACTCCTTCGATGCCATTCACTCACTAAGCTGTGGCTAACACCTACCGCAGAACGCGAACCGCCGTTGGCGTGAGGAAGAAGAAGCAGAAGAAGCAGCAGCAGCAGTTGCATGTCTCAGCAATCAGCGCGTGCATCGGAACGATCTTCTTGGCGTTGGCGTCTGCAATTGCCGTTTGTTGTCGTTGTTGGGTCGCTGTGTCAACTAGGGGAACTTGCGAAAGACACCATTGCCAACACCAACCCAACCATGTTGGGGTAAAGCTCAAATCGGTTGAAACCCCGAACAGCAAACATATCACGATTCAAACGCCATGCGACGATAAATGAGTATTAAAATAAAATATAAATAAAAAGCGAAGCGATTTTTGTGAATGAAAAGAATTTTTGGGAATTTAAGGTAGATTCTTGGTCCACTTCCCGGAAGAAAATTAATATTTAAGTTAATCTAAATGAAGCAAAATTTAAAAATTCATATACATACATACAGTAGCCTTTTTACTTACAGATCAAGCGAGAGTCGCGTCAAGCTGTCATGTTATTTTTGTACAGTATTTTTTGGCATTTCATCGTGGAAAGACTTGCGCCAGAACAGAGTTTACAAATCATTCAACTTTATTACCGAAAATGCACGTTCTGTAAAGAATGTGTTTCGCACACTTCGCTCAACTTACCGGCAACATAAACGGGCTACTGAGCGTACTATTCGCAACCCATCTTGAGACCCAGACTTCATTATTGGATAATATTCGACCGAATAGACCACGTCCAGCACGCAGTGAAGAATATATAGCGGCCGTAGCTGAGAGTGTACACGAAGACCGTGGAGAGTCGATTCGACGCCGTTCGCAGCAACTCGGACTGACGTATGGAACGACTTGGTGCAGTTTACGTCGAGATCTCAAATTGAAAGCGTACTTTTGTACAGCTTGTGCAAGAACTGAAGCCGCTCGACCTACCCAAGCGACATCGCTTCGCTCTATGGGCTCTTGAAAAGTTCCAAGCAGATCCGACGTTTTCGAGCCAAATTTTGTTCAGCGATGAGGTCCATTTCTGGCCCAATAGGACGAAGAGCAACCTCATGAGATTTAAGAGCTGCCATTTTATCCAGAAAAAACAACGATTTGGTGTGGTTTGTGGACCGGTGGAATCATCGGTTCATATTTTTTCAAAAATAATGCCCGGAGAGGACATAAACGCAATGGCGACCGCTATCGCGTCATGATAACTGACTATTTGATGCCTGGAATTGAAGCTCGTGATCTACGCGACATTTGGTTTCAACAAAACAGCGCCATTTTTCACACATCCGATCAATCTACGGATTTATTGAGAGATCACTTCGGTGAGCAGATAATTTCACGTTTTGGGCCGGTCGTTTGGCCACTAAAATCGTCATACTTTTTCCTGTAGGGATATGTAAAGTCTAAAGTCTATGCGGGCAATCTCGCTTCGCTTCGTCAGGCCTTGGAGCAAAACATCACGCGTTCCGTTCGCCAGTTACCAGTCGAAATGCTCGAACGAGTCATCGAAAATTCGACTCAAGGAGCGGACCATCTGAGACGTAGCCGCGGCCAACATTTGAAAGAGATAATCTTCAAAAAATAATTGCCAAAGAATGATCTTAATTAAATTAAAATTCTCTGTGTTTTGTTTCTTCAAAAGGTAGAGAGCCTCGAAATGGATCACCCTTTATATATAATGATATATATATTTTTTAAATAAATAACCTTTTTGAATTTTTCGAACATGACGAAAATGCCCATAAGTATTGAATTCTATCGCCCTCCGATATTAACAAACTCAATATGCCGTTATCTGTCTGCGAGTGGGGCATAAAAACTCTGCGATGCGCAACTGCTTGAGCGTTTCGCGTGTAATTTTGTAAGCATGAAACAAACAACAAAAACTAACGTTGGATTGTGGTTATATGCATGGGTAAGTATGTACGCCTAAGTATGTATGTATGTAAGTTTGCGAACAAAAATAAGAAAAACACATGAAAATCCATTCAAACATACAAACATACATACATACATATATACACACTTGTATGTTACAAACATACAAACCAAGCTAAGCGCGCACCTCTACATACTTTATACAAACAAACACAAACATACTCATACATATGCATATGTTATGCTCATACATACATACAGTACGATATGTAGACATGCACGCCCCTTCTCATGTGATGCGCCACGCCATGGTAATGATAGCAAAATCTCAGCCACTGTATGCTACTTAAAAACAATAAGAGTAACAACAACAACAATAGCAACAACAACAACCACCAACCACTAGGTGATGATGAAGTTGCATGGCATTCACCGATTGCATGGCCGAGTGAATGGCAATTTTGGGTGCCGCTACGTGAGTTAGTTAAACACCGTGAGCTGCGTCCTATCCAACCAATCGGCCAGTCCAGCCGTACATACCTCAGTCGCAGAGAGCGAGTTAATAGAGCTTGTTGGACAGGTGAATGTGTGAATATGTGCTTGTGATATTGTTGTTGGTGTTGTTGTTGTTGTTTTTAGTATCAACTGGTTCATTAACCACAACAATGTCTGTGCGCTGCCTTCCTAGCGGCTCTTATGATGCGGATATTTTTCCAATGTTGTGGGAGGCATTTAACGGGCTTGCGTGGCCGCTTCGCAGTATTCCCTGAAATCAATGCGTCCGATACGCAGTTTCGTAGTGGGGTTTGTTGGCAAATTGATAGGCAAATCATTCTTTTGTTAGATGTGAGATGATGATGAAGCTATGAAGTTTGTTGGGCGAGATATTTTCGGGGTCTAATAATCTGTGGAGTGGAGCGCTAAAGAAGACTCACATTGACTCACTCACACGTTGCTAATTTTCATTATTTATTTAATTGAACTGAAAACCAAGAAGTTTTATTGCGTCGGAACTTCTTAATAGGAATAAGGGGATTCCAAAAGAAATAAAATAAAAATTTGTCTCGAAAAGCAAAACTTTTCTGCCAGGAAATGAGAGTTATGGTTCCACTCCGATCTGATTCAAAATATATATAACCGTCTTCAAAGAAATTTTTTGCTTTGAGCCTTCTGAGGGCTGGAATATTAATAAAAATTTCCTAGTATGGTGTCCGGAGAGCCGCTTTGAACTCTGACATTGAAGGGGACAGTGGTACAACGTGGTCCCGTTGCCTTAGCCCATACGTGAGTATGTAGGGCATATGAAAAAGAATCTTGAACATTGAAGCTTGATGCTCTTTAATCAGAGTGAGCTTGACTGTCGAGGCTCTATCCTCTCATAAATTCACCAAAAATGTATGCTTCACTTAAGCACCCCCACTACATAGGTCTTCTTTTATTTCCTTCTTATCGCGCTCATCGCTGGTTTGTCTTAATTTTTCGAAGACCTGAACCAGCTGGGCAGAATTACATTTGAAGTAATGCATACTACAAGCGCGTCAAACCAGTAAACCTGAAAAACACTTTTCGAGGTTATCATGGAAGGTAGGCAATCTTTCCCAAGCAAGGCGAATTTAACAAGTTCAGGTCTCTACGGCAGCGAACCCAAGTTTTTGATTTTCTTGGTGTAAACGCGAAAATCTTGAGAATTTCGATTGAGTGGAAGAGAGGGTTTGTACAGTTTGAAAAGTGAATGAATTTTCCATGATTTTGAAAATCGCTACCTAAAAGCAAGAACAAAATAAATGGTATTTGTTTTATTTGTCCTCCTGCTGTCACCTTCATGAATCTGCCTTGCTTCCGAGTTTCATTGGAATGCATTTTCATATCTGAGAAACCCATGGAGGAGGGAAGCGCATTTTAGTGTTTGCTCTAACCAAACGGATGGGTTTTGACTATCTGGATCCAGACGATGTATGGTCTGGATCCAATCCAATTAGGGGTTAAAAAATACGTTTGGTGCAGACAAATAGTACATCTACTTGCATAACGGTTTACATGTAGGTCTTCCCTCCGAAGACAGTTGCCTTCTGTGCTACTGTAAGCTACTTTCCCCATCACTCTTACGTACTTACTTACCTTGTTTCGATAGAGACGGAAGTTGTTACAAGTCAGTGCCAACTAGGCACCAACTTAATGCCCACTGCAACAACAAAACCAATATCATCTGTAGTGACCTTCAAACTAGCGGTATCTGCGAGTTGTGCCAAAATTTTTTCGCATCATTTGAACATTTGTCACTCAGCAGCCGCTCAGCGGGAAAATAAAAGTTTGATTTTGAAATTCAATGAAATTCAATTCCATGCGTAGAATTGACAAATTAGTTAGGTACTTTCAGGCAACAACAACAACAGCAGCAACAGCAATAACAACAGCAATAACAGCAACATCAGTGAAAGAGGTGTGCTCAGCAAATGAAAAAATTTTACATTCACATTTTTGGCACAAAACTTTTCGACGCCAAACAAACTTCGTAGATTCACACTCACATACATACACACAAATGTCAACACAAACACACACAAACTTGTGTTGCGTGGAAGAAAGTAAAAAATAAAAATTAAATAATGAAAATTACTTAGCGCCAAACAACCTGAACCTGAACTCAGCTGACCACAGTTATGGGCAAAAACTTTTGGGAAAAAATTCTGCAGACGAGCTTTAATTAAATTTTTGCAATTCAATACCAAATAATTGCCCAAATTTAAATTTAACCAAAGGCGCCCACCCAGAGCGTCCAAAAACGCCGCACACAGAACTTGCGGGTTCCGAACTTCTTCCGAGCAGAAGAGAAAATATTTACTTGGACAAGAGTAAAAGGAAAAAAACTAATTTAAATTGAAAATTCTCTGCTGGCCAACCACATAAACAACGCGGCGCTTTCCGCGCTACGAAGCAGTGCCTTGTCGTGGCTGGTACTTGGGGTTGGTTGGCGGCTTCTGAGCATCCTCATGGAAAAATTGCCACCGCGTCAACAATTAAACATTAAACAGCTGTGCGTTCAAGAATTATGTCTGCGTGCCATGACCTTGAGAAGCTCCAACTTGCCAACGGAAACGCCAACAGGCAAAGCCAAGCGCGACGTTAAACGTTGGCCCCAACGGCCAAACCGCCAAGTGAATGCCAAAGCAACTCGAATATTAAATGTTGAATATTTCGGCAACTCCAAAGCCAACGCGACGCTAGCTAGCGCTGGCACTGCAGAATGTATAAGAGAATCTGTTGTCGGCAAGCGCCTCTCTGCGAATGAACGATTGAGCTGAGAGCGCCACAGAACAAGTTCGACAACAAGTTTGATGTTGTAAGCGAACGCATTGCGACTTTGCTGTTGTCGACGGTCAAAAGTTGAATAGAATGGAATCATGGAGCTCGTGGGAGTCCGTACTGCCCAACCGCTCGGCACGTATAGAGAAACAGCTGAATATTTGTTTTGCTAGCTTCACTCTTCCCGGGTGTCTTGCATCGTCGTTCTCTGCTTCACTTGCTGTCTGCTACTTATTGTGGCATTCTCAAGTGTTGCACGTTGCACGATGTAAAAGTCATTGCCATATGCTAATAAGTGCAGTTAGAGCTCCTTATGCCACCTCAACTTAAGGTAAGTGATTCAATAGTCCAAATGATTCGTGATAGATCACGATTTCATTTCGTATTTGAAATTATTTAAGCGGCATTTGGTTGGGAAAAGTGGGAGTTCAGATGATGATGCCTTATGGGCTTCTGCTGATTGTGCATACATATGAACGTTTCTATTCAAATAAAATAAAAAAATAAAAAAACGAGAAATAAGTGCTGCCCTCCGCCATGCCGAAGTCTTTATGTCTTTCAGCGTCGTAAACAATTGCAGAAAAGTCTTAAGCACGCTAGCTGGTCGACTCAACATCTCCATAATTTGAATTTCCCGCCATAGAAATATCCCAGGAATCCGGCGTGGAGTTAATATCCACCTGGAATGATTTGAAGAGAGTTTATGTACTCTTTGAGTTTCCAGTTCCTTCATGTATTCGACAAAGAACCCTTTTGGCATCAAACCTGGAATGACTGCCCACAAAAAGTGTTTTGGATATAAGTGCTTCATTGAGAACATCGAGTGGGCCGACCACATCGATAAAGTATGTTATCAGGGTCTTGCGGTCTGCCGATGGTGCATTTAGTGAGTCAGAACATGCAGAGATTATGTAGCGAAATGAAAATTGATTTCTGATTTGAAAGCTGCTGCTGGAGTTGCACAAGTTTTCCATTCATACATCTGTTTTTTGTTCTTGTTTTGCTCAAAGTGGGATGATGTTAAGCTCGCGTTTAATTAAATTTCATTAATTTTTCCCCCTTTCTTTCAAAGGTAATTAATTTTTTTTTTTTTTTTTTTTTTTTTTTTTGTTATACCAAATCAATTTGAGAAGCTGTGCATAGAACACGTGCAACGATATGAATCCGCAACAGTAAATATTTTGCTTGTTTCTTCAAAATTGAATTAAGAAGAGCTGAGGACTTCATGGCTTATTTACTATTTGCATTTACTTCTCTTAACTAAATTAATTAAATAAGCTTGCGAGTATGTATGTATGCCATTAGAAAGACACTTCCGACACAAATTAGAATGCAGCTGAAGGAAGAGAATACTCGAAGAATCTTCAGCAGTCGATGAAAGTTATTGCTTGCAATTTATGCTTGTATGTTTGTGTGTATGTATGTAGAAATGCAAGCAATTAAAATGCTATTCAACAGGATACATTGAAAATTAGTTAGGAATTCGTGCTCAGATAAATAATGTTGAGACAAAGCGACAAAGAGACTAATTTATTTAATTTCTTAATATATTTTCACACACAAATAAATAAAACCAAATATGGAAGAAAGATAGAATCTATATACTCATATACGAGGTATGTTCAAAGTAAAAGGTGAATTTTAATTTTTCGCGGGCTGTCTACATTCGATTATCGATTAGTAGTTTGTTTTCGACAACAGCAGAGGTCAGAGAGAGTCAAGTTTTTTGTGCATTTTTTTTTTGTGGCTTTTGAAAGCAACGGATCAAAGAATATGCATTAAATTTTGCGTTAAAAATGGAATAAAGTGCTCCAAGGCACCTGAAATGTTCACTGTGGCATTCGGTGAGTCCACTTTTCCTCAAAAAAGTGTGTTTATAAATGCTACAAGCGTTTTACAGAAAGCCGCAAAGATACTGATGACGATGAGCATCTTGGAAGTGCGAATATGTCAACAAGCGAAGAAAACATCGAAACAGTGAAAAAATAATGTTCTTGAAAATCGACGAATCACTATTAGGGAAATTGCAGAGGATGTTGGCATTTAAATTAAATTTTCTGGTTTGTTTTGGGCATGAAATGTATGGCAACGAAGCTTGCTCCGAAATTGCTAAATTTTTAGCAAAAGCAATGTCGCATTATTATCGCTGAGTAGTTGTTGAATGACGTCGACAACGATTCGGGTTTGCTCAAACGGGTCATAACTGGTGACGACGTCGAAATCAAAGGGCAATCATTCCAATGGAAGCTGAAAGATGAGCCAAGACCGAAAAAACAAAGCCGTAGTCATGCCTCAACTACCGTACTCACCAGATTTGCCTCCCTGCTACTTGTTTTCTATTCTCAAAACTAAAGAAACCGAGAAAAAGAAAGTGTTTTGCCACAATTGATGAAATCAAGTCAGAATCGAAGAAAAGACTGAGGACCATACCGTAAGGCGCATTTCAGAAGTGCTTCGAGGATTGGAAAAAGCGTTGGCATAAGTGTATAATATTCGAGGAGGATTGCTTTTAAAGGATATTGATGAATAAATGAGTACTTTTGAAAAAAAAATTCAATATTCACCTTTTCTTTTGAACACATCTCGTATATGCAACAGAGGTTGTACATATGTATGTTTTTTCTTTAAATTTCTCAGTATAGCTCCATTGAAGATCGGATAGTGTTTCTGCGAAGCTTGAATACTTTTGAAAGAGTTGCCACATGTCAGAAAAGTTCCTGTTAATTTTATTAAATTAATAATTGATCAACGGATAGCTGCTTGCTCATTAGCGGCTTGCTTTGTTTGCATTTTTAGAGCTGCCAGGGAAATTAATCTGTCACCGATCTATTCAAATAAAACGATTTATGCTATCACTTATTTCTTTCCGGAAAGATGACCAGATTCCAAACTTTTAAAGGCAAATATTTATTTGGTTCGATTTTGTTGGATTTTTGTGTGAATGTATCTTATTGTGTAGTGAAACAAAAAGACGAAAATGTGTCAAGTGGCAAGTTCGATTTGCTTGAAAATTAGCACGTTGCTAGGTGTTTGTCTGGATTAAAATATACCATACTCTCTTTTCGTGAAGAGGCTCACAGATCGATTTTCAAGGAAGAATAAGGGTAGCAAAAATTCGATTAAACTCGGCCTGTTCATTATGCTTTACCTTAGTACCTACATTACATTACCAATCGTAACAATGGCACATAAATTGAACCAAATTATAGAAAGCCACAGGAACGTATGGATGGGTCGCCTAGTTACTAAATATAATTAAAACCGAATAAATCATCCGAAAGTTATAGTTATGTATGTATGTTTGAACCATCCCATAGCCTACATTTACTAATTCAATTTTATTTTGCATTATTCAGTAGTCAAAGTCGGAGCTTAGTTCAGTAAAAATCAGTTGCAACACTGCATGTACAACATGTACATACATGTGTCTATGTGTTGTAAATCAATTAAATAAATAATCAATCAAATTATTTATAAAATAACATAAAAATGGCAAAATATTAACTTTAATTAAGGTAAATGCGTACACACACATATGTACATATGTTCATGAGTAAATTAAACATGAATATTAATTGGAAATCACTTGTGAATGCAACAACAAATGAATGCAATGACGATGAAAAGTCGCGTTGTTGTAAAATATGTAATTTATAAGCTAATTAATACGTATATATGAGTATATATGTTGCAGTACAAAAAAAAATATTGCAAATATTGGAATATTGGAAATTACTTTCATATTAGATGAGAGGAATTAATCAATTAATCAATTAGTTTTAATTAAAATCAATGATTCAACTAAATTATTGTTTAATTAATTTAGCAATCAATTCATAGAGTTAATCAGCAAATAATCAAAAATATGTTGCCCTGAGAAACTTCGGCAGCCATC
This sequence comes from Neoceratitis asiatica, assembly GCA_030068015.2. NCBI lineage: Eukaryota > Metazoa > Arthropoda > Insecta > Diptera > Tephritidae > Neoceratitis > Neoceratitis asiatica. Next base: position 1,869,500 of record CM061524.1, read on the forward strand.
TGCTTTAAGGTTTTAAAAAAGTTGTATAACTCTTCAAACACCTTTTTGTTACTCATATTTTTATATATAATTTGTGAAATCAATCTTTTAAACAAAAAAATTCAGAATTCAAAAATTTTCACAAATATATTCGCATTCGCAGCCTTTCTTAAATATTTTCAATTTGATATCCACATTGTATCATTTATGATCTAAAGAATTTCATTGCATTTAAAATTTAAAAAAGATGAGATCCCTCAAAAACATTATGTATCTTAAGCCTTCAAAATTTCATTTAGTTTCATATCATCAATACTACATTTTCTTTAAACTATATCAATTTGGGTGTATTTAAATTTTCAAAAATTTCTTTATGACTTAGTATCCAAATCTCCTCATTCTGCTACCAATGTAGTAATGTGTAATGTATACTGTAATTTATCAGTTGTTTTATATTAAAATTTTTTAAAGAGGTGGCAACGCTGCTCAACAATATATTTTTATTAAGACTTTCTTTAATATTTTCAATTTAATACTCATTTCAATATAATACAAATTTAAATTTGAATTTCAGAACCGGGTGGTAGCTCTGAGAATTATAAACCTAAATTATTCTTTGTTACACTTGAACACAACCCAACCTTTCATCAATTTCGGTTTTGAAGCCTTCATTTTTTTATATAAGAATTTTTGAAACAGGTGGCAACTTTGCTGAATTATAAATTTAACTACTCTTGAGTTTTCTTAAATACGCAAGCAAAATTTCATTTAAATCAGTTAAGCCGTTTGGGAGAAATTTAATAACAAACACAGCTGTATAGAAAGGGTGATCCACGACGAGGTTACATACTTTTTTAAAGAAAGAAAAAACACCAAAAATTCAAATTTAGTGGGAAATGATTATTACGATTCAAAAGAACATTCTTTGGCATTTATTTTTTGAAGATTATCTCTTTCAAATGTTGGCCGTGGCTACGTCTCAGTTGGTCCATCCGTTGAGTCCAATTTTCGATGACTCGTTCGAGCATTTCGACTGGTAACTGGCGAATGACACGCCTGATGCTTTGCTCCAAGGCCTTAATCGACCAGCCCAAAACGTGTAATTATCTACTCAACGAAGTGTTCTCTCAATAAATCCATTGATTGATGCGATGTGTGCAAGTGGCGCCGTCCTGTTCATCTTGTTGAAACCAAATGTCACGGAGTTCACGAGCTTCAATTTCAGGTATCAAATAGACGTAGTATCATGGCGCGATAACGGTCGTCATTGACGGTATCATTTTTGAAGAAATATGGACCGATGATTCCACCGGCCTACACACCTTACCAAACCGTTGTTTTTTCTGGATAAAATGGCAGCTCTTGAATCTCTTCAGGTTGCTCTTCGTCCCAAATGCGGCAATTCTGCTTGTTTACATATCAATTGAGCCAATTGAGCACTGAACAAAATTTTGCTAGAAAACGTCGGAACTCTTTAGAACCTTTCAAGAGCCCGTAGAGCGAAGTGATATCACTTGGGAAGGTCGATCGGCTTCAGCTCTTCCACAAACTGTATTTTGTACGCTGTAATTTGAAATCTCAACGTAAGATGTGCCAAGTTGTTCCATAGGTCAGTCCGAGTTGCTGCGAACAGCGCCGAATCAACTCTCCACTGTCTTCGTGTACACTCTCAGCTACGGCTGCTATATTTTCTTCTCTGCGTGTTGGACAGGGTCTATTCGGTCGAATATTAGCCAATAATGAATGCTGGATCTCAAGTTGGGTGATGGTGTTGCGAATAGTACGCAATTGGCGATTGACCGATTATGTTGACCATAAGTTGAGGGAAGCACATGGAAGACATTCTTTACAGATGTGTTGAACGTTGTTCAAGCGTAAGTCTCTCCATGATGAAATACCAAACAATACTGAACTGAAATATAACATGACAGCTTGGCACGACTCACACGTGATCTGTCAAAAAAAGGCTATTGAAAAAAGTACCTCTACTTGGAGCACCCATTAATAGCAGTCTGTTACAAGGTAAGTGGGCTGGATATCAAATCAGCGAAAACCGAAATGATTCTTTTACAAGGAGTTATTAACCATTTATATTTAAATGGTTCAAACTAAAAGACTAAAACTAGAGTTATATCTATCGAAGTCAAATATCTCGATATAATCTTATATAGTAAATTGAACTGGAGCTGAAACGCGGTGGAAAGGTCGAAGTAGGAGATCGGGTCGAAAACTGTTTATTATTCACTGGATTTATACAGCGGTAGCTCGACCCATCTAGTTCTATGGAGTTACCGTCTGGTGGCCAGCACCAGTTCCATTACCGGAACTCTAATGTTGACTCCTTCAAAAGCCCTGAAAACTCTCCAAAGTTTTTTCCCTTTCGAAAACAAATTTAAAATGAGCCAACTGTCAAGCGTCTTTAAGAGTATATAATAATATATAATATAATATGACAAATACATATGTACATACAACAAATACAATATTATTGAATGCACATGGAACAAATGTAGCGCGACTGAGCGGTGCAAAGGCTGACTGACTGCCTGAATGACTGAAGCCACAGCGCTGAAGCACGCAGTAGCAAATTGCAAGCAAATCGAGTGGCAACGCATCAGCGTAGAAAAACGCGCCAAGCGACACCAACAACAATTTACATACTCGCACATAATATATATAACCGTATGTATGTGCATACAAATTTCATATAGAAATGAAATCAATTAAATACTGCCATAAAAAACAACCGAGGAGCACCCAGAGTGTAGCAGCTAAAAAGAGTTGTGAAAATTCATATGAAAGATGAGAGTGAAAAATTACAGAAATATTTTTGCCCATTTCGTTTTGCTTTGTTTATTTAGTTTATTTGCCTATTACTATGGCTTCACGGTTTTCCTATCTATTTTCATTCAAAAAACAAAACAAAAATCAATCTGCTGTTAACGTTAGAGGAATGTAAGAATGTACTAACTCACATTTTTCAATTTTTGTAGAAGATGTTGCAAAGCGAAGATGTATGGGAGAACTACGGAAGATTTCACCACCGCTTATTTGAGGTGTAGTAATTTCAAGGGGGTAATTTGCGGCCGCATTAGCCGAGTGGTTAGCGTTGCGTACTACCATTCGGTATTCCAGGGTTAGATTCCAGGTTCGAGCAACATAGAAAATTATAGAAAATAAATTTTTCTAATTGCGTTCGCCCCTCGGCAGCTAATGGCAGTCCTCCTAGTGTATTTCTGATATGAAACTAAAGCTTCTTATAAAAATCCATCGACCGTTCGGAGGCGACTTAGAATAAACTGTTGAATCCTCCATTTGTTGGCAAAACCATCAAGACGCAAAACCACAAATTGGAGGAGGAGCTCGGCCAAAAATCGCTCAGCGGTTACCACACACCAAATATATATATCTGTATATAGCACAAATAAATAAAAAAAAATTCAAACAATAAAAATTTGAAAATTCATAAAAAACCACTTAAGGCATTTCTACATTATATTACTGCTGTATTTGTACAATTGCATGTGTGTATTTCATTTAATTATTTTTTCTCACATTTCTTTATTAATTGCAATTGTTGCTTTTGTTCTACTTGTTGCTAAACGTACGTTTTGGTGTGATGGAAAGTGTTGTTGGTGACACATATTACGTGATATGTCGCAGATGCAGCGCCACAAATTGAGGTCTTCATCGGTGGACGCCAAGTTCATATAAATATTTATAGGCATGTTTACAAGAAAAACAAACACTTGCATACACACACACATACATACATAAATATCTTTGCATTTATAACCCAATTTCCATTGGCTGCATCAGCGGAGGTAAACACATCGGCATCTCCGCGCTCTTGTGTGCCCGAAATGGTCATTGCTTGGTGTTGTAGCAACGAAAAATTAATTTTTAATCAGATTTCATATTTTTATTTTTTATTTTTTTTTTTTGTATTAAAATCGCAGTTAATTGATTTAATGGAGCATGTGTAACGACGCACACACATACACGAACATTTTTCCATACATACATATATTCAATTGTATAAATGTTTCATGCTGATTTGGTCTCCAGTAAAGATATTGAACAGGCAAAACAAAGCAAACCCTATAAAAATTTTTAGAGGTTATGAAATGTTGGCAGTGAAGAGGCAGTGCAGGTATTTTGTCAAAAGCGAAAATGAGGAAAAAATAAAGCAAATTTATAAGAAAAGCACTTAGTGCGGACAGAAAACGCACAAATAGTAGATAGCCAGGTTGACATAGGTTCTAAGTGGTGGTTTCACACATGCGTAGCAGCCGCTTTACCCGTACGGGCAGTTGTAAGACACCGTCCTTTAATTTTCATATATGAATTCAGCCGTTAATGGCACAATAAGCTCTCTACCTCTATCGTCTCGCTTCCAGGGACTTACCATTTGCTGCTGGGCACAACCGTTCGCACATTTACACCTTGTATATGCCCCGTAGTGAAAAGGTAGACTAGAATGCAAAAATTCTAGTTAAATACTAGTATGAAATAGGGTTAAATCATACCAGCTCATTATTTGTATAGCAATTTACCAGTAACGGAAATAATACTAATTTTCCCCACCACTCCACACGCATGTTCTTGTCATTGCTAGTACGACATGGCTAAGTAAAATTTACTAATAAATCCCGTTGATGTACGAAGAATTTCGTTGCTCTTTATATAACACGATAGCCAAATGGTGAGAGGTTATTACTGTATCGCGTGAGGCTCACAGTTCGAGTCTCAACTTTATTTTTGGTGAATTAGAAATTCAACACATACTCAGACAGTTCGTAGGATATCGCCGTGTTAAAAATACCAGTTGATTACATGGGAAATAGATGGAGGAAAAACTAGTTGGTGCAGAAATGGTACCTAGTAGGATTCTAGTTAACAACTAGTATTTTTCCCTACCGGGTGCATACATGTAGGTTCTAGCATTGATTTCGTTTCATCAATCTGAATGCCGCATCCACTTTGCCTGAGTGAACTTTTTGCTGATTGAATTCGATCGAGTGCGGTGAGTTCAAGTGTAATTAATAAAACAATTATGCACTTGCTCATTAAATAACGGTACATTTACACACTTTCATGCTTAAAGTACCCTGATTTTATTCAAAATGTATTTAACTCCCCAAATTTCCACTTGCAGGAGCTTAAATGGGGAAGGAAGAGAAGATGTAGACAAAGCGAAATAGCTATCGTGATGAAATAATATAAGTAAATAGGTGATGTAGTGATGGCTGATTTCAGCATGAGTTTTGTCGTGAACACAGGTCCGGTCGCATCATGTGTAGAATTTACTGTAGTTAGAGGTGCTCGTCCTCTCACTGCGTAGTTGACTGGGATATTCCTATGCCAGGATACACACATAACAGCTGCGTTGCATTTAACCGAGAGCTTATTTCGCCCACTGCTCCATTATAACGCCACTTCTGATGTGGTGTAATTGCATTGAAGAGATTTGATGACCGCTTCTTGTCAGAATATATAGTGATTGATTTTAGATCGTAGCCAAAGATTTAAGCATCCATTCGAGAAGTTGCAGTGGCTTGGTAGCCTCAAATTTAAATTCATTGAAAGCATTGGTGCGTATATTTCACAGCCTACTCTTTCACCGAGCTTCGAACCATTCGAGAGTAGGCCATCCATAAATATGGATATATCTCTCCGCTGCAGAGCATTTATGTTTTTTATTCAGTTCTGCTCGAATTTCTTGTGGAGGAGAGATTGTCAAAACGATAGTTGGAGGTGGTGTAGTTCAACACCTCTGGAAAGTGTGCGAATGACAATAGTTGGTAGTGCCCTATAGTGCGATACTCCAAGTCTGACCCCCGTACAGTCTAATTGACGTACAAATCAAGAGGAAGAAAATTTAGAAGAGTTTCCAGGGCTTTTGAAAGAGTCAACATTAGAGCTCCAGTAATGAGGATAGCTGCTGACCGCTGACCATTTATAAAGTTGGCTGCTACAGATAATTTTCTCAAGTGCTGGCCACCAGACTGTGACTCCATTTAACTAGATCGGTCGAACTGCATCCGTATAAATCCAGTGAACAATAAAAAAATTTCGATCCGATCTCCTACCTCGACCTTTCCACCGTGTTTCAACTATAGTTCAATTTACTATTATATCGAGAATTTAGTTCAGCGATGAGGACCATTTCTGGCTCAATGGGTATGTAAACAAGCAAAATTGTCGCATTTGGGACGAAGAGCAACCTGAAGAGATTCAAGAGCTGCCATTTTATCCAGAAAAAACAACGATTTGGTGTGGTTTGTGGACCGGTGGAGTCATCGGTTCATTTTTTTTTTCAAAAATGATGCCGGTGAGAACGTAACCGTCAATGTGACCGTTATCGCGCATGATAACCGACTATTTGATGCCCCAAAGTGGATCTTCGTGATCTCCGCGACATTTGATTCCAACAAGATGGTGCCACTTCCCACATATCGCATCAATCAATGGATTTATTGAGAGAACACTTCGGTGAGCAGATAATTTCATGTTTTGGGTCGGTCGATTGGCCAGTTGGGATATGTAAATTTTAAATAAAGTCTATGCGGAAAATCTCACTTCGATTCAGGTCCTGGATCGAAACATCACGCATGTCATTCGCCAGTTACCAGTCGAAATGCTCGAACGAGTGATCGAAAATTAGACTCAATGGATGAATCATCCAAGGCCGCGGCCAACATTTGAAAGAGATAATATTCAAAAAATAAATGCCGAAGAATGTTTTTTTCGAATGAGTACAAAAATTCCTCGATAAATTTGAATTTTCTGTGTTTTTTTAAAGTAGGGAATCTCGAAATGGATCTAGGCTGTTTTGGGGTAAACCATTTAAGATTTTCATGTGTTTCCCTCTCGTTGTTAGTGCAATATCGTCGGTATATGCTACCACAACACAACCTGTGTTATCTATTTGCCGTATCAGCGTGTTTACTGCGAGGCAACACAGTAGTGGAGATAAGACCACCCGTTGAGGCGTGCCCTTTGGGGTGTATCTGGTAACACCGGCATTACCCATCTCAATGAATATATCCTGATTCTCAGCAGACCCTTACAATCTATTCAATAAATCTGTAACCTAAAGAGCTTTTATTATAGCCTCACGAAGAATATTGTTAAAGGAGCCTTCAATATCCAGAAAGAAGCCAAGCGTGCACTCTTTACAGCCAGAGTTCTCTCTCGATACATCCCACTCTGTCGTGAAGTGCTTTATCTATGGGCTTTCCTTTAGAGTATGGGTGTTACTTTCTTGAGACGGTGTTTTAGGGTAGCCTTTTGCGTATGCATATGTGTCGAGCAACTTTTCAAAAATGTTTAAAAAAACGAGATTAGGCTAATGAGCAAAAATTCCCTGGGACTCACATGGTTGCTAAGCCATTCTATGCTTTATACGCGCTAAATTTATAAACTGCTTGAGAATTCCCGTTTGTCTCCTATTTTAAAGAGTTATATCAAACATGTGCTGTCAATAGACCATAGCGTTTGGTTCCTTAGAGAGTAGGCCAATGGTCTATTCATTTTTGTTGCGTGGATTCGCTATAATTATTTCCGAGTAATGAATATTACAAAGCAATTTTATTTCACTCCATAAGAGGAGGAGGGAAATGGAGTGAGAAGAGGGGATTTGTATTAATTTTTCAAAGCCAAATTCAAAGCGCCGCTTCACTGCATGAACGTCACAGTTGGTGACGACCAACAATCGCCATTACGCACAATAGTAATGATTGGTAGTTATGGATTGCCAAGCTTTGTATTAGTTTTCCCCGAAATTCGATCAAAGCAATGAGGGAGGGCCAAAATTGATGTGTGTGTGTGTGTGGCGTGTGTGGCGCATGGTAATTAACTAGTGAATACTAAGAACAGGTAGATATGAATATAATTTGTAAACCTGCAGAGTTGAAAATGCAAATTACAATGTAGCATAACCACACACACACGCACACATACATACTCATCTGCATATATTTGAAAATAAAGTCTGTCATTTGAATGGTCATTTTCGGAAAGTATTCCCCACTGCGTATGCCTACTGGCTGCTCATTCGCTTTGCGCCACATACACACATAAGCACACATAAGCACACTCACATGCATATCAATAATATGTCGAAATGAGCATCAATAAACCAAAACGCAGCAGCGGCAGCAAATTATGTTGGCTCAGCCCAAAAAAAAAAAAACGCACAAAAATCAATTTCAATTCCACAAACGAAGGTTTGCCCTAAGCCAGCCTAAAGCTCACAAGCAGAACGAGTGAAATTCAAAATTTTCATTTTCATACTTCATATCCTCCAGTGGGTATTGTCGAAATGCCATAAAGTTACATATTTTTTTAATTATCTCTGCTGTTTGGTGGAGTCCTGCGACATAAGGATTGCCTTGCATCGGTTTAAACAAATCAAAAATGTCCAACTTTGAGTGAGTTCACAAGAGAACAAATGAGCGGTTACTGAAATTCCTAATTAAATTTATAAATTTTTTTTCGAATTTATTATTTACGCATTTTTTTATTTTTTTATTTTTATTTTATTTTTATTTGCATTAACTCCTTTCGTTGGTCCTTAAACATAACGGTGAATATGAGTACGCTGCCTCACTCCAAAGATGCAAGCAAGCAATGCGCAAGCAAGCGCACACACATCATCGCGGTATATTTTGTTGTTGTATGTATTTATGTATGTGTGTGTATAGGTGTTGTGTTGCTAATCCTTTCACCTGCATTGCAGTTATTGCATTTCCAGTGTTCGCTCGCTCGCTGCGAGTATCCTTCGGGCTCAGTGAATATGCGGGACAGTTTATTGTGTGTGCACTTTACTACCGTATTACCGTTATTTTTGGTATTAAGTTAAACGAATTATGCGAAAAGCTTTTAGCTCATATTACATGTATACATACACATATACGCACATACTTGTATATAAAAGGATAATAAACCGTACACTAATGAATTAATTGAAATTCATTTAAGAAAGATGGGGGGGAAGAGGGAAAAGTGTTGGCGACCATTTTTAATTAAAGTATTAAATTCTCATAAAAGTTTCTCTTTTGGATATGCGAATCTTAAATAGTTCATTATTCTTTAAATTCGAACTGAAACTATGCTCAAAAATGCTTCTAGAGCTGGGGTGCTTAAAGATGAGGCGCGTAATTTCACGCCAGAAATTTCCTTCCTGTGACTTTTGCACTCGGAAGAAAGCATGACTGACAATTGTCGTGGGATAAACATACTTAATTTAGCAAATAAGTTCGGTACTTTGCGTATTGCATGAGAGACTCAAGCCCAGCATCGACGTGTGGCTTCAGGCCTGGCTATTTCATTAAGTAGATATTCACATTGCGCCAAATCTTGGAAAGGAACCGACAGGAAAGGATGAATACACCTCCCCTATTCATCGACAGCACGATAAAGAGCTTTATGCAGCTATGTCTGAATTTGGTAACCCCACAAAGCTTATAACGGTTCCTAAACTATCACTGAACAACAATAGCAGCTAACTCAGACTCAGAATGAACCTCTCTTTGCCGTTCGATACCAAACGAGTTTCGAACAAGATGACTTCTCATCGTGTGATTTCTTCAAACGTTAAAATCTCCATTCATTTGGACACAACAGATGGAGAGCGACCTAACACAACTTCAACTGGCGCCGAGCGGCAAAGAAGAGAAGCTATTGTTGAAGAAGAAGAAGTAGGTGGTAATTTGAAACACCGAGTAAAGTCACGTGAGTCTTTCTGGAAAATTGCTGAGGCTTCCTGACAGGCTAACCAAACTATTTGGTTAATGACAAGTAGACATCCATCCGATCGTTCGTGGATCCCAATATTGCGAGATACGAAGTGTTGTTTATTGCGGTACAACATACTGTTTTGTGATAGCTATGAAGTATCTATTCAAGAATGCGCTTAGAAAGCAGAAGCGGATCTGAATAGACAAGGTGCGGTTGCGAAGATCAGTGCTTCTTTCGACCTTTCCTTTGCTGATAGAGTGCTATTCTCTGTTACACAGAGTCAGCTGTATACATTGACAGCGTCAAAATAATAGTAATCTCAGTCGAATACAAAACCCAAGCAGTCTATTATATTGAAAACTTTAAAGTGGAGTCTTCCGACTATCACAGCATGTGTGATTAACCAGACTTATCGATTCAGTGACAGTTAAGAAACTCAAGTTAGAATCTGCTGCCAAGATTTTTTCGTTTGAGTATCTCTTTTATAAAGTGGCTGTCAGAGTCTGATCGTAGGCTCGAAAAAATTGCGCAAACCCTACTGTACACACACACACATGAAACTGACCTAATCGCGCATAAATTTTCATTAATTTATTACAAATATTTCAATACTTTTCATAGGAATTTCATACAAACTCAAGTGAAGAAACTTCATTTAAGCCTTCTTCAGAACGATTCGAAGCTCCAACGTGCAACTTGTGATGTGATGCAACAGCTGCCAGTCAGCTAAGTGATTCTCTGTCTGTCTCTACAATGCTAAAATCAGCCAAAAACTGGTTGTCGCATTGAAGAGTCAAGGCTCAAGCTACAACAACAACGACAGTGGAATAAAACTAGTTAACACTTGACTGGCTTAAAAAGATGCTCAAGGTCTTGCACCGACCGATGCGAGTAAATACAGCAACACAGAGGCAAATAAATAAAATATGTGAGAGTAGCAGTTTTAAGCAAAATTGAAAAATTTCGCACTTTTTGACTTTATTCTGCCAAAAAAACCAAAAAAGCTAAAACCTCATGACGCGCGAGACATCCAAAAAATGAATTTTATGTTTTTGGGCGCAGCACTGCGCGCGACTACTTCTAGGTATGGATGGGTGCATGTATATGTGTACGTGTATCTTTGTAATAAATTGTTTATTTGCCCCAGCTACGCTTAATAAATTAGTTGGCTTAATCACTTTTAGCATTCTTTGCGCTTATGCCAGCGCTTCTACCTCTGTCGCGGCCTCAGCTTCAGCTTCTGCGTCACTTACAATAAATTGCCAGCGAAAATTGCGGGCCACAGCGTCATTTACGCAAGCCCATATCGGTGACCAAGATGAAGTAGCACACTACAGGCACATTATGGAACTCTCACACTCCCACTTTGCTATACAGACTGGCCCCCTCCCTCCCTTGGCTCTTCAATCTTACTTATCTTTGCTATTTCGACGAACTCCTCATTACCATTTCATAGCCAACAGTCGGCAACAACTCGCTGCGGAGGACTAACGGAAATTACTTGACTAACTGCAGTTTAGTTTTCTGCTGCCGCCACCACCACCGCTTGGTTGTGTCCCTTTACCGCAAGGCAGCAGGCAGGAAAGGAAGTGCGAATGCCAACGAACTCATATAAATGAATGTTGCACTCTCAACTCCCCACGCTGTGTGAGCTAAGTGTTTTGCTGTTATTACTTTGAGTTTTCCTCCTCCACGTTCCACGTTTCTACTCTTGCCCACTAGCATTCACGGTGCATTGGTTGAGCTTTGGGAAATTTTCGCATTTTGCGGTTTGATAACGTTCATTTGGCTGGCAGTCAGTGGTTGGTTGGTTGGCAAATTGCGTTGGACGATGATGTGAATGTGGTTAGGAGAGGTAGGAGGGGTCTTATGAGTGTGCGACTAGGCATCTTTCTTCATTCTTCATTCTTCATTCTTCATTCTCTTCATTGCGACAAATGCTGTGACAACCAGTCTCTGGTAGTGCGTACTAACGCAGCACGGTAATGATAGTGAGGTCCACCAACTCCACCACTTTGCGACAAAGTCGGCACTTTGACTTTGTCGCAAGGAAATGCAATTTTTGTTGCTGTTTGTTGCCAGTAAGTTGCCGTTGCCGTGGCCACCAGGCAGTTGCTCCCTTGCTTGTGGTTTTTGAAAAGTTCAAAACCTATTTTTATTGTTGTTGTTGTTGTTGTTTGTATATGCCTCTGGGAGTAACAGAAGCAGCAGTAGCAGAGTTCATGAATTGCTCTTATCGCCGCTCGGATAGAAGTTTTGAAGTTTTCATGTGGAATAGTTTTTGTCTGCCGTTAAATGCTGTTGCTGTTGCTGTTGCCCTCCTCCTCTGCTCTTAAAGCATTGGTGGCGCCTTAATTATGAGTGCTTTATCAGAATGCAAATTATATTTCGCCCTAATTTTTATTAGTTCTTTAAAGACTTTAGTGCGAAAGGAAATAAACCTTCCTCTGCGAAAGTTGACTTAGGTCAGTTTGCGCTGTTCAACTCCTTAGGGAGTCTCACATAGAGGAACCTTCGTCCATAGTGTCGCTAGATACACGGAATGGGATGCAAAGTAGTAGCTTATGAAGACGATCTATGGTTAATGGTAACATGACTATTTCCTTCTACAATCAGAGAGCGTGTGTAGAAAGAGTCGGATGAAGAATACACACATGGACAGCGAAAAACGGACTACGTATTAATTCTAGTAAGACGGAGTTGATGCTATTCACAAATGGAACCAAAACACCACAGTTTCAGCTCCCCTCAATCAAAGCTACTACTCTACGTCTCTATCCCCTATAGCAAAATATCTATGGGTTGAGATTGTTACCAAACTGAACGGAAATACAAATATTGAAAAATGAATGAAAATAGAATATATTATTTCTGAAAGGACCTGAAACCAAATATTGTCTTCATCAGACGAGTTCTGGCAAATGGAGCCGCGATTTGGTGTCCAGAATTTCTGAAATAATATCATATTGGGAAACTAAATGGAATGCAAAGCGCAAGCTTCATTTGGAAAGTTTCAACAAATACTACAATAATGAGTCTTATGGAATGGAGCTGTTGGAATCAAAAACGATTTGGACATAGCAACGCACTAAATGAACTCGCAACATCTTTAAGTAAGACAGACTATATCCTCCCAAAGTTAGATTTAAGTAGTTGCTTTAAGGTAATGATACCCTGTAGACGTGAATGGAGAAGAGGTTTTGTAGAAGAGGCGAACACCATCTCAACCTACACCGATGGGTTAAAAATGTGCAGCAGTGTTGGGCCAGGGGGTGCTCAGAATATCTCACAATTTCCCTTTCTTTTCGTCTACCGAACTCTGCTAGTATCTTCCAAGCGGAAGTATTAGGTATGCAAAATGTTTGTAGAGCTCTAATGAACAACAATAGGAGGATAAAGAAGGCAACTATATACCTGGATATCCGGCTTATCGTCGCCCACGATAAACTCAAGTGTCGTCAACAATTGTAGAAAGTCTCTAAGCTTGCTGACAGGTTAGATCGTCATTTCCTTAATATAGGTTTCCAGCCAATAGAACATTTCTGTAACAAAAAATCCGATGAGTTGACCAAGTCGGGAGCATCTTTTGACTAATCTGAAGAAGAAATAATACCATGCCTGGAACGATTTGCAAAGAGCTTCACCTACAAAATGAACACATAGCTCAGAACAGATGGAAATCTATATTCAACTGTACAATAGCGAAGAAGATTTGGCCCAAGTATGACAAGACAAAAGCAAATAAGCTATTAACAAGAAGAGGAAAGGTAAGGTTTATTTAGCCTTCCGCCACGATAACGGGGCACTAGCCCTTCGAAGAGCATACAGCAAATATGGATCTGCCTTATAACAGCCGTTGTATCAGCTGCTAGCAGGAATGGAATAAAAAACAAATTACCCATATTCCCTGTGAGTGCCCATCTCTTTCACAAATTCGACATAGAGCCATATTCCCAGAGATACCAAACCTTGAATGGTTGTCCACAAAATAGATGGATATAAGTAGTTTCATTGAGAGCACCAAATGGATTGAACGTAGCGATGGTGGTAGCAGGATTACCAAGATCTTTACGATACACTTCTTGGGGTGCAATTTTCCTACCTACATACCTTACATGCGACCACAAGATATTGCTACATTTTCTGTTGTGTCTCTAGTTTGAAGAACATTGCTGTTCTTTTTTTGACAAATTGAATACGGTTTTTGGGACTTTGCCCATTTCTGCGTTAAGAACCTGGGTGAAGCAGAGAATGTAAAATTATTATTATTAGAATGTTATTATAATTTCTCTGCTTCTAGGTGAACTTAAAATCATAAGTTCGCATATAAACCAAAAAAAAAATCATTTCATTCACTCTGTAGTAGTTATCGCTGGCAGATGGTGCTAAGATCTGCTGTAGCTGTTTCCCAAAAGCAGTGGCAGCACAGACAGCTGTTTCTCACATATGATTCTTAGCAACAAAAAAAAAAAAAAAAGAAGAAGAAGAAGAGCAAAGTGACAAACAATTTAAAATAAACAAATATAAGAGATTTACACCATTATTTCATTAAGAAATATTAATTATTGCAAATAATATCACTCTTATTGCAGCGAATGACTGTAAAGCTTCTAAAGGAGAATGGAGAAATTGAATTAATTTTTTTTTGCAAAGGTCTGCTGAAACCGCAGGAAGGTTATACTTTTATACCAGTTGGAACAACTGGAAGAAATGGGTAAAATTGATGGTCCGGGCAAGATAGTGCAAATTAAAGGTAACAAGTCTGGCAAGTGGAAGTACAATAAGGTTAATAGCAAATTTACATACATACGGGCACATTAAGATTGTAATAAGCAACTTTTGATATTTTTTAGGAAGTCGGATGGAAAGATATTGAGCACTGGACATGAAAGAATGCGGAATTGAGTGACCTTCGGCTAGAAGCATACCCATATAGTATATATGTATATATACATATTTGGCGCTTTAAACCCGCTGAAGCAATTTTTGGCCGAGCTACTCCTCCAATTTGTCGTTTTGCGTCTTGATATTTTTACCTACAGTTTATGCTAAACCACCTCCGAACGGCTGATGGATTTTTATGAGAAACTTTTATTTCATGTCAGAAATACACTCGATGTGCTTGACATCCTCTGCCGAGGGGCGACCGCAATACGAAAAATTAATTTTCTATAATTTTTTATTTTGCTCGAACCTGGACTCGATCACAGGCCTTCCGAATTATAGTATGAAATGCCAACCACTCGGCTATTGCGTCACCATATAGCATACGATTTGCAAATGTTATCATTCATCTTATCAAAAAGCACGTTTTAGAGGGCAATGCAATGCATACAATTGCCACTTGGATCACTGACACGTTCGAGAGAGGATAAACTAGCGCAGCTACGAAAACCCATTCCTTACTTCAGTCAACACACGTCTTCAGTGGTTGGAGTACCACAGTTGAGGTTGGGAAAACTATTTTAAATAAAGAAAACTTCAGGGAATTTTCTGGATGTTACTGTCGAATTTATAGGGAGGCGGAGAGGTGCATGGAATGCCTTGCTTAATGTAGTAAAATATATTTATGACGTAAAAGATTAAAAAAGTTCAAATAATTTTATATTTAAACTGTTCTTAATGCATACAGATGTACTCGAGATTACCGTACAAGGTGAAGCCGGTGCTTTAGGGCCTTTTTTTGTTGAATTAATTATATATATTAATTTCAATTTACAAAAAAAATTGTCTAAACCGCGGAGTTGCATTTGTACATACGATTTTTTTTTTTGAAGTTTTTTTTTTTTTTTTTTTTGACAAATTTTTAATCAAATGTTCTTCCTTCTTCTTTTAGGCACTAAAACTGATATTATTTTATTATTCTATATATTTACTAACATACCTATAGAGGAGGAGACGAATTAGATGTGTGAAAAAGCATAGAGAAGCTCAATCAAAATTCACTTAAAAAATATTTTTTTAATGAGAAGCCGCATAAGTGCCACATAGGTAAACCTCCAATTTTATTCCACACCTTTCGTTGAACAAAAGAAAATATGCAAATCGTGCTACAAATATCTTATCAGTTTTGAGCGCTAATTATAATAAAAAAAATTAAATTTTATTATCTTTTCTCTATTTTTACTTCACACAAAATTGGAGTCCAATTGTGACAACTTTTTAATGCCAATTCATCAATGTTGAGCAGATTTGATGAGTTGAATGACACGATTGAATGATATTTATTTTTTATCCACGTACATATGTATGTATGTACATATTTTGTTGTGAAAATTACCAACAACACCCGGTTGCTTACTGTGTTCAGTTCCAGAGCGGCTGAAATAATTCTGGTTTTTTAGTAGAGCAAATTTATATGGTTGATCGAAACGAGATGAAATGAATTTTTGGTCATATGTAATTTCTTTTCCGCAAACTCATCACCCTTTCAGCTCTCTTTAAGTGTTACTTGGAAATCACCCGGATCAAGAGTACCCTCGAAAGCTAAGTTTTTAGCCATTGCTGTGAGCCTGATGTAAGGACTTTATTATGACCACACGAAAACTAATTTTTTTTTAGTAGAAACATTTCTCTTTCAGTTCTTTCCGTTGTTCTCTTACTATTCATGACTTCTCTTTCATAATGCAACTCTCATTTCTTCTTCTCTTATTTACAACTTTATTATTAACACCAATTTGCTGCTCTATCCCCACATCAGCGCCAATTTCATAATTTGATGTGATTGATTTTGACAGCAGCGAACTCAAATTCATCCACTTATCAAATTACCTGCACCAGATACGCTATTGCTAATTGGAAATCGCTTGCATGCCGGCTTCTTCTGAATATATTGTATGTATATGTAGATGTGTTACATACTCGTATGTGCATACATGAAATGAAGTTTGACGAAAAGGCCACCAAAGGCACCCACCAACAGCTGCCTCGCCGCACAGTGTTCGTTGTTAACCAGAAGAGACATCATAAATCCGCAGAAGAATCTCATCGTCACTAGTAAGTAAGAATCAAATGATGAATGGAGTGGTGCGAGATTTATATGAAATCAATACAAAACTGCGCTACCCGCAAACGAACAGGCCCCCTGTGCAATAATTGGCCCTCCAGATTCTTGCGGCTGGCGTGCCAATCTCTTTTTAATGGTGATAAATTTTCAATATCACAAAGCATAAATCGGCTTGTGGTAGCGACGAGCAGCTTAACTGGCCTGCTGCTCAGTCGCACAACCAGTCAGCCAGGCCTTCGAAGCAACCTTAGCATGCATTAGCATGCATTGTGTATGCGCGTCTGTGTGAGCACACGTGAACCTCATCACATATGATCGCATCGGGAGTGCGAGTGGCAAGCGCGGTGCCGCAGTCGGCAAACAAGTGACTGGAACTCGATAGCAGATATTAGTTGTGCGGCAGGCAAAATTATATGTGTATGCACATTTCCCGACTGCATTCATACCAGCGACGCTGATATTGAACGCCGTGAGCACATTACATATACATTCGAGTTTGTATTTATACATGTGTTTCTCGCGTTCTGAGTTCGTGTCAAGCCGTTGGCCGTTTAGTCAGTCAACCACTTGTTTATCGGTTCTCTACAATAACCTTAATGTCTCTGTCCCTGTCTGTAACTCTGTGTGTGTGTGTGTATGTGCTCGATTGACAATCAGCCAGTTGTCCGTCCGTTGCCCAGCCATGCGTACAAAGAATACATTGTCTGCGCCTTCCTACAACAGCTTTGCGGATTTTCGCTTCCGTTGCGGTTTCCTTCCTTACTTTACTTACCCTCCAGCAGTTAATCGCCCTTTGAGTCTTGCTCTTGAACGTGTGCGATTGATGAATTTTACAGATTGGATTGCCAACCATCCATTGTGATGAATCTTTAGGGCTGCACTTGCGTTTCACTCGGTGGAATTGTTCAAAGTAATTGGGATTTCCGCTAAACCGTGAGGAATTCCAAAAGATATTTTTGTTATATTTGCTTGATCTTACATGGCAACAGCCAGTATGAGCTGAATATCGTTAGATTTTTACTTGTCATATATCGGGTAACTCTAACAGATGTTGCGCGGTATTGGAGTAGAAATTTGATAATAAGGAGCAAAAAAGGAAGGTTTTCGAGTTGATATTTGGAAATTGTGTGTGCTAATATTGGCTTATCGGCATTGGGAGTGGCGCGGAAAAAGCAGAGATTCTATTTAAGAGAGCTATGGGATCCTGCCCTCAAGATTTCAGAAGAGTGTGTTCTGTCCACAACCATGGACTTCCGAATTTTCATTTTTGATACGAATTTGTCATATATTTGCAACAAGGCAAAATAAATGAAAGTCAATAAGAGGTCCCAAGAGGTCCCACCATGAAAAAGGGTTAAAAATCCATAGAACTTTTTGTGGCGCTTTGTAGGCGCTGAAGCGATTTTCGCCCGAGCTCCTCCTCAAATTTGTGATTTTCCGTCTTGATGTTTTACCAACAAATAGAGGGAGCTACAGTTTATGCTAAGCTGCCTCCGAACGGCCAATGGATTTTTATGAGAAACTTTTATTATACACTCGGAGGGCTTGACATTCCCTGCCGAGGGGCCACCGCAATTAGGAAAATTTATTTTCTATAATTTTGGATGTTGCTCGAATCTAGACTCGAACCCAGGCCTTCCAAATGGTAGTATGCAAAGCTAACTACTCGGCTATTGCGGCCTCCATAGAATTACGGACCTCAACTCTTGGTTAAGTGGGAACGGAACATTGTGAGATAGTCTCCCAAAGTGCGTAGAGCTTTTTATCCGAAACACTAGGACTCTGATGAAATAAATCATCCAGAGTGATGTTGAGAGAACGCACAGTTCTGCTGTAGCGCTGCCATTGTTTTGGTGCTTTTCATCTGGATCTTCAATTTATGCCCTTCAAGCACACGACGTTTCACAAAACCATATTTCTTACAAGCCATCTCAGCCAACAACTGCCATTTCTCTTTCAGCATTTCTCTTCTTCCAAACCAACGCACTTCGCTTTGTTTTCAAGCACAATTCTCTTTGCTCGCCTCCATTCATACACAGAGCTCGTTTCTGTTTTTTTTTGTTTTGCGCCGGAAAAGAATTAGTTGTGACCACTAGAACGCCATGGACGACGGCTTGCTGTGGCTGATGATACTTTCTTCTTTTGAACTCTTCTTAAAAGCTTGTACTACGGAAGCGCAGTGCTTCAGTTGTAAATATACACGCGACGCGTTCAGATCGTCTTCATTTCGTTGATCACATTGAAAGTGCCCAAAAGACTTATTGTGTGTGTACAAGAAGAAGAAGAAGAAGAAGAAGAAGAAGAAGAAGAAGAAGAGTAATTGTGTGCAGAACAATTGGTGTTGGTCATTAAAAGAGTTCTTATTATTTTATGATGGCATGAAAAACTAACAACAAAAAAACAATACCAATAACAACAACAACAACAACAATAAAAGCAGTAAAGAACCGCAGTATTGCATCGCAAGGCAATTTGTAAGAAAGAAAGCCTTTCAGATGAGTTTGTGGTTGGCTTAGAAGTGCTAAACTTTAGTTCGTGCGTAGGTATGTGAGTGTGTGTTTGTGTGTTTATGTGTTTCTGTTAATATGCAACACAATGCACATGAAGAACGGCAGCTAAGTGCGCAACTGCGAAAACAAATTACAAAAGGCAGAAAGGTATTCAAAGCTGGAAAAATTACAACAACAACAAAATACACATAATTTAGTTTTCTAAATTTTGCGTTTATTTTATGAAAGTTCTGAATATATATAAAAAAAATACAGGGGACACTTCTTTTGTGCTGTAAGGGAGTAGAAATTGAAAAAAAAAAAAAATTTGCTCTCAAAAAAAAAAAAAATTTTTAAAAAATTAAAAAAATTAAAAAAAAAAAACAATTTCACTACGAGTCTTAACTAAAATAATAATCAATACTGAAGGTGTTTTGTGTATATTTTATTTATTTTTTTTAAATTTTATTTATTTTATTTATTTATTTTATTTTATTTTATTTCATTAACGGACGAAAAAGAAGGTTCTCGATTCAGCGAGTGTCTTTTTTTTATAAAGGGTTTACCAATAGGGATGATATGATTTCTAGGTGTCGTTTTGGAAAATTTGTAATATTTCATGATCTGTCTTTTTTTCATTGTATTCAGTAATGTTTACAATTTCATCCATGGACCACCATAAACGTCGTGAATTTGCTAATTTTGCTTTGGAAAAACTTGAAAACGATAAGGATTTTTAAGGGGTTAGGTGGGTTTCAGAGGTTAAAAAAAAGGAATTTTCACAATTTTTTATTTTTATATATTGAATAATATATTTTATTCAAACAATTCACCATATCAAAGATACATATTTGAACAGTATTTGTAAAATTTTTATTCAAAAATTCCGAAAACTCAGCCGTTGGTATCTCATCTCCATTGACATCTCAAAGGAAAATGCTCTCGCCGTGGACAGCATAACTCATTATCTGAATTCATCTGAAATCAAAAAATCAAAAATTATTCGTTAGTACATGGATAAAATCTCGTTACTGGACGAAGGAAAAAAAATTAAAATTTGAATTTTTGACAGACTTTGAACAAAAAAATACATTTTTGATCAAAAATAAAAAATACTTAGTTCAATGAGTAGATAATGTTACTACAAAGATGTGTGCCAAATTGGAATACAATCGCTTTATAACTTTTCGAGAAATCGTGTCTACCGACTTATAAAATTGAGATTTGAGATAAACGCGTTTAAAGTTTCAAATTAACACAGGCATGGCCTGATGGGCGGAACTTCTGTCTATCTATCTCTTAGAAATTTACTTCGATCGATTTGAATTTTTAGGAGAATATTTTAAACCTATTTTACAATTTAATAAGACACAAAAAAAAATATTTTTTTTCTTAAATTTTCAAACCCATCCAACGCCTTAAGAAAATCATCTTCTCCGATGAGGCTCACTTTCATACTTTCATCTGAGTGGTGCAATAAATAAACAAAATTTTCGATTCTGGTGCGAAGAAAATCCACAAATTATTCATGAACAATCATTACGTTCACCTAAATTGACAGTTCGGTGTGGTTTTTGTTCTGGTGGAGGAATCATCGGTCCGTACTTCTTTCGAAATGAAGCTGATAGCACCGTTACTGTGAATGGAGAGCGGTATAGATCGATGATAACCAACTTTTTATGGCCACAATTGGAAGAAGAAGTTGATCTTAACAACATCTGGTTCCAACCAGATGGGCCTACGAGTCCACAGCACGTGCAACAACCGAATTATTGTGAGAATGGTTTGTAGATTCGATTATTTCAAGAAATTGTGACATTGAATGGCCTCCAAGAAGTTGTGATTTAACACGATTACACTACTCCTCTTGTGGGGTTATTTGAAGTCATTGGTCTTTAGCAATAAACCAGACTCTCTTCAAGCTTTAAAAGACTTGATTTAGTGGAAAAAGCGCTCAAAAATTGGTTTCAGCGAATTTGTTCCTGCAAAAGAAGTCGCGGAGGCCATTTGAATGATGTTATATTCAGAACTCAATTGTATCGATTGCACTTCACATTAAATAAAAAACATTTGAATTTCCGTACATAATTAGTGTGCTCTCTTTTAAAAAGAAATCATATCACTCTTATTGGAAAACCCTATATAAAGGTCGCTGAAACACCTTAATATTTGAAGAAATGCGACCTCCGCATATCCACTCTCATCGACGCGTTTCCTCACGCAAAGGTAGATCCAGAAAAGTTTGTTTGGGCAGATGAAGGCTAAAATGTTTTTTTCTATCAATTCTCAAGTTAGGCTTTTCGGAATTATAGTTTGGTTTTAAATGGCATTACATTACATTTACAGTTCGCGTTTCTGATTGAATCCAAAGCAAATTTGTGAGTGCGTCATCTCAAATACAATATATCCTGCGGTACATAAGTACTCTATAAGACTTAGAGCTCTCGGGGGAGTGTCCCTCATACTCTCCGTTTAGGCACGCCACTACCTAGTGTTTGCTCCTTCTTATTTCTGTCGTAATTTACTTCGTGAAGGCTCAACATGTGTATCCTTCACATAATTAATTAATTTACTTTGAATTAATTAATGACATTGTTGTCTGCGGCGTCGACTCTAAACTAAGTTTAAGAATTTAGGACTAGGCAAAAAAATTTATTACCTTTTGCTTTTGGTTTTTTTTTTCATTTTTTCCAAAAAAAGCTCTTTTTAATTTAATTTTATTTTAATTTTATTTCATTTTATGCTATTTCGCAATGCCTTTAAAGTATATTTATGTATTTCCTATTAGTTAATATCAAACCAAAATTGTTCCCCAAGTCAACACCCAAACCACACATACATCCATTGTGAGTTTGCAGATAATTTTGTAATAAAAAAAAAAAAACGTATAAATTAGAATAAAAATTGCTCTACAAAGATAAAATGGCTTATGGCCCGCATATCCCATGTAATTTCCATTTTTGCGCGCGGCTTTCAGCGAGCTATCTCATGGCGGCCCGAAAGCAAATGAAAGGCTTGAACGGGGCAACCAACCATGTTATCATGTTATGGTGTTGCCATAAATTGGCTTGGCTTTGGCTGCCGCCAAAAGAAATGCTTCCTTATTTCCCTTTATGTGCGCTCAACAGTGCTTCAGAGGGACAGACCGTCGAAGAATTGGCACGCGCATGCGTCCACAGCTGCAAGAGTTTGCAACTACAAGTAGTTGCATGACTTTTTGCGCTAGTGGTGAAGGTAGTATCTCGACCGTACGGTTGGCTCTGATAATTTTCGGTTCAATATGACAGTTGTTTGCCTTTTGGAATTTTCTTTTCCCCTTGTATTAGAGACTTGATGACCGCATTGTGAAGGGGCGTTGTTGCAGCAACATTTTGCGGCAATAAGTAAGAATTTTTATGCGCGTAGGCCACAATGAGCCCAACTGTGGTGCGCTGTAAGTACGTGGCATTGTAAAGACAAACTGACGTTTCCACATACAAAGTTGTGTGTATGAATTTGTATATATAAGCTTGGGAGCCCACTGCGCCTGCTGCCGTTATTGTCGCTGGGGCTTGCTGTCTCCTCCTTTACTTTTATTACTAAATATTCCGCTATTGCAACATTTGCTGTTACTTCGCTTTCTTTCCTTTTTTTATATATTTGTTGCGCTGACTTGCTTCATTTCCCGCCATATATCTTCGTCTATTACGTGTACACAGCTAGCTGTGCCGCTTTCAGATGTCCGTCTGCGCAGAATCCACCAAACCGACCGACCGCCAATTCAAGCCCAGACCGTTTTGCCGTTCACTATTCGCTGTGCGTTTCTATGCTGGCCTGCATACGAAATTTCCGCTGCGTGGAGCTTGGCCACTTATCTCAGCTTGGCTTGACGGCTGCTGTCTGCATAGTAAATAGTGTTATTGGTGTTTTTGTTGTTGCCGCGTATAAAATATTGTACATCGCCGTTTCCTCTGATGCGCCGAGTGTGTTTTTCAACTTCATCTTCTTCTGCTTACCTTCTTCTTGTTACTTACCTATTTTCCTGTGGCAATCAGTCTTCGTCGCTGCTAAAACCGTAAGCTCAAGCAAAAAAAGTGGAATTAAAAGAATTATATAATGTTTTTAAAGACCATAATAATACACATAATAACAACAACTGTATGGAGGATGAAATAAAAATAAAATAAATGCGAACTAAAAATAACAGCAAACGGAGACTTGTCATCATGGGCATCATCCGTTGGATTACACCGTTCTTGCCCGCCTGCTGGAGCTAACGGCTTCATTTACAATGTCTCTGACACTTTGAGAGACGCATAATGGCAACAACAATAACAACACCAATATAGCCCAAGTGATATATGAAGATATGAGTGTACATATATTTTAACAAACTCGTTCACAGTTGGATGTTGGGGCAAAAGGCAACGTACGACAATGGATTTGAACGTGGACTCGCATACAATACATATATAAATGTAGCCTCACAGAGAATGTATTGTGTTCAGTTTCTTTCTTTTACTTTTTTATATATCATTTTCTATATTATATATTTCTATATTATATTTTTTTATTTTACTTACTTTTTGGCTTATTATTTTTATTTTGAATTTTTTTAAATTACTAAGTTTTTAATATATTTTATTTTATTTCATTTTTTTTTTAGTTAATTTTTTTTATATTTATTTTTTTCATTTTATTTATTTTTTCTTATTATTTTATTTATTTCATTCTATTTAATTTTTATTTTTTTTCATTTTTTATTTTTTTAAATATTTTTTTTTATGTTTTATTTTTTTTTATATTTTTTTTATATATATTTTTTAAATTTTTTATTTTTTTTTTATTTTTTTTTTGTTTTTATTATTTTTATTTTTATTTTTTTTTTATATTGTTTTTATTTTGTTTTATTTTTTTTTTTTCATATTTTTAATTTAATCTAATTTTATTTCCTTTTATTTTACTTTGTTTGTATTACATTTTTATTTTTTTTTATTCTTTATTTTTTATTTTATTTTATTTCATTTTATTTTTTTTATTTTACTTTAATTTATTTTTTTATTTCATTTTAATTTAATTTTTTATATTTTTTTTTCATTTCATTTCATTTTATTTATTTTTTATTTTATTTTATTTTAGTTGATAAAATTTTATTTTGTTTTATTTTATTTATTTTATTTAAATTTTTAATTTTTTTTTAAATTTCTTAATTCAATTTTTTTTAAATTTTTTTTTTCATTTGACTTAATTTTTTTAACTTATTTTTTTAAATTTAATTTATTTTCTTTTTTCTTTTTTTTCTTCTTTTGTTACTTAATTTTTTTAATTTCGTTTCCTTTTGTGTTTTATACTTATTTTTAAGTATTTAAAAGGCTTCGTCTTGAATTCTTTCCCTCTTCCATGAATCGATTGCATTTAGAACGGGTTTCGCGCTTAAGTCTTCTGTTTGTTCCACATTATCGCCAAGCAGTGACCGAGACTTCAAGCTCCGACTTCAATCATTCTTACATGTCTGCGACAAATCGCTTTGACATCCAACTAATCAACTCAGCACAGTCACCACGCAACTGAAGTGTGGCACGCAAATGCCACAACACACACACACTCGTATATTAGCTCACACAGAGTCGGAAAATAGGCCAGCAACAATTTTAACCCAATATTCTACAAATGTAATGGTCTCAAGTAAAAAGTAGTTCCGATAATACTTTAGAGAAAACTAGAAAATTAAGACTAATAAATTGAAAACCAGTTGTTGTGTTGCTCCTGTTTCGAACCAAATGCTTGTTCGTCTTTTTTGGTCAGCAGCGGCACAGAGCCAGTCGGCTCTGTCGGCAAACGACAGTTGCATTGAAATAGAATAAAATGCAAATGTTGACGACAAAAACTTAGAAAATGGACTTGGAAGTGGTTGGAGACGATGTGGTAGTGTATAGGCAGTGAAGAGGAGTGAAGAGGGGTGAAGAGTTCTGAGCATATTGCAATGACAATGGTTTTGGCTCAGCCACTGGTGTTGGCACTGTACCCAATCGACGCAGCCGTGATCAAGACCACTTTCATTAATAACGTGCTCGGCATTATCCTGTTTGCTTAGAAAAAAGTTGTTGTTGCTTCTCAAGACGTAAATGTCTCTGCCTCTACTCTGCCGCTATCGCTTCAGCAACCACTGCCGTTCAATGATACATTTGTGGTTGCCGCCTTATGGCTAGTGAGCGGCCATTGACGGTGACTGTCTTTGTCTGTTGCGAGCGCCTATGGTTCGATCGGAGTGTGCGAAAGGTGGCCATAAAATGAAAAGGCTCCATAATAAAAATCGAAAAGCCACTAACAGACACGATTTTTCATAAGAATGAAAACAACAGCTGACAGAAGGAAGGGAAGGCGGGAAAAACGGACAAAGAAAGAAACGAGTGGACGCGCAGTCAAGCGAGTAAGCAAAGGCATAAACTGAATTGAAGGAACAAATAAATAAGGCGAACGTAGAAGACGTTGAAGTTTTGTGCTTTTGTTGTTTTTGTTGTTGCATGCAACAACAACGTGACTGGCGCATAGTCAATAGTAAAGCGTCCACTGAAGCACGACAGCATAACAACGGAGGATGGGGATGGGAGGTGAAGCGTTTGGAGGTGGAGGAGTTTTCAAGCCAAACAGCACTAAGCTGGCAGTGCAACGGACCGCACAGGTTTTTGCCACACAAATATGCAAATTGCGTGGATAGATTAGCTGGAAGGGGCTGGGCCAATGTTATTTGCGGTGACAGGGTAATCGCTGCGGAAGCTTAGCCACATGTGTTCAGTGAGGTGTTTCAAAGAACTATATGTCCAGAAAAAAGGACAAAAATACACTAAAAGTTAAAAAAAAACTATCGCAAATACAGCAACAACTGTAAAGCCAATATTTAAAGTTTTATTTAAGATATATTCTTTAGAAGAAAAAATCCGATTTCTAAAAAAATGAGTTAAATTTACCTCCTTTCTAATAAATCCTGTTTAATAAATATGTTTTTTCTGAACCACCCTAATATATTTTCATATGTACTTATTTATATTTTGCGTAGAAAACTAAATTAAATAAATAAAATAAAACAAAATAAATAAAAACTAATATAAAATAAATTATTTAATTTAAAAAATAAATAAATAAAAAATTAAAGGAATAAATAAATAAAAATTTAATTAATTAAAAAAAAATTTTTTATGAAATTAATAAATAAATAATAAGCGAAATTAAATTGAAATAATTTAATTAAAAAAAAAATAAAAAATAAAAAATAAACAAAAAAATAAGTATTTAAACTAAAATAAAATAAAATAAATTACATAAAGTTTTAAAAAAATTA
This sequence comes from Neoceratitis asiatica, assembly GCA_030068015.2. Lineage (NCBI taxonomy): Eukaryota > Metazoa > Arthropoda > Insecta > Diptera > Tephritidae > Neoceratitis > Neoceratitis asiatica. The sequence continues at coordinate 1,896,036 of CM061524.1, forward strand.
GAAATAAAAATAAACTAGAAGAGAATAAAATAAAATAAAATAAAACTAAATGAAAGAGGAATAAAATAAATAAAAACAAACCAAAAATCAAAAATGAAATAAAATAGGCTGAAGAAAATTTAATAAAATTTAAAATAAAACAAGAAAGAACGGCTGTCTTCGGTCATATCTTTTTAAAGGGTAATCCATTTCGAGGTTTCCTACTTAAAAAAAAAACACAGAAAATTTAAATCTAATGGGGAATGTTTATTATCATTCGAAAGAACATTCTTTGGCATTTATTTTTGGAAGATTATCTCTTTAAAATATTCCCCGCGGCGGCGTCTCAGATGGTCCATCCGTTGAGTTAGAGCATTCCTACCAGTAACTGGCGAATGACACGCGTGATGTTGCTCCAAGGCCGGAATCGAAGCGGGATTGTCCTCATAGTCTATAGACTTTACATAGTCCCACAGGACAATGTCTCATGGTGTGATATAAAACGATCTTGGTGGCCAATCGACCGGCCCAAAACGTAAAATTATCTGCTCATCGAAGTGTTCTATCAATAAATCCATTTATTGATGCGATTTGTGGGAAGTGAATGAATGAATTTCACGCTCTTAGATTACGTTTCGATGGATTTAGGACGCAAAAAATCTTATCAGAACAAATCGGTTGTATGAGGGCAATATGAAGTCCGATTTCAATGATTTTCAGTAACAAAATTTAATTCATTCTGTTAATATGGTGTACTAAAATTCACGTTCGAAGGTATTTTATTGACAGATTTATGACCCAAATATAGCGGTCCCATTCGGTAAGTTCTGACAAATGATCATTTAAACGAATGCGTGCATCTGTCTACCGGGCTTGATTGAAATATCTCAAAATATTGAGTGACAAGTTTGAGTTCAACGTACGATCGTTATAAATTTCGGTGGGTCCACCACTTACTCTTTTGGTACTTACATACTTCGGACCAAAGTTAATATACCATATCATAAACGTGAAAGGTAGAAAAAGAAATAAAAACTCAAATAAAAAATTAAAAATAAAATAAATAAAATACAATTAAAAAAATTACATAAATAAAAAAAACCAATAAAATAAAAAATAAAATAAGTAAATTAAATAATAATAAAAAATAAAATAAAATAAAAAATTTAATTTTAAATACAATTACATAAAAAACTAAATAAAAAAAAAAATTAAAATTAAAAAAAAAAAATAATAAATAAAAATAAAGCTATATAAAAAATAAAAAATAAAAAATAAAAAAATAAAAAAATTAAAATATTAAATAAATTAAATATTTAAAAAACTAATAAAAAAATAAATGAAAAAATTAATAAAAATGGAAAAAAAATTATTTTATAGAAAACATAAAAAAATAAAATAAAATAAAATAAATAAAAATAAATAAAATAAAATAAAATAAAATTAAATTAAATTAAACAAAAATAAAACTTAAAATCAAATAAATAAAACTAAATAAATAAATAACAAAAATAGAATAAAATAAAAGACGAAATGGAATAAAATAACAAAGAATGAAAATGAAATGGGTTGAAATAAAGATTATATTAATTTCCAAACAAAATATAATAGAATAATTTTTAAAATATATGACGAATTAAAGTAAAATAAAATATAATAAAATAAAATGAATTGAAACAAAATAAATAAAATTTAAAAGAAATAAAACCAAATATATAAAAATCAAAATAAGATAAGATGAAATCAGTTAAATTGAAATTAAAAAAACAAATAAATGAAATAAAGAGAATCTTTAATAAATATTAGAAAATATAAGATTGCTAGGCAAAAAAAAAAAAAAATAACGGTACTCTTATTACTTATTTAACTATTTTCCCATTTCTTCTAATGAATATACTTCCCTCAATAGCCAGTCAATAAATTCAACCAATATTAAATTAGCGTAAATGCTCACGTTTCTCAATATTTATCACATAATCTTCGCAAAACGGACGTTTGACTCTCGAGAATTTCACATGAAAAATTCTGCACTTCAACAAACAAACAAAAAAAAAGAAGAGAAAAACAAAAACAAAAAGACAATCACAACAAACAAGTGGCAAACAATGAATAAATTTATTTCGAAATTGTTATTGTTGTTGTTGCCACATGGGCTTTGCTCACGAAATATACATACGTATGAACTCATGCATCCCATGCACCCAACACATGCCAATGCCAATGCCTATCCAGTTTCCGTTTGTTGCATGTTGCAGCAGCAAGATGTGGCAGACGTGCGCGCTGCTGCGGCAACAAATATCGGCAGACAATAATTGCTATTAAGTAACCTAAGTACCCGAGCATTACATGAAGGCACAGCGCAATCTGGCTGTCACTAAGCGTCTGAAGAGTCTACAGATAAAGGGTGAGAGACGAAGGTTGTTCATCCGTTCAATCAGTCAGTGTTGCATGAATGAATGGGGAGATGAGCGATCGGGTACATACAAATACATACACATATAAGGGTATAATACACATAGATATATCATTGCAGCGCTACGAATTGTGCCACCTAACCAACGACATATGCGCTCCGGCTCGGGAAACTTGTTCGCTACATTTCACTGTCTACTCGCCCCGCCTCCGTTCCTCTTTCCATATGTCCATATGTCCGTGTGTCTGTCAGCCTGTCTACCGCTGTTCAAGTACACTCACCTGCCTTCAGCAATAAGAAAATAAAGCAAACAACAAATAAACGCAAGACAATGATTGTCCGAGCTTCTGCCGGAACCTCAGCGCCAACCTCAGTGCAGCCAGACGCAAACGTGTGTCGATAAATTTGAATCAATTTTCAAGTTATCCTGCTGCAACTACATATGAATGCAAGTGTGCGCAGCTATTCTGATTTTCTTTCATCGTTCATTTGTACTCTTTTGCTGCTTGGGGCCATTACAATGCGATTTCCTTTGCTTCGCCTCGAGAAAATGAAGAATTATTCACTAACGAATGCACCATTGTGTTTCGAACTTTGCTGCTTTTATTTGTTATTGTTGCTGCTGCTGTTGTTGTTGTTGTATGCGATTTCGTATGTTAGCGCGCCTTTTAAGTACAGTCTGTGTGTGCAAGTCTTCAGCACTCGAGCGGAGGAGTAAAGTTGAGGGCGTGCTCGGCGTAGAAACATGACCATAACAAAGTAAATAAATCTAGCAAATGCCATTGCATGCATACATCTGTGCATATGTATACATGTGTGTGTGTGTGTGTGCGTTTGTGTATGCCTCATGTCATTTAGCTGCAATTTTATTCTTTCAAGCGATGAGAAAGACTTTGAGCACGAGCTTGTGAAGTTGAGTTCCTCTATTGGGAAGGTGTCACAACATTTTCCCTTTTGGTGTTTTGTTGTGACTGCCAATGTGAGGAAAATATTTTTGAAAATATAGATATAATATAGGCTGTATTAAAAAAGAGAGATTGAGAAGGATCTGAAAACACATAATCTGTTGACCTCTTATTATTCAACAAAGACAAGCCACATGGAGCCAACTCAGAAGTTGTAGAGCGATTAGTTGATGGAAATATTGAATTTCTGACCGAAAAAAACATTTACCAATGCTGACCGATGAGATGGTGCATATTGGAGTAGAAGGTAACTTGAGATGAAAACGACGATCTTGACACATCTTGCTGAGGACCGATCGCAAGAAAAATATATAATTTTCAGTATTCTTGGATATTGGTCGTAACAGGACTGAAACTCTGGCTTTCCGAGTGATAACCACTCGGCTGTTGCGACCGTCAATATTGTCACCAAAAAGGTCAGTTCCAGTACTCTACTTGTATCAACCGGTCTTCCGAACTTCTCGTTAGTTCATTCTGATTCGAGGTAAATGGATAGTCTCGCCCGTAGCGGAGAGTAGCGAAGAACACTAACTTGGAAATGTTGCAGGAACTTAAGTCTTCTATTTTAGTCCACTGCGCTTTAGGCATCAGTTGCCGCCGCTGAAAGGTGTGAGGCAGTCGATTGTGACAGTCTCGACCAGCTAAAGACATAGTTGAACTTTTTCTTCTCTACCGAAACACCTGCCAATAACGGCACATTCTAATTATTTATAAATGAGCTACTTTTTATCACCATTTCTACTCCACTTATGCTGCAGCAACTAAATCAGTTATAATTCAGTTGCATTCGCTCACATTACGAATACAAAAACAAATACAAATAAACTTGCCGAACAACAAAAATTTATGAACAAGAGTAAAAAGACAAAAAAAAAACCAAATTAACTGCAATTGAAATATTTCTTGTTTTTGTTTTTGCTTTTTTCATTGCGAACTTTATTGCTTTCGCAGCTCTTCCTGCTGCCGCTGCCGCTGCTGCTGCTGCTGCTTGTAAATACCTGTGCACACCATCATCATTATTACGCGAAACAATTTTTATTGCTAAATGGCAAGCAAGCGAGAGAAAAACCGCCATCAGCAGTAGGAGCAGCAAGCGAAGGAGAAGCGACCTAAGAATTGACTGTTCTGTTTGTTCTGCTGCATGTTGTTTGCTTAACGGATTCCAGCATAATTTTGCATTGCTTAGCGTAAATTAGCAGTAATGTGCTATGAGATGAGTCGAGATGGAATGTTCTAGCCAAGCCGAATCGCCGCTAACAACGATTTTGACGCCATCGTCACACATATGGCGTTGCCCTAGAAGACTCATGCGAGTTCGTTGCTTAAGTCTTTTGTGATTTGCTTCTTCCTTTTCTGTTAAATCATCTTGCTGTGTGTGTACTTGTGTTTATTATCCACGAGATGAGTTGTATGGAAAAGAACAATGAGAATATGATGTTTAACATTTATGTCGAGCTTCCGCTTTTCATTAGCAACTCATTCGAAACACGCATTTCAATAACATTTTGACATTATGTGCCAAGTGGCCGAGAATATCGCATGCAGACACGCGAGTGGGCACTCATTGTTCACAAACACTGAGTAGAGCTGTGCAGCCAACATGTGTTGATCGCTCTGTGAGGTATGCACGAGTGCACACTACGACGACAGACGAGAGTGTATGAAGGCAGGGCAAAGCCCTTTTCAGTTGGACAGCTTGTGTCTTTCAGCTTTACGTATTAATTACAGACTGAGACTAGCACAAAGTACACTTGCTTTGTTCATCTAACGGTTATCTATAATAGCAGTGGCTATACCAGACCTCAAGAGGTGTGTTCTGTCAGAATATTCAGCTTAATTATGAAAGTGTTGGCTGTGTGACTCTCTGTTAGCACTGAGCACCAAAACATTCCCTGAGTTACCAAGAAGTATACAATTCAATTTATATGCGAGAAAACTTTGCCGCAGAGGTTCGTTTATCCGCCTACTATGTAGTTCCGCTTATAACTCCGACAGATCATTGACCCAACCTTCCTAAGTCTCACAGAGAGTTTCATAGCGGAAGATTTATAGCGGTATCCCAAGACAAGAACTTTCTTTACATTTTTTAAAGGGTGATCCATTTCGAGGTTCCCTAAATTTTTAAAGAAAAAAAATACAGAATATTCGAATTTAATGGGGAATATTTGATTATCATTCGAAAGAACATTCTTTGTTATTTATTTTTTGAAGATTATCTCACTCAAATGTTGGCCGCAGCTAGATCTCAGATGGCCCATCCGTTGAGTTCAATTTTCGATGACTCGTTCGAGCATTTGGACTGGTAACTGGCGAATGACAAGCGTGATGTTTTGCTCCAAGGCCTGAATTGAAGCGGGATTGTCCGCATATGCTTTAGACTTAATATATCCCCGCAGGAAAAAGTCTAACGGTGTGATATCACACGATCTTGGTGGCTAATCGACCGGCCCAAAATGTGAAATTTTATGCTCACCGAAGTGTTCTCTCAATAAATCCATTGATTGATGCGATGTGTGGGATGTGGCGCCTTCTTGTTAAATCCAAATTTCGCGGAGATCAAGAACTTCAATTTCAGGCATCAAATAGTCGGTTATCATGGCATGATAACGATCGACATTGACGGTTACGTTCTCACCGGTATCATTTTTGAAGAAATATGGACCGATGATTCCACCGGCTCACAAACCACACCAAACCGTTGTTTTTTCTGGATGAAGTGGCAGCTCTTGAATCTCTTCAGTTTACTCTTCGTCCCAAATGCGGCAATTTTGCCCTTAGAGCGAAGCGGTGTCGTTTGGGAAGGCCGAGCGGCTTCAGTTCTTGCACAAGCTGTATTTTGTAAGCTTTCAATTTAAAATCTCGACGTAAAATGCCCCAAGTCGTTCCATACATCAGTCCGAGTTGCTTCGAACGGCACCGAATCAACTCGCCACGGTCTTCGTGTACACTCTCAGCTACGTCCGCTACATTTTCTTCACTGCGTTCTGGACTTTGTCTATTTTTGGTCGAATATTATCCAATAATGAACACTGGGTCTCAAGATGGGTGATGGTGTTGCGAATAGTACGCTCACATTATTTACAGAATGTGGGAATTTTTGTAGTAAAGTTGAATGATTTGTAAACGTTGTTCAGGCGTAAGTCTTTCCATGATGAAATGCACAGCAACAATACTGAACCAAAATATATTGACAGCTTGACACGACTCACGCGTGATCTATCAAAAAAAGGCTATTGAAAAAAGTACCTCTACTTGGAACACTCTTTAAATCGTCGAGAGTTCATCTGCTTGGCTAACTTATGGGATTCATTGCACATTCTGACTTAATTGTTTTGCCTTCCAACGCACATCTGCTTGCTCTCTATTCCCTATAATTAAAAGAAAATTAATGAAATTAAACTTTCATTCGAGAAATATTAAAATCACACCCATAGTTGCCGCTTAAAGAATTCTTCTCCAAAGCAACACTGAAAAACCAAAGCTACAAAGAACCGCAATCAAATTACAACAACAACAGCAACTGACGATTAAAAAGTAATCGCTAAATAGTGATTGTTCAGCGAATTACCGTTAACTAAGAATAGCTAAACACAAACACACAAAGCAAAAACAAAAACAACAACAAATGGAATTTAGAGACATAATTTTATGCTTCTTTCGAGAAGGCATCATAAGAACAAACAACTTCATTGTGTTGCTAAAACTCAACATATGCACGTATATATGTATGTATGTATGTATGCATTTCAGCATTGCACTTGCAACACAAAGTAATGCAGCACAAAGTAATGAAATACTATGAAATGCTCGAAACCGAATGGTAAATAGAAGAAATAATCTGACACGCGGCACTGAACTTGAATACTGTCTACAACAACAGCAATAACTACATGGGAATAGAGCGACACGGTGACACGAACCAAGCACAAAGCATGCAGCAATGCCAAGAACGGTTTAGTCACAGTTGTCGCTGGTGATTGGAAAGTGCCATGCAACCGAATTGCACCGATGCCAACGCTATTCTCGCTGTCAATTGATAGAACGCGAACAAGAAGATGAAGCAGAGCAAAAACTACAATGCAAACAATAAACGCTACTGAAGCCAGGTGCATGACTCTTTTCTCAATTTTTGACGCTACGTGCAGCAGCACAACCGAGTAGATCATATGTGCCTGATGAAGCAGTGCAAACAGAGTGCAACCGAGTGGGGTAATAAAAATTAAATAAGCAACAACAAAAAACAGCAGAAATCACACTTTACATCACCAATGAGTGGAAATTTGCAGCACGAGAACGGTACTTCTTTGCCGCAGCAGAATCCAGAGTACGAAAAAACTGAAATAAAATAAAATAAAATAAATTAAATTAAATGAAATAATAAAAGGAAATAAAAAAAAATTGAAAATAATGGAATAAAATAATATATAAAATCAATTGAAATAAATCAAAACAAAAAATAAATAAAAAATAAGAATAAATGAGGGCTGTCCTCGGCCCTGTAGAAGTCTTTATGCTTTTGATGAACTTATCGAATTTATTGAGAATTAAAAAATTCGATTTGGATGATAAACTTGAATGAGCATCTGTAGAATACCAAATTTTACGCTCTTAGAAGAATTTTTGACGGATTTTGGACCCAAAACCTCATATCCGAACAAATCGATTGTATGGGGGCTATGTGTTACAGTATTCCGATTTCGACGCTGATTTCACTGAGGTACTACCTTGCATTCACACAAATAAGCGAACAGATAGTTATTGCTAAATCAATTCAGATCATCGTCATTCTTATACGATCGATATAAATTTTAGGGTGATCTAGCTCTTCTTCTTATGGTACTAACATACTTCAGACCATTCACGCTCATGAAAAATATAGATTAAATTAAATTAAATTAAATAAAATAAATTTAATTAAATTTAAATAAAAAACGGCTGTTGCTTATGATGAAAAGTTTGCCATCTCTCTAAGTGACGTGGCAGACTTATTTGCCCAGTTTTTTAGTTCAAATTTTGTGTTGCTGATGAAAATAATCTTTCATTTAATCTTGTCTCTGACAGCAACTCTACCTTAGGCTTTGGTTCTTGATGTGTTTCGCCGGAGTATATTATTTTCGGTATTAACAACCTCAAACAATCTATAAAAACTGACATCGATGGTCTTTCAGTTCATTTATTAAAAAAATTGCCCCGTTTCAGTCTTACTTTTAAAAATAATTTTAAACTTGTCTTTGATGCCAAGTGTTTTTTTTGAAAGTATTGTTAAAGATAAAATGTATTTTGTGACCTTTGATAGCCTTATCTCGCCGAACCAGCATGGATTTGTACCGAATCGATCAACAGTATCGAACCTGGCTGTATTTAGCGAGTATTGTACGGCATCTTTTTTTGCTTGATTCCAGGTGGACTGTGTCTACACTGATTTCTCAAAAGCTTTTGATAAACTTTCACACAGCTTGTTAATATATAAGCTGACTCGTTTGGGATTTCACTGAACTTTTTTGATTGGATTGAGTCTTACTTATCTCGCCGAATTTGCGTTGTCACAACTGATGGTTTCTCCTCTGAACCCTTTATTGCATCTTCTGGTGTTCCCCAAGGTAGTATTCTTACCTTACCTTAGTATTCTCCATTACTTTTTACTCTATTAATTAATGATAATAGTAGTTGTAGTTCAGGTACGTGTGTTAATTCTCGGTTATTTTTAAAAATCAAAAAATGTTTTAAGTTTACTTAAGCGAAAATTCTAAATATCTTGCCGACCTTCGCCAGTAAAAATTCCTAGAGGAACTGTATTAGGGCAATGTCAAGAGGCGGAAGCCAACATCAACTGCAATGAATCATTGGAAATCGGCTCCATTGGCAGGAAGGGCATGGAGGAAGATATAAATGCATGGACGTAAGGGTTGGCAGACAAGTACAAGCACAAGGCGAGTCAGTTTATCCGAAAATACTGCAATATATTCGACAAAGATGGCAAGAAACGTGACGCAAAGCCAATTCGTCAAGCTCCTCGAAGTGTTCCACTAGCTAAACGTGACGCTGTTGGCCAAATAATTAGGGAAATGAGCGAAAGCGATGTTATCGAACCATCGGCAAGTCGATGGAGCTCTCCGCTAGTACATGTGAAGAAGAAAGATGGCCAGTTGCGATTCTGCGTGGATTATCGGAGATTAAATGATGTTACAAAGAAAGATAGCTATACTTTGCCCAGGATCGATGATACATTAAACGCGTTAACTGGCACATAATGGTTCTCAACACTAGACCTTAAGAGCGGGTTTTGCAAGTACAAGTTAGTGAAGAATATAAAGAGAATACAGCCTTTAGTGTTGGCAACGGTCTGTGGCAACTCACGGTAATGCCATTTGGATTATGTAGCGCTTCTGCCAATTTCGAAAGACTAATAGATCATGTGCTACATTGGAAGACTTCTTTGGTGTATCTTGGTGATATCATCGTATTGGGAAAAAGCTTCGATGAACTTCTGAGTAATTTGGAAAAGGTTTTCCAGATAATAGATGGCGCTGGTCTTGAACTAAGTCCTAAGAAGTGTTTTTTATTCACGATGGAGGTGAATTACTTAGGTCATCAAGCAACCACGAAGGGCGTCTGTATTGCGAAGGAAAAAATATAAGCAGTGAAGGAGAAGTTTTCCTGGGCTGTGTACATACTGTCGCTGATTTGTACAAAATTTCGCCAGCGTAGCTAATAGTCTCCATGAGCTTACTAGGAAAAATAGGTCTTTGAGCTTTCGAAGCTTTGAAAGAACGGCTATGCACTGCACCTATGCTAGCGTACCCGATTCCAAGTACAACATTTATTCTGGACATAGATGCTAGTGGTTATGGCATAGGAAGTGTACTTTCGCAAGTGATTGATGGGCAGGAGAAGATAGTTGCCTACTCTAACCGGTCTATTGGGAAACCAGAGCGGAACTACTGCTTAACTCGGAGAGAACTATTAGCGTTGGTGGATTGCATCAAAGACTTCCACAAAATTTCTGTATGGTCAACACTTCCGAGTTAGAACGGATCAAGCAGCGCTGAAGAATCCCATAAGGCAGCTAGCTCGGTGGATTGACAGACTGCAAAGTTATGACTTCAGCATCGAGCACCGCAAGAGTAACACGCACGGAAATGCTGACGCTATGTCCCGCCGGCCATGTAGTTTGGAATGTAAGCAATGCCGAGAGTATAGAATACATAACTGACGTCCGGCTAATAACAATTACACCAGCAGAAGAGTGGGAGGCAAGCCACTAAATGAAATGTCAGCAGGAAAATCCGGACTTGGAATTATTAATGCACGGACAAGTAAGGAACAAATGGCAGCGGAAAGTCCCATCGCGAAGGCATACTGTGCATACTGCGCACAATGGAATAGTTTAGAGTTGATATCTGGCTGTTTGCATAGAGATCGGGAAAGTGAAGACGGCCAGTGCTCTCCAAGGCTAATAGTTGTTCCGAGGTTAAGAATTTCGGATGTTCTTAAGGAATTACATAGTGGTCCTTGTGGATTGGGTTGGATGTCGTCAATCGTTCGCTGAGTGGATTGCTAACTGCAAGGAATGCATAGCAGCTAAAGGGCTAAAGTCACGAAGTCATGGTCAGATGAAGCAGTATAACTCAGGTGCACCATTTGAGTGGGTTGCCATGGATGTAGCTGTACCTGTAGCTGTAGAAACTTTGAATCGGCAGTGTTCCAGGAAATACTTGGTATTTGAAAACCACGAACGACAGCTTTGCATCCTCAATCAGATAGCATGGTAGAACGATTCAACCGAACCATAGAAGAGCACTTGCGGGAAGTAGTGGACAAGCATTAGAATGATTGGGATATCCACATACCGCTGTTCCTGATGGGATATCGATCGTCAGTGCATGAAACAACGGGTCGAACTCATGCCAGGATACTTTTTGGTAGTAAACTTCGGTTATCCAGCGATTTAAAATTTAGAATAAATGTTGATGCGAGAAAGACGCGTGTTGCATTCTAGAGGAAGAGTTAAGAGAGGTACATGATCTTGTGAGAAAGCGAACTCAAATTATCAGTGACAAAATGAGGGCTGGGCATGACAAGGCGATAAACATCGAAGGTTTCCAAAATGGAGATTTGGTGTTGCTGTACAATCCACAACGGAAAAAAGGTTTGTCACCAAAACTTCAATGTAATTGGGAAGGTCCCTACAAGATCATCAAACGACTAAACGATGTAGTGTATCGAATCCAGACCGTTGGGAGGCCAAGAAGCAAGATGAAAGTGGTCCACCTAGAGAGGCTTGAAGCATTTAGAAAAAAAATGTGTCTGATCAGGACGAAAGAAATAAAATGAAAACGCGTTTTTAGATCGAAAATTTAGATTAAAAATAAAAATAAATAAAATAAACTATTTTATTTTAATAAAATAAAAATAAAATATTAAAACAACATAAAAAAAATTTTTTTGTAGTCGCATAAAATAAATCGAATTAAAAAATAAAATAAAATAAAATTATTTCATCTGTTTTTTTTTGTTGTTGTTGATACTCTACATTTCAATATAGGTTATGAAATTTCATAAATTCTGACTCTTACAATTGTCACGACGGACAGATGACAGTTGGCCAATTCTTCAACTCTTCCACGGAGAAAAAAAGACACAGAAGACACCCACTGCGTTCACTCACTTCACACCTTCATACCTTTCAACCATTACACTTTCTTTTCTTTTCCTCGATTTTTTGAAATTTTATTAATAGTTTTACGTTAATTGTTTTTTTTTTCATTCTACTTGCAGATAATTGCCGAGAATATACGCACAAACAAATAAATAAATTTTGTTTATATGGAGGTTCAACAGTTCATATATATATATACATATACGCAAGCAATTGTGTGTCAAACAAAGTGAAATTATTTCCATTTCAAAGCATAAATCGTAATTAAAAAAACAGCAGCCCAGCATCCCAGCAGCTGCAGAAGCGGCAAGCCACCCACATAAATAAACGGCACCACCTGCCAAGTGAGGTGAAGCAATACAGCAATTATACGCAGAACAATTATATTAACAACGACAACAACAATAGCAGAGAGAGGCAACATCATTGCCAATTCAGCAGTTATTTATTGACTTGAATAAATCAGTGTGCGCGCTGTTCAACGACCACGAAGAAAAGTAAAATAAATTTCACAAATCCACTGGCACTACTACATAACAGTTATTCACGCATCGAACGCGCCTGCGTGCACGCCACTCGCGAGCGCCACAACACCAACACTTTGTTTGGCTTGTCGATCATAAATTCACCTGGTGACACAGATTCCGCGCATTTGTTTTGATCAGCTGCTTCCAGTGACGAACGAGTAGCGAGTGAAAAGGCAGGCGCACCGCACCTTTACACGCCAGCCAGCTTCAGCCGGCCGGCAATTGTTGCTGCCAATTTTTTAGGTTTCGAATCATTTCTCACTTCGCTCACTTCAATCCGATAATGTTGGCGCGTTTTATTGGCGCTGTGTTGCTGACGCTTTTTTGCCTTTGGCCTGCGCAGTTGGACGCTTTTGTTGCTCAGCCAATGGGTAAGTCGTTTCTGAATAGTATTGAAGACAGCGAAAAAAACAGTTATTGCGTAGTAATGAACAAATTAACATTCCAAGTTCATTTTGAAGAGCAATTTACCTACAAAAAAATTCTAATTTCTATTTTTATGGAATTCAATAAAATTCACCTGCTGATTTCGTTGTGATATTTTTTTATATTTTATTTTTTTATTTTTTTCATTTTCTCTCACACTTTGGCCTGCTTGGTATCTTAATTCTAACGGAAATTAAAGACTGATTGACATCAATAGCTTTTTGGGTGCTTTTGAGTTATGAACAGCAGAAGTCGTGGCAAAATTATGCAAAACAGTTGAAGACTTCACGTCGTGTTTGATGGAGAAGATGTGAAGATATGCGAAAAGAGTTCTTAATAAGAAAATAAAATAGAAGTTTTGCCAGCAGAGGTTTTCATTAGGAATTCTGCGTCAGGTTTTTAGGTTATGGCATAGATATATACATACTCATTTTGCATATTTTCATGTCTTCGAACCATTGAAGCAAACATAAGTGTCCTACAGGTTAATTATTAGAACTTTTTTGCATAAATAATTTTTCCTCATTTGCAATTTTGTCAATCAATAGCACACTAAGGTATATGGGTAAGGTTAGATGCGGACAATATTTGTATGACCTACAAGGACATCAAAAGCAAACATCGAACATGTTTATACTCCAAAAAGTGAAAAAAGTTAAAAAAAAGGAACAACCCTCGATTATTAAAAAGTTCCAGACCCATAAGCCTCATGGTAAAGGTGCTGGAAACTCTCCTGCATGACGTAATAAAGTGAGCTTTCAAAAATATTAAAAAATCGGCAGAGACGACGGAATAATTATCTGACAGCAAAATCTAGAGCAACCTCACCACACCGCTAAATAAGTCAGACCTAACGGGAGATCCATTTCGAGGTTTCCTACTTTTTCAAAGAATTTAACATAGAAAATTCAAATTTAATGGGGAATGTCTTTCGAAATCATTCGAAAGAACATTCTTTGACATTTAATTTTTGGAAGATTATCTCTTTCAAATGTTGGCCGCCGCTACGTCTCAGATACTCCATCCGTTGAGTCCAACTTTCGATAACTCGTTCGAGCATTTCCACTGGTAACTGGCGAATGACACGTGTGATATTTTGCTCCAAGGCCTGAATCGAAAGTCTAACGGTGTGATATCGCACGATCTTGGTGGCCAGTCAGTCGACTGGCCCAATACGTGAAACTATCTGTTCATCGAAGTGCCCTCTCAATAAATCCATTGATTGATGCAATGTGTGGGAAGTGGCGCCGTTTCGTTGAAACCAAATGTAGCGGAGATCATGAGCTTCAATTTCAGGAATCAAATAGTCGGTTATTATGGCGCGATAACGGTCGCCATTGACGGTTGCGTTCTCACCGGCATCATTTGAAGAAATATGGACCGATGACTTCACAGGCCCACAACCCACACTAAACCGTTGTTTGTTCTGGATGAAATGGGAGCTCTTGAATTTTTTCAGGTTTACCTTCGTCCCAAATATGGCAATTTCGCTTGTTTACATACCCATTGAGTCAGAAATGGGCCTCATCGCTGAACAAAATTTGGCTCGGACCTTCTTGGAACTTTTCAAGATCCCATTAAGCGAAGAGATGTCACTTGGGAAGGTCGAGCGGCTTCAGTTCGTGCACAAGCTCTATTTTGTACGCTTTCAATTTAAGATATCGAGGTAAAATGCGCCAAGTCGTTCCATACGTCAATCCGAGTTGCTGCGACAGGCGCTCAATCGACTCTCCGTGTACACTCTCAGCTACGACCGCTATATTTTCTTCACTGCGTGCTGGACGTGGTCTATTCGGTCGAATATTGTCCAATTATGAACACTGGGTCTCGAAATTGGTGATGGTGTTGCGAATGGTACGCTCAGTAGCCCAATTATGTTGGCCATAAGTTGAGCGAAGTGCGCGAAAAACATTCTTTACAGAACTTGAATTTTCATAACAAAGAGAAAAAATTTCGTTAGGGCGTGTCCGCATACACTTTTGGATCAGTAACCACTTTACAAAATTCGATAAAATCTAATATTCCCGTGAGTGATAACAACAACTCCGTTATTCCATATAATGGAATTTTTTACTTTCCTCCCTCCTCGCCAGATTAAAGATCGAATATTTAAGTCACTAATCAAGAGAACTCAACCAGCTTAGTCTAACTAACTTCTTAAGGCTTAGTTTGTTTGCAAAAATTTATTGAATTATTTAACGGAAAATCTCGTTTTCAGTGGGACATGCTTGTGCACAAATGTTTGTCTAATGATATTTTCTTATTTACAACTCGAACTCCCTCTAGAAGTTTCTTGTAGTTGTTGTACTCCAAATGCACATCACAAAAAACGATAAATTTGTTGTTGTTTGTGTTGAAAATATGAACAAAGAAAGTCATAAATTAAGAATGAAATTGCAGTTTCTTCTCTTCATTACAAACAGCAGCATTCTTCTAGCCATTTTTCGCTTTACGCTGCCGCAACTCTTTCTAGAAACACCCACAGCTGCTCATAAAACTGTTGGTTCGACGAGTCTATGTAGTTGTCGGCTGGCAGTTTACCACTCACTTCTAAACAATTTTTACGAGCATCAAGTGCCGCTGCAGTTGTTGCTGTTGTTGGCCACTGCAATTGCCCTTCGCCGTTGTAAGAATGCAATTCTCTGTCTGTGTGCATGTATGTATGTGTGCTTTTGAAAGGTAGCGGAGCTTTTGTAACAATTTTCCTGCAAATGACCAGCGGCGCCGCTGCCGCTGCCGCAACGTCAAGTCATTATCTCTTTGTTTGTTATTGTTCTGTTGCTGCTGCCAACAACTATTGTTTGTAGATTACAAATATTTGTACATTTACACAATAAGTGTGTGTGTGTGTGTGTTGGTGTAAAGAATCGATTTGGTTCCAACTTTCACCCAACTATTTGGTCTAATGCTTCCGCTGTGGGCATAGAAAAGCACTCGATAGAATGTAACTACATACTACCCAGATGTTTTTCAAAACTTTTCCAAGTTTTTTATTATTGTTATTATTTTCTGTTTAATTTTTCTTCAGTTAATTCTATATTTTTTTTTTGCTTTTTGTTCATTTAATTGTTTGTTTACTGTACTCGCAAAGGGGGTTAGTGGCATTTGGTTTTATAAAAATCGTGTTTGTAATACAAAAAAAAAAAAAAAAAAATTCAAAAATACTCACATACAAATGTAAGTTAACAGTTCATTTGGGTTTTGTTCCACACCTTTGTTTGCCTCATTATTTCAAAGATTAGGCGCAATTTGTCGATTTCTTTGTAGATTTCGATGTTAATGTGAGGAAGTGGAAAGAGTTTTGTATCGAGCTGGTTCTGTGACAAAGGCATAATGATTTTACTGACAAAAAATGTTAATAAATTACTTTAATTTACTACGAAAAGTGAGTTCATTTTGAAATTTCCCTAACAATGATTTCAGTTTTCATTTTCGAATGGTTAATTTTGGAGAAAGTGACCTTTGATGACTTTTTTTTAAGAACACTTTCGCTATTTGAGAACGAGTTATGAGAATGTGTGGTTTTGAAATCGACAATAATGAATAATTTAAAAATTCATTTTTATTAAGAATAAATATTGGTTTGATATGAGATAGGTAGTAAGTAGGAGTGTTGTCCGAAAGATATTGACTTCGAGTCCATGTAGCGCCAGATGTAGTTTTATAGTTAGGGCTTGCAGCATGATATTCTCATACCAGCTCTACGCTGGCATTCACTGTCGCTTAATGCTACTAAGGCTGTGTGATTGTGATTCGCGAAATGTCAACTACCAAAAAAATCTCTGAGAAAAGTTTCAAAGTTATGGATCTTGGCAAGTTCGCCGCTGGAAGTTTGTGTCTTAAGTCTTTTCTTTAATGGTCAATTTTTGATTGTTGGTCAATACTACATGCTTTTTCTATACATTCATATGTATGTATGTGTGTTTAACGCTATTTAATAACCAACAAATTGCCTTTAAAAATTGCGTGGAATCGTTAATGGCGATGAGAAAGCAAAGCAGTTTTGGCCATTAAGACTTCACACTTTGTCTTCTGCTGGTGAAGAAAATATTTTCTCTAAGTACGTGTAAGACAAGCTCACCACGTTCTTGCCACACCTCCACCAACCAGCCACCCTGCGTTTCCTCGCCGTGGGTTATTTTTTGGCCACAAGCTGTCATTGTTAACGCTTTCCAACAACTGTTTTCGAGTCTCAACATTAGTTTATCAGCGAACAAAATTTTCATTGTCATTTTATGCTAAGTAATTTTGGCTTCTCACTACATACATACATACATACATACATACATCTAAATGTATTTCATTTATGTCTTCATCACTGATTTCTTGAAGGCGGCATCCAGCAAAACATTTTCATTAGTTCCCGTGTTAAATTCATTTGTCAGCTGTGGCCCATGGGAACGAGCGAGGCTTGATGAAAAGCCACTCTGGACTTAATGATGGGTAGCGCTGAAAGCGTTGCTTTTTCTTACTCATAATTTCCACTTACCTTTGATTGCTATCTCCATTATTATCATTATTATTTTATTTATTTCCTTTTTTTTGTTCTTTTTTTTGCTTTTGAATTTTTCTTTCCTTTTTTTTCATTCCTACGTGGATTAGCTGCAATTAGATTTGTTGCTGGCTTTGAAGAGATAAAACTGGGACACAAATTAATTCACATAATTATGGTTTGTAAATATGTATATATGTATGTTTGAAAGTAGGAAAATAGCGGAAAGATTTCGTTTCAGAATTTCACTAAGCAATTCTGTTCTTTCCCAAAGGCGACAGTTACAGCATACAAGAAATTGCTGATAGCAGCAGTATTTAAGTGGAAAATATATCGTTAGCGGGGAAACTGGAAACTAATTTTTACTTAATTTTTATTTAACTTTTTTTGTTGTAGTTGAGATTTTCATTACTGCAAGCTGATAAGTGGAGTGCATTTGATTAATAGTTAAACGCCACTGAATATGGGTCAAACTATGAATTGTTCGGCTGATGGCTAGAATTAAACAGAAATTAAATATAGATAAGTGTTTTCAAATACAACACAAAACAACAACAAAATATTTCGTGTTACTAATACATTCTCCGTTTGAATTTGAATTTAATTCGCTTTTTTTGTGAAATGCTTTATGGGAAAGCGAAGGCATTAGAAAATTTGCCGGAAATAAAGTGAAATATTTTTTTAACTTCTTTCTCATATGGTGGTTTCCAAAATAAACCTAAATAAAATGCATTGAAAATATTTTTTTTTTTCAAAAAAATTCGTTTATTATTATGAATTTTGAGCCTCGGCTTTATATGAGAAGCACTAGACCAAACAACCGCTTCGTAAGTTTTTGCAAAATTCGATCCATTTTAAGGTAATTTTCGACTACTTCTGGGCACATATTGGACGGTGCCTCAGTCATAGCTTGACGAATGTTGGTTTTCAAGTGCTCAAGAATCAAATGTGTATCCGCATAAACACGATCTTTGACGTAGTCTCACAAAAAACAGTCCAACGGTGTCAACTCGCACGATCTTGGTGGCCAATTGACATCGTCAAGACGGGAGATTGCACGGCCGGGAAATCTTTCTCCTTTTGCTGGAACCACGTATATTCCAAGTCGTATTCTTCAATAGCAGAACAAAAAAAGAACGGTTATCGTATGATAATTATGCTCTGAACCGTGATAGTCCGCCGATATCGTTTGCATAGAAGTAAGGTTCAATCACAACTCCCGACCAAAGAGCGCTCCAGACGGTAAGTTTTTTTTTTTTTTTGGGTGCGATAACCTCTTTTCAATCATTTGATGATTCTCGGAATCCCAAATGCGACAGTTTTGGTTATTTACGTATCGACCAAATGAAAAATGAGAAATGTAACTCTTCGATGAAGAAAATTTTATTTAGAAAATCGCGGTCCACTGCTTGTTCATCAAGAACCCAACCGATATAACTACGGCGTTGTGAATGATCAACTTGCTTCAGTTGTTATATGAGCTGGACTTTATATGGATGTAGGTGCAAATCTAAGGGCAAATTAGGCCATAATGTGCCAAAAGAAAGTCCCAGCTCTTGAGAACGTTGAGAAATAGACACATTCAAGTCTTCGGCTACACTTACAGCAGCGATATTTGTGGTAAAACGAGCAAAACTAATGCTCGGCCTTGCAATATCTAGAAACGATCCAATCTCTTCAAATTTCTTTAAAGTTTTACCAATTGCTTGAGTAATTGGACAATTATGTGCACCATATTCACTTCCTCTTAAGGCGAGAAACGTGGCCACGTTTGTTAAATCAGCATTTTTCGGTGAGATGCAACAATTCTAATGGTTATTAAGTAAACCATTTTCGTTAATGCCTGACTTTTAACTAAAACAAAACATTTTTGGTTTGACAGTTAAGTTTGACAGATGTCAAAATACAATCCTGCACTTTCGAAACCACTAAATGGATAACCCTTTAGGTAGCCGAGTCATTAACAGCGCGTTTACTAGTGACATAGCTACAGTACTGGCCAGAGCAGGAAATAGAAAATAAATGTGAAAGACTCAAACTCGAGACTAAAAAGACGGTTGACTCAACGCACGCTAGGTGCATTTTTTATTTTTTTATTTTTTTTCATTTGATTTAAGACAGATGTTTTTTATCTAGTAAAATAACGCGCAAAGAAAATATATAAAAAAAGCGTTCAAAAATATCGTGCCTTTACTAATCTACTAAGAAAAATTGAGAAGGTTCTTCGTGAAGCCTTCGGGTAAACTTACTAATGAATTTGACGGTAATATTCTTGCAGGATCTAATGTGCTAGAGCCAATGCAAATACTTCTTTGTGTTAACATAAACAATAGTTTCCAACTAACAATCGCCATCACAAATTTTTATTGACAGTTTTGAGAATTTTCCTAGAGAAATTTTTAATTTTTTTGCTCTTTCCTTAGCTCTTTTAGTTAACTTTCTTTGAATTATTTATTTTTAATGCAATTGAAGTATTTTCCCCTATTTTTGGTGTTATGTAAGTCATGAGAGCACACAATTCTGCGACTCTCTTGATAAATTCAAGTAGTGTTTGTCATTGTTTGTGCCACAATTCTTGCAATCATTTAAAGGTTTCTTTTATCTGGAACTAAATGACTCTTACTGACCCCAAAATGAGCACTCGTGGCCGTTGAGTTCATTTCCACGTGAGGAATCTTCAAAATCATGCATTCTTTAATGATGACACTTTTTTTTTATCAGTTTTAGATATACATGGGTATGGGTAGGTCAGTCAATAAACAAACTAAAAATTACGAAAATATCTATAAAAAAAATCCCTCATAATTTTTTCGAGGGGTCTTAATATTCGAATTCAGATAAGTATTTTCCGAAGAAGTTTTAAACTAAAAGCGCTCAGAGTCTGAAAACCACTGGGTATATTTGTACGAACTCTCAAACAGCAAATAATCTAATAACGTATCTACTGCTCGCCTCTTTTCATATTCGTAAATCCATAAATACGACAACGGAAAAAAGCTTACTCGAAATTTGCAAGTTTTTAAGCGTCTCGGGCAGCAGAAAGCTTTATATTTTATTTACTGGATTTTCTAAAGCATTTCCCGTAGAAGAAATTGAACGAAACTGAAACATAATTCTTCGGGAAAGCTGGCATTATTTGAGGCTGTGCTCGTCGCTCGTGGACTGTGACTAAGTGCGCGCTGCTTAATTGCTCGGCTTGCACAAAAATAAGCGAAATTTTAAGCTTTTCTAGAAAGTGACTTTCTTTCGAACAAAAAAAAATTTTTTAGTGCACAACTTACTGATCATTAGGGTTGCTCACTGTGGTACTTTTTTAATTTATTGGTATAGATAACAACGTTCTCTTCTTCTCTTAGCCATTCGGAGTCAATTGAAGACACCAAGGTGTGAAATGCCGTCCCAGAGAGGAGAGGTGCACGTGGAGTAAGAAGTGTAGCTGTCTTTGGTGATTATAGTTTTTCGACGTCAAACCTTTTTTGTATTTGTTGACGCATCTGTTTTCCTGATAGAGTCGGATGCTTATCTTTGCACCCAACAGATAGTGTTCTCAGACGGTGTTACGTGATCGGAACGTTCGCACACCTAGAACACCTTAGACATAGTTTCCGTCTATCACAACCAGATCGTTGGGACTTTTTCGATCCAGAGACAGTCAATTATTAGTTCTGATTTATTTTCTTATGCTGGAATCCATTACTACATACAGCAATATGTTGGGCCACACAAAGTGGATCAGCCTCAATCCCATTTGGGAATGCAGCGCTGTGTAGGCGGATTTACTCACCGGGTCAAATGTCAGAACTCGAGGACTGAGTATCTCTACTACCAGGAATTTGAAATCAAATCCTTCGCCCTTTTATAAGGCCGCTGAAGAACACATCGCAAAGGCCTACTTGTGTCAAGGACAACGTCTATCGTAATTCTTTGACGGTGATTATATCAGCTTTAGTCATACGAGGACATTAACTTTCTTAGATGGGCAGCGGTATTTACCTAATTAAGAAACCAGGTGTCCTAGATGTATACATTTAAGCCGTGGTCCTTAGATATTTCGACAGATGTTCCAAACCCAGCACATTAACTCGCTACGCGTTGCGATGCGTTATTTAGAACACATTTTTATAGCAAGAACCTTACCTTAAGACACACACGCGCTTGCAATCAAACTTCTGTTGAACTGGCGCGGCAAAAAGACTCTAGTGAACCCCGAAAAGGGACATATCGAAGCAGCTACACTAAATATCCCTCTCGCCGGAAATAAGACTATGCTCCATTATTCTCCTCCATTTTTTTGGCCGAGCTCCTCGTATTTGTGGTGCGGAAGGACTTGAAATTTTGAGCAGTCTCCGAACGGTTGATGGATTTTTATGAAGAGCTTTTTATTGACTCTCAGGAAAACAGTCTTATATCCAAAACTGTAATTGGAACCCATGTCCTTCCATATAGTGACTCTCACTACTGTCCACTCGTCTAAAGGGGCCGTCAGAATTTCTTAGTCATGGAAATCAAGGAATAATGTGACATATTAAGACAGTTTTGTCCGGCACTTTTTGGTATACCCTAATGCATTGTCACAAACATCCGTACAGACTTACTCGTAACTTCCGAAAGCTATTCACACTTCGAAATTATAAAATTTTATTATTATGCTTCGCGCGCGCGATAACATCTCGTTCACGTGTTTGCCCATTAAATAAATTTGTAACAGTGGCAGACATAACAACAACAACAACACTAACGACGACCAACGACGAAGAGTAGCGAAGAAAGCAAATTGCTCAATACCAAAAACCACAATTAAATGAAAACGCAGCCGATAATTAAATTACCCATACACACACACACATGCGCATTTGTACATTCATACATAATGAGACAACAGCAAAATAACAACAACAACGACAACAATAACAAACTCAAACCATTATGCTATTGTCCGGCACAAATGTCTTATGCTTATCTTGTGACCAGCTCACACCGCGCACCGCGCACCACACAGCATAGCTCAACTCGCCTTGGGTCTTTGAGCTTTGTCCATTTGATCGTGTAAACAAACCATTTATGCTCGCGCGATAATTACCGCCCAACTTGGAACAAGTGTGTCGCACCGACTGATTGCACTCTGCGGCCTCGTCTGCCGCTGCCGTGTTCATAGCATTGCCTCAGCTGAGCTCGTGTCGGCTGTCCATTTTGAGGCGTTAACTTGCATTTTCATTGTCACATTTTAATTTGCCATTCACACGCGCTCACACGCACACACACCCCTGAATGCATGTTACTCATATGTGGCATGTGTTCGCTTCCCAAATACTCAAGCATACCAACCGGTTTGCTAATCCCGTTTTCAATTTTTATTTTCATTTTATTAATTTTCTTTTTTAATTTCCTTTTGTCTACATCCTCTCTTCCTCTGCTGCAGGCTGTCACCACAATGGCACTTGGTATGCTGATAGATCGCTCGTGCCCACCATGGAGAAGTGTCTCACATGCCAATGCCAGAAGAAGACACTTGTCTGCCGTCTGAAGGTTTGCCCCGAAATGCCGATGCCACCGCCCCGAGGCTGCATTGTGGTGCAACAGCGAAACTCCTGCTGTCCGTATCTGTCGTGTGCGCGTCTCGATGCCTTCTACAAGATACCGTCAACGCGTCGCATTATCGCTTACTTGGATCACTATGAACGGGAGTCAATTGATCGCGTCGTAAATGATAATATGCTGCAGCGGCGCTCCGATGACTCGGAGGTGGATATGTATGGTAAGTGAATGGTGCTGGAGCTGCAGTGTGGCGTTATTTGGTTGGGCACAGTGAAGCACATATGGGAAGAAACTGGATAGCGAACGTAGAGATTGCAGAGTTTGCTTCTCTACCGCTAAGCTCCACTGTTCCCACTCCGCTCGCTACAGTTGTGACGTAACTCAATTTCATACCTTTCTCCTTCCATGCTCCTTTGCAGTTTGCGTTAAAAATGGCACTGTGTACAAATCCGGTTCGGCAATGTCATCATCAAATCTCTGCACTTACTGTTACTGCATTGGTAAGTGATTTTTTTTGGTATCCCTAAAATGGCATACAAACGTAGATGTTAACTCCATTTCAAATCTTTTTTCTTTTATTCTTTTTCTCTTTTCCGCGCTTTCTTTAGGTGGCACCGAGAAATGCGTCAAACCGAAGTGCATGCTGCCCGTGGAAGGCTGTAAGCCCATCTTTGTCGATTCCACCTGCTGTCCCGTGCGCTATGATTGCACCAGCAAGCCATCCGGCAAGTCGTCACAAGAGGTGCGCTACCGCAAGACCTCCAACAAGCATTACCTTCGTATGTCACAGCGTCTGCAGCGCAATCGCGGCTGCACCGTGGACAAGCAATTCTATGTGGAGGGGCAGAAAATGCGCTCTGATGCCGATAAACCATGTGACATTTGCTTTTGTATTCGTGGTGTGCGACGTTGTGCGCCTAAGAAATGCTCGCCTGCGCTAAAGAATTGCATACCGGTGGTCCCGAAGGGTCAATGCTGTCCATCCAGTTACGATTGTGGCAGTCAACGGGCTCAGAGCTCACGTCAATTCAATTTATTCTCATTGTTGTTCGGCAAGGAGGATGAGGTTAATGGCACCAATGACTTTAAGAAAATACCAGCTGAGTACCCGCCAGACAGACATCCGCCGGTGACGGTGACGCATAACCAGAATATATTGGAGAAGAATGATGAGAAGAGCATTTTGGACACCATACGCGAGGGTTTGCAGATTATCGATGGGAATAATGATGAAGTCATTGTACAAAATTTTGACAAATTGGCGGCACCTTTAGCGAAGGTCGTTACCGAGGCGCAGGTAAGCACACAGGCGGCAACAGAGAATGCTGGCACTGAAGTGAGTTTCTTGGATTTACTTTTGGGTTCGGATGAGGAAGAACAGAATACGAAAGTAACATCAGAAGCTGAGCCTGAGTTGAAGACAACCACGGGTTATGAGGGGCTCTCGTGGGTCGATATATTACTTGGGCCGGAGGAGAATGAACAGAAGACCGTGAGCACATCCAATGGGGAGAGAATGGGCGCTGCGGAGACAACGCTAAGTTATCAGTATGAACCTAGCGTGGCAAGTATTGACCGCATCGATCAAGATTTCGCGGAGATTTCAGGAAATGGTGAGATTATAGTGGGCGAGCCACAGTCCAGTGAGTCCATAGAACGTCCGATCGGGGAACACACTGAAGAAGTACATAATGGCGTTGTCAAAGAGTCATTGAACGCACTTGACAATCAGAAACTGGGCAACAAGGGGATACTTGGTCACCCAAAAGAACAGGAGTTAGCTGTGGAAGCGGTGGAAAGTACCACAGCGGCAACAACAACAACATCTACAACTACAAAAAAGCCACAGCCAGTCGTGCCTACGAAACCCGCGACCACAGCGAAAACTACCCAAAGTCCAAACACGAAACCCACAGTCAGTACCAACACAAATCCCATCCAGAGCCCTGTGTCGACACAAAAACCTCCACATAAACCAATAGAGCTGAAGTTTAGACCAAAAACTACACAGAAACCCAGTGAAACAGTACAGAAAACGACCACCCTCCGTCCTCAGAATGGTACACAGACCACTGTGCAGAATGTGCCAGATAAGAAGCAGAACGGCTTGCTGACTGCTCTTCTCGATGGACTCTCCGACATGCTCAGCTCTGAAAATCTCTATAACAGCACGCAAGCTCACATCTCCACGAAATTAAGTTCCACCACGACTACAACCACAATGCAGAGTCCCAAGGATCCACTTGTGATGCCCACACCGAAGCCTAAACCGCTGCCCTCATTTAAGCCCCTCCCCACCGGCAAACCGCTACACATACGCATTAACTCGAAGATTGCAAACCTCACCACCACACCTGAGCTCATCAAATCGAGTGTAGCACCAAATGTTGCCACATTCAAGCCACTGCGAGCAGAGAGTGTTAAAATACCGATGGTAGTCACCACCACTCCTGCAGTTCCAGTGTCGACCATCAAAGTAGCAGAGACCGGTACAAGTTCATCTACTACAACAACACATAGTACCACCGCCAGTACCCAACCAAAAACAACCATAATCAGCAGCACAATACAGACAACGACAACAACAACAACAACAACACAGAGAACAAGCACCTCCGACGCTCCACCTACGAGTACCACCCTAAAACCAGTGGTGGTCAACACCAACCCCACTATATTAGAGTCGGAACCTATGGACGCGAACGCCGAACCAACTTTGCCACCAAGTCTTCCCAACTTGAAGATTATACCCTTCTTACCCACCGATGCCGTCAAAGCAGATCGCAACAAGCCCCTCTACGACTTCTATCACAGCAATGTGCCGACAGCTAAAATCGATTACGATCAATATGATGAGGGTAATATATATCCAGCCATCACCGAGCCTCATTTCTCCGTTCATCCAGACCTAGAAGATGACAGTAAAGCCGAATATATCTACAAGTTTAATGTGGAGGGACCATCGCCACCGGTCACGTCGTCCACAGCAGGTAAGGCGGAAGGTTCGAACGGTGTGGCTGAAGCTTTTGTGAAATACGACTTTGCCGGCACGGAGGTGCAAAATAAAGGCTTCTCGCCACCAACAAAAACAGAGGGAGGTTTCTTGCCGAAAGACCCACTCGTACTGGGTGATGAGGAAGAACAAGTTGGCCCATTGCCATCCTACCCCGATGTCGGGTATCAAGTAACAAAGCACTTAATCGACATAACGACAAGCGAACCGTTAAAGGAGAACACAACGAAAGTTATTGGTATGTAACTGAAGTTTTACTAAAAGTTTTATTGAAGTTTTTCATTGCTGCTTTACAGAAATCACAACTCCGGATCCATTTAAGGATGTCATCCGCACCGAGCCACCACCAGACCTGACGTCTCTAATCGGGTATAAGGAGAGCATTTTAATGCACAAGCCCGAGAAACTCCAACCACCTAAAGACTTCGAAGATCCAGAGCAACTCAGCCAGTCAGTAATCCACATAACCACAGCAGTGCCGCAAGCATTAAGCCCCATCGATGATCTACACCCACCTGAAGCTCCAACCATTCACGCTCATGCAGAGCAAAATATCTCAACTCTCTCGAATGCTGGAAAGAAAGGCACAATAGCTACGTTCCTGGATTTACTTTTGGGTGGCGCCGAACCTGATTTGGATCAAACTTTACCAATGACTAATATTACCGTGGGTGGCAGTACCGTTCCACCATTTAAAACGTTGCCGCACACAGCCGTTAAACTATTACCAAACACCACAACTACAACCATAACAACGGTAAAGCCAAAAAGAATAACTACAAAAATATCAAGAGCAACAGCCAAACCCACATCATCAATGACTACATCAAAATCCGACTCGAACGGAACGAAGAAAAACTCTACTACTTCTTTCTCTGCCACGCGCCCAAGTGTGATGACGACTGTGGGTGCTGCCAGCAACGCCACGAGAACTAAGTTTAAACCCAAAGCGCCTACGTCCCACAAGGCAGCTGATGTTGCCACCACAAACGTTGGACCGAAAACTGCAGCGTCGACACGTCCGAAGAATACGCGACCCAAATCGAGTTCGACACGCCGCCAGACAACGAAAACACCCACAGCTGCAGCGGGTAGCCAAAGGCGTGAGAACAGCACCACTAGTAGACCGCCGACGCCAACAATAACATCAACAACCACACAACATGTTGCGCTCACGACTAAACCTCTGCTGCGTTCACCATTCGACACGCTGCCCTTCATGGACACCAGCTTCGAAGTGAAGCGCACAACGATGCGCCCATTCGTCGTAGGCCAACAGACAAGCGAAGACTTCTTGGATCCGCTACAATACAAGAACTCGCTAAATGAGTTTGAGGGACTGCAGCCGGCACGGAAAAGCAATGTGCACACTTTACCACATGCAGGCAGCAACAAAGCCGAGACGCCGACGACGACGACAACGACAACAACCAGTGCCCCACCTCTGGCGCAACGAAATATAGAAAGAATCATTTCCACTGTGTCGTCAACGGTACCAGTTCTTGAAGTGCACGCAGCGACTACGCCGCTGGAAGTTCAACACAGCAGTGCTTCGAACAGTCTAATTGACCCGGCGGGTGTGCTGAAGTTGGCAGGCTGCAATATCTACGGGCGCATGTACCGGGTGGGTCGCATAATATTGGAGCTCTCAAGCCCGTGTTTGGAGTGCAAATGTACAGAGGTTGGCGTGAAGTGTGGCCAATTGGCATGCTAAAGTGGCCGAGTGCAGACTGGCTCATGCAGCTGGCTTAATTAAGATTGATTAGTTGTAGCTTGCGCTAAGAGAATATTCTCTGCGTCAATGGTGTCTTTGACGATGTGTCAAGTGGCGCTCGATTCTTTAGCTTTAGTGTGACGAAGATCCAGAAGGGAGGATAGGAGGTAAGAAGAAGCGTAGTATTTAGTTTCGCATTGCTCGATGGCCAGAGAGGAGCAGGAGCGATATCGAGAAGTATTCTTGTGTATTTCATTTTGAATAAATTTACTTGCTTAAGTCATTTAAGTTGTATATTAAATAAATCGAAAATATTTATAAATCTAGTTATGTAAGTTTAGCTGTAAATTGACGTAATCAAATTAAGTTTCGAAATAAATATGTGAAGTAACCGGAAATGCTATGAATAACACTTTGTATACCTGTTCACACTGACCTCTTCTTAATTGGCAATTAAGGAAGCAATTTAAGTTCCAAATGCACAATTAATCAATTGCGTTCTCCCAGATTTCTTCTACGAAAACCAAGCACTAAATATGAGTGCTGCCCACACCCGCATATTTGACACGTAGAAGCTTCCTAAAGTGAAGCTGAAGAGATCACCTCTGCTGAGCCCTGTCGGTATGTGGAACACCGCTGAGACAGAGTGAGTCTGAGTAGGTTATCTCTTAAGACGAAGTTGCCATTCCATTTAGTCCAGTGAGAGGGATGAAGTCTGTCTCGGTATAATAAGAGACATGCAGAGAAAATATCGTATTGTGGTTTTGGAAGTTACCGATGAATTTCAGAGATTTGGTCCATTTGGTGATTGAACGCCTCATCCATCTTTGTCGTCATCTGGGCATCGTTGTTGTGGCCTAGTCACCATTGTCTCCTGCACCCACTGAAGACGAGAGCACCCTCGTTGCATGATTGTGGCAAACACAGGGTTGCTGAGCTATATAAGCGATGACGGTTCCGGGGTCTATACGATCTCGGCAGGCGTCCCCCAAGGATCTGTGCTTGGCCCGCTCCTGTGGAATTTGATGTATGATGGCATATTAAGGTTATAACTTCCAAATAGAACCAAGATAATAGGTTTTGCCGACGATATCACCGTGGTCAACGTGGCAAAAACTAT
Organism: Neoceratitis asiatica; assembly: GCA_030068015.2. Lineage (NCBI taxonomy): Eukaryota > Metazoa > Arthropoda > Insecta > Diptera > Tephritidae > Neoceratitis > Neoceratitis asiatica. The sequence goes on from CM061524.1 coordinate 1,924,879, forward strand.
ACCCGAGGTGGAAGACAAAGTCAACGAATCAATAAAAAATATTATAGATTGGCTCTCAACAAGGAAACTGCAACTGGCTGTATACAAAACAGAACTAATTAGCAGCAGAAAGTTTGTAGAGGTGATTAATATCAGAGTAGGGTCTGAGCTGATCACATCTAAGCCCGCAATAAAATATTTTAGTGTTATGATCGATAACCGATTATCTTTTAAAGTTCACATAGAGTATGCGGTTGATAAGGCTTCAAAAGTCCATGCTAGCCTATTCCGCTTTTAAGCAGGGTGGTAAGTTCTATTCTGCTATACGCTGCACAAATTAGGGTCGAAGCTTTGAGCAACAACTCGCAAAAAAGTAAGTCGACCACTCTATATCGATTAAGCTCAATTAGAGTTATTTGTGGATTTCGAACGATGTCGGATGAAGCATCATATGTTCTAACTGTTCAAATCCCAATTAACATCCTCGCTGAGGAAATGAAAAGGGTGTAGGCTCTCGGTTCTAAACGTGGCCGTTAAAAGGAGGGAAATCGCTGTCGAAGATAGGCGTCGGTCTATAAGTGACTGGCAAGAGCGATGGAATAATTCTGTGAATGGTAGATGGGCTTACGAGCTCATTCCTTGCTTAAGCCGGTAGATGGAAAGATGACACGGGGACATCGACTTCTTCCTGACGCAATTTCTTGCAGGACATGGAGTTTTCAGGAAATACCCCAACAGATTTAGCCATGACAATTCGGCGTCTTGTCCAATATGCCCAGAGTGTGAGGAAGATGCGGGACACGTAATGTTTCGATGTCCGAGATATCGTTCAGACACCACAAGGGCTTTGAATGAAACCAGTTTATTAACTTATAGATTGTTTTCCCCTGAAAATTGGCAAAGAATATGTATAATTTTGAAAGTCATATACATATACAAGTTTAAGACAAGCGGAAAATTTAAGGCACCAGGACCTTTAATAAAAAAACTTGCAATGTGGTGCCCTTCGCGAAATATGGCAAATATGATAAAATGCAAAAATAGCGTGGATCGGAAACTCGTCCTTTCCAATCACGCTTAAAAGCCTATCAGTTGAGCACCTACCCTACAATGATTTTTGGCACTCTTGATAACGGAAATATGGAGCGGAAACAAAGGCTCTCCGACCATAACCCTGGGTTTGCTAAGAGTGAAAGAAGCGGAAACTTGGACGTTCCACCCACAGTAGAATGTAGTAGACTGGAGACTAGGCCTCTCCAGCTATTCAGGTAGCTTGTATACCACAGCTCTTTGTTAAAGTAACGCGTAATAGTCAATGTGCTTACCAGCCCCACGAGGTAATACTTTATTGGTAGTTCCGTGGGGAGAGTGGTAGTGAGTGGAGAGGTATTTAGTACGTAGGCGCAGCTGTGAAGTTGCAAGTCGTGCATACTGTTATGTCGGTGTAGCAGTATTTATGAGAGTTTCCTCTTCACGGGCGTCATCCCAAACAAACAAAAAACAGGGTTGCTTTTCCTTCTTGCAATCTGTGGGAAAGATATATGAATAGGTTTGGGTATAGGATATTTTTCAAATATCAAAATAACAACAATAAGTTCACCCGGCGCACACATAGCCCAACGGCATAGCCATTGCTTCGTATTGTGGATATCACAAGTTCGGAAAAGTGGTGGTTTCCGAAATGGCTATGACTCCTACCGCTCAGACAGTTGTAATTTTTTCACTTTTTCAAAAAAAAAGTTCTCTTTCAGCTCAACGAATTATTAATTTAATTTAATAATGACTTGAAAAGGCGTATAAAATTGTTTTATTATACGAAAATACTTAACTTCAGCTATGGATAATTTTCAAATAAATATATACATATACATATATATTATACATTGGAGAAATTGTTTGCCTAATGTCGGGCTGCTCTACTTATCTTCTTTATTGCACACATTCGACGAACAACATTTATCCCTCCATTTGGGTCGCCAAAAGAGCAAAATTCCAAGACAAAGTCCGGCTGTGCCACCAGCAATGTGAGCTTCCACGCATATACGAGGGTTGACGTTCTGATTGACCAGATAATGGAATAGGGTGAGAGCAAAATCCGATATTAACAGTATCAACAAAGCGACAATGCGCAGGTAACGAATTGATAATTGACCGAAATTCTGTAGAGAAAAATGAAATCAAATCACCGAAAATGTTGCTGAGCAAACACACTCAAAATGAACTTACCAACACCAAATGCGGCACATTACTCGTGAGAAGCGCATAAACACACGCCGATGCGCCCAACAATGATAGCTCGGGCTGTGCGTATGTCGTGACCAATGAGCCGGCAACACCGCCGCCGGCATAAATCAAGGCCACCTGCCAGCGCGCCTGTTCGCTCTCCAAACAAACGCCAATAAAGCACTGCAGTAAACAGAAAATAAAGAGAAAACACAGGAAAGGGAGGTGAGAGAATGAGCGATGAAGCGTGTGACGGGCCTTTTATAATTTGTTTATGTTACATACCGGCAGTGGCTGTGGCTGCTCTATGCGCGAACGCTAATGAACTTTGATGTTGGAAATACTCACCTGAAGAGAGACGTTCGACAGCAGGTGCACGAGATCGGAATGTAACAATGTGTAGGTGATATAACGCCAGCACTCGTAAGGATGTCCAGGGATGAGCATCAGACGCTGGTTCATGCACTCATTGGCAATGAAGTACACGAAAAGCTGCAAAAGTAGGTGATAAAGGGGAATTTAATTTCTGCAAGTACTTTGATACCAAGGTTTATAGATTAGAAGGTTACGACGAGACGAAAATCAAATGTTTAATGACGAAGTTGGTCCCATTTTGTGAGTTGCCACAGATTTGAAAATAAGTCTCCATAATAAATATTATCCCTAAAACAACCTCACATTTTAACTATGAAATTAATGAAATTAGTGATCCATTACGAGGTTCCCTACTTTTTTAAAGGAAAAAAACACAGTAAGTTCAAATTTAATGAGGAATGTTTTTTTATCATTCGGACTCAGATGGTCCATTCGTTGAGTCAAATTTCCGATGACTCGTTCGAGCGTATCGACTGGTAACTGGCGATTGACACGCTCCGAGGCCTGAATCGTAGCGGGATTGTCCGCATAGACTTTAGACTTTGCATATCCCCACAGGAAAAAATCTAACGGTGTATGACACGATCTTGGTGGCCAATCGACCAGCCCAAAACGTGAAATCATCTGCTCACCGAAGTATTATCCCAATAAATCCATTGATTGATGCGATGTGTGGGAAGTGGTGCCGTCTTGTTGAAACTAAATCTCGCAGAGATCACGAGCTTCAATTTCAGGCATCAGTCGGTTTTCATGGCGCGATAACGGTCGCCTTTGATGGTGACGTTCTCACTGGCATCATTTTTGAAGAAATATAGATGATTCCACCGGCCCACAAACCACACAAAACCGTTGTGTTTTCTGGATGAAATGGCAGCTTTTGAATCTCTTCAGGTTGCTCTTCGTCCCAAATGTGGCAATTTTGCTTGTTTACATACCCTTTTAGCGAGAAATGGGGCTCATTGCTGAACAAAATCTCGCTCGAAAATGTCGGATCTTCTTGGAACTTTTCAACAGCCCAAAGAGCGAAGCGATGTCACTTGGCAAGATTGAATTGAACGACTTCAGTTCTTGCACAAGCTGTATTTTGTATGCTTTCAATTTAAGATCTCGACATAAAATGCGCCAAGTCGTTCCCTACGTCAGTCCAAGTTGCTGCGAACAGCGCCGATTCGACTCTCCGCGGTCTTCGTGTACACTCTCAGCTACGGTCGCTATATTTTCTTCACTGCGTGCTGAACGTAGTCTATTCATTCGAATATTATCCAATAATGAATGCTGGGCCTCAAGATGGGTGATGGTGTTGCGAATAGTACGCTCAGTAGGCCGATTCTGTTGACCATAAGTTGAGCGAAGCGTGCGAAACACTTTCTTCACAAAACGTGGCAATTTTCGTAATAAAGTTGAATGATTTGTAAACGTTGTTCAGGCGTAAGTCTGTTACAATATTGGATCAAAAATAAAGGCTTGGGGTACTGCTCTAACTACTGGTAGGAAACTGAACTTTCCCTCACCAGCACTTATGGCTTGAGATCTATTGCCAAGGTATTATATTAACACACTCGTTGCCCGAATTGAAGAAATAAACAAGTTTCTCAGCTTAAGACGTAATAAGTTTTGGTCCATTGTATCAAATGGGTCGTAGGCCCAATATGTTCAGTTACGTCTAAAAGTGTCATAGTACAGCTCCCTTTTCGTCTATACGAGACTGATGTTCAGTCGGAGGTCCATTATCAAACCTGTATGAACTCATCATCTGCGTGTGTAGTATACGCTCAACGGCCTTTGAGAGAAATTCCAGAATGGCCAATGGCCAAAACTTGTTTTATGCGTTATGAACAGTAGTTATACCTTAGCAACTATCCAATTCATTGAGAAAAAAAATGGCGTTTAAAACATAATTTGGAATGATCTGAGGTAGAATTACAAAAACATTTACACCTTCACTGTAGTAATCGGGACACACCAAGCTATCCCCTCTGTTAGTTTTAAGTTTTAGGAACGTTTCTAAGAACAACAGAGAAACAAAAATAATATTTGAAAATCTATGTCACCACAAAAACCATAATGAACGAAATTTCTCAACGTACACTGTGAAAATCACATGCAAAATGAAATTGCAAATACATATTGGCAATGTGGCAGATATGAACTTGCGGATTGCATAAATCAGTTTGCGGCGTTTAACGTTATGTTATGGCTTCAAGATTGATTGCTTTACGAGTAAGTCTCAAGGGGAAGCGTAAAATGTTACTATTTTTTATTAAAAATTAATTTTTTTTGTTGTTGAAAATTTTGAAGAAAAAATTTATTCATTTATTCATTTCATTGTTTCATATTTCCCTTTCCCAAATCGATTACCGCAAATAAAATGATCAAATTTAATGTTCCGTTCCGTCCAGACATTTTTGCCCCTTGTTTCTGAAAACTTGTAAAACGAATTTTGAATTTCACGAGCCTTTGCATTGTTTGTGTCTAGATTTCAACTCTCATTCAAGCAAGTTGGGATTAATGAAAAAATAATAATTCATCTTTAGTACACATATATTCGTCTCCATATTTGCAATTAATAATCTCCATAGACATACAAACACACACAGACGATTGTCTGTGGTTAATCTACGCAATCAGAAGTAAATCAGCGCAACCACTTGAAAAGTGAATCTTATTTCTGTGGTTTTTGTCAGTTAATTACGCCATTATTTATGCAAGCTATTTAATGGTTTTTGTTGTTGTTGTTGTTGTTGTTGTTGTTGTTGTTAAATTTTTGTTGTTGTTGTTGTTGTTAAATTTTTGTTGTTGTTGTTGTTGATGAAGATGACGATGTTGTTGTTGTTGTTGTGGTTTTTGTTGTGGTTTTGTTGTTGTTGTTGTTGTTGTTGTTGTTGTTGTTGTAGTGGTAGTAGTAGTAGTAGTTGTAGTAGTAGTAGTAGTAGTAGTAGTAGTAGTAGTAGTAGTAGTAGTAGTTGTAATAGTAGTAGTAGTAGTAGTAGTAGTAGTAGTAGTAGTAGTAGTTGTAGTAGTAGTAGTAGTAGTAGTAGTAGTAGTAGTAGTAGTTGTAAAAGTAGTAGTAGTAGTAGTAGCAGCAGTAGCAGTAGTAGTAGTAGTAGTAGTAGTAGTAGTAGTAGTAGTAGTAGTAGTAGTAGTAGTAGTAGTAGTAGTAGTAGTAGTAGTAGTAGTAGTAGTAGTAGTAGTAGTAGTAGTAGTAGTAGTAGTAGTAGTAGTAGTAGTAGTAGTAGTAGTAGTAGTAGTAGTAGTAGTAGTAGTAGTAGTAGTAGTAGTAGTAGTAGTAGTAGTATTAGTTGTTATTGTCGTTGTTGTTGTTGTTGTGGTTGTTGTTGTTGGGCTGTCATTTCTACAGATGGAGATATAAGATTAAAGCAACAAGAATTTACCTCAAAACAACATCGAAAAAAATAATTTATCTATTGCGAGACCAATTTTGGATTAGTTCTAGACCATTTCGGCACTTGTTCTGGACTTAATCCCATCCAGAGATATTTTTTTTTATCAGTTGAAAGTAATTTGTCAAATTTCACAATTTCAAAATACAACTTTTTTGCACTTCACACCCACCTGCACACAAGATATTGTGATGAGAAACCATGGTATACGCCAACATCTCAGCTGTGGTGTAGCAATGGAAGCATTCGTCAACTCGGACTGACCAGCCGACAGGAGCAACAGGTCTGATGCCTGCGTGACGCAACCATGAATAGGTTCTCTTGCATTTGCTCCACTATCAGTTGGCGCGTCTCTTTTACTGCCGCGTTGGTCGCATGCAACATAGGACCATTTCAAGCGAAATTTGTTAGCGGTCATTTGCTGGACGCTCAAGTGGTCAAGTTCATGTAGAGAAATGACAAATGACTTAACACCCGCGATCGATCTCGGCTTGAGAAACGTTGAGCTTATCAACACGATCGATAATACTTGCTGTACTGTACAGTCATCAGATGATAATGACTAATGGCACTTGGTTTTTGTTTATCAACTCCGCTGATTTTACGATTTCTTTCAATTTATTGCTGTTTAGCCACCGATGCGCACGCACTTACAGCTGCCACATAACTGAGTGATTGTCATTTCTTCGATCGATGATCAACAGATGTGTTTGGTGTAGAACTACACACATACATACATACATTCACTTGTGTTCGTGTGTGGAAGGGTTTATTAATGCATTAGTTTAAAGTGTTTTTATTGCGAATTTACAGTGAACCTGCCTTTGTCTGTCTGTCTGGCGAAAACTCAAAAATTCTTCAGCGAATTTGAATGCGGTTTCACCACTGTATAGAGTGATTCTTGAAAAAAAAAAGAGGATTTATGAAAGTACTTGTTGAGTTCTGCGTACGGTTTTTATAAAAAAAAAATTCAAAATCAGCAAATACTGAAAAGTTCTCATATTTAGAATATATACACCAGCCTATCTCAAGAAGTAGTAAGTCGATTTTTATATATTTATAATATTTTTTTTTTTTTTGGAAAAAAAGAATTTGCTTGCGCTGATTTTCCAAAAATAAATCTTTTTTAGATTACAGTCTATGAAAAATTGCAAAAAATATGTGCGTAAGTTTTTTCGTTCACCAAAGTAGTCAGATCTTGGAGGCCAATTCACAGGTCCGAAACGTGAAATTAGGCGGTCACCAAACGTGTCTTTCAATAAATCTATTGTGGCACGAGCTGTGTGACATGTTGCGCCGTCTTGTTGAAACCACATCTCCTGGACATCAGGTTATTCAATTCAAGAACTGTAACGTTCTGGCCACCATCGTTTTTAAAAAAGTACGGACCAATGATTCCACCAGCCCATAAAGCGCACCAAACAGTCAGTTTTTCTGGATGTAACGGTGTTTCAACATACACTTGAGAATTACCTTCACTCCAAATGCGGCAGTTTTGTTTGTTGACGTAACCATTCAACCAGAAGTGCGCTTCATCGCTAAACAAAATTCGCTTATGAAAATCGGGAACAACGGTAATCTCGTTTTGGGCCCATTCGACGAATCTACGCCTTACTTGATGATCGTGAGTCTATTCATGATGAATTGCTAAACCAAACTGAGAATAAATCACTTGACAGATGTTAAATCGGTCGCCATCTTGAAAAGTAATGCCAACTTAAAGTTCTATACCTCTATAAAAAACACGCTTTAGTTGGTTGGTGTCGAACAAGGACTCACTGCATGCAGAGCATATGCTAAGTATGTCGTGGTCAATTATGGATAGATGGATGTTGAGTTTAGTACAGTATCTGGACCTTAATTGTAACAGTATTACTCTGGTCTCGCGGGGCCACTAAAGCTATCCCTCTGAATAGGGGCTGGATTTCGAGTAGACGATTCATCGGCAGAAAGTTTATAAAATAGTTGATGGTCTCTCTATGAAGATCGTTTAGGGCCTATGGGTATGTCGTTGTTGTTGTTGTTATTGTTGTAGCCGCAGAAACTTCTCCAAATGGGGTTTCGGGAAACATTGCGGGAGTGAGAGTTCTTGGCCGGATAAAAATCCGTGTCGTTCCGGTATAAAGACCCGACTGTTGCGGGATGCCTTACCACGGGTAAGTTCTTGAACCCCTCACTCGCAGGGGGTATGGGTATGTCGTCCTATCCAGTGGTTGGGTCAAGCGCTCCATTTCTATTGTCTCTAGATGGTGGTGCGGCTTCAAGTAGATGGTTAACTGCGTAAGTGGTGCATTGGTATCATAAGTGGGTTTCCCGTTACAGTTCTCAGGGCGTTATTGTTCTTCATCTACTTATCGGCAGTTGCGAGCAACGTTTCTTATTATTCCCCACCTAGCGAATTCAGAATTTTGGTAGTCATGTACGGAGTTAAGAAGGAGATGCAGGCTATGACTCCCACTAACTTATTATTATTATATTATTATTAATGGTCGGAGGTTTGATGTCGTTGACTTTCACATTCAGCCTGAGCCGGTGCTTCATCCAAGGTGACCGTGCAGTGAAGAAGTGAGAAAAGTCGGCGCGATAGCAATTTAATTTGCAACAAAAGTATCGATCAATATCAGTAATCAGTATCCTGGTCAGATGTCAATATCGAGCAGTTATCGCTTATAATGAGATGAACGAAATACCCTCTGGAATCGTAGAGAGGACAGCACAGACCATAGCCCCTCGCTTAATTTTTGCGAGTTTTGATCTTTTAAATTAATGTCCGCCAAGGGCGTTTAACAAATGAAGTAACCCAAGACGGTGTCCCGCGAAGCTCGATTTTAGTTTAACCCGTGCATTATACGGGTCTTTATGGCCGTCTAGTTATGGTGCTGTGCTACAAGGCTACAAGGATTTTCCGCACAGTGGAAAGGAGAGATAACGGCCAATATATTCTACTTTGCATTAATAATGGCACCACTGTATCCTGTTGCCACAAGACGGGTATTGTCAGAGTGGTCAGAGACAGTGTGCATCCCAGTTTACCTCTTCACAAGAAAATGTGTTCTCATCAAGTTTTTTCTTCACACATTTTTATCTTTACTAATTTGTGTTCATTCCATAAGTTTTCATAAGGATCTAAGTCGGGGCTCTGGGCTGGTCAATCTAAGACATCAATCTTTTCCGCACTCAAACAATTTGTAACTAATTTGTACAGGTATTGGGAGTCAACGTCTTGCATAAATTTAAATTTAATTGGAAAGCTATCTCAAGCTTATGGTTCAATATGGTGTTTCAAAATGTCCAATACCGATGAAATTCCAAGAAAATACCCCACAGCATAATATTGTTGCCCCCGTGTTTGACCGACTACTTAGTGAGTCTGGCATTATATTCTTGGAGTTTGGGAGGATGAACAAAAACTCTGCCATCTGGTCCTATTCAATTGAGTTTCGCTTCGTCACTCCACAACATGTTTCTCCAAAAAGTTGGGTGTTTTTCTTGATGGGCTTCGCAATGCTTCTTTTTGGACAGCAGTGCTTTCTTACTGGAAATGCGCCCAAACAAGTTTGCTTGATTTTTTTGTGTTCAACTTTTGGATTTGACGCCATGAATAGATAACTTTTTTGGCTTTAGAATTTTTCCTTTGGTCAATACATCGCAGTTCTCCACATATAAGCTATTTGCGTTAACTTACTCAAAATTAGTATTGGCTCCACAGCATTGATAACGGTGAACAATAAACCAAACACAACCGAACATCTGGGCTCGCAGTAGATAATTTTTAGTTTTTGGCGAGAATATAACTTTGTGCCGTTTGTGTGTCCATAGAGTATAAGACAATAACCATAACTGCTCAACGATCGGCACTGCGATTCCGGTGCATACTTTCAGGCATATTATTAGAGCGTTTCCGTTATATGATCATTTCCGCAGATTGTGGTTCAAGAACGTGCTTTAGTTTACACTCAATAAAAAGAAAGCGAAGCATAAATGTGAGCGTGGCTTCAATGGAAACGACTTTCTTAAGGAGCCTTCTTAGGGAGCCAAGAAGTTTTAATAATATAAATTTTTATGTTATACACATGGTTACACAAAATAGTATACGCAAATTTTTAATATTTATAAATATTTTATTTACACTCCTTGTAAAAGTTAAAAATTGAATTAAAAAATTTGTCAAAAATTAATCTCATTCTGGCCTAAGGGAAATCGATGTCTCTTCATTGGCAGCCACTACAATGCTTTCATTAGTTAATTAGGGCATGGCATCCATAAACATATACCCATGTCCACTCATAGTATAATTTCAATATCAGACAGATTTAAAGACAAAATTTGCTAATGAATAAATGAAAGAATGATTTTTTTTTATAATTTCGCTGCGGCGCCTTCATCTCATCGATTGGGATCATACCTACTAACCTTCATTTATAATTACGATCAGAGAAGCTCTTGGACTCCGCAAAGCCTTGTCAACTCAATAGAAAGTGAACTCTTTCGCTTAATCGTCGGCGAATCTTTTTCTTTTAAGGCGAGAGTAAAAATAGCCCACTACACGCTGCGCGCCGACCATTGTCTTTAAAGCGAAAAAGAAATCGAAATTGAAACTGAAACCAAAGCCAAAATTACAAAAAAAAAACATAAAAATTTCAACAAAAAAAAAGTATTGAGTAAACCAAATTCAACTCGTGTCGTTGAGACAATGCAACACGAAGAATGGAAAGTGAATTTGCTCGGCTGCAACGCGTATAAATCATGTTGGCGGCATGTGTAACCCCCACCGCCAGCAGTAAAAAAAAAGCTGCAGTGCACCACCTGAGTCAAGCTTCTTCAATCCGTTCTGCATTCACGCTTCGACTCGAAAGACTTGTTGCTGGTGTTGTTAATGGCATTGTTATTTTGGGGAAAATTCCACGTGCGCGAGTGTGTGAGTGCAAGCGCGCACAGGTAAAGCCAATTAAACGAGTTCTGCTGTTTGCTGGCGGCATGCAGCAGTACACACATATTCTTTCGAGTCTTTGGTGCATGAATTCATTTTTACTGAATTTTTGTAACTTGGTACTTGCAGAAAAGTCACACAAAACTATTGTAGAGATGAGCATGTGCAGTCTGAGGAAACTCTAATAACTAATGCAAAATTTTGAAAACTTTATTTTTATTATTATTCTCTTAAAATTATATTAAATAAAAATCAAAGTTAAAATTTTTAGAATAAAATTGAAAAGTAAATATAAAAAATCAAAAACCACAAATTCGAATATAAAAATTCAAAATTCAAAATTCAAAATCCAAAATTCAAAATTCAAAATTCAAAATTCAAAATTCAAAATTCAAAATTCAAAATTCAAAATTCAAAATTCAAAATTCAAAAATCAAAATTCAAAATTCAAACTTCAAAATTCAAAATTCAAAATTCAAAATTCAAAATTCAAAATTCAAAATTCAAAATTCAAAATTCAAAATTCAAAATTTAAAATTCAAAATTCAAAATTCAAAATTCAAAATTCAAAATTCAAAATTCAAAATTCAAAATTCAAAATTCAAAATTCAAAATTCAAAATTCAAAATTCAAAATTCAAAATTCAAAATTCAAAATTCAAAATTCAAAATTCAAAATTCAAAATTCAAAATTCAAAATTCAAAATTCAATATTCAAAATTCAAAATTCAAAATTCAAAATTCAAAATTCAAAATTCAAAATTCAAAATTAAAATTCAAAATCCGAATTTCAAAATTCATAATTCTAAATTCAAAATTCAACATTCGAAATTCAAAATTCAAAATTCAAAATTAAAAATTAAAAATTCAAAATTCAAAATGCAAAATTCAAAATTCATAACTCGCAATTCAAAATTCAATATTCAAAAATTAAAATTCAAAATTCAAAAATAAAAATTCAAAATTCAAAATTCAAAATTCAAAATTCAAAATTCAAAATTCAAAATTCAAAATTCTCAATTCTAAATTCAAAATCCAAAATTCAAAATTCAAATTTCAGAATTCAAAATTCAAAATTCAATATTCAAAATTGAAAATTGAAAATTCAAAATTCAAAATTTAAAATTCAAAATTAAAAATTAAAATTCAAAATCCGAATTTCAAAATTCACAATTCTAAATTCAAAATTCAACATTCAAAATGCAAAATTCAAAATTCATAACTCGCAATTCAAAATTCAATATTCAAAAATTAAAATTCAAAATTCAAAAATAAAAATTCAAAATTCAAAATTCAAAATTCAAAATTCAAAATTCAAAATTCAAAATTCAAAATTCAAAATTCAAAATTCAAAAATAAAAATTCAAAATTCAAAATTCAAAATTCAAAATTAAAAATTCAAAATTCTCAATTCTAAATTCAAAATCCAAAATTCAAAATTCAAATTTCAGAATTCAAAATTCAAAATTCAAAATTCAAAATTCAAAATTCAAAACTAAAAACTAAAAACGAAATATTAAAGATGAATATATAAAAAAGTTATTTTTCTTTTCCCTGTCATTCACACTACTGCAAGTGTGCCCCGCCAGGTGAGTTGCAAGCACTGTTGTTGTTGTTTATTTTCATAAAGTCTGCAAGCAACTTGATTTGGCGAGACATTCTGTTGGGCGCGTTCCATTCAAAATGAAAGTTTTGTGGCGGAATGCGCGCACTTGCCACAACACATACCTCATGCCACACAGCGCACACATGAGCGTAGAGTTGCGTCAGCGACATAGAGTGGCTGGTGGTGGTGGCAGGCTGCGTGATTTGGTTTGTGTATCAAACTGCTGCAGTTGTGTGTTGGTCCACTTGCGATACTCAGCCGGCCTTCGAAGAAAGTTGCTCCATTGACCTGCTTGTGTATGTGTAGATATGTACGATGAATAATTGCATCGAAGGTTGCTGTCCACACATGTCAATGCTGGTTTTTTTCATTTTACTTTTTTTGTTTTGGTCCATATTCGGTGTTGCAGGATGCTGTCATACACACACAAACACTTTATTGTTAAGAATCATTTTTCGACCTGTTGCAAGCTGAGCTGGAGCTGAGCTCAAGTGCTGGTGGGAAATTTTTCAAATGGAATGAGAATGATTGATTATTGAAGATGATTCAATTTCTATTTGAATTTAGTATTTAGTGATGAGGAAATTATAAAAACATAATTCACAATCATAAGTGTGAAAATCTAAAATTTTTCAAATATTCCATAATATTTTGCTGCAATCGCACGTCTTCAAGCATCTTCTTCTCCCTTGCCTTTTTTTTTGTCTTCAAACATTTCTCAAGGTGATCATAAAATTTCCCAGGCTTCAGTCGGCGATTCAGACGCATCAGACAATTAATGGCGATTCGTTTTTTATTAGTGGCCACTTTAGTTGCTCATCAAGCTCAAGAGCCTCTAAGCTGTCACAAGCCCAATGTGTACAGAGCCTCTGACTAATCACGCCAATGAGGAGCGCTGAAATAGTGACTGTAATAAAAAATATTAAAAGGAAAAAAATCATTGATCATTAAAATTAATGTCGCCGCTTCCATGCCTGCCTGCCTGCCTGCTTGCTAATCCCTGCAGCACTGTTGCAAATTGTTTGCCACAAATCATTGTCGCATTCACACATTTGCCCATTTAACATGTGTCCCTTCTTCTCACCTCTAAGTGACATGACTAACACGCTCTTCTTCATTTCACTCTCTCTTACCCTCTCTCTCTCTCTCTCTCTCTGCCTTTCTTTGCTGCAATTAGGCAGTCAAACCGACCGGCGGCATTTTCAGGTAACACAAAGCAAATGAGTTTCCCACCATACAGAGGCCGTGTGGCAGATAACAACCGCTATGCGTGCATTACATGTTGCATCAAAGAGTCATAAGCCGCATTAAGCGTTCACTTGCTGCCTAGTCATATCGCCACACTGTAGAAGATCAACCTCCGTTCGTAAGTGCCGTTCGAGTGTTTCTCTTTTAAAGTGGCGACGTTGCAAGCGATTAAACGCGGCATGCAACAAATATGAGCACAATGATTTACGCTTTGTTGTTATTAATGGTGTGGCTTGTTGTTGTTGTTATGCTTGCATTAGACTTATAAAGTTGTCAGTGTTGTTTCCCTCGGCTCGATTATCTCACCACAAAAGAGCTGACCGGGGTGGTCTTGAATTTATTCTTTTTTATTATTCTTAAAACATCTTTCAGTCGATACCTGCTTAGCGCGACTTGAACCCTTGCATTTATCACAATCAACACGGCGTGCGTTCAACTTTTGGGCCCATTTAGTCACAGCAGCGTTTTTTCTTATTGCGCTTAAGGCAAAGGCGATTAGAATGAGAGAAAGAAATTAAGTTGACTCTACACTTTGATAGGCTATGCCACCCAGAATTGTGATAAATTACTATTAAAATAATTCATTTTATTGACCTTTAGCGCTTTTCCTTAATCCAAAGCCACTGAATGTTATAAACTGAGAAGATGCTCGCACATGAAAGCTCCAATGCTTAGTAGTGGTAGTGACTTACCTTGATTAAGTGGAGCTTTTACCCAACTTCCATGCGAGATTATTGATTTGGTTGTTAACGCAGCATGTGCTTTCGTTCTTCCCCTGTCTCCTCTCTCCTAATTTTTTTCACTCCACTTTAACTAATACTAACCCTGTCAATGATAAGAGACAACTAGTATGTGCTGTTAATTTCTCCTAAGCACGATCAGTTTCTTAATTCGACTGAACACTTGCTTCACATTATTTTTCCGAGAGGATTTAGCTCAGCCTCACCGTTATATTCTCTCAATTTCAATCGACTGGAGAACCTTCTCTACCTCTGTGAGCACAAGTGAATACATCTGGACTGCATAAACCAAATTTTTGTTTTGTTCAATTCGTAATGGATCTGCTCACCGTTTCACCACCTAGAGAGATCCCAGTAGAAGTATTTTTCAATAGCCTTTTTTGACAGATCACGCGTGACTCGTGCCAAGCTCTCATGTTATTTTTGTTTAGTATTGTTTGACATTTCATCCATGGAAAGACTTACGCCTGAACAACCTTTACAAATTATTCAATTTTATTAGGAAAATTCACGTTCTGTAAAGAATGTGTTTCGCACGCTTCGCTCTACTTATGGTCAACATAATCGGCCTACTGAGCGTACTATTCGCAACACCACACAACCCATCTTGAGACCCAGCATTCATTATTGGATAATATTTGACCGAATAGACCACGTCCAGCACGTAGTGAAGAAAATATAGCGGCCGTAGCTAAGAGTGTACACGAAGACCGTGGAGAGTCGATTCGGCACCGTTTGCAGCAACTCGGACTAAATATGGAAACGACTTGGCGCAGTTTACGTCAAGACCTCAAACTGAAAGCGTACAAAATATAGCTTGTGCAAGAAATGAAACCGCTCGACCTTCCCAAGCGACATCGCTTCGCTCTATGGACTATTGAAAATTTCTAAAAAGATCCGACGTTTTCGAGTCAAATTTTGTTCAGCGACGAGAACCACTTCTGGCTCAATTGGTATGTAAACAAGCAAAATTGCCACATTTGGGACGAAGAGCAACCTGAAGAGATTCAAGAGCTGCCATTTGATCTAGAAAAAACAACGGTTTGGTGTGTTTTGTGGTCCGGTGGAATCATCGGTCCATATTTCTTCAAAAATGATACTGATGAGAACGAAACCGTCAATGGCGAAACCGCGACATTTGGTTTCAACAAGACGGCGCCATTTCCCACACATCGCATCAATCAATGGATATATTGAGGGAACACTTCGGTGAGCAGATAATTTCACGTTTTGAGCCAGGGGATTGGCCACCAAGATCGTGTGCTATCACACCGTTAGATTTTTTCCCTGTGGGGATATGTAAAGTCTAAAGTCTATGCGGACAATCTGGCTTCGATTCAGGTCTTGGAGCACAACATCACGCATGTCATTCGCCAGTTACCAGTCGAAATGCTCGAACGAGTCATCGAAAATTGGACTCACTGAATGGATCATCTGAGACATAACCGCGGCCAACATTTGAAAGAGATAATTTTCAAAAATTTAATGCCAAAGAATGTTCTTTGGAATCATTTCGAATGACATTCCCTATTAAATTTGAATTTCCTGTGGTTTTTTTTTTAAGCAGGGAACCTTGAAATGGATCACCCTTTAGAGTGTTGAGCTCATTCGAAGCTTTTGTTTGTGAAAATAGGGCTTTACTCTTTAATATGAATTGGAAATCTTTGGATTTTATGGCTGAATATGAGCACAATTACCGACGACCTCGTGCATCCATTAGCTTTTCTTCAGTTAATAGCTATTCGAACTTCATTGACTATAACCGAGTGCGTAGGAATGACCGCTACTCTGCAGACGGTCGTCAGTTCGAGCACGGACGAAATCGACTTCAAAAATAAGAGAAAAGACACTTCCTGAAGGCGACCTTCTTTCCGCAGGAAATGTCAAAAGCTCTGAGTGCATTTTTGACTATTTTTTTAGGTTTTTATGATAATACATTCACCGTTCGTAAGCGTAGAATACAAAGCAGAGAAGAAGCTTAGTTGATAATAATTGGATAATTTCGGTATATAGTCGGAATTTCTTTGAGACCCAGATACTCGTTCGAGTTCCCCTAATCATGCTTCAGTGCCCACTTAGAGATTTATGTGAAACTAAAAGTATTTCACGCGCTTCTTGACCAATTTTCCTGCCTCTGCACATACACGCTCAGAGGCGTGCCTCTCTCTTCCCCTTCACCAAGCCATTCGTCAAGTATATTTGTAGAAATATGTATGTATGTGCATATATTTCTTTGTACAAGAAGAAGAAAAAAACCTGCTTACCTCTAACGCTTCTCCCCCGGCCCCTAAACCCCATTTAACGTCAACCAAATAACACACACACGTACATATATATGTTGCATGCAACATTCGAATCGCTTTGGCCTCGCGCTAATTTATTGCAAGCAGTCTATGCATATGATTTTACATGCGTATGTATGTGTGTGTAAGTCAGTATTTTCATTTATGCGTTTGACACATAAAAATGCATTAAATGCTTGAGAAACCTCGTTAAACGTGCGGACAGTACTGAGAAGACTGCTTGCTTCACTTGCCGCATTTAAATGATGATGAAACGCAACATATAGAAACAACAACAACAACAACAGCAACAATAGTCATTGAGCAAGTATTGCTGCAGGACAAACGTGCATTTTGTTGTTGCGCATACAATAATATTTGTTTTGCTTTGTGCGCGCACACACAACCACACACACACACACACCCAAACAAACAAACATCAGCGCTTAATGGCCTGCTTGTAGAGCGGAATGAGTTACGTAGAGCCGTCGTCGCGGAGACTTTCAAAGGTGTGTTAAATACATATCGATTTCTTCTTCTTCTTCTTCTTTTTTTCACTTTTGCTATTTGTTTGTTGTTTTTGTTGTGTTGCAAGTTGCAACATCAAAGTGGGTCAACCACATTGGAGGTTTCGCTGAAATGTGACTGTGAATTTGGGTGCATGCGGCCTGCCTCAATTGAAGCGCTCTAAGCCATTTTGGGTATTCATTTATTGTTGTTGCTTGTTGTTGCCATAGCTAGTGTGATCGGCAACCATTCACCGAGTTCACCGCTTTGTGCTCTTAATGTTTTCATTTGAAGCGCACTCATGTTCGGCTGGAGAAGATTTCAAATTGGACCACCGTAGGTTGAAGGCTGTTAAGAAAACTACAAAAAAGAAATGAAAAAATATAAGAAATTTGTCTTTTGGTCGCTGAGCAAATCCAGCTACAGATGGAAACGCTTCAATTTTCTTTCTTTTTTTTTAACACCTTTCAACAACTCTATTCACCAGATCCCACATGAATGTAAACAAGACATTTATATATTTTTGGAAGACAATCTCACGCCCACACGAACATAAAGTTACAAAAAATTTCTAATAAAAGTGTCAGAAGAAGTCTTAGTGTCAGCGGCTCGGCAAAATCTTTCAACAGCCAACGCTCTCCACTTAACTTTACAACTTGATTTACACATTTTATTGCATCCACCAATGCATTTACCCATCTACACATACATACATACATAAAAAGGTTGATGTGACATTTGAATGATGTCAAAGTATCAGCCCGAAATGTCGGCTTTATGTGATCACCGAAGTTTTGAGTGGAAATAAAAGTTTGGCTGAAAGAAATGTTAGAAAAACAAATTGAAGAAGAGTTAAGTTCGAGTGGACCGAGCATTAAATGCTTAAAGGAAATTAAAAATAAGTAAATATGTCGCACGGGACAAGCATACGCATCCAGCCTGACTTGAAACGATTTCACCTCTTTCTTGAGCAGTGGCTTTAGAACTATGGGCGGAGGTATATAAGAACTGGAAGGGAAAGCGGTAGATCCTCCACGATTTGTAGTAATGCTATGAGAACAAAAAATTATGTTGAACTTGCCGCATCCCTCGGTTGCATCCGTCGATCTGTTCGCGCACTAATCGTTCAGCTTTTAAAATATTAAAACCACATTTTTTACCCATCCAGACTAACTTTATTGCTTTGTTTCTCCGGCATGAAAGGGCGGATAACTACTTGTAACATACTCCAATTGATAGCTTTGAAATATACACACAAGCTTCGAAATATGATAGTAGAGCAGGTGAAAATACTTTCCATCATTGGAGCTTTCAGTTCAGATGCCAATTCATTGCAGTGTATTGCAGCGTAGAATTTCACTATCCTGGAAACTGTATTAGTATAACCATTGGAAATGCAATCTCAGCGAAAAACAGACAACTTCAATTTCAATGGCAGTCAGGCAGCAATAAAGGGCGATAAACTCTAAAAAAAACTTGCGAAACTTTCACAGATCTACTTAGAAAATACCTGGACGAACAGACTGTCGAGTATTTGGACCCCTGGATACAGAAACGTAGAGCCGAATTTGGTGACTAAAGTACTGAAATAGCCAAAATACGACCAATTACTGGTGTGACTGTCACCATATGAAACTGGTATTTGACATAAACAACACAAGGGAACCAAAACAACATTTTTTTTTTGTTTCAATTTGATGCCTGTTTTCACTAATTTCAGCTCACTGTTTTCAAATCTACCCTTTTTCTCTAAACTAGCTTTTGTTTAAGAGATTCAACAGTCAGACAGACTGTTGTAATAGTCACATTTTCAAATTTCAGAAACAAACGAGCTGGTTTCTCAAAAAGGTTTTCTTTAACAATGACCACATCGAGAAAGATCTGTAAAAACGATCTCAACAATTTCTGTAATATCTATGGTGAATATACGTTCAGAAATTTTTGTTTAAGTGTTCTGGATCTCATATTTATATATTTTGATGGTTTTGGATTCCCTCTAGACACCCGTGACAAGTACTGGGTCCCTCTTATGGTGTATGAAACATGTGTGGAGTGCTTGCGATTATGGGCGAATAAAAAACCCCGTTGGAAGTATCAAACACCAATGATGTGGAGGAAACCTTGAAATCATCAAGTTTAGTGTGGTTGATACAAACCATATAGCGTTCGAAATGATTTTGTCCTAACTTGTAATCTACCACTGGACCAGTCATGCTACGTGTTAGCAGTAAAAAAGCTCTGCATCAAGTGATGAAAATGGGACAGCTGATTTTAAAGTAGATATTACTTTCGCACACAGAGGTCCTCCTGACTAAAGTAGGAGGACCTCAGCGCATTAATCAGAGTCTTTGGTCTTTCTAAAAAGCATCGGAAATTCTTGTTTCAAGATTAAAATAAACAAAATCTTTTAACATCAACCAAGAACCAAGAATTTAATACCATCGTAATGAGCGTGAAAACGTATTGGTACGTCCAAATAATGGCTTGTGAGGACCAAATAAACCCTCATTAATTTGGCCCACACAAAAACGACCCCACACAACCAGATTAACAACAACGAGCGAGGAAACACAAACACACAACATGTTGCCGAAACACAGCGCAACCAATCCCGCAACACAACACGCCTCAGCAACACGATCATGAATCGCAACATGCCTACACAATCAATAGCAACATTTTACATCAACAACAGTAACCATGAGTACGGAGCTGCGGTCGTGACCAGAGCTACTAGCGAAGCGCCCCTCGATTGCAACTGATTTTTACTCTAGGCAAGAAAGGGTCGTTTCGTAGGAGTGAGTCGTGGACTTTAAGCGGTGAACGTGTCGGTCATACCACCAGGACCCGCTTGAGACCTCGTACGACCCCGCACAAGCAAAAGTCCCGCCACAGCAACTCACAACCGCGAAACAGGTGACGTCCGCTCGCCTACGCCGACGTGGACCACGTCGCGACAGGGATACGGCAGCAGAGCGACGAAGCTCAGCGCGGCAGATAATACATCGACGCGGACCGCGCCGCGACAGATATACGGCGGCAGAACGACGAAGCACAGCGCGGCAGAGAATACGCCAGCAGAGCGGCGAAGCACCGCACGACGGAGATACGCCAGCGGAGAATGCAAGGCGTAAAAGAGCAGCGCACCTAAGATAGACGCCGGCATAAGGCGTGGCAGAGCCTCGCCCCCCCCCCCCGCGCAATAAACGACGGCGACGCCCATACGCCAGCATAGTCACTCAACAGCGACACCAGCAGAAGGCGCGGCAGAACACAACGCACCAGATACTAACGGGATCCAGCTAACGGAACGCGGCCGGCCCGTTTAGCTACGCCACCACGGCCAGGTGGTAGGAAGTTAACTATAAAAAAAATTTGAAATGAAGTACTATTGAATTAAGATTATAGGATCATAGAGAATTAAATAAAGCATCATAGTTACATGACTGATACTGAGAAAAAAAGGTTTGTACTAAATAAGTTTGGATTTCAGAAAAATTTCTGGGAAGGCAATGGGCAGCGTATTGGACTGAGGTGGTCACCACACCTCCAACAACTTGGTTGTAATATGAGCATCGCGGTACACTTTCTCGACAGCCAGTTTGGACCGTTTTACTGAAAATCTTGTTGATCTAGGCGAAAAACAAGGGGAACGATTCCATCAATAACTATGAAGGAACTTTACCAGGGTCACTAAAATACTCACAGACTACTGGCGGAGCATTGAAAACAGCCCCAGATGAACCATGTCAAGCTCGAATATCTTATAAAAGACAGTTTTTTCGGATAGATAATGGTTGATTTCATTAACAAAAATAGATTATGCCAAAAATCGCATTTTCATTATAACTAAAAAACTGAATTCGATACAAATAATCTGAAATCAGCACCCTGAAAGATATAATAAATGAAAATGATGTTCCGCGCCCGTACCAAAGTCGAGTGGAGACCGGAGTTGGTTCGTTTGGGTGGGAGAATCAAATCAAGTAAATGGAATTCTGAAGCAATGCCCTTCAAGGCAAGCAGAAAGACTTCTTTCAAAAGATGCTGCAGGAGGTGCAGAAATTACTGGGAGAAGGAAGCGATTTTCCACTTCTTTTGTGCTTGTCCTTCCATCAATCGAAGAAGATTATCGAATATGGATTTGCCTTTGTCGTATTGTGGATGCGAATTATCACCGACTTAGATCAGAGCCAGTAGCACTTGTTCAAAGACGTGCACTAAAAACATATAGAACTGAAAATGGTTACGAAACTAAAGAGGAACCCGAATCACTGCACTGCACGACAACTGAAATGATCGTACGGCATCGCAAAGGCAGAGAGAGTCTCCCTCGCACTACAAATGCGCCACGCACTCAAATTGAAATTATCCGAAAGCATGCAATTATGTATTTAAGCGCCCAAATTGATGGCTAACGGAAGCCAATAAATACCTACATACATACATACGTGCATACATGGGGGCTGATGGAGCATATTTATTGTTATTCGTCGCGTTGCGTGGCGGCTTTAGAATTGCGAATGCATTTAATGTGCATTTGTATGTGTGCGATGCAACGTTTTACCTTGTATGTATGTGTGTGTGTGTCTACATCTCTTTGTTAAAAAGATAAATTATTCAACAACAAGACAAATTAAGAGACAAATTGGCCAGCAGACAATTGCCGGCTGAGAAGCGACCGGTCTTTTGTACGCTTATGCGTGTAAGTGTGTGTGTGTGTTTCAGTGCAATTTGATTGCAAAACTTTAAGTGTTGAACGCTCATGTCTTCATACGCGTACTTATTTGGCATTGCAGACGGAATAAATCAATCATTCTAAGCATCAAATGCAAAGCGACTTTGGCGAAAATGTAAAAAAAGGGCATAAGTGAGTTTTTTCTTTTTTGATTTATGAAAAGTTTATGCAAACTCTCATCACTAAAGCTGCACAAATTTTCAAAAAAAAAAAAAAGAATTTCGAAAGCAAAAGTTCTACGAAAAAGAATGTAATTTTAATGTTTTGCTTAGAATTTGAAGAAAAAATTAATAAATCAATATTTGAAAAATTGAAAAATTGTGTAGTTATGTCCTTTTTGTATGTCAACTTAGATAACTTGACTTTTGCGCGCAAATAAGCACCCACACTTTTCTTTTCTGTGGATTAAGTTGTATATTTGCTGCACAGGCAACGCGAAACATTCAAAAGTGGGCTGAAATGACCAAAAAGACGCGGCCATAAATGAGGTAACAACTCGAAATAGAGTTGGCATTACCTCTCTGAAGTTATGTGTGTGCATATATTTAGGTATGTACATATGTATTTATGTGTTTTTGCCGACATTAATATTTACTTATATGGCTTATTTATTTATTATCTCCCCACTTGAAGTGCGTGTGGGTGGCACAATTGGCAAGTAGTGTGGATATGTGTGGGTACTTGTATATGTATGAATTTGAACACCGACAGGTAGATAATTTTTTCGACTCTTAGCCTAGTCAGACAAGTTGGCAAGTCTTTTTTGTAAATTTTTATTTTTTTTATTTTTTGTTTTTTGATTTACGAATGTGTGAAATTTATGCACGCCCAGTATAATTATACAGCCGAATCGAAAGTTAAATAAAAAAAAATTCATGCAAAAAGAAATATGAACACAACATGCATACATTAAAATTAGTTTGAAAGCCGGAAAATGAATATTTTATAAGGAAAAATAGAAATTATCAGGTTTATTAGGCAATATTTGAGCAAAATATAGTAAAAAGTTAAGAATTAAATCGGCAATTAGCTTGGTTATTTTCAGCTTATCTTAGCCTTCACAAATAATATTCTCATTTATCCTCGCAAAATTGATACAGGAAGTGTAATCTTTATGAGGAAAATCTTTTTATTTAAAAAAAAAACCTTTAAATGTTATCTTTTGCCCTCTTTTGCCCTCTAAAATATTTCTGCAGATAACAACGGCGAGCCTTATCTTAGTATACTTGCATATTATGCTGTCCCGTGCGACATCGGAAAACTATATTTTAAAGCCATAAACGCATCGAAGCTGAGATAACAACAAATATTGTGCATAAATGCGGAATTTGTAAACTATTAAACTATAAAATCTCGTTGTGCAATATTCCCGCTACTTAAACTAAGTTGGTCCCTTAAAATATCGTAGCATAGGCAGTTGTGGAGAAGTAGCATACCACAGTTGTCTAAATAAATTTCCTATGAAAAGTCTGTAAATATTTTTTGATACGAAAAATATCCCACGCGACTTGTTTCGCGAAACCTGACTAAAACTAATTTTAAACCAATTTTTCAATCCTGTCAGCCCGCAATATTCTTAAATCTATCGAAATTTCCTCTTAGAACCCGGTGTTAACTTAAAACCAAACCAAATTGAAATAAAACTCATCTCTTGAGCTAAGGTAGAATAGAAACCATGTACCCCACAACATGAAAAAATTATATTTCTTTAAAGGATTGTACAAATAATTGGTCAACAGGGTACAATGCAAATCTTCTGTCAAAGAAAATGAACCCTAACGTAATAAGTTTCAAGTTCATTGTGCTAGAGAATATAAAAGGTCATCCATTTCGAGATTCCCTAATTCCCTACTTTTTTAAAGAAAAAAATACAGGAAATTCAAATTTAGTTGGGAATGTTTATTATCATTCGAAAGAACATTCTTTCGAATTTGTTTTTCGAAGATTATCTCTTTAAAAATGTGGGCCGCGGCTACGTATCAGATGGTCCATCCGTTGAGTCCAATTTTCGATGATGTTTTGCTCCAAGACCCGAATCGAAGGAGGATTGTCCGCATTGACGGTTACGTTCCCACCGGAATCAT
The DNA here is from genome assembly GCA_030068015.2 of Neoceratitis asiatica. Taxonomy (NCBI): domain Eukaryota; kingdom Metazoa; phylum Arthropoda; class Insecta; order Diptera; family Tephritidae; genus Neoceratitis; species Neoceratitis asiatica. The sequence continues at coordinate 1,948,991 of CM061524.1, forward strand.
TTTTGAAGAAATATGGACCGATGATTCCACCGGCTCACAAACCACACCAAATCGTTGTTCTTTCTGCATGAAATGGCAGCTCTTGAATCTCTTCAGGTTGCTCTTCGTCCCAAATGTGGCAATTTTGCTTGTTTACATACTCATTGAGTCAGAAATGGGCCTCATCGCTGAACAAAATTTGGCTCGAAAACGTCGGATCTTTTTGGAATTTTTCAAGAGCCCAAGAGCGAAGCAATATTGCTTGGGAAGGTCCAGCGTCTTCAGTTCTTGCACAAGCTATATTTTGAACGCTTTCAATTTAAGATCTCGACCTAAAATGCACCAAATTGTTCCATGCGTAAGTCCGAGTTACTGCGAACGGTGCCGAATCGACTCTCCACGATCTTCGTGTACACTATCAGCTACGGCCGCTATATTTTCTTCACTGCGTGCTGGACGTGGTCTATTCGGTCGAATATTATCCAATAACGAATGCTGGGTCTCAAGATGGGTGCTGGTGTTGCGAATAGTATGCTCAGTAGGCCGATTATGTTGACCATAAGTTGAGCAAAGTGCGCGAAACACATTCTTTACAGAATTTGAATTTTCATAATAAAGTTGAATGATTTGAAAACGTTGTAAGTCTTTGCACGATGAAATGCCAAAGAATACTGAACAAAAATAACACGACAGCTTGACACGACTCACATCTGAAATGTTACAAAAAGGCTATTGAAAAAAGTAGCTCTACTTGGATCACCCTTAGGGAATATTTCTAGGGAGCATTTTCCTTAAAAAAAATTATAAAGAACCATTGAAGTTTTTTGATTTTAATGAACATGAACACTCCATATTTCATTTAAAAAAAAATTCTAAAGTTCATTTGAACATTTTTTACAAGCTCAATAATGGCTCCACATGTAGATTGTTCCACATGTAGATTGTTGGCATCGATATTAAATCACACCGCCAGCAGCAGTAGCCAATAACGATAACATTATATATAACTACAAGCACGCTAATGCCATATGAGTGCATGCTACTATGCGGTTGGTCGTGAGTTCAAACTCTGAGTTGTCCAGCGTTCAAAATCATACAAAAAATTTCTTTAAATTCAGTCGTTCCTCGGCAAGAAGTGTGCAAACTGAACCGAGACGAAAATCTATTATCATCCCGTAGAAGCAAAACTTCGGCCGAAAGTCGATTAAGGAGTCATAGAGCGCCATTTTGGTATAACAACTTTACATATGTATGTATGTTACAATGCTGAACCACAATCCGCAAAAATAGTTAAATTTGTATATACGCAAATATGTATGTGCCGATATTTCGCCACCATCGACTGAGTGTTAATGCTTTTCACACATTTTCCCATAAAACTTCACCCACCCGACGATGGCGATGATGACGACGACAACAAACATGAGCGACGAGCGACGAGCGACAAGCGCATAAGAGTCAACTCAATCGGGCAAATGTATTTATGTACATATGTAAGCAGGTTAAATGGCGCACCTAAAATTTCAATTTCAATGGGAACCTATTTGAATATATATGTATGTATGTACCTGATGCTTTTGGCATTTTACAGCTGCCAGCGCCAATTGTTGCTGCTGCTGCTGCTGCTGCTCAGTGGTTGCTTGCAATTGTTATTCCCACCTTTTTATGTGGCCTGCTGTGGGCAGAGGTTGAATATGGAGCAAATATATGCACATACATGCATACATACATATATAATCACAATATTGGGTGCATTTAGTCTCAGTTTCAGTCCAGCGTATTTTGCATAGAACGACATACATATATATGCGTGTGTGTGTGCGACTTTGCCAGTTTTTGTTGTTGTTGTTTAGCCGTTTTAAAAGCTCTTAGCTACTATATATTCCCACTGAAAGGTTTTTACATAATTTTATCAAGAACTGTAATTGTGGTGATTGAACTAAATGGTCGCAGCCCACTTAACAGGCGGATGCGTGACACACACACTTATGTATATGTAGGCTGACATTTACAGGTGAGAAGTTAACGACTTATTACCTAATACGAGCCGAATTAATGAAAAAAATACAAATTATAAATTAATCTAAAATAAAATAAAAGTGAAAGGATAAATTAATTTAGATTAAATTAATTAAATTTTAAAAAATGGTAATAATTACAAAATTGAATTAAGTTAAACTAAACTAAAATAAATTTAATAAATTTAAAAATTTAATTTAAAAAAAACCAAGGAAGGAAAATAAAAGAAGAAAAAATTTAATTAAACTAAATTATATTAAATAAATTTAAATTAAATAATAAACTTTAATTAAATTGATTAAAATTTAGATATATAAAATAAAAAAATTTAAATTAAAAAAAAAAATAATATCAAAGATAACATAATTAAATAAAACAATGTAAAATGAAATAAAAAATAAATTTATTTATTTAAAAAAAATTTAATCTAAATGAAAAAACAAGAAAAAAGTTTAGATTAATAAAATAAAAAATAAAAAATAAAATAAGTTAAATTACAAAAGTAAAATTAAATTTAAAAAAATATGTAATATAATAAAATAAACTAAAATAAAACAAAATAAACTAAATTGAAAGAAAAAAACAAATTAAATTTTATTCTATTTTATTGATTTATTTTTTAATTCTATAAAATAAAATATTATAAAAAAAAAGGAAAATTAAATGAAACAAAAAACTAACTTGAAAAAAAAATTGAAAAAAAAATAAAAAATAAAATAAAATAAAAAAGTTAAATAAAATAAAATAAATTTATAAAATAAAATGAATTAAATTAAATTAAATAAAATAAAAACTTTAAAATAAAATAATATAAAACAAAATAAAATTATATTAAATAAAATTAAAAAATTAATTAAAATTAATTAAATTAAAATAAATTAAAAATAAAAAACTAAAAAATAAATAAAATAAAAAAATAAAATAAAATAGAATAAAATATAAACAAAAATAAAAAAATAAATTTAAATAAAAAATAAAAATAAAATAACATAAAAAAAAAATAAAAAAATTAAAAAAATGATATTAAATTAAATTAAATTAAATAAAAAAATTAAATAAAATGAATTAATTTAAAATAAAATAAAATAAAAAAATAAAATAAAACAAAATAAAATAAATATAAACAAACAGAAAAAAAATAAAATAAAATTAAACTATATTTAATTAAATAAAAAAATAAATTAAATAAATTAAATATAATAAAAACAATTAAATTAAATAAAATAAAAAAATAAAATAAATGAATTAAATTAAAAAAAGTTTAAAAAAATAAAATAAAATAAAACAAAATAAAATAAAATTAGAAAAGTAGAAAAATAAATAAAATTAAAATAAAATTAACTAAATTAAATTAAATAAGAAAATAATTTAAATAAAATAAAGTATAATAAAATCGAATAAATTAAAATTTAATAAATTAAATTAAATTAAATTCATAAAATCAAATGTATTGAAATTGATAAAGTAAAATTAAAGACACTAAACAAGAGAATGAAAAAAAATTAAATATTTCAAGTCAACGCAAAATTGATGGTAAAATTTTTTCATTAAAATAATTATACATCTCATTCGTGAAATTCTAGAGCAGCTTATTAATTGCGTTAAAACAGCATGGCATAGATAGTCACCAGCGAGTGCAAACGTAAGAATTACGAACCAGAACTCTGTCAAAGCCTCAAAAATATTTGAAGTTCTACCAAGTTATTGTCAGTTGGAAACTTTGTAAGAAGAGGCAAGTACTGGCAACAATAACCATAAGAAACATGTCATTCTTTGAATTTTGTCAAGCGTGACTTTATTTGATTACAAACATTTTGAAATTAACCACAACAAAACGCTTTAGAAACTTAAGAAAGCTAAAGACAAATGCTGCGGTGACATTTGTGGAGAAAAAACAGCAGAAGAGAAGCGAAAATAACTAGAACGCCCTCAAATTGAGTATAAACGCATAGAGAAATTATTGTTCACCAAGCTTGGAAAGAGATGTTAGCGAAGCGAGTGTTGCCAGTTATTTGCCACGAGAATCTAAAATATTTTTGGCATTGAAAAGTAAGAAAAAAAATTGATGTGTGTTTGATAATTAAAGAAAATACCTAATGACTAGAATACAGCTTTGGCCACATCTCCAGTTCGTTAATGCATTTAAAACACGAAGCAGTGAAAATCATTAAATGAGAGAAAATAATCTGCTTTTTTTCCCTATTGTAACTATCCGGCTTTATTTTTAGTGTATTATTGCTATTAAGCTTGTTTTTGGGCGTCATTTGTCCGAAATTACCCTTTGATGAATGCTTGGACATTAGTCTTTATTGCTGGTCATCAACTATGGGGCATGTCTATAACAAACACATTCAAATAGAAAAATTGAACAAAAAGTAAAAAAAATAACAAACAAAAAATTAAATAAAAAAAGTTCCACTAATAACACGCGTCCGTATACGTAAAAAAAAAACAAACAACAACTTTTTTGTTGTAAAGCCATGTAACCAACCGTGCGTTTGTTTGTTAGTAATTTGTGATATAACTGTATCTTCTTCCACCTTTCCGCAGCGGTTATTGTATTCAGCGATTCGTTTTGATTTCGCCGATTTTTTTTTTCTTTGGTTTATTCAACTTTTTGGATCGGCCTACTTTGTTGTTGCTTACATTACATATGACTATTTTCTAGAGCTGATACCCCTCGAAAATCAGCTATATATATTGTACAGGTGCATTTGACATACACAAGGCTTTACGTACATTTGACTGAAGCCAGTTGTTCTACGGCATATTCCGTACAATGATAATTCACTTTTGTTATCTCTTACTGAGTTCCCACAGTTGGCTTGTTTCATCTTTGCTTTTTTGCCTTTTGCTACTGAATTTTTGCAGAAAAAGTTTATTTCTAAATGATGATTGGCTTAATTTTTGTTTGGTGTTTTATAAACTGAATTTTATAGACTGAAATTTCATTGTCGCTCTTTAATTCTTTTTTTTTTATAATCATACATAGATCATTACTGGTAATATGCGAGGCCAAGAAAACAAAATCTATTTTTTCCGCTCTATTAAGTCAAGCCCACAACGCCACGAGCAGACGTAAATCCTGGAGGAGTGGAGGTCTCCCTCTCTCTTACTATTGCATGCTTTCCTTTACAATCTAGAAAATTTGCTACCTCATATAACATATCATAATCCCACGCATCTCATCCTTATTGTGTACGCTTCTGTACCCTACAGTAGATCAAGTATGACGAAAAATTTTCAGATTTTAGTATTTCTTCATTTAAAAGGGATTTTACTTTTTATTTGCCTGCTCCGTCCGATATTTATTCATTAAACTGAATCTTCATTCGATTTCGTTTCAGTTTGTGCTGCTGATGGTTGCAAGTTGGATGAGAATATGTACAAGTACAGCCGTTCGCTATTAGAAATATTCACTTAACCTTGCGGGTTAGTGGCTCAAGAATTTACCCGCGGTAAGGTATGCCTGTCGTATGAAGCGACTAAAATCCAGTAGTTCCCGCGACAGTCGAGTCTTTATACCAGGACTACCCGGACTTTTATGCGGCCATGGACTGTCATTCCTACGTTATTCCCCGAAGCGCAATTTGGGGAATTTTTCTGCAGTTAGAACAACAACAACAGAAATATTCACTTCGTTACCTTGTCTATTCAGGAGAGCTCAGAATAGATAGCGCTGTTATATCGACATGACTTATGTATATAAAGGGTGATCCATTTCCAGGCTTCCTACTTTTTTAAAGAAAACGCACAGAAAATTCAAATTTAATGGGGAATGTTTATTATCATTCGAAAGAACATTCTTTGGCATTTAATTTTTGAAGATTATCTCTTTCAAATGCTGGCCGCGGCCACGTCTTAGATAGTCCATTCTTTGAGTCCAATTTTCGATGACTCGTTGGAGCAATTCGACTGGTAACTGGCGAATGACACGCGAGATGATTTGCTCCAAGGTCTGAATCGAAGCGGGATTGTCCGATTAGACTTTACACTTTACATATCCCCACAAGAAAAAGTCTACCGGTGTGATATCACACGATCTTGACGTCCAATCGACCGGCCCACCGAAGCTCACCGAAGTGTTCTCTCAATAAATCGATTGATTGATCCAAAACGCTGTTTTTTTTTCTGGATGAAATGACATCTCTTGAATCTCTTCAGGTTTACATACCCAGTGAGCTAGAAATGGCCCTCATCGCTGAAAAAAATTTGGCTCGAAAACGTTGGATCTTCTTGGAACTTTTCAACAATACACAGAGCGAAGCGATGTCACTTGGAAAGGTCGAGCGGCTTCAGTTCTTGCAAAATCTGTATAAGATATCGATGTAAAATGCACCAAGTCGCTCCATACGTCAGTCCGAGTTGCTGCGAACGGCGCCGAATCGACTCTCCACGGTCTTAGTGTACACTCTCATCTGCGGTCGCTATATTTTCTTCACTGCGTGCTGGACGTGGTCTATTCGGTCGAATATTATCCAATAATGATGGCTAGGTCTCAAGATGGGTGATGGTGGCGAAAAAAGGCAATTAAAAAAAGTACCTCTACTTGGATTACTCTATGGGGCAGTGATGTCAACCTTATACTTGTTTTCAAGGCATTTTAATTCAAATTCATTCCCAAAATTTTGTCGTGGCTGACTTATCGTTCCCTACTTCGTATAGCTCCTACAGTATCTCTCAATGATCGCTGAAAATGGTCTCTCATTGCTCTGTTTACTGTTAAACAGTTTTCCCTTTTCAAAGAGTACATTGCATGTGACCTTAGATCTTATATCCCATTTTTATGCCATCCATTCTTTATCCATATTTTCTTTATCTGTTGAGGGTATTGGAGGCTTCTTCCAATTATTGAGCCATCTTGTCTTACTAGAACTGTATCTGCGAACTTTTCCTTGCTTACCGCCACAAAATATTACCAAAGCTAGAGCATTTATTACACATTCCGGTCACAAAACAGCTCTAGGTGAGGTCCAAGAGCCTGCGCAAGATAGATCCCAACCCTGACGAATTCCTCAGCCTACATGTCCAACTACCTGAAGCTCACAGCGCCGCACAATACCTTCCAGAACAGAACGGAATACATTGCAACGCATCATCACTCTCTCAAAGATTATAATTTTGAAGAATATTCAAAATTATTTCTCAGAATAGTACAGAGATAATTGGAGAATAATTTTTTAATTTCGTCAGATCATTTTGAAATTGAATATTTTATACCTATAATTTTCACAACAGTTGAAAGTCTATAAGCTGATCGGACGTCATTCGTAGTGAAGTGTAAATTACACCCAACGCAGCAGTGGCAAATAAAAAAATTCATTATTTCGGTGTTTCCACTTCTCATCACTCGTGATGAGCGGCTCATCATCAATCGAAAGCTTCTCACAATTTTCACAATTTTCACAGCATTAACACCATAGAGACCAATTTCAAGAATCGTTAAGTTTTCCAAACTTCTTCTTCTTCCTTTTACCAGCGCTAAATGCCGGACATTATCATTGAATGAGTTGGATTTCTTTCTCCATTCTTTCAAGCACAACAAAAAAAAGGCGAAATGGTTTAGAGGAAAGAACTCGTTTGACCACCGTTAGGCAGGAAGTTTCATTTCATAAACCTTTCAGTTGTCGTGCAATCAATGCGAAATACTCAATATTTCCGTTCCATTTACGGGGAGTGTTTTTTTTTTGTATGCTTGCAACATGCAACATACGCGGCGGAACAGCAATAATTGCTTATGAATAAACATAAATGTTTGTGTGTGTGTGTGTGTGTGTGTGTGCGATGTGCAACAGTTGATTGCCGCTGACATTTACGAGCCTTTTTCGCCGCAATGAGAATTCATAATTCAGAATTTATGATGACTTGACCACTCATACATACATATGTACATATTCACACAAAAAAGCATATAAATTGACTAGTTGCATACATAAATCTGTATGTGCATACATAAATATGTCTTCATTATTGAAAGGCAACTTTCTTTTCAGTGCATCAGGTGAAGGCAATTTTCCAGTAATTGTTTGGCAAATTGATTTTTCCCCACTGCCACAGACGATGCGCATGTCACTTATTGCCCTTATCTTCTGAAGCTTGCCAATGCATACCAGCATGGCTGTGTGTGTGTGTGTATGTAAGTGCTAGAGCAGAAAACAAATAATATTAATTGCTTTGCTAGAAGATGAGCTTCATTTACCCATTCCTTTTTAGTTTTCTGTTTTTTTTTGTCTTTAATATTTTCTCCTTTCGACAACAACAGGTGTGCAGCAAGTGGCATGTGGCAAGTGTCAGCAGCAATCAGTAATAAAAAAAATTCAATTTCCCAACTGAAAGCACACAAAAGCGCACGTTTGCCTTTTTCGAGGTCAGCCCAACTGGGCAGTTGGCCTTAATTACAATAACAAAGATTGAGTGTGCGCGCCGGCGCGTTGTGTCTTGTAGCAATTGGCAAATCGCAAAAGTGGCGCTTGCTATTGGATAAGTGTTGGGCCACGGACGCATTGTCGACAATTGCATTCACGCAGAAAATTGGATCACGCGCCAAATGGGAAATATGAGCAGCGAAGTATAATTGCCTACCATTTATGTGGTTGAAGGGCACTCACTGGAGGAGGTGAAGGGAAATAAGTTGGTTAATTTTAGTCACAGTCATTATTGTTATGCAACAATGTTGTAAGCAATGAAATTTTTATTAATTTTATTTTTTTTTTTACTTTATTTCATGGAAATAAACCAACTTGTCAGCAAAAGTCACAGAGGAAGAGAGGCGCTTGAGAGCGTAGAAAAGGATATGAAATGCGCGCATTCGCTCTGACCTCAAAAAAAAATTTGTGTGTCTTTTTTGTTGTTTTTAGTTAAGTGACAATGTAAAAAAAGAGAATAAAATGTAAAAATTCCAAAAATTATGTTCCATGTAGCCATACAATTAAAAAAAAAATCGAAAAAAAATTCAATACATTAAAAAGCAAAAAAAAAAAAATTAATGAGGAAATCCACAATAAATTGCAGGAGCACAGAAATAGTGGGACAAAAATTAAAAAATAAAAGTTGAAATTAAAAAAGAATATCAGCAAAGTACTTTAAAATATTATGAGTTCAGAAAAAAGGTCGAAAATTTTCGCAAAGAAAATTGGCAACGTCGCAAATAAATTCCAGATAAATAAAATAATAATAATAATAATAAGAAAAGAGTAAAACAAATTAGTGTTATGCTGAAAGCAAAAAACAAAGATTCGGGAAAACCACGAAAGTTAGGAATTTTGATTTAAAACCAGATAAAAACTAGAAAGAGGCGCTGTCTTCGGCCATACCGAAATCTATATACCTTTTTATGAACATATCAAATTTATTACAAATTGCAATATTCGTTCTGGAAAATACCAAATTTTACGCTCTTAGAAGATTTTTTGTTGGATTTTGTACGAAAAACTTCATATCTGCACAAAACGGTTGTATAATAGCTATGTATATGATGTAGAATTCCGATTTCAATGATTTTCACTACCAATCAGCAAACTACCAAATTTCACGTTCTCAGATACTCTTTTGACGGATCTATGACCAACAATCTGAGAATCTGAGATGCATCTGCCCTAACAAATTTGGTTTAAATATCATAAAACTTAGGGACTTTTTTGCGTTCAAACAGGCAGACGGACAGATGGACAGAAGGACACGGCCAAATCAATCCAGCTCGACATTCTGATACGATGGGCTTAAAAAGCTGCCAAAAGAATGACTTCTTATGAAATTTGACATTTTGGGAAATGAAATGTTCTTACTAAGGGGTATTATAGTCTAAAGTAATCAATAATTTTACTATCCAGCCTTTTTATAAGTTATTTATTGACTTGAGAAAAAAACAAAACAAAAAAATTAAAACAAAAAAATTTTTATTCCACGAATTAACATCAGATGAAGTTGGGGGTCGAGAAAAATTTTAACTTGACCATACCCACGATTTCAGCCCTTCTAGCTATCTGAAAAAAAAGATTATTAATCTAGAGAAAAGTCACACTATCTGGAACTACGGGAAAGTCGAAAATATTTTTTCACAAAATAGCGACTGTTTGAAAAAAAAAAATTGATTTAACCTTTTTTTGGACTTTTCGAATTTTTTGCAAATACTAAAAATCTAAATTTGCGGATGAGCGTAGTTCCAGACCTAGAAAAGTATATAAAGATGACTCTCCAAAAATTTCAAGTAAGGCGGTCCAGTAGAACTTGAGAAATCGTGGGTATCGTTTTGAAAAAGACAGTTTCGAGAAAAACACGTTTAAAGTTCTGCGTAAAGGCCGAGCCGATATGGATGCTGCATCAGAGAAATAACTGTATCTCCGAAAAATTTGATTTTTGAAAAATCCTCTTACAGACATATTTTTTAAAAATAGTTAAACTTTAAAAATATGCACACAAAAAAATCGAATTTTCCAAAATTCTAGATTAGAATAGCCCCTTAATGTCACCGGACCTAATATTAACATGTTTAATTTGAAATCACTATTTATAACCGCTATAGCAGAAATCAAAAATTTCACTTTTTTAGGATCTGGAGAAGCGATTAGCCCAAATTATGGATATTTTCTAGGTAATAGTATGTTAGTAGCAACATTACTTCGAACTGTTATTTACAACAAACGAACGGTAGGTTCAAAATTTAAACTCTCAGTTAAATTTGAAGCTCTCAAAAATTCCTTCTCTTCTTCAGATCATTATGTCAGAATGAGTAGTAGTAACTGCGTATATTATGACAGTGCAACTTGTAAAGCAAACATCAACGCTTGTTAAAACTGCTCGCATTCATCTCAAAATGTTCCACTGTGCGACGACGAAGACTCATGGTTTGACCGCGCAAAATTCACCCACAAAGCGAACGAGCCGAAAAATTCAGTTGCCGAATGGATTAGCGCATGCGCCATAAACTATGATGGACTTTTACATACATGCATACATGCATACGTACATGCATACATACATAAATGCATACATACATACATGCATACATACATCCATGCATACATACGTACACACATACATAGCAGCAGCAAATTGGTCTATCGTACCAGGTAATTTACAGCACATGCACTCACACATACATATGTACACATAGTTTAAGGCTTTCAATGCACACAGTAGCATTTGGCAAACAAACAAAAAACCGTTATAATAATAATAATAATAAATAAAATTTAACTATGCAACAGCGTTTTGGCTACCGTTATACAGTTGGACATTTCACTGGCAGCGCCACACAAAGCCACACAAACCAGCAACAGCAACAACTACAGCACTGAATGAAGCCACTGACCACAATACATAGTTTCGTGCATACATACATACATACGCACATACATACGGATAAATATTTTTACAACTAAATTGGCTTGCCTCCGACGACTTTGGCCATTTTTAAAAGCGCACAAATTAGTTAATTAAATTTTTAATCGGCAATCATTTAAGTTGCTATTATAATTGGCCACTACACAACAGCAGCAGCAGCAACAGCAACAACAGCAATAACAACAACAACGCTTTCATTATTGGCTATTATACAATACTCATAAATAGATATTTCGCTCATCTATGCACTTAACCATTTTCCTAACCATTTGCCTAAGTATGGTCATCAGTTTGCTTATAATTAAATGTGTAGGCATGTATGTGTGTGTGTGCGTGTGTGTGTGTGTGTGTGCAAAGTTGTGGGCGGAAAATTAGAAGAAGAAAAACGAGTTTTTTTTCTTCCTTTTCTTTATGTAATAATTTTACTAATCGCTTTCCAAATTAAAAATTTTACTGGTTTTTAAATGAAAATGAAAATGAAATTGAAAGCGAAATCGAAAAGGAAAAGAAAAGGAAAAAATGTGAAAAAGGAAGAAATGTAAATGAACCGCAAACTGCACGTGTAAGTGAGTGATTTTCTTTTCATTTTACTTCTGCATAATTTGTGGCAAACGAGGCAAAGAGTTAACATTCTCATTTGCATACATACGAGTATGTGTGTGTGTGTGTGCACATGCGAGATATGAACGTAATATCATAAGCATAAAGTGCACACCGTGTCAGCCACAGCTGTGGAGGGAACTCCTCTTCCGTTTTTTGTGAACGAAACTCTTCATTATTTGGACGTTTACCTGTTTCTCTGCTAAGTACTCTCCTTTCCTGGAGGAAGCAGCCATCTGTAGAAGTTCACGCAAGTGAGAATAGTTTCTGACACTGCCATTCACCAGGGAGTGGCCAGAAACTATTATTTTACATATGGTTCAAGCAGCTCGCGTCCTCCGATCTTAGGCCAAGTATCCTCTGGGTAGCCAACAAACATCCATTTGGAGGCGAGCTAAAGTGAGGAAGATCACGATTTGAGGACATGCAGCTGCAATGTCGGGTGGTCACTTAATCGGGAAGGTGCCCCTACCCAGCTGATTGATGTCCTCGTAAGATTAAAGGCTGATATCACCGCCGTCCAAGAAATGCGATAGACGGGACAAGGACGGAAGAAGATGAGCCCTTGTGATATCTACTACAGTGGCCATTTAAAGGAGCGCAAATTTGGAGTTGGGTTTGTAGTGGGTGAGAGACTCCGTCACCGAGCCCTGGCATTCAAATACGTCGACGAAGAACTGACAAGGAGCATGCATCAGCTTCTTTGCGGAATATGGTCAGGCGAAAGTATACCTGACGCATGGAACCTAAGTGTGCTCTGCCCAATCAAAACAAAAAAAGGGAGACCCCACGGTCTGCGTCAATTATCGTGGGATAAGTATCCTTAATATCTATATATCTAAAGACTAAAGCCCACCGTCAACAAACTGATCGGTTAACAACACCAACAACGTCAGCCTTAAAATCCAACGCAGAATCACTCTTGCCAACAGGTGCAACTTTTTACTGAGTAGGCAATTGAAAAGTAAAATCCTCTCTCGACGAACCAAACCCAAACTCTACAAGTCGCTCAACATTCCCGTCTTGATATATGGTGCAGAAGCCTGGACGACGTCGACAGCCTATAAGTTGGCTTTAGGAGTTTTCGAGAAAAAAGTTTTGCGGAAGATTTATGGTCCTTTGCGCGTTGGCGACGGCGAACACCGCAGACGATGGAACGATGAGCTGTACGAGTTATACGACGACATTGACATAGTTCAGCGAATCAAGAGACAGCGGCTAGGTCAAGTCGTCCGAATGGATGAAAGCGCTCCAGCTTTGAAAGTATTCGATGGAGTACCCGCTGGCGGAAGCAGAGAAAGAGAAAGACCCCCACTCCGTTGGAAAGATCAAGTGGAGAGCGACCTGGTGTCACTTGGTGTTCCCAACTGGTGCCAAACAGCAAATAGAAGAAACGAGTGGCGCACTATTTTTGATGAGATTATAATCCCGTAAGCGGTGCTTACTCCAAAGAAGATAGATAAAGACTCTACTTTTCTTCCATCTTTTTGTTCTGGCATCCCAAGTCTGTGGGGATGAACGCCTGAAGATCCTTTCAACAGACATTAAACAAAATCTGGTTATGGATTGCCTCCGAATCTGGGATATGCCAGTGCTGGTATCCCTTTACCGCTTTTGATATCTGTCTGCCTTTTCTGACCTTGATATGAAAATGAGGCGAACGTGTCCGGTAGTATACGAGACAAATTAAAATACTTTTGCCATCAAACATGCAGTCTGAGCAATTTGTGGCTTTGTGGCTTTGTGTCTTGATACAACATATGGAACCACCTACAGTGTATTCTAAGCCGCCTCAGAACTCCATCTGGATTTTTATGAGGAGCATTTATTTAATGTGTCCGAAATACACTCGGAGGTCTTGACATTCAATGGCGAGGGGCGGTCACAATTAGTAAAATTAATGTTCCATAGTTTTGGATTTTGCTTTAACCGAGACTCGAACCCTGCTCTTCCGAATGGTAGTACGTAATGCTAACCACTCGGCTATTCCGGCCATCATTGACATAATCCAATGAATTCAGAGACGGCGACGTGCCATCCGTATATAGGACAATACTCCAGCCAGTGGGAGCAGAGAAATAAGAAGACCTCCACTTCTTTGGAAAGATCAAGTGGCGAAATATCTCCAATCAACCGATCTGGTCAGTTCCGATAAATGATCAATACATCCCTTATACAAAAATTCGTTCAAATATCTCAAAAACTGAGCGACTAGTTTGCGTTCAAACAAACGGAAGACAGATGGGCAGACGGACCTGGCTAAATGAACTGATCTCGTCGGTCTGATCCCACCGGTATATATTTTGGCGGGTTTATCTCTTCTCCTTCTGGTGCATACTTACATACATACTTCGAACCAAAGTTCATATACCACTACATGTACATAGAAGAATTCTCGATACCTCAAGCCTTAGTTATTTTTCAAATCTTCGAATAAATTTGCACTTTTCTTATGCTTAAATATGATCACGCTTTTTCGGCTCTAATTAATTTTATGGCTCAAAAAGATTAATGTAGCACAACAACAATAACAAAAATATATATGTGCCAAAAATCAAAAAAAAAAAAAAAAAAAAATTTGCAAACCTTGCCTCGCCAGAGTTTTATGCCCTTTTGAATTTGCATAGTTTAAAAGCGATTTCCTCATCAAGCGGCGCGGCGTCGACAGCCAACACTCGTAGCTAAAAGTTACGGTACAATAGCGATAAATTTACCTATGTGTTTGTGTGTGTGTGTGTGGGTGTGCGCACTGGAGGAGCGCAGCGGTGTTTGCTACGAAAATGGCAAAATACCAAGTTGTGGTGGGGAAAAAAACAGCGCAACAAGACATTTGCATGTTGGAAAATTGTGTGTAAATACATTTATTTATATGTAGATGTATATATGTAAATACATAGCTATATACTATGTGTGTTTTATATGTTTAATTTCAAGTAATTTTTTTGTTTTTTTTTACCTCAAATCCGCAAGTGTAGCATGCAACAAAGCGTGAAGCAAATTAAGTGCTGTTCGGCCGTGTTTCTGATGATATTTTTGCTATTTTTTAGTGCAAACTTTGTACTATCATTTTTACTCTAATTTTTTGTTTAATTTTTTAAAATTTTTTTTAAATTTTATATAAATTTTTTTTTTTTTTTTGTACACCTTAATGTATGTTGGCAGTATTGTTGCTGCTGTTGTTGTTGATGTTGCTCTTAACTGATTTAATTTCGACGCTCACCGCAGTGGGTCAACATGCAACAGATGCCGTTACACTGCCAAATATGGATTAACTTTATGCTGGCGTCACTGGCACTGCCTCCCAAAACTGCATGGGAAGCTCAGCTCAGAACATCAGTGTGAAGTAAAAGGTTGATCTGAGTGCGGAATTGTCGAGGGTAACCTTCACCAAAAAGTGACTGGGAATGCAAATTGTTTTTCTGTTTATATATATATTTATATATATATATATATATTTTTTTTTTTTTTTTTTTTTTTTTTTTTTTGTAAAATAACTCAGTTTAAAGGAATAACAAGCGCTTTTTGCAAAACTAATTCGCAGCTGTTGTTGTTTCAGATTTATTTAGAAAAATTCAAATTAATAAATATAAATGTAGAGCTCATTAAAAGTGATGCCTACAGCTAAAAACATTAAAAAAAAATATTGGGATTAATAATATTATATAATTTTATAGGAGGCAGACAAGAAGCGAGGCGGTTCGATCAAAATTTATATAGGTAAAGAGATAAAATCCACTACTCTCGTACTAGAACCCCTTAAATTATTGAATTTCGAAGTATTTATATATTTATTAAATACGAAAGACTGGCCAATAATATTCTATAGAAGCTTTAACCCACAAGTCGGCAGTAAGACGCCCACTCAACACTTCTTTTTATATGTAAATACTTTTCCTTCAAATGCACTATGATCAATGAGACCACCTTTTGTGATCAAAAGTCAATTCATCAGTTTCAAACTTTTTGTATTGGCCAAGACGTTCTTTGCCTTCGACGCTAAAATCACCACTTTTGAAGAGTGAACTCACTCGCTGCATGACTTATCAATCGGTGCAGATTCACCATAAACTTCCACAAGCAATCGATGGGCTTCAGCTGCATTTTTCTTCTAATTAAAACAGAAAATCCATTTAACACGCTGCTTTTTAACACAAATCCGGAAATTTTCGAAGAGACAAAAAGCAATATTGTCGTCGGAAATAGACGCTGATGCCAGACTAATTATTGTTCATAGATGTGGAACCTTCCCAAGGAAATGGGTAATCGCTTCCAAGATCGGTAACAATTGCAGGTTAGGCAATCTTTTGTATCTTTTGGAGGATCTGCGAAACTTCCCCGCAGATTATACCGAAAATTTGTTAGTTTGTTTCTATGGTTTCCGGTAAGGTTTGCAAAAAAAAAAATTTTTGCTGGAAGTAAACCAGGGACTGACTTACTTGAAAAAATCCTGTCCATGGTTCACCCAAATAAAACCAACAATTTTTTATTCAAAAATATCAGTATTTGTTCCA
Organism: Neoceratitis asiatica; assembly: GCA_030068015.2. Classification (NCBI taxonomy): domain Eukaryota; kingdom Metazoa; phylum Arthropoda; class Insecta; order Diptera; family Tephritidae; genus Neoceratitis; species Neoceratitis asiatica. The sequence goes on from CM061524.1 coordinate 1,965,442, forward strand.
CTTCATGGAAAGAAAATTATTTTAAGTAAATGGAGCTGATCTATTAGGAAGAAACGGATGGACCGAGTATCAATTTCGCTTTGTCTGAAATTTAGTCCGTTGGTAGATTTTGGAGAAAATTAGCAAGAATACTTTCTTTCCAGAAAGGGATCACAAATCAACAGATCGATGAATCAGTAAGGTTTCGATACAAACATACCATATAAATATATTGTGCATGGGTTTGTTCAGGGCATGTCGTGTTCTTCAATTGCAGGCCAAAAAAATTCGGTTATCATACGACCTTAACGCTCCGAGTTGACCGGAGTGACAGTCACTCCGTTATCGTTTTCAAAGGAGTAAGGTCCAACCACACCTCTGGACCAAAGAGCGCAACAAACAGTAAGTTTTTTTTTTTTTTTGGGTGCACTGGCCTCTTTTCAATTATTTGAAGATTCCCGGAACCCCGAATACGACAACTTTGTTAATTTTCTTATCCACCGAGTAATGAATGTGCCTCGTCGCTGAAGAAAATTTTGTTGGAAAAATCGCGGTTCATTGTTTCTTGTTCAAGCACCCAATAGACTCAACTACGGCGTTGTGAATGATCAGCTGGTTTCAGTTGTTGTGTGATCTGGACTTTATATGAATGTATGATGGTATAATATATGGTTGGTGTAAGTCCAAGTGCAAAATAGTCCATAATGTGCCGCAAGAAAATACCAGCTCTCTAGAACGTCGATAAATAGACATATTCGAGTCTTCGGCTACATTTTCACTTACAACCGCGATATTTGGGGTGGAACGAGCAAAAAGATGGTCCATATGCCTCACAATATCTGTAACCGATCCAGATATAAAACTTTACAAATTGCTTGAGAAGTTGGACGATTATGTGCACGATAATCTCCTCTTAAAGCACGAAACGTGGTCCCGTTTGAATGACCAATTATGTAGTATATTTCAACAGTTTTATCGCGTTGTATAGCTGTTAAGCGATCCATTTTCATAAATGCCTGACTTTTAACTAAAACAAAACACCTTTGGTTTGACAGTTAAGTTTAATAAATGTCAAATACAGCCCTATTTTGTTAGAATTTTTGAATTGAATATTTTGTTATACAACAAAGAAAAATTGGCAGAAGTGACAGCTGTTTCGGAGATCACCACATCTCCTCATCAGACTTATTTTGCCAGGAATCGTTTGGTTTGACTTGCACTTTCGAAACCACTAAATGGATAATCCTTTATATTGTGAGACCATTCCAGTTCATCGATAAAATGTATTGTTTGTTGTAGAGAATTTAATTATTGATCAAATACGGCTAACTTCAAAAATCACTTTTCATCTGTTTTTGGGCACCTAAAATTTTCAGGCCATAACCTCAAATTTGTGGACGCGTGTGTGTGTCTTACTGAATAAAATGAAGAAAGAAAACTTCTAGAATAATGTTATTTTCAATTATTTCATAGTAGCTGCATATAGAAGAAAATTTACTAAGATTTTTATCACATTCAATTTTATTTAACTTAAATTCCAGGTTTCCCGAAAAATTGCCCTTTACGTTTGGGGCAAAAACATTTTTTTTGACTTGTCTTTTTCTTATAAAAACAGATTCTCCTAATATTTAAAGACATGCACGAACTATTTTTATTCGAAAAAAAAATTTTTTATCCCAAGCAACAACAACAACAAAATATATTTATAAGAATCAAAATGAGAAAAATTAATTTAAAAAAAATTGGGGAAGAATCTGACAAGCTCACTTTTCAGTGTATTCTGATTAAAAAAACCCCAAAAAATATTGATCACAAAAAGTGGTCACCTGAACAAGAGTGCAATATGCTCGTCTTTATCAAATCGCATTTCAATGGCATTATTAGTTACAGCAGCAGCTAATTCAACGGAGCATACCTTAAAATGATCTCCCTTCATTCCAAAAGTTTCAAATGAATCGTTTAGGCAATTGACAGCCAATAAACTTTCTTATTTATTGGCCAACTCACACGCCTTACATATTGTACATACATATATACATACATACATTCATTAGACTCATATAGAATACCTATGAATAAACTCACAGAGAGCTACAGCTTCGGAATCACAGCGAGCGGATGTGCATTTCCGTTCTAAAGGTGTTCAACTACTGGCAGAGGCCACAAAACCACGCTCAGCAACAGACTCCCGGCGACTCCGAGTGTGACTACAAACCGCATTTGCTTTTGATTTGCCTCCCCACTGTGTCGGCTGGTCGTTGAGTGCCTTGGCATGTGCATTGGAGCTCAACAAAAGGGCGCTTATTGAGGCGAACCTTTTTCCCGCAAACACAAACACACACACACACTCGCATACATATGCATGAAACTGTATCAAAGTTCTCATTGTTACCACCAGCACAGACTAGACAAGCTTCGTTGTAAATATAAAAGCGAAAAGGGGGTGCGAGGTGCGCCGGCGGAATGTGCTAAGCGCGCTTGTGAGGGCAACAAAATATTTCCTATGAACAACATGACGAATATCAGTAAGCAGAAGTTTATCAAGCGCAACAACAAGAACAGTCAACAAATAAAATATATTTAAAAACTTACTGTACAGATATGTATCAATGTCAACAACCACCTACACACAGATAAACACACACACACACACACACAAATTAAACAAAAAACTCCAACAAGTAATTCGCTTTATTTTTAATCGTTTTTTGTGCTTTTTTAATTCTAAATTTTTTTTATTTATTTATTTTTTTCCCTTCTTTGTTTCTGTTTTTCTTTTTTTTTTTTTTTTATTGGTAGGTTCGTTCATTCGCCCCAAATTGTGGCAAGCGTTGTGTTACGCTCCGTTGCGTTTGTGTGACGCACATGTGCACTCGTTTGTTGTTGTTGTTGTTTTGCTGACTAATTGTCTCGGTTTCATTCCCTATTGTATATAGATATGTTTGTATGTAATTTGGACATTTACTCCGTTTTATTATAGTAAAATACATGAAGCACTGAGATTTAATATAGCAGAAAAAAAATAAAAAATAAAAAAATATATAATAAATAAAAAAATAAAAAATTAATAAAATTAAAAATAAAAATGTATGTTATTAACAAAAAATAGAAATGAAAATTCGTGTTTTTACTATTTAAAAAAATGCGAGTAGTACGATTTTCTCCGCCTTTTTCTGGTCACTTCTTCACTGCTCAGCACGGGTCTAATGTCAACTTCGCCTATGGCGATGCCAAGTTCTACTTCTACTTTTGACAAATATATAATTTTTATAAGGTAAGATTTTTGCAGGGTGTGCTAAAGGTTCACACTTTTTTAGGGCTAAAAAAACGCTTGCTTGCTTTTTCACCACAAAAAAAAAGAAAGAAAAATAGAGCAGACATATCGGAAAATCCTAGAAAAAATGGATGCAGAAGAAATGAAATTCAAAATATTTTTATTCACTTTTATTTGCGTAGTTGGTGCAACTTCTCATATAACAATTATTACAAACAAATTACATCCTGAATAAAAATATTAATATTTTGTACTGACCTCCATCAAGGAGTTGCCTAAACCCAATCGAATCTCTAGAGGCAGAGATGAAAAGACAACTAAGAAATCACACTCCAACTGCCATTGTATTAAAAATAAAAATTGAAGAAATTTGGAACTCAAATAGTTCGGAAGAGTGTGAAAAGCTGGTATTTTGCAAGAAGTAATCGATGCAAAAGTAGATGTTACTAATTTAAAAACTAATTTTGATTAGTTAAGAGGTGTAGGATTTATAATGGTCGCCACTAAAATTAAGTTTTTATAGTTCTTATTTATAATATAGGGTGATCCAAGTAGAAGTACTGTTTTCAATAGCCTTTCTTTGACAGATCACGCGTGAGTCGTGTCAAGCTCTCATGTAATTTTTTTTTTCAGTAACTCAGAAACTCGGCATTTCATCATGGAAAGACTTACGCCTGAACAACGTTTGCAAATCATTCAATTTTATTACGAAAATTCACGTTCTGTAAAGAATACGTTTCGCGCACTTCGCTCAACTTATGGTCAACAACATCACCCATCTTTAGACCCAGACGTTTATCCGACGTTTTCGAGCGAAATTTTGTTCAGCGATGAGGCCCATTTCTGGCTCAATTGGTATGTAAACAAGCAAAATTGACACATTTGGGACGAAGAGCAAAATGAAGAGATTCAAGAGCTGCCATTTTATCCAGAAAAAACAACGGTTTAATGTGGTGTGTATATATTTCTTCAAAAATAATGCCGGTGAGAACGTAACCGTCAATGGAGGCCGTTATCGCGCCATGGTAAACGGCTATTGTTACCTTCAGTGCAAAGTCAGTGAAAGCATGAAGAAGCTCGTGATCTACGCGAAATTTGGTTTCAACAAGACGACGCCATTTCCCACACATCGCATCAATCAATGGATTTATTGAGAGAACACTTCGGTGAGCAGATAATTTCATTTTTGGGCAAGGCGATTGGCCAGTAAGATCGTGTGATATCACACCGTTAGACTTTTTGCTGTGGGGATATGTCGATTCAAGCCTTGAAGCAAAACATCACGCATTTCATTCGTCAGTTACCAGTCGAAATACTCGAACGAGTGATCGAAAATTGGACTCGACGGATGGACCATCTGAGACGTAGCCGCGGCTAACATTTGAAAGAGACAATCTTCAAAAAATAAATGCCAAAGAATGTTCTTTCGAATAATAATAAAAGTATTTACTCCTTATTAAATTCGAATTTTTTGTGTTTTTTTTTTAAGTAGGGAAATGGATCACCTTTTATTTATAAAAAAAAAGAAACTGTTTTGAAAGATTTCCAGCTCTTCAAACCAAGTATTTACACTATGTATGACTTTAGAGATAAAGGTAAAAAGGAATATTTTCTTATTAGTATTCTCTTTCAGGGCGACAATCGTCTCGGACTTAACTGCGTAAACAAGTTAAATCACAATATCTTGGAAGCCAAACCCCATGCCCATGACTCGAGATAATGCGCTCACCAAAAGTTTTCTTCAATAAATTGATTGATTCCGTGGCTGTATAGCATATAGCGCCGTGTTGCTGGAACCGAACAAATGCCGTCCTTATCAACATCCTCCAATTCAGGCATAAAAAAGTCATTAATTATGGCTTTGTAGCGTTCCACATTGACTCTAACTGTTTATTATCATACCATTCAACCAAAAGTGAGCTTCATCACTAAACAACAAAATATTCTTTTGAACATCGGGATCGGTGGCCATCTCGGATTGGACCTACTCACAGAAGGTGCGATACATTTGATGATCGCTCGTCTCTAATTCTTGTACGAGCTAGATTTTGTAAGTCCGCAAACCAAGATCCTTCTGCAAAGTCTTCCATAAAGCGGATGGGCGCAGCTCCAATTGTTATGCGCGATTGGACTTATTACAGTCTTCTTCGATACTCTTCTCTACATCAGCAATAGCGCCTTCGGTGAGGGCTGTTCGGCGTGTCTGAGAATTCGAACTATCCACTAGAGTAAAAGTGATACGAAATCGTTCCATTGTTACACGAATTATCGACTCTACTGGGTGATTATGAGATGAGGGCAAGTCTGCTCATTATGAGGTGGCAAACCAAACTGAGTATTAATCAAGTAACAGCTGTCGAAAATACCAACTCCGTAAAGAGATTGCCTCATTGAAACCCACACGTCGAAAAGAAACATCCTTTAGAACCAAGAAAGAAACGCTGTTTTGGACATGCCAAAGCCTTTATACCTTTCATGAACATATAAAGTATATTGAAAAATGCAAAATTTGATTTTGATGATTTTCAGTGTCAATATTTATTTGAATTTACGTGGGTAGCACACTAAATTTTACAGCATTAGAAGCTATTTGGCAGATTTTTGACCCAAAACCTCATATCTAAACAAATTGATTGTATGGGAGCTATATGTCGTAGTCAATGGATCTCGCCGGTTCCAACAAATGATCAATACATTACAAAACTACACCAGCATTACCAAATTGTGTTCAAACAGAGCTCCTTGATGATTTTTCCAAAAAATGGAGGGACTCAGAGTTTATTCTAAGCCGCCTCCGAGCAGCTGATGGATTTTTATGAGGATCTTTTTAATTCAATGTCAAAAATACACTGGGAGAGCTTGACATTCTCTGCCGAGGGGCGATCGCAGAGAGAAAAATAATTTTATTTTTATTTAAATTAATTTTCTAAAAGTTTAGATATTGATCGGGCGTTGACTTGAACCCATTACCTTCCGCATGGTAGTACGCACTGCTACCATTGAATTATTATGATCTTTTGTGCCAAATCCTCACCATTTTACATGCCCAAAACCTGAGTTTTTCATTCCACTTCAACACGACTTCTCTGATTAAAGGGTGAAAAGTGAGAAAATGTTGTGGAAAATGGAACTAAACTTAAAAAAAAAACGGTTTGCTCCATGCATTGAAAATCATGCGAAATCAAGTTTTTTTTGACGAGCTAAGAGTACCTCTATCGCTTACTTAAGAACCTTAAAGATATGTTTTTCTAGTGCCAACCTGTGGTAGACGAGGCGCAACCCGGATTCCCAGTTCATTGGGGGTTCTATATAGCTCAGTTCTGTTGTTAATTTTCTCGCACTTAGCAGTTCGTACCGCAGAAAACTCTTTCCGAAAGAATTTCAAGTGCTCATCCCCATCCACCGCAGCAACTGCGTATCCTTCTACACTTTACTCTACGCTAGTTCCTCAGGTCCACAATTTTTGGTTTTATTTTCAAGATTTGAGACCCTACCACACCATTCAACTGAGGTGAGTCTCATCATTTCCTCATTACATACTTTTTCGTCTTAATCCAAAAGTGCACATAACCCGAGGCAGGTCATGAGCAGCTGTTTGAGCACGTTTTGAATTTACTTATGATATAAAAAAGCAGTTTACGTAATCAAAAGCGCCGATAAAGATCAGCAAACTACACGAACACACACACACACACATACATACTCGTATGAAATACATAATTATGGCGAAGAAAGCATTTATTCATTAACGACAAAGCGTGAAAGATTTCCAATTTCCCAAATTTGTATGTGCAACATGAGCGCCTGTTGCAAGCTGCATGTGGCTCATCCATAAACATGTCTACTTGGCGATTTCCATCAAGCCTTGTGTCAACAGCAGCAGCAGCAACAACAACTAAAAAGCTTCATCTCTGTGCATCACGGCTCACGGCAGACACAAACCCTCGGCTATCTGTCGCTTAGACGCGCACGTGCAGTGGGCAAATGCATAAATTAATAACAAGCTGACGACAACAACAACAACAACAACAACAACAACACGCAGAGTAACAATCAGAAGGGTAGCAAGAGTGAAAATATTTTAAAAGCAGGCAACGAGCGCCCAAAACAGCTGAAGCGCGGCAGCAGCAGCAGCGATTTCTAATGTCTCCCCAGAGACGAGAAGTTGTTGCAAATGCATTGTACTGGCGACACACAGTTGCCACTTTGGTGGCATGTGGCATTTGTCTCGGTCGCCAGTTAGCGATAATTTCGCTGCCCAACCGCATATATCATTTCAGCTCGTTTGTGGCCATCTCGCTTTTTATTGATTTCTAACGAACGAGGCATACTTGCAACGTGTGCAACACCACGCGCTTATTTCCTAATAAAATATTACTTTTCAGCATGTTTGTTGTTGCGGACTCGTTAACATGCCACCGCCGGCGATCATGCATCGTCATTAGAAATTAATATTTGTATACTCGTTTGATTGGCGTAATGACCACCAACAGCAGCCACAGCAGGAGTAGGGTCTCTATGATGACACGGCTCGCAGTTAGTGATGTCTGGCGATGTTTACTTCGCATTTACGGATCTTTTTTTCCTGCACTCAAAGCGCGTCATGCAATCATCAATTGGCAAGATAATCTTCGGCTGGTTAAGAGCGATGCCAGACTATGTGGTGGCTGTGAAAGCAATCAATAGGGAATTTAAAATTGATGAGTTCCATGGAAATCTTTAACATTAATGAAATCTGAGAAGAGGAAGTCAATTGACTTGAAGCAGACACATTTGATGGAATTTGAATGCTAGAATTAACTAAAACGGATTTCAGTGCATTTCTTTAACTTCAATACACTTCTCAAAAATGTCTTCAAAATGCTCTAGTCCTCTCAGTAATCTTTCGGTAGCTTACCACATATTGTTGTTTCAGAGGATAAACATACCCTATTTATGAAAATGCTTCGAAAACCCTGAAAATACATTTTTTGTTCCCATACTCGGGCCACCTGTTCCTAACAAAGAGCCAAGGGACTGGCTGGTTCCGGTTCGGCAAACAGAGCATTCGCTGTCGATCAAGTGCAACACGAACTGACGAGATTGAAGTAATCTAGAACATGTGTGGTCCATAAAAGTACTGGTACACATGCGCCGTGATTATCTAGAAAAGTATGTTCAAGTTTTAACAGATTCCTGACAATTGTGACGCCGAATAAATCTTTCATGCACATTAACAACTGATCTTTCGTACTAGATGTAGGTCTTACCCCTCCCCTGCTTCCACCAGCAAGTACTGTCTCGACTACTTTCAATGGTGTTTTCATCCATCCGGTCGACACCGGCTGGATAGGCCAGCTTATCTACTGACTCTGTATTCGCTAAATCAAGTCAGTTCGTCATACAAATCATCGCTTCATTATGTAGTATGTGGAATTCCCCATATCCAATGCGCAGAAGTCCTTAAATCGTTCGCATTGCTTTCCTCTCGAAAACTCCGAGCGCCAACTCAGCATATGTTGGTATCCTTCATGCTTCTGTACCTTACAGCTGGACCGGAATGATAAGCTACATCTAGACTTTGGGACTTGCTTGTCGCGAGAGGAACGGAGGGAAGAAGCAATGGTTCAAGCAAGATTGATTCAACGTTGGATTTCAAGACAGATATTGTTGTTGGTGCTGATGCTCACTCTTAAGTAGAGGAAATTACCTGCCACTTCAAAGTTATGACTATTAACAGTGACGTAAGAGCCAAGACGCGAATGCACTGATTCTTTGTTCGATGGCAGGAGATGTTTCTCGTTTACTAGTAGATCTATTCGTTTCCAAGCCTAGAGAAATCAGAATAAAATGCACAGTTGTTCGGCAAGTGATAACAATATCATCAGCATATGCCATAGGTTAGTAGGCAGATAGAGGTGCAGCCCGAAGAAATTTACGGCCTCGGGTACAATTAGCGCAAAATGTGCCATTTTGATGCGCTATCGTAAAGACCTTCGTAATCGTGGGCCACGTTTCATCGCTACCTGATGGATTCCCAAAGCTCTATAAAAAATTTGTGAGAAAGCTGAACGCTCACAGAGAAAATTGGCATTTTCTCTTTTCCCTTCTCGTTTGCAACTGCCACAACGGCTGATGTAAGGCAGATCCAAATTTGCTTCCTGCTCTCCGAATAGGCAGCGGCCCGTTGTTATGGCTGTAGGCCTAAATATACTTTTCCTCTACTTGTTAATAGGTATTTGTTTTTGTCCTATTGAATATAGATTTCCATTTGTTCGGTGTTATTTTTTCAAATTGTATGTGAAGAGCCCTCTTGATCGTTCCTAAGGCGCACGGTATTAACTCTGCTACAGATTCGCCGAGGGATGCTCCCGGCTTTGCCGGTTCGTCAGCTTTTTCGTTACATAAAATGTTACTATGACCGGAAACCCATATTAGGGAGCTGACGGTCTGACCTGCCACCAAGTTTAGGGCCTTCCTTCAATTGTTGACGACGCAAAATGGGGAGAAAGTGCGAAAAAAAGGCATTAGATGAAAAATTAGAGTAGATGGCAGAAAATGTTTGTTCATATTTACTATTCATGTTATATTGAGTCATCAGAAAAGCTAAACGAAAAAAAATCGAGCAACGTATTCTGGAGATATTTAAATAAAGTGTCTAAATTTGAGGTTTTTGAACACATTTTTCCCGTTGTGCATGAATTTATCGTTGACGACGATAAGGCTATCAATGGCGCCTGGCTGTCCCCAAGTATATGGTTGCCTTCTTTATCCTTGTTCATTAGAGCATGACAGAACTTTCTTATACCTAGTAACACAAGCACAAGCTGTCCTTTGTATTCCATTTGCTTTCCTAATACTATACTGCTTCTGCATGGCTGGAAGCATTTTTCACAGTACTTCTCAAATTATTATTATTTCGATAAAGCGATTTTCGGTCGCCCTTTTTTTTGCCAACAAATGGAGCGACCTATAGCTTACTTTAAGCCGCCTCCGAACGACTGGTGGATTTGTATGAGGAGCTTTTTTCATGTCAGACATACGCTCAGAGGGCTTGACATTCCCTGTGGAGGGCGGCTGCAATTAGAAAAATTAATTTTCTATAATTTGAATGTTGGTCCAACCTGGACTCGAACCCTGGCTTTGCGAAGGGTAGTACGCAATGCTAACCACTCGGCTATTGCCGAATCTTGCTGTTTAAGGGAGTGGGAGACATCGTAAACTCACCCGAAATATAGTCAGCCTGTCTTAAACGAATCGTGGTATGGTGGCACGACCCATTGACAAACACCCATGTGTGGGCGCAGTGCCGTACATGCACTCGAGAAGCACGCACACGTAAATAAATAAATATTCAATAATTTTCTAAATGAAAAAAACGGGACTTAATTTCTGGTTCGAATAATTTTCAAACTTAACTTAAATAAATCACCAGTTCACACAGTTCTCCACACAAGTATAAGATTATGTTCACATGATAAGCACTTGTAAATTGAAAGAAAGTCAATTTGCTAAAGTTTTATGTTGAAATTCAATACATTCCCAAGCTCAGTTTACAACAAAGCGCTCAAGATTTTTCATTAAATTCTGTAATAAGTAGTGCAACTCTGTAATTAATATCTGCTTACATACACTTCTGTATGTATGTGTGAATGAATTTATTAGACAGGAAGTGATTTTTTCAATAAAACTTCGACTAGAGATTTTGCACATGTGTGTGAGAGTGTAACATACAGTTAAAAAATGAACTTTTAATTTTGCTTCAAATCCATTCATATTTTGATGAAATTGCTGGGATTAAACATTTTGTGGGACATTCAGACCCAAGAGACTGTATTCAATCATCACTTTGTCAGCATGAATTTTTGGTATTCAAATCCAAGTGTATAAAGAAATTTCCCCCCAAAAGTATGAAGGTTTACTTGGCTATTCATTATATTGACCCAATCCTCTGAGATTCTCAAAATACATTTTTGAAAAAAAAAAAATGTTTTCGCCGTTCCAAAACAACTACTTTGCATGATGAGGCCAGGCAGACGGACCTCATTTTTAAACCAATAAACAACAACACTAACCACAACATGTTAACCATTTGACCACTTGAACTCAACTTGCTCTTGCTGCCGATGCCGGCTCGAATGTTGGAATCAAAACAAAAACATTAATAAGTGATTCTCCGGAGTGTGCCATTATTTTTTTGTTTACCTGCCTCTCTCTTCCACAGATTCTTCGTTAAGTCAAATCGAAACCTGCTCATGTTTCGTTGACTTTACGCTCACGCGCTGCAGCATTGGCTCTCCGCTGTGAGCGCGTAAACGTCGATTGGCATGCAGCAGAGGTAGTAACTCGCTATTGGCACGTTAGTAGCGAACGGTCAATGTGAAATTACAGAAGTGTTTTCGGAAAGTCGCGCATGATAAAAGTTAATATTGAATTTATATTCAAGTGCTGAGAAGGAAATCAACAACAATAATTGTGCTCGAGATAAGACAAATCGGAATTTAATTATAGAAAGTACGTCCGACAAAAGGTCTCTTAATAATTATTTATATAAAAAAGAGAGTAAATTAAATATTTGCATTTAAATATTTGAACATACATCCATACGTACATACATAAGTACGGCTGTTTGTTAATATTTCAAATATGTTTTTTCCAAATATTTCAAATGTGTGTGAATTTAGTGACAAATTGCTAATTAAAATTGTGCATAGAAATCTAAATTTAAAAAAAGAAAAAATTTAAGAATTTCAAATAAAAAAGTGAACATTTTTTAGCAAAAAATAACAAATTTTGAGTGCAAATTGACAAGCCTCAAACGTTTCAAGGTTGCCCACGGTTACCATATACACATACATATATACGACTAGCGAATGCATTTGCATGTTTATACCCATGTATGTGTGTATATAAGTATGCAAATCAACACAGCTGTCAGGATAAGTGGCGTAGCAGGATATGTTTATTATTTGTTGTTGTTGGATTTTTATTTCCTTCGCACAATTTTTTATGCGCTTTTCGACACTTACAGTCGTTCATTATTGCAAATGTTATGAGTTTAAAGCTGGCATTTTGAAAAAATAAAAAAACAGTGACGGCAAGCACCGACTGCTGACAGCTCAATGAAAGCCACACATGACATTTCTTAAGGAAGGACATCGTCGCAGTGCAGCAAGGACATCGGACATAAGAAAAATCAATAAATTTAATGTGAAATTGTTTAAAATGGAGAAATTTAATGTAAAAGCAAAAAATAAAAAAATAATATTATATAAGAATTTTCAGAAATAACAACACAAACATTATTGACTTTAAATAATATTAATAAATTATATTAAATTAAATTAAATCACAATAAAATGGAAAAAAACTTAAAAAATTATGATAAATTCAATAAAAGGATTAAAATAGAGAAAATTTATTCAAAAATATAATTATTTCAATAAATAGAAATTTATCTTTTTCATCTTAAAAAATATAACTGGAATAAATCACATTAAATCAAAGCTAAATTTAACTTAATTAATTTATGTCATAAAAAAATAAAATAAGATAAAGAATTATGAAATAAAAACCATTTTATATATATTAATAATAAATCAAATAAAAGAATAGAAATTGAATAAAAAAAAATTAATTAAAAAATAAAAAATTTACCTTTTCTTTACTAAAAAAATTTGTATAATAAATCACATTTAACTTCATAAATAAATAAAAAATTTAAACAGAATTTAATAAATTTAAATAAAAAATATAATTATTTAAAATCTAGAAATTTTTATTTTTTATTTCTAAATTTTTTAATAACTAATAAGGCATATTAAATTAAAATAAAAGTAAATTAAAAATAATTAATAAATTAATAATTAAATCAAATAATAATAAAATGAAAACGTAGTAAATAAATTAAATAGAAATAAATAAATTAATTAAAAATGAAGTAAAGAAATTAAGTAAAGAAATTAATTAAAGAACACAATTAAATTTAAAAAAATTAAATTAGAACAGAAATCTATTATATTTTACCTCCAAACTTCATATTTCAAATAATAAATTCATTGATTTGAGTAATATTTAAATTAATTTAAATAAAATAAAATAAAATATAACATATAAAAATAAATAAACTAAAATAAAATAAAACAAAAATAAAATAAAATAAAATAAAATAAAATAAACTAAAATAAAATAAACTAAAATAAATAAAAGTTTAAAAAAAGTTTAAAAAAAAAAATTAAATTAAATTAGAAAAATAAACTAAAATAAATGAAATAAAATAAAATTAAAAAAAATAAAATAAAATAAATAAAATAATAAAAAATAATATAATAAAAAAATAAAAAATTAAATTAAATTAAAAAAAGAAAATAAAATAAATAAAATAACAAAAAATAAAATAAAATATAAAATAAAATAAAGTCAAATAACATAAAATAAAATAAAATATAAAAAATAAAATAAAATAAATTAAAGTAAAATAAAAAAGTAAACAAAATAAACTAAAATAAATAAAATAAAAAATAAAATAAAATCAAATTAAATTAAATTAAATAAATAAAAATAAAATAAAATAAAATAAAATAAAATAAAATAAAATAAAATAAATAATATAAAATAAAATAGAAAAAATAAAACAAAATAAATTAAATAAAAATAAAATAGAATAAAATAAAATACATATTATAAAAAAAAAAAAAAATAAAAAAATAAAATAAAATAACATAAAATAAAATAAAATAGAAAAAATAAAATAAAATAAGTTAAAGCAAAAAAAAAGTTAACAAAATAAACTAAAATAAAAAAATATAAAAAAATAAATAAATAAATAAATATAATAAAAAAAAATAAAATAAAGTAAAATAACATAAAATAAAATAAAATGAATAAAAATTAAACATTTTGTAGTAGATAAAAAAGTAAAAGTTTTAGAGTTTCAAAAATTATTTAAAAACTAAAATTATTTGATTAAAATAAAAAAAATGTCATTCTTGGAATTTCTTTAAAAAAATTATTAAAGCACTATTCACATAAAATATGCAATCAAATTGCCTTTTTTGCACCCAACCTAACTCGCATTGGAGGGCGGGCGTTCGCAATAGACAACGCTCCCGAAACCTATCGTGAATCACACATGAACTAACGGACCCTATCACACCAATTCCAGTGGAAATGTGTAGCAAAACAACAATAAAACCCAAATGCAAAAATAAAGTAATCTAAATTGTCTAAAGCAGCGCAAGCGAAAAAAAAAGATTAAAACTAAAACCGGCAACAACAACTACTTTATCGCACCGTTCTTTTTTTTATTGCTGCAAGACATTTTTTCCAAACAATTTCAATTGTGTTTTTATGTTCAGTGAACAGTCAAATTACAGCAAAAATTATTAATTTTTTTTTACAAGAAATTCATTTTATTCCCCAACGTGATTTGATTTTGTGAAATTTTTTTGTTCTCTTTTATTCCTGAAGCAGCGGTGAAGAAATTCTTAACCGACCAAATCGACCATATTAAATTGACAACGGAAAGACAGCAGCAGTAAAAGACGTAGGCAAAACGCCAACAACAACAACAACCGCAAGGACTAATAAATTTAGTCCCAAAATTTTAGAAAAATTTGAAAAATGTAATAATAAAAAAAATTTTGAATAATAAAATGTTTGTGAAAGTTCAGACCAATTTTGTTAGTGTCAAATTGTGTGCAAAAAATTAAATTATTTGTGTCTACGCGTACCAGCAAAGAATCTGTGTGATACGTGAAAGTGAACCGTCTGAAACGACAACTACGAATTCCCTTAAAAACCGACGATTCAATAAATCAACTAGACAATCCAACTAATCACAATTACTTCGAACTAAGAGTGCAGTGTTCACCACATCACACCAACATGACTGAGGAAAACAACAACAATACGACTAAAAACAATCACAACAATACAAACAGCCAAAAGCTGGACGATACCGGTGGCGGCGGCGGCGGTGGTGGTGGTGGTGGTGGCGTAGGTGTAAGTGGCAGTAAGACCTGCACCGACGCGACCACCATTAAATTCTACACCGATCTGGAAGTGAAGAAGAAGCTAGCACCCACTCTAACCATAAACTCCGACACCGAAGAGGGTTTCCTCTCCACCTCGCCGGACAGCAATAACGGCGAGCAATTGCTACGCAACAAATGTAACAACAGCAGCAACAGCGTTGTCACAGAAACAGCCAACGTGTGCTCCGCAATGCCACAGACACAGACAGCGCCGCCTATGCCACCGCCCGTTTGCCTCTGTACGAATCCGGATAATTGTGTGACGCTGAAGAATATTTTGGACTCCTTCAAATCACCACTGTCTGAGGAGCAGGCCTGGGCGTTACTCTATCAATTTATGACACTCTATCGGCAGGTGGCTGCTGCTGGGCAGAAGCATATTTTCAATGACCTAGAAATACCCGATGGTATTGAGAATTTGAATTTACATCCCGACGGTGCTGTGCATTGCTCGTGGTCAGATGTCGAGCGTAAGCAGCGGGAACAGAAGGTGCAGCACGAAAAGGAGCTTCTACAACAACAGCAAGAACAACGGCAGCAGAACAAAGAATCCTTAGAGGAGCAGCAGCAGTCGTGCGAGGAGACAGAGCCACAAGGTAAGTGGAAGTTAACATTTAAGCTTAGAAGTCTCCTAAAAAGTGTAGAGAAGAAGAAAGTTTTCGAGCATTTTAGTATAACTTGAAAAGGACGAGTTGTAACGCTCTAAAAGATAAGTTATTTGTGTACCATAAGACCTCCGGCGTCTACCTGGCCAGACTCTCGGCGCCCTTATGTTCGAGAACAGTTCTGAGCTAATGGAATTGTTAAAACAGATATCCGAGATAAAATTAGATGTTGGTAACGCCAACCTAACCTAACTGACGAAATGCATACCTGCAACCATGCGTAAAACCCTTCGCCCTCCTGCACTTTCCGAAGAATAATTGTCTTCACTTTTTTTATGGAAAAACGCTTTCTTCTGTAAAAAGCTAATTCTTTATTGTATTTCACTTTTTCCCTCAATTTCTAATCGATCACTCTTCGTCGCAACAACAACAACAACAACTACAATAACGATCCATCAATATTTCATTTATTTATCTTCTTAGACCGCCCATTCTTCTAAAGAGGTTATTGCAGTTGTTTTTGTACTTGTTTTTCATTTTTTAACACCTTATTTGCCGTCCACTGATGTGAACTTTGAAAAGAGAGAGTTTTTATCCGGCACCATGCGATCCATGAAATTTTGATAAGAAAAAATACCAAAATGCCAATTGCTTAGCTCTAAGCTCCGAACACTAACTGCAGTCTTCAGCCACCAGCTGCCAGTCTCAATATCTCTGGTACTTTTATTATTTACAATGAAAATCATTTTTAATTTCTTTGGTGTGTGTGTGTGTATGTGAGGTTGTATGTGAGTTTTCGTGTGTTTTGGCTGCCAAAGTCATTAGTTTGTCTCTTGGACCCGAAACGATGAGACGGACGGACTGAGACTATGACTATGAAAGAAGCTATGCTGGTGGCTAAGGTCATTAGTTTCTGTTTCTGCGCGTCTCAAACGACTGATGAACAACAAGAACAACAACAAAAACAACAGCAAAAGCACTCAACGTTGTGCCAAAAGTCAACAGCAGCAACAACAAATTGGTGAACAACAAGCAAACAAACAACAACAACTTGTAACTACTGACCCAGACACCTCAGAGCTTCAAATAAATAAATACAAACAAACAAATTATGAGAGACTGATAAAAAAAGCTTACAAAAAAAAACAATAACAACAAACAGCGCTGAGCAAAGTAGCCGCAATGGAGCGGCGACCGCCGCTGATCTGTCGGTGGTGGCGCGCTTTGGCGGTCGAACGCCAGAATAGTCGAACGCTTTGGACCAGCAACAATAAAAAAAAACGCAGCCACAAAAACAACAACTCACCCATAGCTGTGTGTTCATACATTAATTTAAATTTACATTTTTTGGTTAATTTCTTGTTGCTGTAATTTTTCTTTTGCTGTAATTTTGTATCGTTGTTGTTGCCTCGTTATTTTCGGCTATGAACAGTGCGCACACGAAGCGAACCGTCCAATTTATGCACCAAAATGCGGAAAAGGTACCCGGTAACCTCTGTTGTCTACCCTCTTCTCGAACAACTTTCAAATTGTTTTTGTAATGTGAGCCCCACTTGTTAGCCTCGACGCTGCTTATCAGCTGTTGGCTTAATGCTCAGCTCTCGGGCGACGGTTGCTGTTGATGGCGCTTGTTGACCGTCGAGCTGGTGGCTGACTGGCTGACTGCCTGACTGACTGCGTGACTGAGTGGCTTAGTAGCATAGGTTAGTTATGGGGCGGTCTTGTTGACTCTCTTATTCGACGTTGGTGTTGGTGTTGAGCACTTGCGTGCAGTTTGTTAGTTAGTTTAGTTGAGATTTTCCAAACATGAACTTTTTTTTTCGTTAGTGAAAATGAAAGCAACACATACGGTCAGTATGTAAGTACCGTTATTAATTTCAAATGGGGTTTCGGGGAAGAAACTTTGCTTTCATTTTCCTACTTTTTTTTCTCTTTATTATTTTTCCTTTGGTGTTGAGTGTTCAAAATATGTTTGATGTTATTTGCTTAGTTGTTGTTGTTCTGGTCACTGATGCACCTACATACTTGGTTTTTTGTTGCTTCTAATATTTAATTATTTTTTCTAAGTATTTTTTGCTTTATTGTGAACCGGAAAAACCAAATTTGTGGAACTCATTATGTCTCATTAGCGTATGTGAGTATGTATGAATGTATGCACGTATGCACATATATGTATGTTATTAAGTTTAATTACGCATTAATGAAAGAGTTTTTGTAGTTGTAAGTAAATGAATTTGTGAAATTTTGGCATAAAAAGTTACAGTTTTCTAAGCAACCTCCGATCTGCTGATGGATTTTCATGAAGAGCCTTTTCATTCCCCGTCACAAATACACCCGAGCACGACAGCAATAAGACACTTCTTCTTTCTGCTAACCTCCAGCTTCTCCAGTACTTTGTGCTCACCAAACAATAAAGAGGCTGAAACCGTATTTTCCGCCTGTAAATGCATCTCACTTCCTTCTTCAACTCGGGGCATCTTTCCTTTGTGAACCGTTGCAATCGATCCGAAAATCGGGAGTGGAGAATTCTTTCTTTCAGCTGCAGTTCGGCATTCCTCATTGTAGCAGAACTTCTTTTGACATCGTCGAAGACCAATTGTTTCGCTAGAAGTAACCTCCACGTTCTACTTTTCTTAGTTGGCTTTGACAATATTTCGGTCCGAGTCGATTTTCATCCGTCTTTCCAAAGGTGGTCGATTTTTTTTGTAGTCGAACAGCCTCAGCCCACTTCTGGTGGATTTTTACCGAAAATACCTTCTTTTACCACTGTGACTGTAGATGCGCTCAAGCTCCGGGTATATTTCGTCTTATCCTCCTTCTCTCTTCTCTTCGATTGAACTGGATATGTGGTCCAATGATGAATTGCACGGCTAGACGTTCATCCACCAGAGTGGCAACAGAATCTCACTCCCGCCACAAATCTAACAAAAAATTATCTTTCCTTTATATGACCGCCTGGTTCGATTCACAAGGAAGTATAAAATTCCGGCTTGGATCAAACCAAGACTGGTAGAGCCCATTCCACAGCTGAGACCTAGCACTAGAGAGTCATTGTACAGGGGCGAGTGAAGAAGGCATCAGCGGCACTATATACATGTAAAAGCATGTAGGGCGCCACTGGGGTTCTCTAACCTGCAATCCCGCCCTGGATCCGCGTTTCGATGGTCAAGCCAATACTTTTCTACGGTTCATTAGTATGTTGCAATGCTATAGACAAAATATTATATCTGAAGAGGCTGGCGAGTATCTCAGACGGTTAATGTTCAGCATCACAGGTGACCTCCAGCGCTACCTGCGATTTTGAGCATTCCACTAGCGAACCTAGTAGCGACAAACAGGGCATTCCTAACTGCCTCGAGGCTACACTTATCTAGGCAGCTGAAAATCAGGACCTAAGTGTATGAATAGACTACGAGTCCCGAACCTTTTAGGAAGCTATTGTCAGCTACAATAGAGGCGAATGGTTGGATCAAAGGACTAAGTTATTCGGATGTTCTAAAAAAATTATTGGTAGGTAATGAGATAGCTGACGAACTGGCTAAGGAGGATGTTCGTTTAGAACATGACGTAATAATGCATCTACCGGTTCCACTCAGGGAAATGAAGTAAATGCAAGAAATAATCTTGCGTCGTCAGGGGAATAGACTTTGGGAACGCACAGATGGCCGTTAAATCATAAAAACTATTTGCAAAACTCACGATGCTTAACTTAAAAAGCTTTCGCTAGCGGTAAAGAAGCCGGATTTCAATCTAATGGTGGGACTGTTGGTGGGACAGGGAATTGCATTTTGGCGTTGCATCCGTTTAATTTAGGTCTAATAGAAGACAACAAGTGTAGGAAATGTAGGAAATGTGTGGAGAAAGTGGAGCAAGCAGTCTGTGAGCGTCCAGCGTTCACCAGACGAAAGCTATGTTTACTTGGGGCAGAACCTTCAATTGGCATTGGACAAAGGGCCAAAACGACTACCTCAAACTGCGAAAAGAACAGCAATATTCTTCAGACTAGAGACACAATAAGAGTGTAGCAGTACAGCTTTGTCGCATGCAGTGTATCTGGTAAAACTGTGGATGTAGTATCGGGATCCGCTGGGTCTACCAATTCAACCTAACTTAACCTATGACCGACGTAATAAACTGAATAAACTTTAGGCCTATCTTCTGCTATCCTTGTGCGTCAATGCATTTTTTGGATGTCGGTGGTAATTTTCACAAAAGAATTAACCAGCGGCACAACGACAAGTGCCCACTTAAGAAGAGGGAGAGGAGGAGAACATTTCAGGTGTACGTCCTTGAATCGTGATCCTTTTAGTGCTTGCATTGGTCGCGTTCAGAAGTATGGTTTTGTTGGCTTTCATTGAAGAAGATTTTTATATGATGGAACACGAACTCTTCACGAAACCGAAAAGGAGGTTTGAGTTTCCAGTTGTTGTTGGATAACTTGAACTTTCGGTAGTGTGGGACACTACAACTAAAAAATTTAAATTGAAGGCATAAGTAAA
This sequence comes from Neoceratitis asiatica, assembly GCA_030068015.2. NCBI lineage: Eukaryota > Metazoa > Arthropoda > Insecta > Diptera > Tephritidae > Neoceratitis > Neoceratitis asiatica. The sequence continues at coordinate 1,985,813 of CM061524.1, forward strand.
AAATCTCAGGTTTCCATAGAATTTGTAGACATGATTTTCCCCCCTTCCGAATATCAGGGCAATAACTTGAAAACGAAAAAAATATACTTGGCGCCTGTTTTAGGGCTTTTAGAGCTTAAATTAAGTTTATTATTGTCTATCACATACATAATGATAATTTCTTAATTTTCAGACTGTGCGAAGCTTTCTTCACTTCTTACATTTTTTTCACTTTTGTCGCCCTCAAAAAATGTGCACTTCTCCACTCTTTCACCCATCAATTTCACAATTTCACAGCATTCGTCTAAAAGCGCAGCTCTGAACACAAAAATCAAAAGAGTTTATTGTTTTCGCTTGCAGCGAGTTACCTTAAGTTGCCCTGCCTTGGCCTGAGAAAGTCTCAAATCTTAGACAGTCGTTCTTTGTGCATTCCACTGCCGCATTTCTCTAGGAAAAAGCAGCAACAACAAGCGTTAGAAAACTTATTAGCAGCTGAGAGGATTGAAGATGAAATCTTTCTTGCTCATTTTCAGTGTTTGTGCAGTGCTTAAGGGCGCTGAGGTTGAGGTTGAATTGTCTTTGATTTATTACTACATAAAAAGCAAATCTCTGAAGGCACCGCGAACGTAGTGTTTGTAGAATGCAACCTTGCGTTGCACTTAGCGTTGAGCGTTTTTACTTTTAGCACCTTTCTTCTTTGATTTCCATCGCTTTTATTGCTTTTTATTGGGAAACAGTTACTGTGTTTCAGACACTCGATTTTTTTTTGTAGCTTAAAGCGTCGGTAAATCGCGCTTTGTTTTTTTTTTTTATTAACTTTTTTCTGGAAATTCTTAAATATTTCCGTTTTTTCATTGATTTTCACACGCCGTTAAAGTGTTCCCAACCTCTTCGCTAGCCAATTAAAATCCAAAAATTAATTTGTTTCAATTATCAAACGTTTTCTCCTTCCTGCACACCATGCATGTTGTACAATAATTTCGTAAGTCACTCATTTGAAAATCGTTTTCAACTTATTAAAGAGCGACCGGAAGCCGCTGGAAAGTTTGCCCTTTGGCGTTACAAAATTGATTTAACAAAAACTAATTAAAGTACCAAATAACTAATTCCTCTGTACAAATCTATCGCAATATGTGTTGCATATATACATACATATAGCTGTTACATATAAAGTGTGATCCAAGTAGAGGCACTTCTTTCAATAGCCAATAGTCAGATCACGTGTGATTTGAGTCGAGTTGTCATGTTATTTTTGTTCAGTATTTTTTGGCATTTCATCATGGAAAGACTAACGCCAGAACAACATTCAACAAATCATTCAACTTCGTTCGAAAATTCACGTTCTGCAATGAATGTGCTTCGCGCGCTTCCCTGCTCAACTTATGGTCATAATAATCGGCCTACTGAGCGTACTACTCGCAACACCATCACCCATGTTGAGACCCAGCATTCATTATATATATATATATATATTTGGCGCTTCGTAACCGCTGAAGCGATTTTTGGCCGAGCTCCTCGTCCAATTTGTGGTTTTGTGTCTTGATGTTTATACCAACAAATGGAGGGAACTACAGGTTATTCTAAGCCGCCTCCGAACGGCTACTCGATTTTTATGAGGAGCTTTTATTTCATGTCAGAAATACACTCGGAGGACTTGACATTCCCTGCCGTGGGGGCGACCGCAATTAGAAAAAATTTATTTTCTATAATTTTGGATTTTGCTCGAAACTGGGCTCGAACCCAGGCCTTCCGAATGGCAATACGCAATGCTAACCACTAGGCTATCGTGGCCGCTAGCATTCATTATTGAATAATATTAATAAAGAAAATATAGCGGCCGTAGCTGAGAGTGTAGACACGTTTCGGTGCCGTTCGCAGCAACACGGATTGACGTATGGAACGACTTGGTGCTTTTTACGTCGAGATCTTAAATTAAAAGCGTACAAAATAGAATTTGTGCCAGAACTGAAACCGCTCGACCTTCCCAAGCGATATCGCTTCGCTCTATGGGCTCTTGAAAAGCCCCAAGAAGATCCGACGTTTTCGAGACAAATTTTTTTCAGCGATGAGGCCCATTTCTGGCTCAATGCCTATGTAAATAGGAAAAATTGTTGCATTTTTCGGAACGAAGAGGAACCTGAAGAGATTCAAGGGCTGCCATTTCATTCAGAAAAAACAACGATTTTGTGTGGCTTGTGGATCGGTAGAATCATCGGTCCATATTTCTTCAAAGGTGAAGCCGATGAGAACGTAACCGTCAATGGCGAACGTTATCGCGCCATAATAACCGACTATATGATAACTGAAATTGTGATCTCCGCGATATTTGGTTTCAGACGGCGCCACATCTGACACATCGCATCAATCAATGGATTTATTGAAAGAACACTTCGGTGAGCAGATGATTTCACGTTTTGGTCCGGTCGATTGACCACCAAGGTCGTGTGATATCATACCGTTAAACTTTTTCCTGTGCGGATATGTGAAGTCCTAAGTCTATACGGACAATCCCCCTTCGATTCAGGCCTTGGAGCAAAACGTCACGCGTGTCATTCGCCAGTCACCAGTCGAAATGCTCGAACGAGTCATCGAAAATTGAACTAAACGGATAATAAATGCCAAAGAATGTTCTTTCGAATGAGAATAAACACATTCCCCATTAGTTTTGAGTTTTCTATGCTTTTTTTTCTTTTCTTTACAAAAGTAGGGAACCACGAAATGGATCACTCTTTACATATACCTGTTACATATGCAAGTGTGTGAGTATGTAGCTGGTCAGACGACCTTAGGCTAAGGTGATTTTTAATTTTCATGTTAGTTAAAAATTTTTGAAACATTTGCTCATATCGACTTACTTTTACATACATGTATTTGCTATTTGAATGTATTTGTATTGAAAGTGCCTCAAGCGACCCCCCTTCCTGCGGTGTCTAAAAACGCTCTTTCCTCTGGCTTTACATACATAAATACTCTTATTTTGTACTATTCCCTTTCATAAATATGCACATGTGTATGTATGTGTGTATGTATATATTTGCAGCATGCCACATCACGTTGCAACGAGTGAAATGTTTGTCATTTTGTCTGGAATTTCGCTTACACAGCACTCCTGTTTGCCAATTCGCTGCATTTGAAACTTCATTGATTCTTTCACCATTAACGATTTTCGTTCACTATTAACAACAACAGCAACTAAAATGTGTTAACGGGTTTACCGGGTTGCCATGTTGTTGGAAAATGTTTGCTGACCCATAATATTAAAAAAAAATGTTGCAATCGGAACTATTTTCCATAGATTTTGTGCAAAAAATCAAAAATTTTGGTTTTAATTGTTGAATTGCTGAAAAATACATTTTTTTTTTTAATTATATATCAAAATCACTAAGTATGTAAATTTTCAATTTCTATAGTTAAAAAACGATTTGGCATTTTAATTTTTTTTTAATTTTTTTCAATTTTCTTTTAATTTTATTTTAATTCCTGAAATTTTTTCCAAAAAATTTATTGCAGAAAATTCTCAAATACATTTATGCACACAATTCGCGCCCACAAGTCGAATTTCCCGCCAACTCGGCAACCCTGCGTGCATTTTGCATTTCCTAGCACTTTTACAGTCGACCATCGCCCGCTGCAGCGCATAAGCGTGGCAGCAGCTTGCCTCCGTGTCGTATTGTCGCGACCATAAAACGAACAACAACAACAAGCTAAACTAGGACCGGCTTCCACAACTGCATAAGCTTTTTTGCTCACTCACAATTCAACGCGCAAGTCACCGAACTAGCGTGCCACATTTTGAGGTTACAGGACGCGCGTTGCGCATTGTGGCGCCACAACCAGGCTTGCAGCAATGCCGAGAAACACAATCCACCATTTTGGAAAAGCGTAGTGAAAATTCTAACGGATTTTCCTCTTTTTGAAAATCACACATTTCTGCACTTCCTCTCATCATGGCCGGCGGAAATCGTCGTTGTAGGCGCCATCGAGGTTTTCGTCATGGCGTACCAACGATGTGGACAGGCGCACAGCCGAGGACAACAGCTGAGTGTTGATGGCGCTAAGCGAAAGCAGCTCACGCGACAGAGTGCATGCAGCTGCAATGTGAGCGGTGTGGTGGGGGCAGGCGGTGTAGCACGAGGAAAATCGTGCAAACAAACAGCCAAACCAAAACAAAAACCAATATGGCTGCAGAATTTTCTTTTTGAAGGTCAACTGTCATGCGCGGTGGACACACGCGCTGTACATATGTATGTATGTAGTTTGCGTTTTGCCTACCTCAGTGCTTGCGGCTGCAGTAGTTGGGGTGTTGGGCATGAAGGCGCCATCAGACCACCCACATAAGTGACGCACATACACACATACACTTACAAATGTACGCACATGCGTTTCCACTGTTGGCACTTTGACGCTTGTATGTGGGAATGCAGCTGTGAGTGAATCAGCTGAGGAGCTCATGGTTTGCCTTTGCCTCGTCGTATATACATTTACACAGTTTAAACTCCCCTCCCCCACTCGTTCTCCAGCCGCACAACATTTATTTCAATCAGTGTGTAGGCGTTCTCCGGGGGCTTTAGATAAGTAACTGTTATTTAATAGCTTTGCTCTTTAAGTATTTAATAAATTTTTTCGCATTTTATTTGTGTGTTATTTGTTAGTGTATTTATGGCTTGCCATGAGCATTATGTCATGCGCACACATACATACAAACACGCGCCTCCTACTTGAGTGCGTTCTGTTTATAACCCTGCAGAAAATCTCAACTCTTCGCCACCTAGCTGAAGAGCTCTTCTAGCTTACTTTCGGTCGGGTCTACAGGCAAGTCGTTGATGACTTTTTCATAGAAATTGCAATTTTATCGTTGAAATATCTTGTTTTCACTGCTGGGTAGTGTTCTTGGTCTCTTTTTTTTTCTTTCTTTTTTTATTAATTTCTGATTGATGTTCGTAGGCGATTTTGAAACTTGAAACAACAACAACGAAAATGAGGTGTTGTTTTAATCAGTAAATTGAATTTACTGCTACTTTGACTTTGACCTTCACAAATACATGCACACCTACATACATATGTATGCAATAGATCTATACATATTTATATATTTTCAGTTCGCTTTTGGGTAATTTGAAACTATTAACGGCTTTTAAAATTACACCAACAACAATAGCAAAACCAAATTTTATCGAATTACACGCTGAGTTTTATCAAAATTCAATTTTCTTCAACATTTTCAATTTAATTATCTCTACGTGAAATTACTGTAATTCGTAAATATGTATGTTATGTGTGCACAGCGTAAATATGTATGTAGATTTTAATAATTACAATTTAAAATCTTTAAAATTGTTTACTTTTGAAATCAGTTGGAAACTCGTCTAAAAACACAGTGTTGATTTTGAAAAAACCCATATAAAGGGTGATCCACAGCCTTTTTTTGACAGATCACGCGTGAGTCGTGCCAAGCTGTCATACTATTTTTGTTCAGTATTGTTTGGCATTTCCTCGCGGAAAGACCGACGCCTGAACAACGTTTACAAATCATTCAACTTTATTACAAAAGTTCACATTCTGTAAAGAATGTGTTTCGCGTGCTTCGCTCAAATTATGGTCAACATAATCGGCCTACTGAGCGTACTATTCAAAACATCATCCACCCATCACTCGACCGAATAGACCAAGTCCAGTACGCAGTGAAGAAAATATAGCGGCCGTAGCTGAGAGTGTACACGAAGACCGTGGGGAGTCGATTCGGCGCCGTTCACAGCAACTCGGACCGGCGTATGGAACGACTTGGCGTATTTTACGTCGAGATCTTAAATTACAACAAAATACGGCTTGGGCAAGAACTGAAGCCCCTCGGTCTTCCCAAGCGACATCGCTTCGCTCTATGGGCTCTTGAAGAGGTCCAAAAAGATCCGACGTTTTCGAGCCAAAATTTGTTCAGCGATGAGGCCCATTTCTGTCTCTATGGGTATGCAAAAAATCAAAATTATCGCATTCGGGACGAAGAGCAAACCTGAAAAAATTCAAGAGCTGCCATTTCATCCAGAAGAAACTACGGTTTGGTGTGGTTTGTAGGCCGGTGGAATCATCGGTCCATATTTCTTCAAAAATGATGCCGGTGAGAACGTAACCGTCAATGGCGACCGTTATCGCGCCATGATAACCGACCATTTGATGCCTAGAATTGAAGCTCGTGATCTCCGTGGCACTTGGTTTCAACAAAATAGCGCCAATTCCCACACATGGAATAAATCAATGCATTAATTGAGAGAACACACCGGTGAGCAGATAATTTCGTGTTTTGGGCCGATCGATTGGCCACCAAGATCGTGTGATATCACATCGTTAGACTTTTTCCTGTGGGGATATGTAAAGTCTAAATACCGCTTCGATTCAGGCCTTGGAGCGCAACATCACGCGTGTCATTCGCCAGTTACCGGTCGAAATGCTCGAACGAGTCATGGAAATTGGACTCAACGAATGGACCATCTGAGACGTAGCAGCGGCTAACATTTGAAAGAGATAATCTTCAAAAAATAAATGCCAAAGAATGCTCTTTCGAATGATAATAAACATTCCCCTTTAATTTGAATTTTCTGTGTTTTTTTTCTTTAAAAAAGTGGTAAACCTCGAAATGGATCACCATTTATTTTATCAATTTAATTGAACAAAAAAATTTAGAAGGTGGCAATCGTCTTCAACTATATTTTTCAATAACCTTTCGCAAATCTAAAGAAGAAAATATTTCAAAGCTAGAGAACACAGGTTAGCGAGAGTGATTTTGCGTTGGATTTCAAGGTTGCCATTGTTAGTGTTATTAATGCTGGTTCCTCGATAAACGAAATTATCTACAACTTCAAAGGTATGACTGTCGACAGCCAAGAGGCCTTAACAGAACTAGAATTTTGCGCGGGTTTGAGAGTGATTGTATGAATAACATCTTACGCTCTTTTAAAGGTTTATATCTTCTCTATTTAGCTCGGCAGCACGTATTATTTTCTCCTGCATTAGGTTAAAGAAGTTACACCATAGAGAGTCACTTTGTCAGAAACTTCGTTTCGCCGTATCGAACGGCTCACGGAGGTTCTACCCGATTCTGAAGGGGCTATTAGTGTTGCTCAGCGTCAGATTACACAGCCGTATTTGTTCTGCGGTGATACTAAATTCAATTCAACATTTTTAATTTTAACGGGTAGCAATAATTCTCAAAAATAGCTTTTGCTTTAAGTTTTTGAAACCGTTTTATGTTGCAAAAATAAAATGTAAACACTTCAAAATACATTTAATTTTTTGTTAATTTTCTGCCGATTATTTGCTCAAATCATTTATTGCATTTTATGCATTTTTGCATGTTGCTCTTATATTCGACGAAGCAACGTTGCCGATTTTCCTCTCTCTCATTGCTTCTTAGTAGCTTTTCTGGTGTCTGTTTTTGTCGCTCAGCGCTCTCATTGCTGTCCGTTCTCTTTTGTAAATAAATAGAGCAACTGAAAAGCCGGGTGGGATATTCAAGCTTTAAGTTTTCGATTAAAATAATAACAAAAAATGTGAAAATTCAGGAAAATTGTTATATGTTATTATGTATATAGTCGATCTCTGGTTGGGTTGCATAAGCTGACCAAAGAAGAAAGTGTTGCTTTTATTATTTTCCGTTTAGAAATTTACCAAAATAAAAAAATAAAAAAATCTCAGTTAAATGCGCTCATTATGTCATATAATAAAATTTTCTTTTTATAATTTGTAACAATTGCTTTTTATGGCGTACTAAAACCGTTAGAGCGACGACATACCAACATTTAACTTCAAGAGGAAAATTAACGCAAAGAAAGGCGTATAAAAAAAATTGAAATTGAAATAAAAACTAAACTTGAAAAGCAGTTACACACACACACACACATTTCATTAAACGGTAAATATTTGTGTATGTGTGCTTATATACATACATACATATGTATATCATCCATAAATGTGTTACTTAAACATATTTTAACGCTCCTATAGTCGAGCGTAGACGCAGATCACGTGCGTTTAAACGGCGCTACGTTCAATTTGGCTGAGCACATGCTTAGCGCCAGGTACATACATACTCGTATGTACAAGTATATGTGTATACCATGTACGAGTGCCACAATATGTTTGTATGTTGTCAGTATATATGGAAATAAAAAATCATATGAGTGTATTTTGAAAACATTTGCGGCGATTTGAACAATTCAAATGACCATCAAAAGGGCGCAAGGCCGTCGTTAGGCTGTGGAGAGAAAACTAGTTAAGAGCCCATTGAAGACGCTCAACTCATGCATGAAGACATACATACATAATAAAAAAGAGAAGAAAATACATATTATTGATGAAGTGTAATAAAACGCTTAACTCAATATTTTAAAATTTTGAAAGCGATCAAAAAAATTTGAAGAAAAATTGGAGAATAAAAAAAAAATTGGGGATTTTTGCAAAAATGGGAAAATATGCTGATTTTTTTTTTTTTTTGTTAAAATTAGAGCAAACACTTGTTACCTTAATATTTCTTTTAATTAAAAAAAAAATTTAAATCAAAGTTATTGCTTTTTTGCTTTTCATCTCCCTTATATGTACATACATATGTATGTATGTGTATAATTGTTTATGCATTAAACTTAATGAGCGTAAGCTAATAAAATCGCTAAAGCGAACTTGGCGAATACACCATAAAGAGGTGAGCAATAAAATATAAGTACATTAAGATAAAAACAACAACAATAACGCAACGATAGAAAAAATTTGTAGTTTCGGCAGGTAAATAAACAAGTTTGAAATTTGTTTCTCCTCTTGCTTTATCGACTTCGACAACGAAAAACTATGCAAACAACAACAAAAAACAATATAAACAACAACAAAAAATGTTAAAAGAGAACAAAAAAAATGTAGAAAAATAGAAAAATCATCCGCAACCATGGTGGCAGGTATGAATGTGCACAAATTGACGCTGCCGAAAGATTTAAATTATTTACAATTTTAGAAAAAAAAAAATTAATAAGAAATGAACAATGGAAAAATGTAAATACAAAAAAAAAAAAAATTTTAACAAATTTCAAACGTGATCACATTTTTTCTAGCGCTGATATATTTTTTTTTTTTACTTTTGCTGTTGCTGATATTGTCATTAATTCCGTTAACAGTGCGCACCTAATTGTTGCACAGTCAGTGCTCAACTCGTTTACATCAGCACATTTTTCTTTTGCTCCTTTTCATTTATTGCCATTATTTGTACAAATTTAATTTTTTATTTTTTATTTTCATTTTATGATTATTATTATTTTTACTAAAAATAACACTACTGAGAAGCAACACAAATACAATGAAATTTAAAATTAAAATTTCAAAAAAAAATACTTCACTTTGTTACACTTCTTTGCCACTCTTTGATATTTTCCACTCACTTCTAGTTGTTGTTGTTGTTGTTGTTGCTCATCCTCCATAAACCATGGCAGATTTTTATTTATTCAACCTGATTTCTACCATAAAAATCACATTAAGTTTCATTTTCGACAAACGAAATTATTTTCCATATTTACTTTCTTATTATCATCGTTTCAGCAGCCGCTGCTCGCTTAGCTGTGACCTGTTCCGCGCGTCCGTGGTGAAATTTTTGATAAACAAATTTTATATTTTTACATTTTACATTATTCTGGTGGTGGGGAATATGCTGGGAAGCTGTTGCTTATTTTGGTAAACAAGGCGGACGAGACCGAAGATGCAGGTTAGGGGTTCAAGGTTTTTACCTGCGGTAAGGCATGCCCGTCGTAAGAGGCGACTAAAATTTAATAGTTTCCGCTACAGTCGGGTCTTCATACCGGAACGACCCGAATCTTTATCCAATCAAGGACTGCCACTCCCGCAATATTCCCCGAAATCTGATTTCTGCGATTACAACAACAAGAACATGTTTTTTTCATAAGATAAATTGGTTTCCCTTAAAAAAAAACGTGGTTCTGAATTTGAAGAAAAAAGATGCATTATCCATTGCGAATGACAAAATCTTCCACCTCAGTCTCCTCTTTAAACACTAATATTTTTGACGTCGATTAGGGTACCCGCAGCAGCGTGCAAATCTGATTTCAGCCTGCCTGCTCCGCACTGCATTACTTGCGAAAGTTTACATTTATTGCTTTGCATTCACTTCCAATGATTATTCCTCGTATTCATCATCATTTTTTGGCGCGACTCGACTTTCTGTTTGTCCTCTAGTGACATCCTTAAGCTACTAGGACTTTTGCACCACGTTGCGTGACGTCTGAGATGAATTCACGCAAGTCTACGAAATTACCCTCAGAAGCAATGTTGGCGCCAACGCAACGCCAAAAGATGGTCATCTCCCATCGTTTTGCGTGCGTTGGCCATTCGCTGATTTTAATTTCAATTTATTTTCATTGTTTTAATGTGAATTCCCAAGAATTAAGAAGGAAAACTCCAAAACAAGTTCAATAATTGCTTAATATAACAAATTTTTAGCTTTTTGATGGAGAAATAATAGAAAAATATTCATTGTGTCATGCCATTGGCGTTTTTAGCTTTGTTAACAAAGTTAAAAATTTCACACAACAAGGTAAAGTCATAAAGTCGGCTTTAGGCTAAGGGAGAGTACCCGTATAAACACAAAAGTTCTCCAAGAAACTGTTTTGATATCAATTTGAAATGTGCTTGGAGGTCTGCGATTACGAGGTGTATTCAAAGGAAAAGATTAATTTAGATTTTTTTTTTTGAAAAGTACTTATTTATTCATCAATATATATTTTGTCTCCTTCAAAGTAATCCCCCTCGGCTATAATAAACTTTTGCCAACGCTTTTTCCAATCCTCGAATCAATTCTGAAATGCATTTTTCGGTATGCTCTTTCTTCGATTCTGACTTGATCAGTCATCAATTGTGGCAAAACGATTTCCTTTCATTGGTTTCTTTAGTTTTGTGAATAGGAAAAAGTCGCAGGGAGCCAAGTCTGGTGAATACGGTGGTTGAGGCATGATTACGGAGTTGTTTTTGGCCAAAAACATCACGAATAAGCATTGACGTGTGAGCTGGTGAATTATCGTGCCGCAGAATTCACGATTTGTTTTTCCACAATTCCGATCGTTTGAGCCGTATTGCTTCACGCAAACGTTGCATAACTTCCTTGTTGTATTCCTTATTAACTGTACGACCTTTTAGCAGGAACTCATGATGCACCACACCCTTGTAATCAAAGAATACATTGAACAAAACCTTCACATTAGAACGAACTTGGCATGCCTTTTTCAGTCTTGTCTCATCTGGCAGCTTCCATTGGGATGATTGGACCTTGGTTTCGACGTCATAACCATAAACCCACGTTTCGTGACCAGTTATGACCCGCATCGTTGTTGGCGTCATTCAACAACTCTTGAGCGATTCTACTGCTTTTACTCAAAATTTAGCTATTTCGAAAAAAAAACTTCCCTGTCAGACTTTTCATGTCCCGAATATTCGAGAAAATTGAATGGCATGAGCCGATTGATATGCCAACATCCTCTGCAACTTCGTTAACAGTGATTCGACGATTTTCAAGAACAATTTTTTCACTCTTTCGATGTTTTCTTCACTTGTTGACGTGGTTGTACCTCCAGGATGCTCATCGTCATCCGCATCTTCTCGGCCTTCTGTAAAGCGCTTATAACACTTATAAACACTTTTTTGCGACAAAGTAACTCACCGAATGCCACAGTCAACATTTCAAGTGCCTTGGAGCACTTTATTCCATTTTTAACGTAATATTTAATACATTTTCTTTGATCCATTTCTTTCAAAAGTCAAAATTCGAAGAGCACTCAAAAACGGGAACTAATCTCTTCTGTTGTTAAAAAGCAAGCGAAATTGGCTTCTGATGCCAGCATGACAACATGATAAAAAATAACAAAAATATCGATAATCGAATGTACACAGCCTGCGAAAAATCAAAATTCACAATTTTCTTTGAACATACCTCGTACTTCATACGTATCACGTATCATGTAATTTTCTTTCGTACGAATGTTCATCCGTTAGCGGATCAGACGATGCAACCACTGGTTTCATTCATCAGCTGTGAAGGTGGATCTTTTCGTTTTTATTACCATTAATTTTCATTTATTTTTACTTTTTAAGAAATTATTTAATATTTAAATAATTTAATTACTTTTTATTTATATTTTTATCTATGTATGGTGATACATAGTTATGCATTTTTTATTTATTTATTTATCTAATATTTTACAATATTTGCTTTCATTTTTATAGTTTATTCATTGCCATTTGACTTAATTTATATCACCGCGGAGGCGCTTATCACTTTTCACTGCTCTCCAATCGAGCTTCTTTTCGCTTGTCCTCATTTGTTAATGAATTTTTACCATTAAATCAGAATGTTTATGATTTGTTTAACGAAGTTGACACTCATGCTGACCACATTTGCATATCGAAACAGAAAGTCACCACAGCCAGCCATCCATCCATATACATTTCATGGCTTGAGGCGAAATATTAATTAGAAATTCTATATTAATTATTAATTAGGTGACCAAAAAAGGGAAATTTATTAAATCGAAGAAGAGGCGTAGCGCATAAGAGAAGACGCCGGCGACAAATGTGAATAAATATGAAAGTCAGAAGTGAAGAAATAGCCACAGATTGCTTTTTGTCTTTTTTTTTTTTTTTTTGAGCTACAGAATACTTAAGAAGCCCGAGGCTGAGGTGTGTGTGGTGAGAAAACTGTAAAACGTTGCATTACAGGTAGGCAGCAGAAAGCGAAACTACAAAAATCTGTGTACTCATATGTACTTATATATACATATATATATATATATATATATATATTTATATATATTCCTCGCAGGTAAGAAATTTCAGATATTTGTTGTTACTTTTACTTTTCGGCTTATAATCTTGAGTGGCGCATCCATTGCCACTTGCTGTTATTATCTGCTGATTTTGAGTGTGCGACACCACTGCTACGGTCAGTTTCATTTATATTCATGTATCTATGTACCTTCTTCTTCTTCAAAAGTCTGCATTATTTTTATGGTGTCCACCAACAGCAGCATCGCCGTGGTGGCCGAGAGCGCAGGAAATTTGACCGGAGCGGAAAGAGCGTCAGCCAGCGCACAACTGTCATGCATGCTACCCATGAAATAGCCACATCCGTTGTGTGCTTTGTTGTTGGCTAGCGGCTTGAGTTGTTGTTGTTGTTGCTGATATTTTATACTGAGCACCGTTGAATTTCCACAAATGTTGCGCTTGCGCTTTTGCTGACACTCAACGTGTATGTGGTGAGTCAGTGTTGCAGAGAAGAGAAGAGAAAAAAATATTTTCTGGTTAAACATAAAATTTGGCCAAACATTAAATATGGCGAAAAAATTTTATTTACAACATAAAATTTGCAACAAAAAAATTCTAAAAATTTTATAAATAAAAATATTTAATCAATATCAAAAATTACATTTTAACTAAGCCAATTTTTGGTATAACATAAAATATGGCTTCACATAGAATTTGGCAGTGTAAAAATTTTTTCAAACATAAGCCACTGCAAAATTACAACAACAAAATTCTTATTTGAAAAAAAAAATTACCACTTTTGATATGAAACATCCCACTGTGCTGCATGCAGCATCCAACAGGTAGTCTTGCTGCTTAACGTACCGTACAAATAAACCGGTTGCTGTTGCTGTTGTTGTTGTAGCAAGTGCAACAAGTGCAACGAATTTGACCTAGTTAACGGTTTGCTGTATGACTGAAAAAAATGCTTGCGCGCTCATGACCACACTACTCGCACTTTCTTTGCCTGTTACTACCACCATCACCAACAACAACAATAGCAACACAAACAACAAGCTTGTAAGCAAATTAAATTAAGCGACAAAATAGCATCAGAGCAACAACAACAACAACAATAATTGCAGTTATTCACCAAGGCAGCGACGCGTCGGGGATAATGATTGTTGCCGCACCTATTGCAACGGTAAATACTTTACTTATATATGCAGTTAGGTGTGTGTGTGTGTGGATGGGCATATCTTTGAAGATTGACATATGTGTGTGGAGTCGTGCGCACATCTTTCACTTTTAATGACGCTTTTTTGCGTGCAGATTTTTTTTCGTTTTTTTTTTTATTGTTATTTTTCGGTTTTTTGTTGTTTTTCGCAAATATTTTGTCGTAATTTTTTTTTTAGTTTTTTTTTTGAAATAAAAGTCATAATTGGCCGTCATTTGCCAAAATTTAGCTTGCAGCAAGCAGTTAACACCATCTAACATACAGGTACACATACATACATATGTACATATATGCATACGGTACATACTGTCAATATGTGTTAACGAGTTCGATGCCATTAAAATTCTTTGATTTCTTCACGCTCGTTATTCCCATGTGTATTTGCATGCGTAGTATACAAATATGTTTGTATCTTCATGTGTGTATGTATGTATGTTCACATATATTTTTGAAAGAGCAGTCAAAAAGCCATTAGCACAAAGAAAGTGCCGACAAAGAAGGTAAATGAAAGCAAAAGTGCGCCGCTCCCCACTCAACTTGCCACCACAGCCACGGCGGCGCACACTCACACACACACACACACCAGCGATACTCATACACCGTGTACGCCAGCAATTTTAGTGCTTTCTTGCTGCCCTCATGCTCCGCTACACCGTGTGACTTTGCGTTTGGCTTTGCTGCGCTGCCGACATCGAAAGTTTCCACCAAAATCTCGCTACTACTCACCAACCGTTGAATGGGTGCGCCCACCTGTTACCGGTCACGCCACAAACGACCTGTATGCGAAATTACTTTTCTCTCATCTTCCACCTTCTTCACTGAAATTGACACTTGCTGTGGTTTTCAATTCTATTTTTTTTTTAAATAATTTTTTTTACTTTATTTTATTTTTTCTTCCTCTTTTTTATCGTTTGCTTGACCTAGTTTTTCTTTACTTTATTTAATATTTTTATTTTTTATTTTTTTTATTTTTTTTTTTTTTTTTTTTATCAATTTTTTTCTTTTTTTTTTAATTTTTTTTTTTGATTTTTTTATATTTATATAATTTTTTATGTGTTTCTGGCTTGGAATTGGTCATTACGTAAACACAGTGGGATTCTTTAGTGAATTCTTGAGTTATGCAAATAAATGAAAGAAGGTGTGTAAGAACAACAAAAAAGGAATGAAAAACGTGCTGCCGGTGGGTTTCTTGTCTCATAAGGAAACAGTTATGTAATTTTATGTAGAACTACAAGCCTGCGACGCATGATTTGTATGGCAAAAGACACACGCTGCCCAGTTAACATGGTGTCAATGGCTTATAGCGAGTTGTTGTTGTGTATGTAAAGCAATTTGCTATAATATTTTTTAAAAGGCATGATGGAATTTTAATAGTTGCAGATATGTATGTATGTAAAAGTATGTTTGCTATGAGAAAACTTCGAATTTTTTTGCACAAAATTGGAATTCAAAAAGCAAGCCAAAAATAAGTATTAATTACTATATATAAATATCGATTTTTATTTAGTTTTTCTCTTTGTCCTAAGTCTTGAACTCAATACCGCTGCAAGCAAATAGTATTCTAATAAACATTCTCAACTGCCAAAATGATTGCAGCACTTTTGTGACAAACGTCAAAGCTCATAAGATTTTTTATCTTTCAAACAATTTTTTTTTTTTTTTTTTTTGGCAAACAAAACATAAATTTTCATATTTGTTAACACAATCTGGCTGCATGCCAAAGTAACAATCAAGCTTAGAGCTATCAAAAAGCCACGATCACAACTTAAAGCCAACTCACGTCCTCGCACCGGCGCAATAAGCGCGCTTTGCAATGCCACAAATGCATAAATACGAGCAAACACTCGTGCGCATGTGAACAATGCAGGAATTTGTGGCATTCGTCTAGTTGTTCGAAAAACCTGCTTTAGTTTCAATAATATTTATTTGAGTTTGTAATAACTCCTACATGCCAAACAAATTTTTCGCTTTTAAGGCACTTTGATTGCTCGGTTGCAGAAGCAAAAGGCATTTTTCATGCGGTTTTTTATTTTTTTTTTTATTTTTTTATTTTTTTTGATTAATTTTTATGAATTGCATCATAAGTGAAATACACCTTTGGCCAAGTGGCACTTCGCAAGTGGCGTGGTATGATAATAAGAAAATGAAAAGGAAAAATTTTAAAATTAAATGAAGTGGAAATTTAAAAAAATTCATAAAAGTTATTTGTAGCTCAAATCTTTTTCTATAGAAAAAATTTTGCTTATGACTTCGACAAAGTGATGAAATTTATGTAATATTTAATTTGAAATACTTTCATTTTATATTTATTTTAGTTTACTTTATTTTATTTTACATTATCTTTTTTCATTTTATTTATTTTATTTTTTTAATACCTTATTTTATTTAATCTTTTATATATTTTTACATTTCTTTTATTTACCTTTAGTTTTTTTTAGTTTTTTGGCTTAAATTATTTTATTTTATTAATTTTATTATTTTTTCATATTATTTTATTTATTTAAATTTATTTATTATAATATTATTTTATTTTATTTTTTATATTTTTTATTTTATTATTTTTTTGTTATTTTTTTATTTTTTATTTTTGTTTTTTTTAGTTAAAAAATTATTTTCTTTTTCTTTTATTATATTTAATTTAATTTTATTTTTTTTTTATACTATCGTTTTTTATTTTATTTTTTCCTTATTACCTTATTTTATTTTATTTCAACTCTTATATTATTTTTTATTTTATTTTTATTTATTATATTTGATTTTATTCTATTTTAATTAAATTATATTAAATTTAATTTAATTTAATTTAATTTAATTTTATTTAATTTTATTTAATTTTATATTATTTTATTTTTTTTTTTTTTTTTTTTTTATTATATTATTATTATTCGTTTGTTCTATTTTATTGTGTTTTATCTCGTTTTATTTTATTTTATTTTATATTGTTTTTTTATTTTTTTTATTTTTTTATTTTTTTATTTTATTATATTTAATTTTATTTCTATTTTTTTATATATTTTTAATTCTTTTTTTTAATTTTTTTATTTTTTAATTAATTTATATTTTTTAGTTAAAAAAATTATTTTATTTTTTTTTGTCTAATTTTATTTTTTTTATTTTTTTTTGTTTTATTTTATTTTTTTTTATTTTATATTATTTTGTTTAGTTTTTTTATATTTTTTTATATTTTTATTATTTGTTTGTTCTATTTTATTGTATTTTTTTTCGTTTTATTTTATTTTATTTTATATTGTTTTTTTATTTTATTTTATTTTTTTATTTTATTTTTATTTTATTATATTTAATTGTATTTCTATTTTATTTTATTTATTTTTAATTCTTTTTTTTAATTTTTTTTATTTTTTATATTATTTATATTTTTTAGTTAAAAAAATTGTTTTATTTTTTTTTTAAATTATTTTTTTAATAAGTTAATTTTTTTTTAATTTATGTATTTTTATTTATTTTTATTTTTTCGATCACAATATTTACAACTGGGTTATTTGTCTGTCAAAGCAGCTTTAGACTCAATATCATGTATAAGATTGCAAAGTGGGATGAGTGTAATAACTATTATATTTTAATATTTTTGTTGTTTTTTATATTCTTGAAAACATTACTTACTACTCTGCGGACAAAGAGAACTACAATTGAATACTGAGTAATCCTTTCACTTTTTTTGTATATTTTTTTAAATGCAACGGAGAATTGCGCATATGAAATCTCAGCCATAAAAATAATTTTAAATTTTTTTTTACTTATTAATTACAATAGCATGCGAGCATTACATGCTTAGTTCAAAGTGCAGAATGCTGAGGGAAACGCACAGTAAACAGAAAAATTAAATGTGATTACTCACATACTGCCACCTTTTTTCCTTAACAAACCCATAAACGTTTTGTTGGCATCTGAATATTCAACTAAAATAATTTTTTTTCGAATGTCAAATGGCGCCACTATTAAATAATTACATATATTTTCATATTGTATTTATGTGTGAATGTGTGTGTGTAGTTATGCATAACTTAAGTTGTAAAAATTGTAGCGCGTTTGTAATGAGAATGAGAATGAAGTCAATAAACTGCTGCCGATCGTAAAGCAACGGAATCGCCAACAAATGAATAATTCATTAAACAACCGAAGAAAGAGAAGAAGAAGAAGAGGCGATGAGTTGATGAGAGCGTTTGTGTGGAAATTAAGTTTATTTAGTGAAAGAAGAAGAAGAAGCAGAAATCACACAGCTGATAAGATAAGAAAGATGCATTCAAACACACATATGTATGTATATACATATTGATCGTATAAACCCAAGCCTGTGCATACGTATTCTGTATTTTCTATATTTGCATGGAAATCAAGCAACGCTCGTCACACGCTCCATCTCACTGTACGCTCACAAGCGTGTAAACACTCACAAACTCAAGTGATTCAACAATATTTGACTTAATTTTCTGTCACTATGCAGTTAAATTTGCATTGGTTGTTTGTTGTTTAATTAATATGGGGAAAATAATTATGTTTATTTATACAACAGCTCTTGTGCAAATGAAAAAAAGCTTAATGATATTTTGGTGAAAAGTTTAATTATACTTCGCTTTCAGCTGAAATGCACGCTTTTTGAATAATTTTAAGTTTTTTTTTTAGCTTTTAAACATAATTTTTGTTTTTACTTTTGTATTTATTTATGTATTAAAAATTTTTAAATTTTTATTTTTGATTTTTTTAACAAATATTTTATTTTTTTTTAAATACTAATCGTTGGTAATTTGAAAACTAAAGATAATTAAAATATTAATTTCAACAATTTAGCTAGAAAATTAATATTTTAAAGTTATCAAAGTGAAAAAAATTAAAAAAAAAAAAACTATTTAAAATATTTAAATATCATTAATTAATAATTAATAAAAATTAGCGAAAAGTTGAGGATGAGGCTTTTCTTACTTGTCAACAATGACTCTGTCTCAAGATAGCAACATATTCACAGTTAAAATTTTCTTTTTATAAAAGATCTCCTAGCGAAAGAAAAAAAGGATTGGAATCAAAATATATTTTCTAAAAAATTTAAAACAAATTTCATAGATTCAACAAATTTCAACATTCAAACTTTTTATATATTTGCATAGGCAAAATTCAGCTATTTTAAAATACATATACATATACATACATACATACTTACACATCTTTCATTGTCATTTACACCGTTAGAGTATAATTAACCAATTACTTATTGCGATCATCAGCTAAACGCTATTATTTAGTGCAAAATATGAGTAAATATGTACACACATGTGTAAGTGTATAATTTTTAACTGAAAAAAAATAAAAATAAAAAAAATTAAAAACTGCAAATAAAACACTCAACTGAGTTGCCAAGCTGGAAAATTGTTCATAATAACAAAAAAAGAAAAAATAAAGTAAAATAAAATAAGATATAATAGTATAAACTAAAAAAAGAAAATAAAGAAAAATAAAACAAACAAAAAATAAAAAATGAAATAAAAAATTTATAATAAAATTAAATAAATCTAAATTAAATTTCTTTTATTTCATTAAAAAAAATAATATAAAATTTAATACAATAATAAAAGAAAACTAAAATTAAGAAAAATAAAAAAATAAATAAAATAAACGGTGATCCATTTTGAGGTTCCCTACATTTTTAAAGAAAAAAAAACACAGAAAATTTGAATTTAATGCGGAATGTCATTCGAAATCATTCGAAAGAACATTCTTTGGCATTTATTTTTTGAAGAATATCTCGTTAAAATGTTGGCCGTGGCTACATCCCAGATGGTCCATCCAATTTTCGATGACTCGTTCGAGCATTTCGACAAGGCATTAATCGAAGCGGGGTTGTCCGCATAGACTTTGAACTTTACATATCCCCACAGGAAAAAGTCTAACGGCGTGATATCACACGATCTTGGTGGCCATCCGACCGGTCCAAAACGTAAAATTATCTACTCGCCGAAATGTTCCCTCAATATATCCATTGATTGATGCGATGTTTGGGAAGTGGCGCCGTCTTGCTGGAACCTAATGTCGCCGAAAACACGAGCTTCAATTTCGGACATCAAATAGTCGGATATCATGGCGCGATGACGGTCGCCATTGACGGTTACGTTCTCATCGGGGTCATTTTTGAAGAGATATAGACCGATGATTCCACAGGCCCACAAGCCACACCAAGCCGTTGTTTTTTCTGGATAAAATGGCAGCTCTTGAATCTCTTCAGGTCGCTGTTCGTCTCAAAAGTGGCAATTTTGCTTGAGCCAGAAATGGACCTCGTCGCTAAACAAAATTTGGCTCGAAAACGTCGGATGTTCTTGGAACTTTCCAAGCCCATAGAGCGAATCGATGTCGCTTGTTAAGGTCTGTATTTTGTACGTTTTCAATTTAAGATCTCGACGTAAAATGCGCCAAGTAGTTCCCTACGTCAGTTCGAGTTGCTTGGAACGGCGCCGAATCGACTCTCCACGGTCTTCGTGTACACTCTCAGCTACGGCCGCTATATTTTCTTCACTGCTTGCTTGGCGTGGTCTATTCAGTCAAATATTATCCAATAATGAATGCTTGGTCTCAAGATGGGTTATGGTGTTGCGAATAGTTAGCTCAGTAGGCTGATTATGTTTACCATAAGTTGAGCGAAGCGCTCGAAACATATCCTTTACAGAATGGGAATTTTCGTAATAAAGTTGAATGATTGATGAAATGCCAAATAATACTGAACAAAAATGACATGACAGCTTGACACGACTCACGCGTGATCTGTCAAAAAAAGGCTATTGGAAAAAGTACCTCTACTTGGATCAATCTTTATAAGCAAATTAAATGAAATAAAGAAATTAAAATAATGTAAATCCAAATGAAATAAAATATAATTAAATCAAATTAGTTTAAATAAAATAAAATAAATAAAAATAAAAATAAAATGAAATACGGGAAAGAAAAAAATTAAGAAAAACTATAGTAAATAAAGTAATATAAAGAAAAAGAAAATTAAGAAAATAAAATAATATAAAATGAAATGTAATGAATTAAAATGAAATAAAGTTAAATAAAATTAAATTAAATAAAACATAAATAAAAATAAAGTCGCCAGGCTGCACACCACCATTTAATCGAATGGCCATTAATGGCAGGCGATGAAAGAAACCAACACGTCAGGCTGGGAAAAATGAAAGCACAATAACAACAACAACGATTAATGCATAATGATAATAATTATAATTTGCTAACGAAGGTGCCATAAAAGAGACAATAAAAAGAGGTGTACACAATGGAAGAAAGACGTCAAAGTCAATAAACAAATTAAAGCAAATGAGGCATGAACACACACACACACACACACAGTTCTCTACATACATATATAAAACTCTTTAAAGTAGTTCACATGAGTAAGACTGTCAAAACATGAGCAACAGAAAAATATGGCAAAAGAAGGCAAAGCCCAAAAGCTGTTTCTTGTGCAAAAAAAAAAAAACGAAAAAAAAGTTATAAACAAATTGTATTGTAAATTGTGCAAAAAACCCCCAACAGTACAGTGGTTGAATAAATGAAATTATCAAATGCGCGCGCACACACATGCAAACAAGCTTACCTGTAGTAGGGCCACTGTGAGAGCAGTGCTCGTCAGCGGGTGCTTCATGCCAAGCGAAATGCGTGCAAAGTGAATAACAACAATCGTAGTAATGAAACGCCAACAATAGCAAAAATAATAAAAATAAAAAATAGAAAGAAAAGATTGCAAATAAACATTATTGTTAGTACTCATATCTCGTGAGTTGAACCTGTTGAGCACAATAAATGTGAGAAAATTTTGAACAAAAACTACATTACGAAGGCACTTTTTATGATGAAGAAACACACACATACACACACACAAATACGAAAGAAATATTCAAAGTTTTTTCAAGCTTAACTGGCCTTAACAAGCAAAGTAGTCGGCTCAAAAATATCAGTTTCAACTCGGCTATCTATCTGCTCTGCATACATTCGATACGAGCTGCTGTGCACCCCCATGGTTTTTACGCTAAATTTCAAATGATATGTATAGTTTAAATAACGGTATGGAAAATGTTGTTAGCAACATGTTGCTTGCATGCTTGCACTGAGCACTCTCCTGCAGTCTTTGAAATATAAATTAAAACTTTTTTCTCTTAAAAAACAATTTTGTAATTTTTTTGTAGAAAAAATTTTGAAAATAGACCGGATGGGGTATTTTTGAGTTTATTTCAAGACGATCGAGTAACAGTATTAAATAGTTGGCAGCACTACTGAACATTTCATTTGCTATTAAAGGTGTTAACATGTCTTGGGTGTCTATCAGAGTTGCTTTTGGATTAGCCACCTCTATCTAAGTTATCTTATCTGACCTTATGGTTTTAAACTCATTTTTATTTTAAACTGGCGGCTACCTTTCCCTAAAATATGCATATCCCTTATAGGAAGGGTTGCCGCATTATACAATTATTGTAAATATTTCTTTTATTCATTTAATAGAATGTTTGAATTGGTGGCAACACTACCCACTAATTCTACAGTTAGGCCCCTACCTACCATAGTAATTTGTAACAGTACTTATCAGCTGTTCAGCTTGCAGGTAAATCTCCTCAATTTCCTGCTGGGTTACTTTTCCCGACCAGCTGCGCGTGTGGTTGCATGCGATTTGTCTACAATCTGTTATGATAAAATTGATTTCGCTTACTCCTTTGCAAAACCAGCAAATTTTCTCATTAGAATATAGTTAGAAAATGAGTTTGGCGGCTTTTGCGTCAAAAGGTAGTTTACGTAAATAAAATTGTTTCAGTAATAAATATTAAAATTTATTTGCTATGAGTAATGACTAACGGCATTTTATGATCGAAATAAGTGGAAATTCATAATATTAAAAATTTAATAGATTCTGAGCAATTTTGGAGAAGCTTCGATGAAAGCAGCTCAAATAAATTTTATTATATATTTTTTTAATTTAATAATAGCATATATATAAGTAGTAATACAGGGTAGGGCATATTATAAAAAAAAATTAAAATTAAATAAAATCATATTTTTTAT
The DNA here is from genome assembly GCA_030068015.2 of Neoceratitis asiatica. Classification (NCBI taxonomy): domain Eukaryota; kingdom Metazoa; phylum Arthropoda; class Insecta; order Diptera; family Tephritidae; genus Neoceratitis; species Neoceratitis asiatica. The sequence goes on from CM061524.1 coordinate 2,008,860, forward strand.
GTTAATTTGAAAAAATCATTTATTTTGATTCAAGAAGACTTGATGACATCACATTTCGAAGATGATAACACGAAACTGATCATCCCGAGCTTTAATGATGCAATGTGCCCGTTTTTTCGGCATTTTCCATCGTATTTGTCAGTGTTTTGACCGATATGGCGGCTATTTCTCGGCGGATGTTGGCCTTAACTTCGTCTTGGGTTTATGGCTTGCTGATATAAACTTTTGACTTTTTGACGCAGAGGAAAAATTCCGGCGGCGTCACGTGAAGGCCCGTCAAAATCACTGTTTTCTCGATATGAAGCGTCCAGGGGACAATGACTTTAAAAAAAAAAAAAAAAAAACATTGTAGTGCGATCTGTGTAGGGTGGTGCAGCGTCTTGTTGAAACCTGAAGTGTTCCATGCCATTTTCATGAATAGTTGACATCAGAAATGGGTTAGCATAGCACGATAACCCCGTTGTTGTTGTTGTAACCGCAGAAAAATTACCCAAATTGGGCTTCGGCGAATATTGCGGGAGGGATAGCCCTTGTCCGGATAAAAAATTCAGGTCGTTCCAGTATAAAGACCTGACTGTCGCGGGAACTATTAAATTTTAATCGTCTCTTACGACCTGCATACCTTACCGCGGATAAATTCTTGAACCCCTAACCCGCAGGGGTTAGCAGGATAGCCCTCCTGATTGACGGTTGTTGTTTGTCCGCGATCATCTTCAATGAAGAACGACCCGATGACCATATCATCACGAACTCCACACCACACTGTTTTTTTCTTTGTTTTTTTTTAATTTTAAGTAGTGAGAGTACCAGAAGACAAAAATCTTTCGTGTAAACACTTTATTGTGCTCTCTTACGGCGCTCTTTTCACTTCATGAACAATTTCAGCGCGCTCAATTCGTATGTACTCCTCCATAGTAAAAATCTCCTCAGACTGGTGCTTCAAACATGTACTGTCAGTCGATCTGACATTTGCTGTCGAAGTTACAGTGTTGCCAAATGGGTTCATCTAATATTGCCAACCCTGTATACATTAAGTAACTAAAAAAAAGTTTATTTAACTGCTCTTTTCGGAAAAATTGGTTTTTAGTTTCATAAAATTAATATTTTTAAATGAAATTAAATTTTTCAACTCAACATTTTTTTTCCTCAGAATTTTCATATTTACTACATTTTTTTAATTAAGTGCGTTTTTCCATAATTTCCGACTTCGACTAATCTGAGTTTAGGCTCCATAAAAATCGACTTATGCTTTTTTTCAATTATTTGGTTTGCTGCGTTGTGAACTTTAGCGTCGCAGCTATTAATAATAATCAACTTTTAAAACAACTTTTTTTTCGTTTCCCTCCACAAAGAAAGAACTTCTTCGCTTTATTCATTCAATTATAATACCTTCAGGCAGGTGGTATCTTATCGAATTTGCTAAACTTCTAGTTTTGATAATTTTCTTATCACGCACCTTGTGACGTAAGCGTAATGCTATCAAAACATGCACACACACTAACTTCAAAAAAAAAGCTTTTTTTAAATTTATTTATTTAACTGTGCGTTCTGCCAAAGGCTCTGTTTATTATAATTAATTCATAAACAATAATATTAAATCATATTTATTCTGAGCATTATTTTTCTAGCAATGAAATTTCAGCAATCTTTGTTGTCGAAATTAACCACCAACAACAAAACGCATTCGAACAAAGACTTTCAGAAACTTAAAATATTACAAGTTCATCTAGAAAAATTTTGGTCAAGGTCAGCTTTGTTGTAAGCACATAAATAAACAGTTAGTGTAGGCATCAACACCAAACCCTTTATCGCTCCTCAGCACCGCTTTTGTCGTTCTCGAGCGGAATCTGTGTTGACGCAATTGTTTGGTTTTATTTTTGAAAAGTTTTTAATTCTAATCTCTTGCATAAATGACAGCTAAATGTGAAATTGATGTGTATGCATGTGTATGTGTACTTGAATTAAACGCATGCACACAAACACACACACACACACACACTAAAGCGATGAAGTCACGCTCTAATCTGAACGCATGAAAAAAAGCCGGTTTTCGTCAGTCAGTCAGTCAGTCGGTCAGTCAGCGTGCAATACATGTAAGCACGCATGTACCCAGAGACATAAAAATATGTAATTCGAAACTAATAAAATTTAATACTTGCACTTCGCACTAAGTTCATATTACATGCAATTAGGTTTACGTTTATAAACGCCTGAGCTCAAATACCCCTTTTTACCTCTCAGTGAAGAGCTAGTTTCGAAAGAACTAATACTTAAACTAGTACGAATGAATTAGTACCCTAACTGGTAGGTAGCTGATGCTGGATCAGACCAATGACTTTTCGTGAATTAAAAGAGAGAAGTTGAGCTTGCTGAAGAAAGCCATTTGAGGTTTCATGAAAAGAGTTACAGCTGGTTATGATTCAGATTTCAATTTTCAGAATTTATTTTTTCCTACCATATTCGGCAAAGAAGCTATTGCATGCACTTTGTAACTTCATTGTCACCATATTTGAATAGCACCGCCGTAAGCAGTAGAAAATGAGTGAGCAATGGAACTTCGTCAATGGTGGGTCACGAAATATCTGCTCCACCCCCATATTCGCCATCTATTGGGCAATCCGGTTGTTACATTTTCACCGCAATTAAGTATCTTCGAAAAAAATTCAGAACAACGCTCACAAAATTACCTACTCGGTCTACACGCTGGTGTAGAAACCTTCTTTAAAACGTCGCAACTCTGCAGAGAATTTTCGAGCATCACTCCTTTCTCACGCATTTTGACCTCTACCGGCAGAGAGCGTCCGTCCCACAGTTCACTTATGTGGAGAGTTGTTGTGGAGTGCTCTCAAAGAGCACGAGTACAAATCCAGTACGAAACCCAGTGAGTGTCTATTGTGACGCTTACCGACGTCGAACATTCCTTGGGCTTATTGACGAACGTTCTTTGCTGCATAGAGTCGGGTACGCATCTTTGAGGTGGCAAGATAGTGCGGCGAATCGATATCAGCTTCTCAGAGCGTACGTAAATCTGGTATACTGGAGAGATTTTATTCGTCTATAACTGATTTGGTTGAGAGATTTTCTAACCTACTCGAGGTTGACACATTTTTTTGTGCTGGAATTAGGCGGTACCGATCAGTGAATAACTCATAAACGAAAGAAGCAATTTTTGATGGAATTATTCACTCAAATTCACCCAATTGATGAAAAAAAATTGAAAAACAATTCCGATAATGTCCTTTTTTAATCGAAAATGTTTTTTTAATTTTTTTCTAAGGGCGACTTTCGTTGCCGTGGAGAGCGGACGACGATTTCGATGTGCTGCCCTCTCAGTCGTCGCTCTCTCCTCTACAAACTACAAACGTCAGCAGCCAAAGTGGCTCGTGGAGAAACTCAGTCGTAGTAGAAAAACCTGTTTCCTCAATGTAAAAACATTTTTTTTTAATAATCTTCGTTTAGCGCATTAAGCGGAAAGATTGCTTTTCTATTTATTTAATTAATTTATTAGCATAAACACTGGCTCCATTAAAAACGTTTCCGTAAATTCCGGAAATTGTAGTTTACAAGCCAAGCCATGACAAGCCAATGTAAAATCACACACACACACATGGCATGCTCACATTTGCATTGCATAAATTCATAGACAACATACACACCCACATACATATATATGTACATATATGTAGCATATGTGCTCCGCTATCGAATTCCGCTGAATATTTTTCACCAATTCATTAAATGATGCACTTTTTACTCCACATTTCACATTTAATTTTCCACATTTCACCAACATTTCAATACTCGAACGCAGCCATTTAACGTGAAATTGTTTTAGTTCCGCGCCTACGTAAATTGGCCATAGCACAGCGTAGCGCAGCGGCCGCAGAGTGGACCAAGCCCCCGAAAACAGGTTGAATGCGCCGCCTGTTATTTCAGCCTTTGGCTGACTCCTTTCAGCCGCCACTTTCTAGTAATTTGGCTTTAATTAAATATCAATATTTATAAACAAACACACATACAAGCACACATACACCTGTGTGCTTCAATTACACTCACGCATACATATGCATTTACATATTTACTCGCTCTCTTGGCATTTTCGATTTGCCAGCGTAAATAATAAAGTTGAAAAGTGCAGAATTAATGCAAACGCAAATATAAAAAGCAAAAGCAAAATATGCGAAAAAACAACAACAACAAATTTGCAAAAAAATTGCAATAAATTAATGAGAAGCAAAAATAACGGTAAAGGCGCTTAAAACCAGCTGATTGACTACCGGCTAAATGGTGGCGCTGTTGCTGCTGCTGCTGCTGCTGCGACAGCTGCTGCTTAGCTCAGCAACGAGTTCGCAATAACCGTTAAAAGCAATAATAACAACAACAACAACAACAATATTCAGCAATTACAATTATAGCAAACGGTGATTATGGCTCCACTTATTGGTGTTTGTGCAGATGATTAGGCACTGCATGCTGTTGTTGTTGTTGTTGCTGTTGTTTTTATTCCAAAACAATTCCTGTTGTTGCAATGCCTCTCGTTTGCTATATTTCAGCGACATGTGTTGCTAATAGCTGACTGAATGCTTGGCTGGTAGCAAGCATTGTTTGCTCTCTGTTGTTGTTGTTGTTGTTGTTGTTGCCGCTCCTCGAACTGACTTATCGATATGCAACTGATCATTGGTCATTGCTGCAGGAAAATTGACTCATTCGCAAGCTTTATGGTCCAGCTGCTTTACATTTTATGCGGACATCCGATCACCGTTCGTTCATCAATTTGGCGCTTTCAATACGGTTAGTCATGATCACACTTACATGTGAGCGCGCCATAAAACACAAACAGCGTACTTCATAATCGGGCAGCCCAGTGGAGTTTGAATTTATTAAGCCCAATTTTTTACAGGAACTTGGAGGGGTGTGGGTACTGGGCATTGGGGATGGAGACACTGTGAGCAGAGTGTGCTTGGGTCGGAGCGAAAATATTTAATGAAGCTAATATTTACAAATGTAAATTATTTAATTTATTGGAAAAACTCTCTAAAGCTGCTTTCCATTGACTTTTGAGCTCGACAGGTGCAAACTCCTGGTAGAGCAGGAGGCAGCAAGCGCTTTAAGGCAGTGCTTGAATTGAGCCATACACCACTCGTAACCACACCCGAATGTCTTATTACTAAACATACATATAAATAATTTTATTTATTTATATACAACATAAATTGTTCGTTTTTTCCCGGTCGCCGTGGTAATTCGTGTGAGCAGCTGCTACGATATTTGCTCATACGTATATCCATACGCCCACAGGCCATCTGTTACTTTGCCGCCTGCCTTTGTTGTTGTTGTTTTGTATGTTTGATGTTTTCATTTAACAATTTCCGTTAATTTTTCTATTAATCCAATTTTTTTTTTAATTTTTACTTCGTTAAGCGTCGCAGCTACTGTAAATCTCCCTCTCTTGCACTCACCGTCTCATGAGGCGTGCCTGGCTTAACGCCATATATTGACTTGTAACGGTTAGTGGCGGCTTAATTACCGCCAATCATTTATGCCAATAACAGTAACAACAAAAACAGTAGTCAATTAATAAAATTAATTATGTTTGCCAACTTGTTAAATTCACCGCTTAGAAAACAACAACAAACAAGCGCTTGAAAAGAAAAACTGAAATAATTAACTTTGCACTTTAGCCAACTAGTGTTGAAAGTAGTTTCCGGGTCATATGTTAGTGGCCATTAGCCATTAGTGGAAATTGCCAATTTTGCTTGGCGAAATATTTTTGCATTCAAATTTTTTTCTTTATCTATTTTTTTTTTTTGGAAGCAAATTTTACAAACTAAAAAAAATAATAATTTTATGGCATTTTTATGAGCGAATTTCTCACGCAGTTGAAGAGTTTTACTCCACTTTCTCAATTTATTGCGCGGTGGTAATAATTATAAAAATTATAATAACATAATTTGTAAAGAAATTAGAAAAAAAAAATTGGCGGGAGAGCAGCCAAGTACGGTGCGACGCACTGAAAGAAATTTAAATTTATTTAATTTTAGTTTTTCTGTTTATTATTCGAGTGAAATTTTTCATTTACAATGCCATTTGGCTGCGCAGTCGACAGAGCGCTACCAAAATGTGAGCTGAACTATTTTAAATATTTTTTATCCTAATGGCTTCTGGTTGCTGCCTGTTTGAGAATTTTAATTGAAAGTCGAACTCTTTATTTTTAAATAACATTTTAAACATTTGTCCTACTTCATAAGTTTTGTTTCATTTTTACGGAATATTTGTCTAAAATCTCTTTTTACTATAGCAATGTACCCCCGAATAGTTCAAGATTTCTAAAAAGAAAAAAATTCCTTCAGAAAGTCTCGAATAATTTTTTGTGCACTATTCTGCACTCATATCAAGCAATTAATCGCGTTTTTGGGTTTTTGAAAATCTCAGATACGTATTTGCAACGCTTCCAACTGGTCACACACTAAAAGTTCCAAGTATGCAACAAAAATAACCAAAAATAGGTTTCAAGTTTGAGATACTTCAAGAGCCATCTGCTTTAATTTTGTAGCAGATGGCACCTCTCCTCAAAAAATTTTTTTTTCTAATATGTCTAATATTGGTACTCATATTGCTATATATATTAATTCGTTAAAGCTATCTGCAAAAACATTCTCTCATTAAGCCTTTCTCTCTTCAATTTGACATCCATAATGTTTCACAATTATCTTAACAATTTTATTGTATTTAAAATTTTACAAAGTTGGCATCTCTCAAAAAGTGTTTGCATTATAAGCCTTAAAAATTCTCTTTAGTTTAATATCATCGACATTATATTTCATTAAACTTACCGTTTCAAATGTATATAAATTTTCAAACAGGAAGCCACTCTCTTGAAATTTTTTTCTCCCATTAAGCTTTGGAAATGTCTCTCTTTCGACTCGATGTCGGTTTAGACGGTCGAGCGGCTTCAGTTCTTGCACAAGCTGTATTTTGTGCGCTTTCAATATAAGAATGAAAGCTGCGTCTCAAGATGGGGGATGGTGGTGTTGCGAATAGTGCGCTCAGTAGACCGATTATGTTGACCATAAGTTAAGCGAAGCGCGCAAAACACAGAACGTGAATTTTCATAATAAATTTGAATGATTTTTAAACGTTGTTCAGGCGTAAATCTTGATCCATGATGAAATGTGAAATAATACTGAACAAAAATAACATGACAACTTGACACGAATCACGCGTGAACTGTGAAAAAAAGGCTATTAAAAAAGTACCTCTACTTGGATCACCCTTTAGATAAGAAGATATTCAAGAAAGTTCTTCTTTCATCGCACTGTAATTAGAAACACACAATTTGTAGCAGTGTAGCTCCGTCTCACGCCTAACAAGATCATTTCTTGGTTTACTTCTTGGCATCATTTAAAATTTTCCTACATGAAACTATATACTAAAGCATGTATGCTCGTGTGTACTTAGACAACGAGACAGTTAATTTCTTAGTGCCCATATTTGATCTAGAGAAGCAGACCTTCTAACACAATTCAGCCCACAAAGTAACTATGCAGAGAAGATCTAAATGACTACTAAAATCCAAAAAAAAAAAAAAAAAAATTCTTTTAGTTAGCAGGCAACCGCATTTTACGCATACTTAGGTAATTACAGCAGCTAACCGGGTTAAATTCAACTATGTGAGAAAAGTGTACTGAATTTTAGCCAGAAAAATTAAATTAGGTTGTGAAATTGCAAAAAAAAAATTTTATTGAATTAAGTTTTCAAGATTTTTAACTGACGCTGCACGTGTTAATTAGAAGAATAATAAATTTCAAAAAATTTTGGTCAATAAAAATCATTTAATTAGTAAGAATGAAATTTTGAAAATTCAAAATCAAAACCACTTTTTCGTAATCTAATTTTTTTTAATTCTTTTTTCTTTAAGTTTCTATTTTTCCCCCTCATATTTTGCATTTGTTGCATTCTTTCCAGTGAAGGGGACTAACCGACCCTGTGCAGCTTTCAATGTCGAGCATTCGCTTTTACTCACCTTTTTTTTGGTTTTTTTGTATGCAAAAAAAAATGTGCGCGCACAAAAATTTAATTAAATTCACTAATTGAATAAAGTTAACTGCACAAACGCAGGCACAAAGGCAGCAATATTCAAAAAAAAAAAAAAAAGAATAAAATAGAATTCGCGCGTTACTGTGGCGCTTGCATGATGTCATTTTAGTCGTTGGCGAATTCGCGGTTTTTAGTTTATTTGATAATAATAATAAAAATAATTTTGAATTTATAAAGAACCTCCTACAAGCGCAGACACGTAATGTTTGAGTGAATACAAAAAAAAAGCTGAAAATGTCAAAATTCAACCAAAACTAATATCTCATATAAAATTTATATATATATATATATATATATATATATATAGAATAATTATAGAAATGCTTACCGACAGCTGCGCGACAATCGTTAATTTAATAATTTTATGAATAAAACCCGAATCCGTTGCCTTTCTGCACAAAATCGCCGAAGGCCACGGCGAATTGCACTATTACCATTGCATTTTTAACAGAAGCTCAAGCAGTAGCGGTTCAGTTCTAAACCGTGTACAGGGTGTTCCGATAGGTATGAAGGGATGATATGATTTCTAAGTGTCGTTTTGGTCATTTTTAATATGTCTGTCATTTTCATTTTTTGTTATGATCTGTCATTTTTTCCATTGTGTTCAGTAATGTTTACAATTTCATCTATGGACCACCATAAATGTCGTGAATTTGCTGATTTTGCCTTGGAACAACTTGAAAACGATAACGATTTTTTTAAGAAAATCATCTTCTCCGATGAGGCTCACTTTCATCTGAGTGATGCGGTAAATAAACAAAACTGTCGATTCTGGTGCGAAGAAAATCCACAAATTATTCATGAACAACCATTACATTCACCTAAATTGACAGTTTGGTGTGGTTTTTGGTCTGGTGGAAGGAGTCATCGGCCCGTACTTCTTTCGAAATGAAGCTGGTAGCACCGTTACAGTCAATGGGGAGAGCGGTACAGATCGATGATCACCAACTTTTTATGGCCACAATTGGAAGAAGTTGATATTAACAGCATCTGGTTCCAACAACAAGACGGAGATATATGTCAAACAGCACGTGCAACAATTGAATTATTGCGAGAAAGATTTGGAGATTCGATTAATTCAAGAATTGTGACATTGAATGGCCTCCAAGAAGTTGTGATTGAACACAATTAGACTACTTCTTTTGGGGTTAGTTGAAGTCATTGGTCTTTAGCAATAAACCAAACTTTCTTCAAGCTTTAAATGTCAATACTGAACGTGCTATTCATGACATACGACTTGATTTAGTAGATGGAAAAAGTGCTCAAAAATTGGGTTCATCGAATTCGTTCCTGAAAACGAAGTCGTGGAGGCCATTTGAATGATGTTTTATTTATAATTTAATTGTATCGATTGTAATTCACATTAAATAAAAAACATTTGAATTTCCTTAACAATTAGTTTTTTAAAGAAACCATATCACTTTGATTGGAAAACCCTATATTTTAAAATTGGCCCCTAAGTTGATCTCAAAAAATTGGTTGCGGTTGGCGCAGAAAATTTTTTCTCTGTACTTATCTGAAACACAAACACGAAGAAGCTTATTGATTTGTACAATATTATAAAAAAAATCTTTTTTTTTTTAACTTGTAAGTTTTTGAATTTCGATAACCGAAACAGGCTTATTTTTGGTTTTTTTTTTTTTTTGAGGTTATCAAGATGATAAAATTTTTATGCTACGGAACATAGCTACTAGTATACTAAATAACATATTCAACATTCAGATAATTCGGATAAATACTTCTTTTTACCTGTGCCGTGCAGAAAAAAGCTGTTCTGAAAAAAACGAGTTTAAAGTTTGCACTGTATGAGGTTGAGCGGTCGGCCGCTACCTGCTCAAAGCCCTGTAGAACCGAAAATACAGTAGATATCATTATGAAATTATAACAATATATTCTTAAAATACTTTACTTTCGAAATATTGCAAAAAAATCGATTTTTGAAAATTCAAAACCACACTTCTTAAACCCTTAAGCAGTTCAAAAATTGTTTTCTTCAAAATTTGAAATAATTATATGGAGTTTTGCTTAATTTTTTAATTATATATTTTTATAAATTAAATTCGCATCTTTTCCGAAACTAAAAATCCTATAAGCAAATAAGTAACCAATTTTATTTACTAAAATATCAATATTTTTATTATTTCCTTTGTTTAAACACATTTTTTGAGTTGCGCCTTTGTGCCTTTAATTAATCACATGTAGATTTTCAATTCAAATTGTTGACTCTTGACATTGTTGCTATTCTGCGAAAACTGAAAAATATATGCATGTATGTATGTATGTATGTACGATTTAGCATGTGGAGCACGCAAGCGGAATTTAATTTACTGAAATATTTAATTGACATTTAACGGTCGTTTTGTAGGTAAAAAAAAATATTGTCGGTTACGCTCGCACGACATAGGTATGACATACGTACGCACATATGTATGTATGCTGCTTTAAAAAAAAATATATATAATAATAGTAATGATGATGATATTACAGCTGCGTCCAAAATCTCATAAATTTTGAGTTTTAATTTGCTTCAAAGACCATATGACAGTTTTTAATTTTATTTATTTCAATTTTGCTCATTTCTAATTTAACCTTTTTTTCGGTTTGATATTATTTGATATTTCTTTTACATTGTTTTTGGAGTATTTTTTTTTCTTTTGGACTAATTTCGCACATTAACGATCAAACTGGCTGATGTCATTACGCCGCCCATCGGCATAATTCAAATTTCAACGCCGCAGAGATGGCATAAATTACTCATAGAAATTAAAAAAAAAAAAACTCTTCTGCAAAAAAACGGTAGTCCAGCATATTTCAGCGCTGTTTGCCTAAGAATTTGAGCCTCCATTCATGCACTTGCCAACCGCTTCATTAACGGCCAATAATGATTTATTGTCATTATTATTTGAATATCTAACTCGCAAGTTGCTCAATAGCAAACACAAGTTTTAGTTGGGTGAAAAACACACACATACACACACACAAACACATAAATGACATTTGAATTATTAACCAATACTGTGCCGCCACGCTAAACGTTTTATGGCCATCTTCAGCGGCCTCAGAAATTCAAACGACTTTCAGCATTGCAAATTTCAAATTGATTTGAGAGTTTGCAATTACTCGTTTATATACATATACAAGGTGATGCAATTGGAGGTACATTTTTCAATAGACTTTTTTTCACAGTTCACGCGTGAGTCGTGTCAAGCTGTCATGTTATTTTTGTTCAGTATTATTTTGCATTTCCTCACGGGAAGACTTACGCCTGAACAAAGTTTACAAATCATTCAACTTTATTACGAAAATCCCCTCGTTCTCTAAAGAATGCGTTTCGCGCGCTTCGCTCAACTTATGCACGCAATGAATGAAATATAGCGGCCGCGGCTGAGAGTGTACACGAAGACCTCGGAGAGTCGATTCGGCGCTGTTCGCAGCAGCTCTGACAGACGTATTGAACGACTTGGTGCATTTTACGTCGATATCTTAAATTGAAGGGTACAAAATACAGCTTGTGCAAGAACTGAAGTCGCTCGACCGGCCCAAGCGACATCGCTCGCTTCGCTCTATGTGCTCTTGAAAGGTACCCAGAAGATCCGACGTTTTCGAGCCAAATTTTGTTCAGCGATGAGGCCCATTCCGGCTCAATGGATATGTAAACAAGAAAAATTGCCGCATTTGGGAGGAAGATTAACCTGAAGAGATTCAAGAGCTGCCATTTCATACAGAAAAAACAACGGTTTGGTCTGGTTTGTAAGCCGGTGGAATCATCGGTCCATATTTCTTCAAAAATGATGCCGGTGAGAACGTAGCCTTCAATGTCGACCATTATCGCGCCATGATAATCGACTATTTGATGCCTGACATTGAAGCTCGTGATCTCCGCGACATTTCGTTTGAACAAAATGGCGACACTTTCTACATATCGCAACAATGAAGTCTAAAGTCTATGCGGACAATCCCGCTTCGATTCAGGCCTTGGAGCAAAACATGACGCGTGTCATTCGCCAGTTGCCAGTCGAAGTGCTCGAACGAGTCACCGAAAATTGGACTTTACGGATGGACCATCTGAGATTTAGCCGCGGCCAACATTTGAAAGAGATAATATTCAGGAAAAAGAAAGTTCTTTCGAATGACAATAAACATTCTCCATTAAATTTGGATTTTCTGTGTATTTTTCTTTAAAAAAGTAGGGAACCGCGAAATGGATCACCCTTTATATTCGTAAAGTAAATATATAAATGCTTTAACGGTCCAGCCAGCTCGTTAAACCAATGCCATTCATGGCCGGCCGACATCATTACTTTGCCATTACCGGCGATTTGCATACCAATAAAACTGTTCAAATACCATTTTCTACGAGAAATACCTTTTTCCTCTTATTGCGACTTAGTTTCTATATAAATGTAGCTCTCGGAATAATTTTAAAGTTTTAGTCTCATAATAAAAAACTCATATATAGGTTCAGAAAAAGAAAGAAACAACAAAAAATGTTTATGTACGAATCTCAAAACTTTTTTTTCATCTTTTTGAAATTCAAAAATTGTAAGTTATGCCTTTTTTGCATATTAGCAGCGATCTGTCTCTATGTATTTAGTAAATTGAACAATTCTTTCATAATTTATTTGCAACTTCGAACGAAGTAAAATGAAAAAAAAAATCCCTCAACAACTCCAAAAATGAAGCGCACCTCCTCACAACCCTCTCTTCTCTTCTCCTTCCATTTTCCGTCGAAAGGTGCACCTTCACCGACTCTTATTGCATCACGCGTTTCTCTTTTTTTCTTATTGTTGTTGTTGTTGTTATGTATTGTATTTCTGTCGTGATCTCGTAAATGTCATTGGGCACAACAGATTAATCTGCTTGAAGAAGTAAAATATTTAAATTTTTCAACAAAAAAATAATATTTTTTCATTTGTGGGCAAAAGCACCACTTCAACTGGCACATTTATTACGTCAACAAAGTTGTTGTTATTATTGTTGTTGTTGTAGTTGTTGCTGTTGCTGTTGACACACTCTTCATTTACCATTTAGCATTTATTTTTTTGGTATGTCGACGGTTTGTAGTGGCTTCATTAAGTATCTGGTTGTTGCTGCTGGTAATAACTGATTTTGCAATCAAATATTTGTTGTAACTGTTTAATTTTTGCTTAATATTTTGTTTTTGAAGTTGATATACGCGCTTGAAAGTCTTTTATAACTTTTCACATTTCATTTATTTATGATTTTTTATTGTTGTTGTTGTTTTCTTTGCAGGCGATGATAATCACGCGCTTCTGGTGGCATCGCACAAAAAGGTGAGTTGAAAAAAAAGAGAAATTCTCAAGTGGTGAAAAATTAAGTACGCACACGGGTGAAGTTAATTGCAAGTGTTGAAACTCGAATTGAGTTTAGTTTGGACGAAAAATTACAACAACAAAAAACAGAAAAACAAACAAAGAATTATTTAAGTTATAAAAAAAAATTAACACATTTTAGATGATTTAATAGACAACGAAAGCGATAGTGGCGCCATCTATTGTATTTTTCTACACAAAAATGGAAATAATTTTTTTTTACAAAATTCAGGAACATTTACAGGTGAAAGCATTTGTGTGCTAAACGTTTTTTCCATTCAATTACACTAATCAAGTAGTGTTTAGAGCTTTAGAGCTTTCTTACCTTAATTCCCATATATTAGTTTTAAATTTTTATAAACAATAATAAAATAAATACATACTTTACATTACTGAAAATTCCAAAAATTTTCTATTTAACCAAAAATATACGAGCCTGACATAACCTCAAAATAAATGTACAGTGGCGGACAAGAGTCTGCATACACACACTCGCTGTTTTCATTGAATTGAAAGTCCAAAAAGTTTACTGGAAAATTTAACGTTACGCTTTAGTTCAACTATTTTTCCTTATCATGAAAAATAAAAACAAAATAAATTTGTAAATTTGAAATAGTAAAGCTACGACAAAAAACCGTAAATCCAATATTGGCAAGTCTACATACAGTACATACATAACTTATCTTAGCCCAAAAACTTTGGTTAATATGAGGTAACATGATCTTTTTAGTAATTAGTTGGTCCACCCTTCGCATCAATAACAGCTTGAAGCCGTCGTGGCAGCGAAGCTACTAAATTTGTCAATTCTGAGAAAATAAAGGGTTTTCCAATGGGGATGTTATGATTTCTAAGTGCCGTTTTGGCCATTTTTAATAGGTCATTATCCGTCTTAATTTTTCATTGTATTCACCCTATAATACTGTATAATAAGAAGGCTAGATCACAGTTCAACGCAAAGAGCAAAGGAGTAAAAACAAGAAGAACTCTAGCACTAGTCCACGTCTTCGGCCTGATGCAATTGTAATTGCAAAAACCTGGAGACATGACTTACGCAGATATACTACGGGCGGTCAAAGAGAAAGTAACGCTTCAAGGGCTTTGTGAAAATGTCTCAAAAGTAAAGCAGAGAGCAAAAGTAGAGATTTTTCTGGAATTAAAGAGAGCGGAAAAGCAGAGAGAGGAAATAGGAAAAGTACTAGGAGATAAGGCGCGAATTAGAGCACTAAAACAAGAGACTACAGTGGAAGTGCGTAACCTTGATGATATCACTATGAAAGAAGATATAGCAGAAGCGATTCGCTCAGAAGTTTAGGAGCTTGATCGTTTTAGCGAGACCTCAATTTTAACCCTCAGAGCGGCTTATGCCGGCACGCAAATAGCGGTGATTGATAAGTCTTCCCGTGCAAGAAGCAAAACATTTATTAAATGCACAAAAGATTAAGATCGGCTGGACAATATGCAGAATTCGAGAAAAGTCACAATTGAGAAAATGCTTGAGATGAATATGGACACGTGGTGAAAGTATGCGGCAATCTAGAAGACAGGAGCCAGTGTTGCATTAAATGCAGGAAAAAGGGCCACTTTGCGAAGGACTGTGGTAATAAGGCCTTTTGTAGTGCGTGCACAAATAGTGGGAGAACGAACACCGACCACCAAATAGGAAGCCGGAAATGCAGCGTGTATTAAAACAGAAATTTTGAAATCCTGCAAATAAATCTGAGCCACTGTCAGGCGGCCCAGGATCTTCTTACGCAAACAATACATGAATTTAATATTGACGTTGCTATAATTTGTGAGCAATAAAAAAAAAAAAAGACTGACAAATGGATCTCAGACACCACAAAAAAGGTATGGGCTTGTGGAGATAAAACAATCCTGTATTGTGCACTAACCGAAAAGGTGTAGTACGCCAAGAGTGGGATTCATTTATACAGCTGCTACGTACCGCCAAGTATACCACTACATGTGTTTTGAAAGAATACTTGACGGGCTTGTGAGAGAAGCAAAGACAACTACACCTAACATAATTGCAGGAGACTACAATGCCTGGGCCCTAGAATAGGGAAGTAAATCCACTAACCATAGAGGGAATACATTGCTTAAAGCCTTTGCACTACTAGACGCTGCATTGTTGAATACACAGGTTTGAGGAATGGGCGTGGCTCCATTATTGGTATACCTTTTGGCAGCAGGGCCTTATCGCAATCCACAGACTAGCGGGTGCGCGATATATATACTCAGAGCGATCACCTTGTCTAAATGTCCTTTAGCGAACTCCAAGCGAAGTTTAAGATTTTTCTTTTCAGAAATAAGAGGCTTTTTAGGCATTCTACTGTGGAAGCCATTATCGTTCAGAATTTTCGAATTGTTCTTGGATGGACACATTTTTTTGATGAGCTTGCGATGTTTTCGGCTAATTTTGAAGCAGTAACTTTAGGATCATCTTTCACTTCCTTCAGAATGAAGCTGATGTGTCTTCGAGCTAGTTTCTTCGGGCGGTCAACATGCGGCTTTTTTTCGGTGGATCCATTTTTTCCAAAGTTTTTTACAATGATCTGTACCTTTGGTGGACCTAAGTTTAAAATTTTTTAAATTTCACCATACGATTTCTTCTCTTTTCTGTGCTGAATAACCAAGATTCTTACGTCAATGGATATTTCTTTTCGCGGAGCCATTGTTGATGCTAATGCGTTTAAACCACAACTAAATTCAATATTAACAAATTAGAAAACATAATTTAAAAAAAAAAGTAGTAAAAAAGGGTACCTAACCGTCATAACAACGCAGCACATCGACATAACTGCTGGGTAAACCTGTGGTGTATGTAGACTTTTGTCAAGGATATTTTTGCGTTTTTTCACCATAATTGTTTTATTTTATGTTATAGAATGGATTTGTTTAATACATGTGATTAGAAAAGGATTTGAAACACAACTGTATACCTACCTTCTTCAGCACAGCGATAGCACTTCCTACACAACGAATACAGGCGGTGTATGTGGACTTTTGTCCGCCGCTGTATATATTCATATATGCATGAAACTGGACATATTTACATAGATATTCAGTTAAATTAAGAGAAAAAATCTTTTTTCTCCGCAGCAGTAGCAGCAGCAGCATTGCCTGTGACCTTAACAATGAAATTTTTTTGCAATTTATCAACCGTCATGCGTTGACATCTGGTCCCCCGACGAAACAATAAATCGCGCGAATATTGCGCAGTTTCACAAAATAAAAATGTACTAAATCCCGCTATGCTCATTAATTTGTACAAATTTTTATTTAACAACAACAACAACAACAAGGGCAAGAGCAATTGCATCATTTGTGTATGTGGACGAGACGAGACGACCGCACAATAGACTTTTATTAAATAATTGCCAATAAAAACCACAAACATGGAAAACTAAATTAAGATTGAGAGAGAGAAAAAACACACTACAACAACAAAAAAATACGCTGCCATTTGTTGGCTTTCATTGGTGTTGTTGGTTGGTGGTCCAAAGTGGGCTTTGTTTTAGCAGCTTTAACTACGCGATCCATTCGGTGCCTCTGTGCCTCGTTTGCTCGTTTACTCGGTTGCAAGTGCGCAATAGTTCAATTACCTGCACCATTAAGTGAAAATGTGGGTGTTTTGTTGTTGCTGCTGCTGTTGCTGCTGTTGTTGCTGAGTGTGTGCCTTGCATGAGTCAAGCTGCTACCGCTGCTGCCGCCAGCTCCGTCGTTATTACGCTTCGTTGCTTCGGAAAACAAACAGTGAAGCATAGCTCATTGTCCACAACTAATCGCTGATTGCTACTTTCAGTGCTTTTCATTACTTTTTTTTTCTTGTTGTTGTCACCACAATCTGCCACTCGAATTTCCAATGTGGAAATATGAAACGAAATCAAGAACTATAGTAAAATGAAGAAGGAACAAAACGATAAAAAGGGAAATGAGTTGAAAAAAAATTGTATTTTTACTGCAGCAAAGTGTTCATGGCTTTGAATATACTGAAGCTTAAACCAGTATTGTAAAAACACTGATTAAATGTAAGAATGCTCTAACTCAATTTTTAATCGAATTCTTATAAATATAAAAATCTTTGAGCTCATATCACTTACCTCAAAATAATTGTTATAAGCAATAGATATGAAATTTTTTCGAAAAATTTTGGAATTTTTGTGTAAAAAAATGTGAAAATTTTATTTTATGTAGGAAACAATTTCGAATTTTGAATAGAAAAATTTTTTTTTTATATTTCGAGAAATTTTTCGAAAAAATTCGTGTTAAAAAAATTTTTTTTAATATATAATAAAATAATATATATAAAATAAAAAAATAATTTTATTTCTTTAAAAACAATTTCGGATATCTAATTGAAAAATTTCAAAATACTTTTCGAAAACATTTGGATTTTAGTATTGCTGCAACTTTTTTAATTTGTTGTTTTTTTCTTTAAAAAATGCCCATTATTTATTTGATTTGTTAAAATTTTTATAAAAAAATTGTAAAATTTTGTTTGGTTCTTTTTTTACTTAAATAATTCGATTTTATTTTTTGGTAAATATCGGTTTTTATTTGAAAAATTTCGATTTTTTTTAAATAAATTTTGAATTGTTTTTCGAAACAATTTAGAAAATTTTATTCATGTAGAAAAGAATTTCGACTTTTTATTGAAAAATTTGGGTTTTTCTAAATTTCGAAAATTTTTTTCGCAAAATTTTATGTTCAAAAAATTTCAAATTTTTATTTCTTGGAAAAACCATTTGGGATTTTTAATCGAAAAATTTCAAAATATTTTTCGAAAACATTTAGATTGGAGTCTTGTTGCAACTTTTGCAAACTTTCAATTATCTTTTAAAAACATATATTTTTTGAAAACATTAATCTAATCTGGTCTTGTTGCAAATATTTTAATTTTTTTCATTGAAAATTTACATTATTTATTTTGTTTGTAGAATTTTTTATAAGGAATTTGTCAAATTTTTCAAAAATTTCGTGCGTATATTTATTGCTAAAGAATCATCGGTTGTTTAATTAAATAATTCCATTTTTTTTTAATAAATTGCAGTTCTTAATTGAAAAATTTCGATTTTTTTAAATAAATTTCGAAATATTTTTCGAAAAAATTTATAATTTTTGCGTACAAAAAATTTCAAAATCTTATATTTTGTACAAAACAATTCCGGATTTTAGTCGAAATATTTTGATTTTCTTTTATAAGTGAATTTCGAATAAAATTCTAATTTATTTGAAATATGGTTTTGTTATAAATATTTTCGTTTTTTGTATTTGTAGATTTTTTTTTTATTAAAAATTATAAAATTTATCAAAAATTTCAGAAATTGATGGAAAATTATTGGTTTTTTAATTAAAAAGTTCTATTTTCTTTAGTAACAAATTTCGAATTACTTTTTCAAAATTTTTAAAAACTTTTCTGTTGCAAAAATTTTCAAATTTATTTATTTTTTTATTTAATTTAAAAAATTTTAATTTGCTCAAAAATTGAAAAAAAGGTTTGTTCGTTTAAAAAGTTTCAAATTTTTAGTTACGTTTTTCAACAATTTCTCAGTCGTTGTTGTAGTAGATCGCTTAGCTTGGCTGCTTGTTTTTGTATGCATTTTTATTTCATACCATTTTTCATGCTCAATATCAAGTGTTGCCTTATAACTATAAAGCGTGACAAGTAACGCAAAAAAAGGGGCAATAACAATAACAATGCACTGCTACTGCTGCTCACTTGGCATGCAATTGCAATTACAACAAGCTTTTTTTGTATTGTAAATTCTATTCTATTCTATACCTTGCTGTGCACTAGTTTCGCATTTAGAAGACACTCGACAGTCGTACAGACTCATACACGCATACACACATACACTTGCAGCCATTGTTTGAAATTACTATTACAAAATACTACAACAACAACTACAGTAATTTAGTTTAAATGAAATGTCTACAACAATTAATAAATGCCAATTAGTTTGCATTTAATTAAATGTTTTTTGTTGTTTTTAAATTTTTAGTTTTTTTTCTGTGAACATTGGCAATGACCTCTGCTGTTGTAGTGTGCGAGCAGTGTTGTAAAAATTCTTGTAAAAAGTGAAAATTCTAGATTATTGAAATTGAGTTTGAGTTTGAATAACTTTTATTATTGATTTTTTTCTTTTTTTGGTGTTTAAAAGGTTGCTAACTTCAGAAATATTGTGAAATTTTGAAGCCAAAAATACTTAAAAGATCTTGGAAGAAAAAAATGAGTATAAAATAATTTTGATGATGGTTGCAACACATAATATTGAGCATGGAAAATGGTATGAAATAAAATGGCCTACAACAAAAGCAGCCCAGCTAAGCAGTCTAATACCATAACGATTGATAAATTGTTGAAAAAACGTAACTAAAAATTTTAAAAGTTTTGAAAGAAAAAAATATTATTTTCTTAATTTTTGGGCGATTTAAAAATTTGTATATTAAATAAACAAATGAATTTGAAAATTTTTTTAATAAAATTATTTGAAAAATTTCGAAATAGAAATTCGAAATTTAATACAAAATAAAATCTTTTTAATTAAAAAAACGATAATTTTCCTTCACTTTCTAAAAGTTTTGAAAATATTTATAATTTTTAATTTAAAAAAAATCTACAAATACAATAAAAGAAAATATTTACAAACACAAAACTCTATTACAAATATATTCGAAAATAATATAATACAAAGATAACGGTAATAAATTCAAAATGGATAAGAAAATTTTCCCTTAATTATAAGTATCTTCCAGAAGTGCATTCAGTTGTTTCCAGAATTGTATTAAATTTTTTTTAAATAAATAAACACCCATGGCAACCCTACCATATTCCATTGATGTTTTTATTATAACTTTTTATGATCACTAGTTAGCAGCAATTATTTGCAAAAAATACTTAATATTATAAAAAAAGAAAAATTTATAAAAAAGAAATAATTTTTGAAATAATGTTTGAACATAACCTAAAAATGAGTTTGACTTTAGACACACATTTGTATGTACTTATGTAAATTGTTAACTCAGAAAAATCGTACATTTCAATATTTCGAAACGAGTCTTCAAAAGTCAACCAAATGCGGAATTAAATCAACTCAAAAAATTACGAATGCAACACTGCATTTCCAGCGCGTCGCCACCAACGCCATCACCACCACCACCGGCGGCGGCGGTGACGACAGCAAGCAATGCGTTGGCTTGCAACCTGTGGCTGCACGAATATTGCTTACAATAGCTACGCGGCATTGCCACCAATCTTACGTAATCCGTCTGGCATCGAAGAGCAGTGGCAAAGAGGGCAAAGGAAAAACGCAAAAATGCAAAATCCAAGCTAAGCCACGAGCATTTTGTTAAGCAATTTGGGGCCCTCTACGCAACAAAACTAGCCAAACTATGTACATATATACATACATTTGCATACATACACGTATATATGTTATGTAGATGTGTTGGATGTATCCACTGGCAATCAGTCAATCAATCAATCAGTCACTCAGTCAGCACTGACTAAAACGGTGTGCGCATGAAGACGGAACTAACCGCAGCACGTCATGCGTATGCGTGTCAAATACACGTGCAATAGTGCATACATGTATACATACGATCACATACATGTCTGCATAACTTTCTGTGCTTATAAAAAAAAAATGTTCCTCATATGTATGTACATCATAAGTAGATATCAAATGATTTTTCCATAATTATTTTCCCTTCCTAATCCATTATTATGCAATTCGAAATATTAGTTAGAGACAGAGGCAGGGAGAGGCAGAAAAAAAAATGGGGAAAAAATTTAAATTGAAATATTCAGCCGCACGCATTAGACGGCTCCATACTGCATATGTACATCAGCAACAACAACAATTGCCTTCAACTGGCTTGCGGTTTTGGTTGCTTCACCAGCCTGCAGACTGCAGCCTCCAGCCTCCATTTTTAAGCTTTGTCCTCATTCCCTCATTCATTCGGGCATAATTGTAAGACATTTTTCTATGATTTCCTTTTCATTGCTGCTTGCCTCGCTGTCGATTTGTGGCAGTGTGGCGAGCAAAATTATTTTCCATTACAACTATGTATGTATGTATGTCGCCGACGTCATCTCGTCATCATCAACTCTGGATTGAAGTGCAGATTTTCGCATTTCCATTTTCCATTTGGTCATATGATGTAACTTAATGTGTGCTGGCTCTGGATTTGAGGAAGTAAACTCAAGATGGAATCATTTAAGTTTCGAAATTTGTAAAGGGTATTTTTTTATAGAGGTATAGACCTTTAAGTTGCAATAAAACATCGATGGATTATTCGATTGACATGAATTTTATTTATCCGAAACCGCCACGGCTGGCGCGGATGTAGTCCAATCTGGACGTCCAATTTTCGATGACTTTTTCCAACATTTGTGGCCGTATATCGGCAATAACACGGCGAATGTTGTCTTCCAAATGGTGAAGCGTTTGTGGCTTATCCGCATAGACCAATGACTCTACATAGCCCCACAGAAAGTAGTCTAGCGGTGTTAAATCACAAGATCTTGGAGGCCAATTCACAGGTCCAAAACGTAAAATTAGGCGGTCACCAAACGTGTCTTTCAATAAATCTATTGTGGTACGAGCTGTGTGACATGTTGCGCCATCTTGTTGAAACCACATCTCCTGGACATCATGGTTATTCAATTCAGGAATGAAAAAGTTAGTAATCATGGCTCTATACCGATCACCATTGACTGTAACGTTCTGGCCACCATCGTTTTTGAAAAAGTACGGACCAATGATTCCAGCAGCCCATAAAGCGCACCAAACAGTCAGTTTTTCTGGATGTAACGGTGTTTCAACATACACTTGAGGATTACCTTCACTCCAAATGCGGCAGTTTTGTTTGTTGACGTAGCCATTCAACCAGAAGTGCGCTTCATCGCTAAACATCGCTAAAATGGACGTAGTGCGCGATACGTTTTCCGCACAGAACCATTATTTTCGAAATAAAATTGCACTATTTGCAAGCATTGTTCAGGCGTGAGTCTATTCATGATGAATTGCCAAACCACACTGAGAATAAATCAACTTAAAGTTCTATACCTCTATAAAAAAACACCCTTTACAAGTAAAATCAAGATGGAATCATTTAGGTTTCGAAATTTTTAGTAAAAAGTTATTTGTAAAAAATTTATTGATGAAAATTTTTAACTTTCAGAAATTTTTTTGGCATTCAGCGCCTAAAAAGTCGTATAATTTTTCAAAATTCCTTAAATTTTTTAATTTTATAAAAAAAAAATTTATTAAAAAAATTATTTTGTTAATCCTTTGTTGCTCTTAAATAATTGATAAGTTTCTTATGTTTTTTTTTTAATTTTTTTATATATATGTTTGCCTATGTAAAGGAAATGCCTACAGTCATACTCAATGTTGAAATTGTAGTAAAGTAACAAATGCATTTTGCGGTTTTTAATTATCCGCATTTTATTGAAATTTACACTTTTTGCTTTGTCAATAGAATTTATATGGAAAACAGCAACGTGTGAACGGAATTCCGTCATCTTTGTAAATAAATCAACATTTACTTGGCTACGCAGCCATGTAATTTACATACACATATGTATGTATATTGAAAAACATATTTATTTTATCTTGTACTCCCCTATTTCTTCTTCTTCTGCTCCTTCTTCTATTTAGCAATAAAACGTGAAATTATCGAAAGAAACGGTGCTTTACAAAATGATTTTGAGCGTATCGGGAATAAACACATTTAATTTTATTTAAAAAAAAAAGTAATAATAAAATATTAAATAAAAACCATATAAAAATTATTGTGATTCATCGAGTAATAATGAAAAATTATAAATTAATACGCAAATAGCATGTTTTTGAACACAAACCCAAACTAAACATTAATGCAGATATCGAAAATATGGTATTCAAATTACTAATTATATGAAATTGAAGTTTTAAATGATCTAAATTTAATTTTTCTATTACTTATGAAATTATAGAAAGTTGAACTTGTACCATATTATACCTGTAAAGTGTTATCCCATTTAGTGGTTTCAAAAGTGTAGGGTTGTATTTTGACATCTGTCAAATTTAACTGTCAAACCAAACATATTTTAGTTTGGTTAAAAGTCAGTCATTTATGAAAATCGATCGCTTAACAACCGCACAGCGCGTTAAAATTATTGAAACCGACTACAAAAATGGTGACTCAAACATGGCCACGTTTCGCGCACATAGTCGTCCAACTAATCAAGAAATTGGTAAAATTATACAGATATTGTAAGGCCTACACACAATCGGCTTGCTCGTTCCCCCTCAAATATCTCTGCTGTAAGAGAAAGTGCAGCCGAAGACACGTCCCGACCCGAGAGTGTCTATTTCTCGACGTTCTTAAGAGCTAGGACTTTTTTACGCCACATTATGGTGTATTTTGCCTTTGAACTTACACCTACATCCATACAAAGTCCAGTTCATACAACAACTGAAGCCAGCGGACCATTCACAATGTCTTAGTCACATCGATTGGGTGCAACAACAAGCAATTTTGTTCGCGATTTTTCCAACCAAATTTTCTTCAGCGACGAGGCACATTTCTTACTTATGGACTCCGAGAATCCTCAAATAATTGCAGAGAAGCTATTACACCCAAAAAATGACTGTTTGGTATGTTCTTTGGTTCGGAGGTGTGATTGGACCTTACTTTTTCGAAAGCGATAACGGCGAGGCTGTCACTGTCAGTTTGGAGCGTTATGGTTGTATGATAACCGACTGTTTTTGCCCTGCAATCGAAGAATACGACTTGGACAATATGTGGTTCCAACAATATGGTGCCACATGCCATACAACACTTACAAATATGGCTAGAGAAATCTCCCGAACGCCTAAACTCGCGCAATCTCATCTTGGCGATGTCAATTGGCCACCGGGGTCGTGCGTTTTGACACTGTTGGACTGTGTTTTGTGGGACTACGCGAAAGATCGTGCGTATGCGAATAAACCTTCAACTCTTGAGCACTTGGAAACCAACATTCGTCAAGTTACAGCTGAGATACCGCCCAATATGTGCAAAAAATGTTTGAAAATTATCTCAAACGGATCGAAGTTTGCAAAAATGGAAAACACCATATGGATAGCCATGTATTATTAATTACATAAGTATGTACTTCTGAAAATGGTTTAGATTGGAAATATATAAATTTATTCTGTGGCAGCTACTTTTTTTTTAGTAGTGGCCCCTCAACCTTGTGCGTGCCACATATGGTACTTTTCTCTTAATTTTTTTTTTTTTTTTTTTTTTTTTTTTGGGAAAATTTGATTAGCAATTACACTAAATTCAGCCTTGCTTCCGGGCTTAAAATTTGTTTTTTTTATTATTTTTATTTTACATTTGCCTTCGAAATATTTTAATGCATTTGCTGCTTGATGATCTGTGAAAATGTAAATAAAATCATTAAAATTTTCCTTTACTGAAATCGAGCGATTGAAATTCAAAAGGGCGCCGCGGCCTTGCCCTAAGTCAAAATCGTAAGATTTTATTTGATGTTTTCTTAATGGCACACCTTTTATATAATAATTATGATTATTTCAAATTTTTTTTTCTTTTTTTTTCTTTTTGATGAGCGCTGTCTTAAATCGAAATGATTTCCGGCTGAAGTTCAAGTTTCGAATAATAATATTCAGCCATGTTTCAGAGAAGTAGGGGAATGAAAATGAAATGAAATTCGAAAAATAAGCGTTTCTTTTTGGGTGTTCTGCGAAAGCGGTGATTCGAAGTTATATTTCGCTTTTCGAAATGAAATTTCAAATAGCTGATGACTCCTACCAATATAAAAATTTAATGGGGACGAATTTAATTTGAGTTGAATACAATTTTAGCAATCAAAATGAATAAATTTGAAAATGAAAAAGTGCGAAGAACGATTGTACTCCAAGCAATGGATTTTAAATGCGCAGAAATAACAGAAACGACTTTTTGTTGTTATTTTAGCACTATGGTACACCTCATTTAGAGTGCAGGTAAAGCAAAATAATTTCAATGATCTATTTCGATACACCCTGACCATAGAGAAATAGGTGATAGATGAGTTAGCTCAACGTGGCTATGAAGTGGTGTGTGTCTAGCGGGGACTTGAAGTGCAAATAGAATATGCGTTGGGCACGTTAGGAGGAGGACATTACCTTTAAGCTCTTTTTCATAGCATGCATTAAACGTAGCTTTATAAAAACTCCGTCTTTTACGTTTCCGATTTCTGATGCTGATGCTGGAGAAAATAATACGAGCTGCAGAGCTAAATAGACAAGGAATAATCTTCTACAAGAGTGTAGAATTGCTGGCGTATGCCGATGGTATTGATTTAATTGGTCATAACAATCCAGGCTAGACAAAGGAGAAAATCGAATGGGTCTGGTAGTGAACGAGGGCAAGACGAAATATCTCCTGTCATCAAATGAACAGTCATCGCATTCGCGGCTCGGTTCCCATTTCACTGTTGACAGTTATAACTTTAAATTCGTAGATAATTTTGTCTATTTAGGAACCAGCAAAATAACAACAGCAGTAATGTCAGCCTTGAAATCCTATACAGAATCACTCCTGAACTGAGTAATTAAATTAAAAAGTAAAGTCCTCTCCCGACGAATCAAAACCAAACTCTACAAGTCGCTCATTATTCCATGCCATGTTGTATGGTGCAGAAGCGTGGATGTTGTCGGCATGTAATGAGACGACTTTTGGAGTTTTCGAGAGAAAAGTTTTGCGGAAGATTACGACATTGACATAGCTCAACGCATCAAAGAACAGTGGCTACATCGCCAGGTCATGTCATCCAAATGGATGAAGCACTCCAAGCTTCAAAGTGTTCGATGTAGTACCCGCTGGCGAATGACGAGGAAGAGGAGACTTCCACTCCGTTACAAAGCCTAAGCTCAGAGGGACCTGTTTTCGCCTGGTTTTTCCAACCGGTGCCAAACAGCGAAGAGAAGGAACGAGTGGAGTGTTATTGTTGACGCAGCTATAATCGCGTAAGCGGTGCCTATGGCAAAAAAGGAAGAAGAAGAAAAAGAAGAAGAAGATGATGATGAAAAAGAAGAAGAGGAAGAAAAAGAAGAGGGATATACACATTTGCTAATTTTATCAAGTAATTTTTGGTAATTTGCTTTTTGCGCGCTCTTTCAGAGGTTAAAAAAGGGAATTTTCACTATTTTATTTTTATTTTTATATATATAATCATATATTTTATTCAAGCCATTTACCATATCAAAGATACATATTTAAACAGTATTTTGTGAAATTTTTATTCAAAAATTCCGAAAACTCAGCCGTTTGTATCTCATTTCCCTTGACGTCTCAAAAGGAAATGCTCTCGCCGTAGACAGTATAACTCATTATTGGTTCATCTAAAATCAAAAAACTAAAAATATTTCGTTAGTACATGGATAAATCTCGTTATTGGATGAAGGAAAAAACAAAAAATTTAAATTTGAATTTTTGATAGACTTTAAACAAAAAAAAAACATATTTTTTTTATCAAGTTTTCGTCATGCATTGGCTCGAAAAATTTGGTTGTAATTTTGAGTTAATTCTCAAAGCAATTTTGGAGTGGCTTAAGACTACATATATTTATGTGGAATCATTTTTCAGACCATCATGTTCATGGCCATTTTCGAAAACAAAATGAATTTTAAATGAGTTTTATAGAATGTAGAACACCAAAATGTCAAATTGAAGCAATTTCAATCCACTTTTGTTATGAAGAAAAAAATTAATTTTACAAAAGTCAAAAGTTTTAATGAAATTTGATGAAATAATTATTTTTTATTTTATTTTAAAAGTTTTTGGCCAAACAAACATATATATTTTACTTTTAATTAACTCAAAACAACAACAAAGTGGATTTTTAATTATTATTTTCCGACAAAAATAAGACCAAGAGTTTGTTATCTCCTGCTTCAGGTGCATTTTCAACATCATTACCTTGTAATTTATGCGCCTTTTGTTCTACTAAAAGAATTTTTCTCAAAGAACCTACGAAAACACATACACACACACATAGACATATATGTACATAAGTTGCTGTTAATAATTTTATTATGTGAACTTTCGCAAAGCATTGTCCTAGAAAATTTCTCACAAGCTTTCTCAGTTCACTATCATCCCTCCGCAATAAGTGAATATCATAAACATATGTACGTACGAGTATGTAAGTATGTGTGACCTCATGTGAGCATAAATATGAATATCATATTATGCTTGATTGTATGTATTACAGCCTGTGAAGAAGGCCTTACCATACTCACACACACACAGGTGTATGTATATAAACTGATTATATGCAACGATATCCAAACATAAATATGTATGTATGTATGTATGTATGTATTTATGCAATTTTATGCATAATTTAATGCTATTCTTCGTTAATAACTTTTTTATGATTTTCCCATAAGTATTGTTTAATGAACCTCATTTCTGCTTACCTGCCCGTACATACATACATACATACATACATACTTCAAAGGTGCAGTGAAAAAATCTAAAAAAAAAAGTGGAAAATATGTTAAAGTACTTGATCAGAGTATGATTTACAAAAGGGGACCTACCAGCCAAAGAAGCGTCCAAACCAACAACCGGCACAGCAAGCAAGCCACGAAGCGAGCGACGAGCTTGTAAAGGTCATAGAAAGGAAGCCATTGGCGCTGTGAATGTGAAATTTATGCTTCGCGGCTTCTTTTTTTAGTGTTTCTACTTACATACATACCTGCTGGGTATTTATTATATTTACATATTTATTATTGTTTGCATGACTCTTCGTTCTTCTTCTCTTTCGGCAAACGTAGAAATGCATTACTGTGAAAGTACAAATAGAAAAAGCTTTAAAAACGACGAGAACAACAACAACAACAACGAGCAAGCAAATTGAAAAATCTTCAGGCATCCACTTGGTGTACATACAAACAAACATAAATGATGACATAGAAATTAAGAAGAATGTGTGAAAGTGTTGAGCCACGCACCCGCAAGTTGTAACTGAAAGAACAAGAAAAATTTAAAAAGATAACAACAACAACAAATTAAAAAGAGCAAACAAAATCAATTTGAAAAAAAAAATATAAAAAAGCGTTTGCTTGAACGTTCGCAAGAATCTTCAGAATATACTGCTCGGCACTTTTAAGCAGCTCACAACAAGAACAACAAGTCAGCACATTACATTCGCTCTGCTTTTGTTGTTGTTGTTGCTGCTTTTGCTCACATGCATTCTGAAGTAATTTGAGCCACGAAAGGTGCACACATATATCTACAAATACATATATGCCCCAAACGGGTACAAAGTGTTTCAACACTTAATAAATGACAACAAAAACAACAACAGCAACAAGAACAAACAAAAGAATTATAAAAGCGAAAAAGTGAAAAACAATGCCGTTGTTGTGATGTCAGAGTTCAGGTCAGCTTTATGAAAGCGAAGAAGGTGTCAAAGACTTAACTTACTACGAATACTGACAGGTAGAACAACAACAATAAAAAATAACGCAGCGTGAAATCAAGTACAAAGCTTTCACACACACAGAACACAGGCGAGTTCAATATCCACACACACACAGTATGCAGTGCAGGCAGCTTAATACTCGCAAGAACATATGTACCAATTTAGAGTTTTGAGAAAGTCTTGAAAGTACCAAGGAAATTAATTGAGCAGAAAAAGTTGCGAACAGAAAATTAATAAAAAAAAAAATTTGAATACGTTGACGAAACTTAACTTTGTTGGCCATATTGTTAGAACCTCTCGATTTCATCACTTTCTTAAAAAAAAAAAAATTTACCAGGTGGCACTTTTTTTTCAAAAATATTTAAAACTGCAAATCTTTCCAAGTCACACTTTAATACATTTTGAATATAAATATTTAAGGAACTTTCAAACAGGTGGCAGCACAGTTAAAAAAAAAGTCTTTTAACGGTGTTTATTTAAGAGAAAAGTTAAATTTTCCATTAAAAGCGCAAATATTTTTTTACTTTTTTTCTATTATTTTCAAAATTCCAATACAAATCTATTTACTTAAGCCTCTTAAAAGGTATTTAAAGCGCCATTTAACGACGCATTAGACGAGCAAATATTTTTAAGCCGAAACTTGTGTACATACTCACACTCGCACGTACATACATACATACACATGTACATGCATTCATACGTAAAAAAAATATGCAAAAGATTTGAGTCTTCTTCGAAAGTGGCAAAATCAATGTTTTGTAATCACAAAAAAGAAACGTCCAAAAAATATTTTAAATTTAAATTGGCAGCAACAACAACAAGCAAATTGCTGCGACACTACGACACTGCGTCAAATTTCAAATTTAATCAAAAACAACGCACCAAAAAAAAACAACAACTTTGCAAAGCAATTTTTCTTCTTTTGCGAATATCGATTGTTGTGTTATTATTGTTGTTTTTGTTGTTGTGTTGCACAAATGACACACATTGTCATGTCCGAAGAAGTAACAAAATTTTATATTTGTAACAGCATTTTGTGGCACACTTACTCGTACATATTTTGAAACCAATTTTTTGTCACAATGGACATTTTGGCATTGAAGCTTCATATGAAAACCGACGAACGTACTTATGAAGGGTGCTCTTTTTCGAGGTTATATACTTCTTTTTAAAGAAAAAAGCACAGAAAATTCAAATTTAATGGGGAATGTCATTCGAAATCATTCGAAAGAACATTCTTTGGCATTTATTTTTTGAAAATTATCTCTTTCAAATGTTGGCCACGGCTACGTCTCAGATAGTCCAACCGTTGAGTCCAATTTTCGATGATTCGTTCGAGCATTTCGACTGGTAAGGTAACAGGCGAATGACACGCGTGATGTCTTGCTCCAAGGCTTGAATCGAAGTGCGATTGTCCGCATAAATTTAAGACTTTACATATCCCCACAGGAAAAAGTCTAACGGTATGATATCACACGATCTTGGTGGCCAATCGGCCGGCCCAAAACTTTAAATTATCTGCTCTGCGAAATGTTCTCTCAATAAATCCATTGATTGATGCGATGTGTGGGAAGTGGCGCCGTCTTTTGAAACCAAATGTCGCGGAGATCAGGAGCTTCAATTTCAGGCATCAAATAGTCGGTTATCATGACGCGAAAATGGCCACCATTGACGGTTACGTTCTCACCGGCATCATTTTTGATGAAACATGGACCGATTATTCTACCGACCCATATGCCACACCAAACCGTTGTTTTTTCTGGGTGATATGGCAGCCCTTGAATCTCTTCAGGGTTCTCTTCGTTTTAAATGCATACCCATTCAGTCAGAAATTACCCTCGCTGAACATAAACTTGGTTCGAAAACGTCGGATTTTCCTGGAACTTTTCAAGAGCCCATAGAGCGCAGCGATGTTCCTTAGGGAAGTCGTGCTGTATTTTGTAGGTTTTCAATTTATGCTCTCAACGTAATATGCGCCAAGTCGTTCCATACGTCAGTCAGTCCGAGTTGCTGCGAACGGCGCCGAATCGACTCTCCACGGTCTTCGTGTACACTCTACGGCTACGGCCGCTATATGTTCTTCACTGCGTGCGGGATGTGATCTATTCGGTCGAAAATTATCCAATAATGAATGCTGGGTCTCAAGATGGGTGATGGTGTTGCGAATAGTACGCTCATTAGGCCGAAAATTTTGACCACAAGTTGAGCGAAGCTCGCGAAACGCATTCTGTGCAGAACGTGAATTTTCATAATAAAGTTGAATGATTTGGTGAATGTTGTTCAGTCGTAAGTCTTTCCATGATGAAATACCAAACAATACGACTCACGCGTGATCTGTCAGAAAAAGGCTATTGGAAAAAGTACCCCTACTTGGATCACCCATTACATATGTAACATACGAGTATATGCATATGTATGTTATGTGCATCACCTAGTGTGAAAATATTGTTGTTGTGATTTTCAATTTAATGTCGCAGTAATAACTTGTTTTTTGGGATTTTTTGCTGCTTCTTTTTTCACTTTTCCTATTACAAATCTATTTACATGTGCATTTATTCATTTATTTGTGTGTACTTACATACATACATATTTACATATATATAAATATCCATACAAATGCAGGCACACATGCAAATGCTTTTAACTGCTTGCATTTACTGCTTGCTAACTCAACACTACTTAACGGTAAATGGGTCATGGTAGATTTGCTTCAAAATGTATTTCAAATTGTTTTACTTCAAAGCAAACCCATAAAAACGATTGGACATATATATAGACGAACAAGCAGTCAAATATCAAAAAAAGGCAACCAACCAGTTTCTTAATGAAAATTTTCAAAAAAAAAGGGCTTTTCAACGCCAAAAAATGTTTCGATTTAATTTATTTTTCGTTAAAAGATAAATTTAATATTTTTATTTGGAGAAATTCCAGGCTTATTTATTATCAGGCACAACAACAACAAAAAATATGCATGTATTTTGCAGCTTAGACAGTCAAATAATTCTCGGTGATTCAATCAGCGAGTCCTCAATGTGCATGAATCGGCTATTTAGTGCTAAAAACTGGGAATTATTGTATCTCAGCAGAAATCTTCAATCTGTTTATTTTCTTTAGATAATAAATTACAATAAAAAAACAACAAGGAAGGACAGTATTCGACCATGCCGAAGTCTTTATACCCTTCATGAACACATCAGATATATTTCAAATTGAAAAAATTCGACTTCGATGATTTCCTCTGTCAATATAAACTTGAATAAACGTCTGTAGAATTCCGAATTTCACGTTCTACTATGCTTTTTTAGGGATTTTTCACGCAAAACTTCATATCTGAACCAATCAGTCGTATGGGAGTTATAGGTTATAGTCTACCGATTTCGATCATTTTCAGTGTCAATGTGTAATGCATTATATATATCTAGTATACCAAATGTGACGCTCTTAAGATGCTTTATTGATGGATTTATAGTTCAAAATAAGCGAAAATTCAATCACATTTAAGCTATAGTGTTCCGATCCGGTCGGTTCCGACAATGTTTCCGATCGTTTAAACATATACATTCGTCTGCCTACCAAGTTTGGTTGAAATATCTCAAAAACTGAGCGACTATTTCAAACAGACAGGCAGATGGACATGGCTAAATCAATTCAGCTCGTGATTCTGATACGATCGTTCGTTGGGTCTATCTCTTCTCCGTCTGGTACTTACATACTCATGGGACCTAAGTTAGAATACCCTTTCATATACATGAAAGGTATAATAAATGTTGTGTCTCTGCATATTGCTTGTAGCTTAATAATATTTTTACGAAAGCTCGTTCACAAAAAGCTTTCCATATTAAGGCAACTAAAGGGTGTTTTTTATAGAGGTATAGAACTTTAAGTTGCAATAAAACAACGATGGATTATTCGATTGACATGAATTTTATTTATCCGAAAGATAATCTTGTGGCATCGGCTGGCGCGGATGTAGTCCAATCTGGACGTCCAATTTTCGATGACTTTTTCCAACATTTGTGGCCGTATATCGGCAATAACACGGCGAATGTTGTCTTCCAAATGGTCAAGCGTTTGTAACTTATCCGCATAGACCAATGACTTTACATAGCCCCACAGAAAGTAGTCTCGCGGTGTTAAATCACAAGATCTTGGAGGCCAATTCACAGGTCCAAAACGTGAAATTAGGCGGTCACCAAACGTGTCTTTCAATAAATCTATTGCGGCACGAGCTGTGTGACATGTTGCGCCGTCTTGGTGAAACCACATCTCCTGGACATCATGGTTATTCACCATTGAATGTAACGTTCTGGCCACCATCGTTTTTGAAAAAGTACGGACCAATGATTCCACCAGCCCATAAAGCGCACCAAACAGTCAGTTTTTCTGGATGAAACGGTGTTTCAACATACACTTGAGGATTTCACTCCAATGCGGCAGTTTTGTTTGTTGACGTAGCCATTCAACCAGAAGTGCGCTTCATCGCTAAACAAAAAAAAAAAAAAAAAACAGAACCATTATTTTCGAAATAAAATTGCACTATTTGCAAGCGTTGTTCAGGCGTGAGTCCATTTATGATGAATTGCCAAACCAAACTGAGAATAAATCACTTGACAGCTGTTAAATCGGTCGCTATCTTGAAAAGTAATGCCAACTTAAAGTTCTATACCTCTATAAAAAACACCTACTTTTATAACTGTGCAATACACGATATTTAAGACCGCTAAGAATCCCTAAAGCCTTTTGCAGATCCAAAACCTCAACAAAGCAACCAAAACTAAAACTTTTGTACACGATAAAATGATAAATATCTTCAGAAACACTGAAACTGCAAACAGAACGTTTTGCAGAAGCGATATTTTATAAAATTCTTACATTAAGATTTAGCAAGCCAACCCTTGCTCGGAAAGTCAAACTTACTTGACAGAATTCTGAGGGATTCGTAGTTAAGAGGTTTTTGTAAAGATAAGATCGTGAAGAGATCGTGATAAACTGATGAACACTTTAACAAAGTCTTTTTGAAGCAATTTCTCCAGTAATATAGGAATGCGATTCTTAATTCGATTGAGTATCCATATTTAAAACTTTTATAAACTTCGTTCCAGTTTTTGACCCAGAAAGAACAGTGTCTGACTGCCGCCTCGGCAACGATGCCAAGCAGTCTATTTGGCATCAGACTAAACCGGCGCGCAACATAAAACATGGGGGTGTGTGAGGTATGGTTGAATTGGAAACATAGACCTGATTCGACATTTCTTTATATTTTAACTGAAAAAAATTCGACTTGATGTTTCGATAAATGCAGGGACCTACAGTTTATTCTAAGCCGCTTTCGAACGGCCATTGGATTTTTATGAGGAGCTTTTATTTCATGTCAGAAATATACTCGGAGAGTTTCACATTCCCTGCCAAAAGGCGACCGCAATTGGCATTGTAAATGATGATGCCGTTAATCCCAATTATAAAAAATATAAAATAAAAATTGTTGATATTACCGAATCGTTAAGCTTAAAAAAGACTATACTAACATGACTCAGCGTTCTACAAACGATCAATATTTGTATCCAATTCATGCCTATTTTTCTCGATCTGTTGATCTGTGATCCTCCTCACGAAAGAAGAGTGAAGTATATGTTAATCTAGGCAAAAACCTACTCCATAAAAAAATCATAAAAATACCGACACATAAAATTATTTTTCTCAAAAGGGTCGGTCTCTGGGCCACTTCGTGAAAAAAATAATTTGAAATAAATTTAACCTCCATTTTTTTGAAAAGGTTGGTTTTAGAACCACTTCCGGGAAGAAATAAGAAAAAATTAATCCAGATTTTGCTCAAACATTTTCGAGCAGTGCGAGCATTTTTGCGAAATTTTTTCGAGCCTATCACGAGCATTTCGAGTATTTTGACAAACACTTGACTTTTTACTCAAACTTGTTTTTATTAATTTAAAATTTATTTACGCAAAGTGTCAAAATCATTGAAAGGCCAGAGAAATTTTGACAATCAAATTTAATTTTTTTTTTGTTCTGCTGAGCAGTTGATGCGCGAGTATCGAACGAGCATCGAGCTACTCGCAGTGCTTGATACCCGAGTATCTAAAGCTCTAATATATATATATATATATATATATATATATATATATATATATATATATAACTTTGTATTATTACTGTATTATTAATGCATAGCAATTAATATTTTAAAATTGTTGCTTTGGATACGAGTATGTCTTGCCTATATGTCCATATGTATGTGAATACCGGTTCTGATTTAGAGTCGCTTAATGTTTGCAATGAAATTGTTTGGAGTTGCCATATATTTTAGTTACTTCACTCTTGTGTAAATGAGGAAATCTACAACAAATTACAATTCTCAAATAAACATTGGCGATAAGAAATTTAGGTTATGTAAACAACATTCAAGCGAAAGCAACCCTGGAGTTGTGTGCTTGCAGCTTTGGTGGATAAACACAAAGAATATAAGAAAAATGTTTCGAAATTACACAATTATTTGTTTAATTTTAATCTGGTTTAAAAGTGTTGGAAATTTTGTAGGAATTTTTTTTCACAATTTTTTTTAATAATTTTTTTCTTTTTTTTTCATTCTTTTTATCGGTTGACAGCTTTCAGCATTAGATTATGCGTAAATATTGCCTTAAGCCAGAATTTAAAGTAATTTAAGTAAAAAACAAACAATAAATTCGAAAATATTAATCTACCTCGAAACCGTTATAAATCTTATCTGTTTGTGTAGCGAAGGAGTGTAGCAACAGATAAGTGTCTTTTATGGCATCATTCTTTACCATAAATTAATGATGACTCAAAAGTGCAACACAAACTTTCTTAAGTGAAGAACTATAGAAATTTAAAAAAAAATTAAAAACGAAAAAAAAATTATTATGTACTTGGAGATTACAGTGAAATTATTGGCCGAATAATGAACATTAATTTCTACAATTTGTCTTTACTAATTGGATAACAAACAAAACGCTCTAAGAGATAAAAAAAACAATAACTACGAATTGTAAATGAAAACTTTGATTTTCTTGACCCTTGAACATATTCCAAAGAATAGAAAAAGTAACATATTTTTTCAGTCTCATTAGAACCCTCTAAATGACGAGCAAACAAGTGAAGTTTATTGACACAGTCGTGGAAGAGCGCAATGCTAGCACTCAACTGTGACGATAATTCGGGAAAACAAAAACAAAAACAAACATGGTCTGCACTATGTTCAAATCAAAGACAATGTGGGGAAGCAACACATTTCTGAAGAGTACTTAATGGCTGCATTTGTAGTGCTCCTAGTAACCAGATTTGAGTGCGAAACCAAGCCTCACCCATTCAAAAACGGTTTCTAAATTAACAGATTTACCAGCACAGTAAATTTAGTGTCGGAATAACAATTTCAAGGTTTTTAATTGGACAGGAAATAATTAGAGAATCCGTACCTCATCAGAAACTCTCAGAATCTACGACTAATTTTGAACTCAAGTGAAACAAAAGTCAAAAAAGAATTAATTTCTTCAAAAACAAATTGAAAACAACTAATATTTTAATGTCGAGAAAATAAAATTTAAAGTTGAAACGAAAAGCAGGTCTCTCCTCGAGGAGTGAAGACTCTATGATTCGCTGTCTTTTTTTTTATCTAATTCTTTGTGAATTTCATTTATTCTGCATTAAATTAAAGCCCATTGTAAGCGCCAGCCATTGATCACTCAGCCACTCAACCATCAATCGCTCAAATGCCAAATTGCTCAAGCAACAGCGAACGGCAAACGGCAAATGGCTATCGTAGCCTCTCGTCAGACATCTATTGTTGTAGAGAACTATTACAGGCTGGTGCTAAACGCAGTTTGATGATATTGCAATGGCTGACTGATCGAGCGATCAGCTTACCAACATTACTTGCCGCCAGCGCATTTGAACGACGGCGACGGCGTGGCACATAATGGTTCTGTTTCGATGCCTCGCTGCTGGTGCTGCTGTGGTTGCTGCTGCCATTCTATGAGCAAATGATCCACCGCAAGCACGCATGCGCAACGCTTTTTGCCGCTTTGCAGCTCAAGCATGCAATTGAAATTCCGCTCCGTGCTGTGGTGCAAGAAAACAATAAATAAACGAGAAGAATATAAAGAACTAGAAGTAAATGTAAAAGATCGATCGAAAAGTCTGGCATTATTGTTGGAAATTGGAGAAGCAATTCCAATTACAAAACTCACAAGAATTGATTGAGAACAGTAGGCGAGTGGCAACGGCAGGGATGTGAGGGGTAAAAGTGTCAATTCCAAGCAATGTTTGCTTTAAACGCCGTTCAGGTTGAATGAAAAGTAAACATTAGGAAGCACAGCGGTGAAGGTTTGACTCAGTTTTGACTTTTGAAAAATGCTTGAACCAAAAGCTATTTAAAACTAGTTTTTTTTTTAAACTTATTTGGAGGTGATTGAGTAGAAGAAGACAAATATCTATCAAACGTATTTACATATATTTTTTTTACATTTCATAGTTCCCTCATGTCCAATCCACTTCTGCTTCATTGCTTTTTCTCGTTTATGGATTTGATTGCAGACTGACAGTTTGACATGCAAAGTAGCGAATGAGACAAGCGCTGATTGAACTAGTCGATTGATCGCTCGTTGATGATTTGCTTTTTTTTCTTTCTTTCTTTCTTTTGTTAGCCTCATAAATCATTTTTATTTTCTCACGCGCTTCGCCCAAAGCGCAAATATTTGCATATCATTTTGGAAATAATCAATATTTTTTTAACAGAAGATCAAGGGAAAGAGGAAAGCTCATGACTGGGGCAAAGAGAGGAACTACTTTGAGAGAATAAAAGTATTTTTTCCGGCAAATTGCGTTTTGTTCATTAGTTCATCGAACTGTGTAGTCGCCTAAGCAATGGAAAGACAAAGATACTCTGAGTCTGATGCAGCAAGTTCTGGAGTTTTTAATATCCTTTAGCGAGTATCACAGATAGCAACTCAAGTTCTCTCCACTCAATTATGGACTGTATTTCAGTTTTCAAGACAGACGAGTAACTCTTGCTCGCAGGAGCTTGTTCAAAATATAAACGTGCAAAATGTCACTGTCTTGAACTCCTGTGGCACGAAAAGCTCATTTGCTCCGTAAAGGGACTACGCTTTCATTGTGCACTGGCTTGATGAAGACGTGCTTAGAACAAGTAAATCCGCTTCAAGATGCCGCAGCTATTCACCATTGGTGTGGGGTTGATGGAGACGTGCTCATAACACGTAAACCGGCTCCAAGATGCCCCAGCTGTCCACCATTGGAGTGGGGTCCAAAAGATACTGGCTTCTTCAAGGGGTGACTTTAAGCGAAAATGCTTTCATAAAGGTCATCGTCCGTTCTGAAACCTGCAAACGAAAATCTGCTCCAAGATCCTCCCAGCTATCCACCATTGGTGTGGGATGCTAAAGTTATTGGCTTCTTCAAGGGGTGACTTTAAGCGAAATTTGCTTCCATAAAGGTCATCGTCCGCAAACGCAAGAGACCACGCCCCAAAAATTTTTCTTGACCTAATGACCGAAAAAGCTAATGAAAATATTATCGCTTAAACAGAAATTGATTCGAAATGAGGAAAGGAGAAATACAAACATAGATTTGCATGCATACATACATACAAACATTAACATATCAAGCTTTGCTTGAGCTGGGTTATCAAATTCGCGAAGAAACCCGTTTCATCACAAAGTTTTCAAACGTCTCTGCGAAATAGATTTGCAACGGTACTTGTCACACCACATTGACCGTTTACCACCACGCGACGAGCTGCAAGCCTCGTTACTCCAAGCCAAAGACGAGCTGGCTAGGCAGACCTGCCGTTTTTTTTTTAATTGAAAGAAGGAAAAGAGTCAGAGAGCCAACACGATGAGCTCGTAGCTCAATGATAAAGTGTCTCCAAGGCAGACATAGCTGCACACACATATGCTGCAGAGGTAAGTAATGGCATTTCGTTGTTGGGAGACACAGTTCTCGTTAATATAGACATAAATAAATCGATTAAGACAAATCTACAGGAAAAAACAATAACAATATCCACCAGCCGCAGTCAATGCGGAGAAGAAGAAGAAAATCAGGTGGAAACTACACAAGCCGGATCGTGGTGAGAGAGGCCGTGGGCGTACAAACGAAGCTTAGTTGCACCCAAAAGAGCCACCTTCAAC
This sequence comes from Neoceratitis asiatica, assembly GCA_030068015.2. Lineage (NCBI taxonomy): Eukaryota > Metazoa > Arthropoda > Insecta > Diptera > Tephritidae > Neoceratitis > Neoceratitis asiatica. Next base: position 2,047,943 of record CM061524.1, read on the forward strand.
CAAATCCAGCCAAACCAGCGCCTAAGTTGTCTAGCGTTGGAGGCTCCGCAGACTTGGATGCGGCTGTGAAGACAGGCTTTTCAGTTTGCGCAAATAAAGTCAAGTGAAAAATGTGTGGCACAACGAGAGAGAGACAAGTTCTTTCTTTCACCAACTAACCAGATTTATGTCATGCTCTTCCTGCAAGCATGCATACATACCTACACATACATGGATATGCACATACAATCGTACAAATGCCGTGCGCAACAAGTCCATGCCACCGGGCGAGACTTGAAGACTCGCATTCGTCTAGCGACACGCGACACGCGACATGCAGCAGACATACATATGCACATATATATAGATAAATTCAAATATAATTAATCACATATGTATATACATACATACACATATGCAGCATGTTGCACATAGAAATACGAAAAGTTTCACCAAACCCGAGCCGAGCTGAGTTCTGAGCTGCTGGCGGTGGTACTGGATTAATTCGCTGCGCCATTAAAGTCAATAGAAAACTTATATATGTGAGTGTGTGTGTGTGTGTGTACAACTAATAGATAAACAAACAAAAGGTGCACTTTGAAGGTGCAACATGAGGGTGTGTGTGTGTGGCATATATGCATCTGCATATTTAGTAGGAATTGAGGCGCTTACCTCTGAAAGCACACACACACACACATACACAAGTGCATTATGGCCGCATGTTAATGTATGCGTGTATGTGTATGTGTGTGTGGAGCAGATGCCAGAATCGTGACTAGAAATGTGGCAACAGCAAAAAGTTACAACAACACTTTGTTTTTATTAAACCAACAATGCGAGCTGCCGAGTCGCTGCCGTCGCAACACCACAAATAAACCTAGCAGCAACAACAACAACAACGCATGAGCTTAAAACCAGCAATTACGGCATCATTTCATCGAATTGATTCCGCTGTGTGCCATTCACCATGCGCCAAACACACACACACACACACACACACACAGCACACACAGAGTGTTGTTGCATTCAGCCATTGCATGCATGTTGCATGGTGTCGGAGAGTTGGCGCGCACAGCGGTCAAAACAACGGTTTCCCGTTGGAATCGCTAAAAGCAATCTACAAAGTAAAGCAAGGGGTGCTGAAACAACAGCAGAGAAGAGCACGAGGTGCGCCGCGCAATGAAAGAAAAATAGGTTAGGCTCTGGAGTGGAGCTGGCGACGAGTCTTCTAACAGTCAACAACCAACAATCGCTGATGGACTCGGCCGGGCTGGTTGGTTGGTATCGTTGTAAGAAGCATTGCATTTTTTGTTCTTGTTGTTGTTGTTGTTGTTGCTTGTATACGTTCAAATGCATGTAAATATTGCCGTACAACAACAATCGATTTACGATAGTGTGTTACTCGTTTAAGCCAATCATCTTTCACTCGCATTGCATAAAAAGTCGACTTCTGCTGCTTCTTCTTCTTCTTCTATTCTCTACTTTACTTCTTACAGTGTCTCAGTGCAAAAAATTATTGAAAAAGTTTTCGTGCCTCTTAGTGGTGGCAACAGACGGTGATTCTACAGGATGGGGTTCAACTCACACTCTCAATTACACTTTTATACCAAACATTCTCTGAGAGATCAGTATTAGTTGTCTGCTTCTTTGATTAGAGGCATCCTAAGGACAGTCCTTACCTTAACTTTTATCATGTATCTTGAAAAATACTGCATACGTGTCTTCCGCATTTAAGGCCCCGTCTCTCGTTTTGCGTAAAAGTCGAAAACCGGCTTAACAAACGGTCTCTATCAGTGCGGGTTAGGTCCACCATTGCAGATATTCCCAATGACACGTAAGCCGTGAGAAAAAGACCAACGCATGTCAACAAGAAGAAACTGCCTCTATCCAACTGGATCTGAGTTTGATATCCCTGCTGAACTTACGGAGCTATGCAAACTGACGCTAAAAACCCAAAAAGTTCTATCAGAATTGGGAAGATCTTACGGATAAAGTAATTTCTTCAACCTACAACTTGAGAAAATGAGCTGTAGAACCAAACATAGAAGATACAGTCTTACATAAAAGCGTAAAACTGCCCCTGTATGCTGAAGATATTGACTTCGGGTTAGAGATTCAAGAACCTTCCCACGGTAAGGCATGCCAGTCGTAAGAGGCGACTAAAATCCAATAGTTCTCGCAGTCGACAGTCGGGTCTTTATACCGGAACGCTCCGGATTTTTATCCGACCAATGACTGTCATTCACGCAATATTCCCCGAAGCCCAATTTGAGGAATTTTTCTGCGGTTACCAAAACAACAACACCTTCTTCGGCCTCAACAAGCGCGTTGTAAGTTCTAAAGTTCTACCTTCTCTAGGAAAACGAGGTGAGTGAGTGTGGTAGTAAAAGGTGCAGCAAAGTGGACAAAGATCCGCTGAATCGGCTTGGAAGTTTCCGAGAGAGACGGTAGTTTCCCGTAAGTGGTGCCTACGCACCGTTTGAAAAGAAGATCTTCGGAGTTACTATGCTACGCTCCCCACAAATCGAAACACAGTGCGGCTTTTACAACACCTTCATTCTCCACACAAAGCTGCAGCTGAAATTCTAATGCTTTCCTGTTATATAAGCAAGCGAATACACACAAACTTTCATAATTGGTGGTGCTAGAGCTGGTGGCCTGGCTTGGCCGAGGATATCACGCTCACGCGCTAACACAAGCACTGTAACGGTACACATGGACAGGATCTTCCCTCAACATAACTATTTATTTACTAGTTTGGCCGACTGCCAAATGGTGAAAGATGATCGCCAACCGCAAATGTGTTTGGGTATAAAGTCGACTCGTGTGGCAAGTTGCAACTTGCAACGGTTTTTATTAGCCACTACTTGCCCGCTTGCCAAGTCAACTGTGTAAGTTGGAGATTCTAGAAGAATATGTACACGTTCTAGAAACTGGTTATTTGCTATTGTTGTTATATTTTATGCAATATGCAACGTCTTGCGCCTGCTTTATCCATTTTTTTCTTCAAATCATTACCTTTTTTTCCTTTCAATTGCTTTTATTTTATGCACCAACTTCATTTCGTACCTCGTTTACGCGCTTGCCCCGTGTTGCATGCTCAGAGCAAGAAGTACGAGTACGAGTGAATATATGAATGAATGGATGGTTGCATGTTGCAAGCCACATCATGTTGGCTTTCAAAGCACACTGAATGACTATATTGCCCGCCCTTGCCACATGTGTAGAGCACATGCTTTCCCACATTCATTGTGGACACACAGCGCAGGCGCGTTGATTGCCTGAGAGTGTTTTGGGCTTTCTACATCTTTTGTTTGTTGTTTTACGATTTGTTGTTGTTTTCTTTTTTAATTTACATTAATTCTATGAATTTCAGCGATTGTCTGCCACTTTATTTATTACCTATTTGCCTTTCGCCGCAGAGTGAGTATCATTTCTCTACCTTTTGCGCCCAGATTCATTGCTTTTCTGCCACAGCGGCATCAGCAACAGCAACAGTAAACAGCATCCATTTAACGTGTTCTCTAAAAATGTTCTCGACTACACCATTGTTTTTTTTTTTTTTGTCTTTTTTCTCTCATTTCTACTCATTACCAGCTTCACTACTTTACGGTACTAGAGCCAATTACCCAATTAAGATTCTGCGATATCATCTTTTGTATGCCGAACCGACGTTCGCGCTAATGGAGCGGCCCAAAAGCCATCAAAGCTGTCATGTGATGTTATACTGTTGTTGTTGTTGTTGTCTTCCTATTTTCTGCATTTATGCTCTGAAAGCTGAACTTTGAGGTCTCATGATGTTGAAAACACGATTTTTTGATTCAAAAATAATTTCATTCCGTTTTTTGCCTTGTAATGTTCCATTGTCTGGGTACCACAGCCGCATTTGTTCCCGTTCAAGTGGTCATATAATTCAATTTATTAATTTGTATTTATTAATTTACTGCTCTTGAAGAAGAAAAGTAACGGCTTTTTTGATTTTTGAATTTTTTTCTAGCGGAAAAAATCCAAATTTTGAATATGATTGAGTGGTAGTGGCGAATTGACTTATTTGTTTTAAGCAAGCTTCTCAAGCTCTCTGAATCGTTTGAGGTGTTTCTAAGAAGTAATTCTTCTCTTTTATCAGAATCATTGTTTAAATTTCTCCACATTTTCTAGCACATTTTTGAAATGTGCGCGTGAAAGCAATAATCGATAATTTTCTGCCAACAACACGAAAACTTAATGAAAAATAATTTGTGTTCATAGTTTATGAGTTGTCCACATATTTTCCTATCAGATTTCTAAAGACTTGTCTTTTGCAACCTGCTCAATGGCACTGAAAGTGAAAACCCCGGAGATGGCGAACCCGAAACCCCAATCGATGACGATGGTAATAGTGCCATCACCCGATTACGAAGAAATTTCAATAGCAATTGCTCGCATAAAAAATAACAAAGTGGCAGGAGCCGACGGCTTATCGGCAGTGCTATTCAAATTCGGCGGGAAAGAACTACCTAGAAGCATCAGCTCTGCCCAGTACAAAAAAGGGAGATCCCACGGTCTGCGCCAATTACCGTGTGATAAGCCTCCATAATATCGCATAGAAGGTCCTATCGAACGCATTGTATGAAAGATTAAAATCAACCGTCAGCGAACTGATTGGACCATATCAGTGTTGCTTTAAACCTGGTAAATTTATCATTGGCCAGTTATTCACCATGTGCCAAATCTTGGAGCAGACCCGAGAGGAAACAAGCGATACACACCACCTTTTCATCGATTTTAAAGCTGCCTTTGACAGCACGATAAGGAACTGCCTCTACGCCGCTATGTCTGAATTTGATATCCCCACAAAATTCATACGGATATGTAAACTGACCCTGGATAATACTAGAAGCGCAGTCAAAATTGGGAAGTACCTCTCCGAGCCGTTCGATATCAAACGAGGTTTCAGACAAGGAGACTCTTTATCATGTGATTTCTTCAATTTGATGCTGGAGAAAATGATGCGAGCTGCAGACCTAAATAGACAAGATACAATCTTCTACAAGAGTGTACAATTGTTGGTGTATGCCGATGATATGGGAATTATTGGCCATAACAGCCGCAGAGTAAGTTCTGCGTTCCCCAGGCTAAAGAAAAAAGTGAAGCGAATAGGTCTAGTAGTGAACGAGGGCAAGACGAAACATATACTGCCATCAAATAAACAGAAATCGCATTCGCGACTCGGCTCCCACATCACTGCTGGCAGTCATAACTTCCAAGTCGTTGATAATTTTGTCTATTTCGGAACCAGCACCTACAAGACAAAAAACGTCAACCCTAAACTCCAACGCAGAATCACTCTTGCAACAGGTGCTACTTTGGACTGAGTTGGCAATTGAATAGTAAAGTCCAACGGTATAAGTCATCATATCGTACAGAAGCTAGGACGATGTCGACGACATCCGATGAGTCTTCATTAAGAGTGTTCGAAAGAAATTTTTTATGATAGAACGATGAGCTGTGCGTGTTATTCGACCATAATGACGACCACTCCAGCTTTGAGAGTACTTGATGAAGTACCCGCTGGTGGAAGAAGTGGAAGTAGATGACCTCCGCCCCTTTGGAAGCATGGTTTGGGAAGCGACCTGGTTTTTTTTGGTATTTGCACCTGAATTATGCACTCATTTTGAGTTAGAAAATTTTTTTTGGTCCACTTATAAAAACACTTTCGGAAATACACGTAAAGAGCGATTATATTGAGGGTTAGACTGTTTTTTTTTGGCATTTCACCTTAAATAAAGAGAAACGAAATTTGACAGTAAAAAAGAACAGAACGAAATATTGAAGTTCTCACAGACTCGATGGCAAGGAGCAGAGTCTTATCAGCACTGTAACGCTTATCGCTTTTCTGTCTAACTTTTAGTGATCCATCCGATCCAAAAAAAAAATGTATTTCGATTCATCGGAAAATATTACCTTTTCTCAATCATTTTCCATACAACTGGCATGTTTCCTGCACCATGAAAGCCTATCTGAGCCCATTTTCACTGTTAAAATTGGTCTTTTAGCAAGCTTTCTTAATAGAAAGACCAAACTTCTGCTTCAAAAAGTGTTACCACTTGAGTATCGATTCCAAAACTACGTGTCTTACGCTGGGTGTAATTACTAGTAATCCACATGTTTTCTTCCTGTCCCGTGCGAATGTCGTAAAGAAATGATTGATTGAATCAATGCTTTCGATATCATCTCGAATATAAAGAATTATCCAAAATAAAGCTTAGCATTAATTATGAGTACTAATTAAGCGCTAAAAATTAAAGCTAGCACCGTCAAAAAATTTTTTTTTGTGTGGTTTGATGCTGTATACATGTCCCGTGCAACATAACAGAAATATACCATCGTTAGTAAATTTTTTTAATAAAATGCAATTTCCCAAGCTCTCGGCATAGTACAGATCAGAGTAGGATGAGTTAAATTATAAATAATTATACAATAAAGATACAAAAAAAGATATTTACGGTGTTCTTGATGGAATCGGCATCGATTTATTTCCGACTGAGTGCCAGCTGATGATCAGTTCGTTTTTTTTCCTTAGGAGAGGCAATATATTTTCAACTAAAGATACCCGAAACAGGCAAGTGTGCCTACAGGAATACTTTTCAAATTTTTTTTGAATTATGTGAGCTTCTTCTTCTTCTTTTTCACATTTTAGTAACTCATTGGATTCGTAGAAAACGTGCAGCGAATAATTGAACGATACGGGAGCCTGAACAAGAGCAAGGGAAAATTTCGCACTGGTGCATAAGGATGTGGGATATGCATATGTATATACAGCCGTGGTTGTTAAAATAGCTTGAATAATTATTTCTTTAAATCATTAACGGAAGGAAACTCTTTAAACAATTAATTTTTATTTTTTTTATTTTTTTGTTGTTGAATAAATCAGCTGCAGATTGCACTTAGTTTTACTAAATCTTTTGGAGCTTTAAAACGACTTATACAAATAGTTTCAAAAACTTATGAAATTCGAAATTTGAAAATTTCCATTAATAACGTTACATTCAGAGCTCGAATTACTTTAAAATGAAAGTTAAAAAAAATTGCTAAAAATTTTTTATTTATTTTTTATTGAAGACTAATTTAATGGCCACCGCTGTCCAAGTGTCTACTGTGCGTTTGCAAATGTGCCACTGTTGGCGGCGAGAACGGCAGCAACAAGACAATATTGTCAGCGAGATACATTGTTACAACAGCGAATTGTTATTGTTTTTGTAGCTAGTTTCGCGGTACATTGTAATCGCTATGCGCAGCCGTGTACAATAATAGTTGCAGCAACAACAAAAAAAATAACAACAACAGCAATAATGAGTGTGCAGCTCAGCAACAATGATTCAAATCTCATGGGAAATGGCAAAAAAGCGACGGATTTTTTTTGCATTTATTTCATTTTTTTGTGAATTTGTGCATTGTTGTTGTTACTTTTTTATCTGCTTCTATGCTTCTACAGCTACCGCTACGGCGAACGTTCGCTATGCGCAGGCGCGCATTGCTGACAATTGGAATTTCGCTATGTTGTATGCAACAGTGCAACAATAGCAGTAACAACAAACAAGCCGTGTGCAACATGTGCACAAAATATTTTGAATCGTAACGACAAGCGACGAACGGCGAACGGCGAACGATGGATGGCGAGCGGCGGCAACAGAAATGCATGTTGCATGTAAATGTAACAGCGATTTTCAGATTTCCTTAGCGATTTCATGAATTTTTCAGTCGACTTCTGCGCGCGCGCACTGTATTTGTTGTTGTTGTTTTATAAATTAAGCGCGCATGTAATTTTCGCTGTGATTTTTTTTTTTCAATTTTTTGCATAAATTTTGAGTTGTTTTTAAAACAATATTATGACGAGTTTTTCCCATGTTGTTGTTTTGTGCGTATGTGTGTGTGTATTTCAGTGTTTTTATCAAGCTTAAGCGCTTTGTCATGCCACAAATGTCATCATTTGAATATTTTCCAGCATAGTTTTTACGACTGTTTTCGGCAATCTTTTTGGCGTCTTGCGTATGTATGTGTGTCTGTGCTTTTTTCGTTTGCATATAAGCGTATTTGTAAAAACGTCGCTTGTTTTCTACTTTTCAGTTTTTCATGATAACCCTGCAGGAAATTTTTTCAATATCAAAAATATTTTACCCAAAATTATGCACCTCAAATTTGAATTTCTGTGGGTCTGCTCCGAATTCAATAAGGACCTCTATGAGTACACATTTTTATTTATGTATTTAAAATATTTGGTATTTTCATATTGCAGTGACTGAGTTATTACCAGAAATAGTAGATTAGTCGCTACCCAAAGTCTTCAACGAAAATGTAAATATGAAAGCCTCGAAATAAGCCAAACCCCACTACCTGGATCTGAGCTTGCGTACTTTAAGATTGGACGGCTTAATATAAAGAATGTTCAATTTGGAGATTTCCTACTTTTTAAAAAAAAAAAAATAAAGAAAATTCTAATTTAATGCGGAATGTCATTCGAAATCATTCGAAAGAATATTCTTTGGCATTTACTTTTTGAAGATTGAACATGGGAACATGTTGGCCGCGGCTACGTGTCAGATGGTCCATCCGTTGAGTCCAATTTTCGATGACTTGTTCGAGCATTTCGACTGGTAACTGGAGAATGACACGTGTGCTGTTTTGCTCCAAGGCCTGAATCGAAGCGGTTTTGTTCGCATAGACTTTAGACTTTACATATCCCCATAGAAAAAAGTCTAACGGTGTGATATCTCACGATCTTGATGGCCAGTCGACCTTTACAAAACGTGAAATGATCTGCTCACAGAAGTGTTCTCTCAATAAATTCATTGATAGATGCGATATGTGGGAAGTGGCGCCGTCTTGTTGAAACCAAATGTCGCGAAGATCACGAGCTTCAAATTCAGGCATTAAATAGTCAGTTATCATAACCTGATAATGGTCGCCATTGACGATTACGTTCTCACCGGCATCATTTTTGAAGAAATATGGACCGATGACTCCACCGGCCCACAAACCACACCAATCCGTTGCTTTCTCTGCATGCAATGGCAGCTCTTGAATCTCTTCAGGTTTCTCTTCGTCCCAAATGCGGCAATTTTGCTTGTTTACATACCTATTGAGCCATAAATGGGCCTCATCGTTGAACAAAATTTGGGTCGAAAACGTCGGATCTTCTAGGAACTTTTCAAGAGCCCATAGAGCGAAGCGATATTGCTTGGGAAGGTCGAGCGGCTTCAGCTCCTGCACAAGCTGTATTTTGTACGCTTTCAATTTAAGATCTGGACGTAAAATGCTCGAAACCGTTCGATATGTCATTCCAAGTTGCTGCGAACGGCGCCGAATCGACTATCCATGGTCTTCATGTACATTCTCCACTACGGCCGTTATATTTTCTTCACTGCGACATGGTCTATTCGGTCGAATATTATCCTGAATGCTGCGTCTCAAGATGGGTGATGATGGGTGTTGCGAATAGTACGCTTAGAAGCCGATTATGTTGATCATAGGTTGAGCGAAGCGCACGAAACATATCCTTTACAGAATGTCAATTTTCGTTTCGAAATTTTAAGGATTTGTAAACGTTGTTCAGTCAGTCTTTCAATGATAAAATGCCAAACAATACTGAACAAAAATAACATAACAGCTTGACACGACTCACACTATTGGAAAAAGTAGCTCTACTTGAATCACCCTTTCTTTTAGTTTTTAAACAATCATCAAAATTGTGTTCCTTTTGAGATTTCTTGAAACCTTTTCCTTTAGTTCTTTATCTTTTATAATTTGTATTTTTTTGTATTAAATTTTGTTAACAGGTGGCAACGCTTGCCATCGAAAATGCTTTGTACTTACTAGATTACAACATTTCTATATTTTAGTAATTTTCGTAATTAAAATTTTACAGTTTTTTTACAGTTTTCTTACCGGGTACTTACGTACTCGACAGAAAAGTTCAGCTTTGTGGCTTTGCAACTGTTAAATAGCTGTACTTAGTCATCATTGTGTTTTATTTTTTTTTTGCTGGTTTTGTTGTTATTGTTGTTATTGTTGCTATTTGCTAGTAACATTGTTTTTTGATTGTCTATGCGCGCGCGCATGCGCAAATTCATGTTTGACCCAAATCCGTAGCTGCGCTCACAGCAATTGTTGCTATTGTCACTTGCGATTATGCCAAGCACAGCAGCAGCCAAGTCGTTTTGAGATGTCAGACCCAAAGAGGCAAATATTTATTCAACCGCCTGCTTGCTGGTGTGCCAATATTGGTGTTGGTGTTGGTGTTGCCCTCCTCTTTATTTAGAAATATTCAAATATTCAGGTACGCTTCTCGCGTATGCGCATAAATAATATATTATTGCCGTGACAGGGCAGGCAGGCAGGCGGCAGACGGATACTTCCCAAGCTTCTCATGCATCCAAGTTTAAAGACAAGATGAAAAATCGTATGGCGAAAGTGAGATTGTCCAAAGTTGTTTATTTTTTATGACATTTTGTTGACTTTTATTATTTGGCTTCTCAAATCCTACTTGTGGCACTCACCTGTTGTGGCATGTTTTGTGGTGCCTGCAAATAGCCAAAATCGATATGCAAAATATGTAAATGTGCAAACGAGTTGCCAAATTCCTTTGAAAATGTGCGCATTTAACTGTGTCGCCGCTTATCAGCTGCGCGGGCTGTGCATAATCAGCTTCGCAGCGGCATTTCGAAATGTATGTATGCGTATGCGTATGGCAAGTTGTCGCTGCGTGCCACATCGATGCCGGTGCGTACTCGTACATACATTTATCATCTCTCGCATGCCATATTTTATGTTATTTCATGATTTTCTTCTTCGTGCGTGTGTGTATATATGTTACATGCATGAGTAGGCAGGCACCCACTGAAACGCCCCACCAACCTGTCAACTTCATCTGCTGCCTGCCTGCCTGCCTGTTCGTGTTCATCCATTCAATGTGAACTGGGTTGAATTTGTTGCCGCCACTCGCTACTCGTTACACACACACATGCATACGCATATGTATTTGCCGCCACGAATTTCTCTTGCTGATTTTGATCAATGAGCTCAGCGAGTAAAGGTGTTGGCAAATGTCACCGACTGACTGATCGTAGATAATCGGCATGCGCTTTTCCTCATAATTCGTTGACGAAATGGAAGTGTCGCAATATTTGTGATGATTTCATTGCGGGAAATAGGAGCGGGCGTTTCAGTTTTGGATACAACGCATTGCAAGCAAAGTAGAAAACAAAAGGCTCACGAAATTGCTATTGCATTTGGAAAATAATTTTGAAAAAATCTTAGAGTTATACTATCAGCAATGATGGACTCTAATCTTGATGGAAGTTACAGCCTCTAATGCTAAAAGTCGAACCACGTCATACACAAAGCTGTTGTACTCGAAGGACCTTAACGGTTTTTGCAAAGTTTAAAGAGAAATTGTTATCTCAAAGCAAAGCTTCTAGTTATTTAAAAAGCACATGAAGAGAGGAGAAGATTTAATGTCTCACTATTGAAAACCCCCTTTTTATACGCATGGGACGCAAGTGGGTTATGGTCTGTCACTAGGCTTATAACTGTCTCGCAGAACTTACAAGACCACGTGAACAAAAAGTGGGTATATCCTCTTTCGCTGCTTTTACACCTGATCTCGGAAGTCTGCTTCATCTTCTAACAATATCATGCCACTCGTTCCTCCTCTTCGCTATTTGGCGCCAGCTGAAAATTCCAAATGAAACCAGGTCACTCTCTACCAGATTCTTCCAGCAGTCTCCTCTTCTCTGCTTCCATTAGCGAATACTCAATGAAGTATTATCAAAGCTCCTCGACATTCCTCATTGCACCAGCTTCTTTTTATGACACTGTTGAAAACCAATTATTTCCGAAGCGGCGGTGCATAAGGAGTATACTTTTCCGTTCCACAGCTCGCTTATATCGAGTTGCTGATGAGTGTCCTCCGAGAGTAGGTGTGCAGGCTGAGTAAGAAACCTGCTGGCTGTATACTGTGATTGCAACTTTTCGACGTCGAACCTTCCGTTTATTTGTTGAAAGGCGTTCTTTGCTGCTACTAGATAGTGATCCGAGTCGATCTATGGCCCTCGGAATGTACGCTAGAACACTGGATAAATATCTTTTGTCAATCATAGCGATCTTGTAAGCTATTAATCCATTACATCTTGCCCTAAGCCGCCTGTCCGCTGACAAGATCAACATCTTTCTCCAGCGTCTCTTAGCACTTTTCGTATGTCTTTGGCTGGTAAATATTGCAAATTTCCTGAAGCTTAATTCGTTTCCTGGAATCCGGCACCCGCTCAGATAGCCATTTTTGACTAGTAAATGATGTGAGTTCCCTTACCGGAATTCTATTTTATTGTAGTTTCCAGGCAAAGCGAGAGCTTATGCGATCTATTTTTTCACTGAAGCTATGTAAATTGAACCTTTCCCACAAAATACAAATATAACAAAATTTTTTTTGGAAATTCTACGAAAAACGTTACCATTTTTTCATAAAATCAAAATAAAATATTTTCAAATTATTTGTTTATAACATTTTTCATAATTTTTTTTGTCTCGATTTGATCGAAATTCGCCATTTAGTACTCGCATACCCACAAAGGAAATCACGAAATGTACGAAATTCGCCAATATCATTTAAATTAATAGTCGCGAACTCCATTAGCTTACTGCACTAAGGTCGGTCTCCATATCAAGAAATTACACCACCCCTGCTTGGCCCCCACTCATACGCTACCTTTTCGCATGCATTTATTCATGGAAAAATGTCTCGTCGTTCCGTTTCTTTGTCTGCTGGGCATACACAGCTCACCGCCACTCAACGAGCGAGTGTCCGAAACTCATTCATGCACCCATGCAATTGTGAGCTCGCAAGCACACATACACATTCGAACTCCGACTCACAACACAAAGAAATGGCCAACAATAAAGTTTCCACATAAAGCGTGAAGCGTGAGTTCAGCGCCGAGGTTAAGCACATTGAACCATTCCGTTCCGCAAGCTCATAAGCAGCCACTGCGCTGTACGTACGCGAACGTCTGTCTGACTGTAGTCTCCTTAAATCTTAATGATCGCCGCACAATTTCCCAGGCTACGAGTATTTTGGGCAGAAAACAGCGTTGGGAAAGAAAATGTTTGCTTAGAACCAATGGCGAATGGGAGCTGAACACTGGCGCGTAACTGGGAACTGCAGTGCAATTTGGTTTTTTTTTTGTTGCTTCACTTTGTTGCCACCACATTTATTTGTGTTGCACATGCCATCGAGCAGCCCTTTGGGCTAACAATTGTTGCAACATTCGCCAACTTGCCACAATACGAGTTTTGCAACAACAATTCTCAGCTGGACAACGCATTTGAAGGGAGGGCTCAACGTTTGAGTTTGTGCTGTTGCGGAAAATTCAGCAAAGGCGCACTTCCTTCCTTCCTTTGTGTGCATGTGGTGAGGTGCGAGTGTTTTCTCCGAAACTCCCAGGCCCATCAGCCGAAGAGCCCATTAGCAGCGACAGCGCTTGGGTGTTGCTGTTGCTTGTGATCGTTTGCATTATCAGTTGTTGTTTTCTTTTTTAGTTCGCTTTTAATTGCCTCTTTTGCTGTAGGCTCTTCCATATCAGTCGCGAAATCGGCCAATGCAGCAAAGTGGCAAAGTGGAATTGCGTGCAACAAATGGCATAAATTCAATTAAATTTCTAGCAACTAATTTGTCTGGATCTTCTTGCGAATCGAGTAACTAATTAAAAGTGCGCTAATGAAGATGAGAGGATAAGAGAAAATGAGATATGAGGGAGAGATGGAAACCACTTTGTACGAGTGCAGGGAAAGTTTCACAATAAAGTTTACCGTAGTGAAATATTGCATTTATGTTCAGAATTAAAAAAAATAAAATAAAATAAATATAATATATTTTTACGCAGTCTCGTTTTCCGCGGGACAGACATTGCAAAACTGCCCCGTTTCAAATTGATTTCATAATACATTTTCAGTTGCTGACAAACATAATTACAGTTACTCCACTTACTGTTCGCCGATTTTGCATAATCGTCGAGACGAAAACTCCCACGCCGCTTTGACATTCGCTGCTTGGCTACGAGTCTTTTCCATTTTCGACGATTTGCTGGCAACGAGACAAAATGACAACTCATTTAATGGCATTGTTGTTGCTTCACTGAGTGAAATACCAGTGACAAGTGATGTGCTTTGCTGTAATAATAAAATAATAAAATAATAAAAATAATAAAAGTAATAAAAATGTTGTAACTTTAGAGTTAGTAATACTACATAATAATTAGTTAACGATTTTGCGCGAAAAACAAACGGCACTTTTTGCTGGAAATGTTAGACGCATAACACAAACAACTTTTTCTCAGCCGCTAAACGAGCGCATAAAATTAGTTAATGCGAATTTCACACTCGTTGACTAAAAATAGAAAATAAAACACACACAGAAAAGACGAAAAGACAACAACAACAAATTATTTGTTAAAATGTTAAAAAATAGGAGTCTTCCCTTCTCTTCTGCATCTCTTTTCTGTTGCAGTTATTATTTGTTGTTAATATTGTTGTTTTTATTATTTTTGTTTTGTTGTTGTTAATGGTGTTGTTGTAGTTAATGTTGTTGTTGTTGTTGTTGTTGTTGTTGTTGTTGTTGTTGTTGTTGTTGTTGTTGTTGTTGTTGTTGTTAATGTTGCTGTTAATGTTTACTGTTGTTGTTGTTGTTAATGTTTGTTGTTTTTGTTGTTGTTGTTGTTGTTGTTGTTGTTGTTTTTTTGTTGTTACTTGGAAGTCAACTTGGAAGTTGAACGACATTCAAAATTTCACACCAAACACACACACACACACGCATGCCAGTGCATACATATGCATAAATGCAACTTTGTGAAAGCAGACACATAATAAAAAAACAACAACAATAACAATAATAACGAAGGCAGAAATATTTTTTTTTTGTTGTTATTGTTGCATGTTGCATCGGTCCGCTGACAAATGATTTTGACATTGCGCCAATTGGGTTCAACGATGCGAATGCATGCATTCCAGTGACAGCAACAACAACACCAAAAACAAAAGCGAAACATTCATAACTGAAGAAAACAACAACAATAACAACAACAAAAAAGTTTGCCACATTAAACAGCGAAGTCAAGTTATGTGGCAACAAGTGCATAATTTACATTGTATAAAGCACTATTGCAAAGCAACAACAACAACAACAACAACAACAAGCAAAACTCCTACAAAATAATAAATAAATCGTAAACGTTGGCAGTGTTGTATGATGTTGTTGTTATTTCATGTACTCATTCATATTTTACATATACATATGTGCATATATACACACACACATGTATATATATATATATATATATATATATATATATATATATATATATATGTAAATGCATCTCTTTTACTCTATTCACCATCCCAATCATTATTAACACCAACAATGCAAGTTCATCAACCGATCCCAGCCATCCAAGCGTCCATCTTCGCCGTCTCTCGTGGAGTGTGGGCGGCTTTATAACCGCCGACCGCGCTCATCCTCTTCAATGTAAAGCGTGCAACATACAGCCCGCGGGTCACCGCAATGTCACAATGCCATTGGCGATGCTATTAATACCGTTCGACACGAAGTTCAAAATGAAAAAATAAAGTTATTCAAGAAAAATTATGACTTTTATGTGATTTTAAGTGCATTTGTCTGTGTGTGTGTGTGTGTGGAATTTTGAAACCGAAAACTTTTTGCTTGAAAAACATCTCCAAGCACCACACTACTACTCCGAAACAAAACCAAAAAAGTAATAATAACCGTTAACTCACTCGCTGTATCGCTTCGCCAACAGCCAAAAGGCCAAAAGCCTCCAGCATCAGAGCGTCTAACAATTCAAGCCTATTTCATTAACAAACCGTAATGAAAAGCGAAAGTTTCTCACTTACTCGCTCGCACACCTGATCAGTGGTGGCGTGCAAAAGATTCGTTTGTCTTTTTTTTGGCTCCTTTTTTTGAATTTTGATACTCCTCTCTTCTTCTGTGTTTTTGTTTCTCTTTTTTTGAGTTTGCCAAAACCACTTGTAAGTGCGACTTTTGTGCCGCTTCAGTGAATTCACATCTGCATAGCTTTGCAATTTTACAATAGCTCCGCAATGACAACAACAACAACACACAAAGTGCACACAAAAATAGTAAATCAAATTCAATTACAATCAATTCATATACATGGGCATGTATGTACGTATGTACGCACGCAGTTGCCGAAGTTTGGCGAAACGTTGAAAGATGATGCGCCTACGCTTTAATCGCGTGCGATCAGTTATGTGGTCAGGCGTCTGAAGACGAGTTATTTGATTTCTACATTAAAAAAATAAAAATAAAGCCGAAAAATGGCATTGCATAAATTTTTTGCGAAAATGTTGCACTTTCATTTGTAGTGTGACAAGACCGATGGAGAAATTGTTAGTGTTTAAAAAAAAAAAAAAGGGAAAATGATAGTGAATTCATTGCAATAACAGTAGAAAATTAATTTAAAAAAAAAAAAAAAAAAATTTCACTTGCATTGAATTAATTAATTTCTTCTTCATTTCAGGCCCTTCGCAAAGTCGCAGTGATTGTGTACACCGCTTTGGACTACAATCTGGCAGCGGATGAACAGTGTCAAATGTCACATGAACTGGAAGAATTGATCACCTATATGACTGCTGAAGGTAGATATGAATGAAATATAATTTTTCTGTTTAACCATAATTATTAGATTAATCAGAGCTTAGTTGAACAAAGAATTTTGGTTAATCAGAGAAATCAATATTTCTTCATTTATACTGGGATGATTTGTATAAAGTAGTATTGAAATATTAATCTGAACTCAAACAAGTAATAAATTATTGTCATTCAGAATTATTTTTTTGAGTAGTTCCAAATTGCCCCTAAACGAGTTTTGAGCTATTAACAGATTATCTCAAAAAAATAATCAGGAACTGGTACTGAAATGATCCTAGCCTCTGTCTTAACTAGTTTTGAAATGTTTAAACCCCCGGGAAATGGTTCGAAAATCAATTCATTTTCATAAGTTGCTTCGCTTGCAAGGGCAATCAGAGCTGACTAACCGAAGCAAATAAATAATCGCCGCCAGCAGGTCGTATAAAAGGGAATTAAATTAATTCTATTTTATTTTATTTTCTTTAATTTTTTTATATTATTTTATTTAATTTCTATTATATCTAATCTCATGTTTTTATTTATTTTTTTTATTTTTTTATCTTATTTCTTTTATATCTATTTTTTTTAATTTTTTAATTTGGTTTTTTTCTATTTTTATTCTTATTTTATCTTTTATTTTTATTTATTTTATTTTTTTTTTATTTTTTTTTTATTTTTTTTTGTTATTTAATTTTTTTATTTCTGTTTTTTTTAAATATTTTTTTTTTCATTTTATTTCATTTAATATAATGTAATTTATTTTATTTTATTTTTTGTTTGTATTTATTTCTATTTTATAATTTATTTATTTATTTGTTTATTATTTTTTGATTTTTTTCTTTGATTTCAATTTTTTATTTTTTTTTATTTTTTTTTTATTTTTTTTTTTCTTATTTCATTTCTTTTATTTTTTTATTTATTTTTTTTTTGTTTTGTTATTTTTTTTTTTTTTCATTTTACCTTAATTAAATTTTTTTATATTTTTTTTTATTATTTTTTTTTAAATTATTTTTTTATCTTTAATTTTTTTATTTACCTCAGGGAAAAAAGTAGTTTTGCATTTTTGTTCGCAATGGTTTCCTCTCTCTTTAAAACAGTATTTTGTTTTTAGGCATACAAGTTGGTTTTGTTATATTCTCTGTTAAATTTTGCATGCTCGAAATTCTTCTTTAAACTTTATCCGTAGTACTGTCATTGGTGATCATGCAAGCATTATACATAGGAAAAAATTATATGTGCATTCTGAGTATAGTGTCTTTTTACGAGCGATTAAGAAGTGAATGTGAAGTGCATTGGAGATAATTTTTGTCAGAATCTCGGCAAGTAAAAGGATTCTGTTCATGAATAAAATATTTATATTGGATAAAAACCATACCAGGATAAAATGCCACGTACTAGAAATTAATGAGACGAGGAGCGTGGACTGATTAACGGTTTGCATGAATCGTGAAAGAAAATTTCCGAGATTGCCTCCAGGGTGTACCGTCATAGAAATATTATATACAACAACTATATATATACAACAGATGAGTTCAAAATTATTATTTTTTCTAACGAAAAAAAAACTTAATTTGGAAGGCGTGCTATGCGACAGCCAAACTCGCTATAAGCGAAATCATGGTGGAGGTTCACTGATAATTTCGGCAGCCTTTCGATACGATAGAATGTTTCATACCCATCAGTACGAATGCAGAAATATATATTAAACTATTGGATGAAGTACTGATCGAGTTTGCTGGTAATCTTTACGGTGATTGATGGATATTCCGGCAAGATAGTGCACCAATCCGTACAGCCCGCGCTACTAAAGACTTATTTTCATTAAAAAAAATATACCTCTTTTAGAGTGACCAGCAATAAGCCCTGATCTTAACCCAATTGAAGATTTGTAGGGGATACTTTCAAAAAGGGAATTGGTTTGCTTTTGTTTCTATTGATACTAATAATAACTATAAAGGTGGTGAATTCAAATAGTAAAAAGGTGCTTCCTGCTGTTTTTTTTCAAATTACGTCCAGGCACATATACTGTTTTCCGTGAGGTATATTATCTTCTTTTTTTTTAACATTTGTTGAACAAAAACAAATATTGACATTCTTGACTTGAATATTTACTCATTCTTAATTTTTATAATTTTTTTTAAATAAATTTTTTTCATCTCGTTTGTTCCGCGTATCGGTTGCTTATGTTGTAAATTTTGATTTTAGCGGAAAACCGCAAACGTCATGTCACCAACATCTGTCTGTTATCTGTGATTTGCGATCTGCGGTCACTCGTCGTTGATTCCAACATCGGTGTTTTGCAATTCAGTCTCACTTCTCAAATTGTATATCATTTCATCCTGTATCTGTACATATGTATGTATGTCGGTCTGTATATTTGTATGCTGCCCATTTGCCAACCGCGAATTATAAAGTTTCAATTCTGATTTTTCAAGGACGAGTATGAGCACGCTGCCCAGCTTGGCGAGCAATTACTTTGTCAATTGAGACGGGTGGTGGTGGAAGTGGTAGGGGTGAATTGAACTGCAGATCGCTCGGTTTCGTTTAGAGTGAATAATTTAAATATTTTTTTTCTGTTTTTTTTTTTGGTTATTGGTTTTTGCGTATGAATAACAGCAATTTTATTCGTATTTTTTTTTTAGTTTGTTCAATCCCGTTCTTATTAATATTTATTTATTTATTTTAGAAACCTCAACTTAACATAAATTTATTTTAAGAATTCAAAAAAATGTAATTTTCACTCTTACTTTTCAGAAACCGATGATGACTGCATCGATGAAGGCATTGATGAGGGCCACCAACGTTGGGATGACGAAGGCGATGATGAGAAATGGAGTGAAACCAAAGAATTTGATTTTGTGCTTGAGGTAAGTTGTTAAAAACAACGGAGAGGATTAACACCGATTCTTCATTGAAGAACTGAGTTTTTTAACTGAATATTTTTTTTTTGGCTTTGGCCTTAGATCTTTGTTCAATTACCTCAAAAGATAAGCTTATGCAATAGCGTTACTCGAAACGTCCTTCTCTGCGTCTCTATATTTCCATCATCAACAGATCACTCTTTCGTTTGATTCCCACACTTTTTGTGAGATAAATTTTTCAATTACAAGCCGCATTTAATGTACAAAATAATTGTTGAACCGTTATAATTTTTAATGCCCTTGTTATCGTTGCAATAACACTCAGAGCCGCGTATGCATCTGTTGATTTTTGATTCAGAGCGCTTGGTAAAGTGGCAATATCGAGTGTCCATTGTGTGTTTGTGTGGTGGATTAAGGTGTGCCCCGTGAGTGGCTCGAATTAATTTCATTATTTATTATTTCATTTTCTTTCTTATGTTTATTGCACTGCTGCGAGATTGACAATCTCAGATTATGAAATTTTTGGGCCAGTAGGGCAATTATAGGGCCACAACGGCAACAGTCATATTTTATGTGGCAAGAAATATATTTTTGTGGCAGGTTTTGTAGCAAAAAAATAAGTGTAAAATACTTGACACAGTTTTGGAGATAAAAATATACAATAAAAATTGAAAAAATTTAAAACAAATGAAATTTGGAAATTAAAAAAAAATTGAAAATAAAAAATTCTAAAATTAAAAAGGGAAAGAAGTCTTCGTAGGTCATTATTATTTAATATTAAGGGTAATCCATTTCGAGGTTCCTTACTTTTTTAAAGAAAAAAATACCGAAAGTTCAAATTTAATGGGGAATGCTTATTATCATTCGAAAGAACATTCTTTGGCATTTGGTGTTTGAAGATTATCTCTTTCAAATGTTGGCCGCGGCTACGTCTCAGAAGGTCCATCCGTTGAGTCCAATTTTCGATGACTCGTTCGAGCATTTCGACAGGTAGCTGGCGAATGACACGCGTGATGTTTTGCTCCAAGGCCTGCATCGAAGCGGAATTGTCCGCATAGACTTCAGACTTTACATATCCCCACAGGAAAAAGTCTAAGAGTGTGATATCACAAGATCTTGATGGCCGCGAGGCCCAAAAAATAAAAGTATCTGCTCACCGAAGATTTCTCCATCCGAAGATATCCATTGACTGATGTGATGTGTAAGAAGTGGCGTCGTCTTGTTGAAACTAAATGTCGCGAAGATCACGAAGTTCCATTTTGAGGCATCAAATAGTCGGTTTTGATTGCGCGATAACGGTCGCCATTGATGGTTACGTTCTCACCGGCTTCACCTTTGAAGAAATATAAACCGATGATTCCACCAGCCCACAAACCACACCCATGTTTTCTGGATAAAATGGCAGCTCTTGAATCTCTTCAGGTTGCTCTTCGTCCCAAATGCAACAATTTTGCTTGTTTACATACCCATTGAGACAGAAATGGGCCTCATCGCTGAACAAAATTTGGCTCGAAAACGTCGGATCTTCTCGGAATCTTTCAAGACCTCATAGAGAGAAGCGTTGGGAAGGTCGAGCTGCTTGAATTCTCGCACAAGCTGTATTTTGTACACTTTCAATTTAAGATCTCGACGTAAAATGCGCCAAATCGTTCCATTTGTCAGTCCGAGTTGCTGCAATCCGCGCCAAATTGACTATCTACGGTCTTTGTGTACAGTCGGGCGAGCTACGGCCCCTATATTTTCTTTACTGCGCGCTGGACATAGTCTATTCGGTCGAAGAAAAATTTTATAAACTTCAAATAAAAATAATTTTTTTTTTAGAATTATTGAAACATTTATAGAAAATTCTGCTTACAGTACAACACTAACGGTCAAAATTAGAAAAAAATTTAAAAAAGTTTGGAAAATAATTAAATATTTCCACCATTTTCTATAATTTCCAAACTCTTCACACTTCATGCGTCTCTGCAGTGCTGCGCATTTCCAATATGGTCTTATGTGCTGCATACCACCAAATATAGACTCATGAGCGTTTCTTGCCACCCATCAAGCTTGAGCGGCAAATTGCATAAAAACGCACACACAGACACATACAGATTTCCCATGCTTAGATACACGCACACATGCATGCATTGCGTCTCCATGTTACATCAACAACAATGGGTCAATAAAATACGTCAGCTGTCAGTGCGTTATAAACAAATGGCCAATATTCTAATGCCCGATGCCAACAGTGGCGAGCAGAAACGCAAGAAGAAGAAGAAGAGAGCGCAATGAATTTGTCGACCAGCTCATAAAACCATGGTGGCTCTAGCTAAGCTAAACTAAGCATTGGCGGCGTCTAGCCGCAGTGGCAATTGGAAAAAATGGCATGGCTGCTTTTATTGTTGTTGTTGTTGTTACTCTAACTCTAGCTATTGTTATTGTTATTGCTTCTGCACTTGCAACAAGCCGAGAACCAACCAAGCTTAGTTGGCACTCAACGAGGCAAATCGTTCAACATATGCCAAACACATACATATGTATGTATGTATGTACATACTCGTATGTTGGCCATAGGCTAACAGTAACAGAAAACGTGCAACATGCCATCACAAGCAATAACATGCCACAAAAGGCAGTTAGAAATGACCACCAACGTACAAGCGCCTGTAAAACGTTATAAATACACACACGCACACACATGCACACAAGCATATCTAAGCGAGCGAGCGAATTTCTATCTGTGAGTGCAATAACACCCAGCCATTTGTTGTTGCAACAAAATTATGCAAACGCGCTGACATCAATGCAACATTTTTTGCCATTTTCATTTTTCCTCTTTGGTTTTTGTAAGAATAGAAGGAAAATCTATACATACATAGGTATGTGTGTATGTGTGTATGTATGCTTATTTGTTTGCATTTGCTTACAGCTTACTACCAGGCAGAATTCTCGTTGAAAAGCTGCCAACAAAGGTGAAAGGTGTTGGCGATAGAAAAAAATGCAACGACAACCTGTGTTGTTCACGTTTTCTTGTTGTTGTTTGTACGAAAAATTGCAGTCAAATAAATATTGGCATACTTTTTTTGACAGAATTTACTCGTTTTGCTACTTTTTTTCATACATAATAAGTAGTTGCGGCTTACAAGTGGCCAAATCAAAAAGCCGCATTGTTGTATTTATGTAAATATGTATGTATGTATGTATGCCTATTCCTTTATCAAAGTAAATGCCAAGTATCAGGTGGCAAGGAAATATTCGATATTATGCGACAATTGTTGAAAGTTCTAAATTACAGCAACAACAACACTGTTTAAATTGGGAAAAAGGACAGGTCGATTTATTCGAAAGCTCAATAACTGAAAATCAGGAAACCACAAGTTTTTGTTTTAAACTCTTTAAAGGATATTTCATTAATAATGATACCAAACGCCAAAGTTGAATATTTATAAATAAAGGGTGATTCATGTAGAAGTACTTTTTTCAATAGCCTCGTTTTGACATCTCACGCGTGAGTCGTGTCAAGCTGTCATGTTATTTTTGTTTAGTATTATTTGGCATTTCATCATTGAGAGAGACTTACGCCTGAACAACGTTTACAAATCATTCAACTTTATTACGAAAATTCCCACTTTGGGTAAAGAATGTGTTTCGGGCGCTTCGCTACTGAACGTACTATGCGCAACACCATCGCCCATCGTGAGACCCAGCATTCATTATTGGATAATATTCGACCGAATAGACCATGTCGCATTGAAGAAAATATAACGGCCGTAGCTGAGAGTGAACTCAAAGACTGTGGAGAGTCGATTTAGCGCCGTTCAACGCAACTCGGGCTGACGTATGGAACGATTTGGCGCATTTTACGTCGAGATCTTAAATTGAAAGCATACAAAATACAGCTTGTGCAAGAACTGAAGCCGCTCGACCTTCCCAAGCGACATCGTCAAGAAGATTCGACGTTTTCGAGTCAAATTTTGTTCAGCGATGAGGCCCATTTCTGGATCTATGGGTATGTAAATAAGCAAAATTGGCGTATTTAGGACGAAGATAAACCTGAAGAGATTCAAGACCTGCAATTCCATCCAAAAAAAACAACGGTTTGGTGTTATTTGTGGGCCGGTGGAATCATCGGTTCATATTTCTTCAAAAATGATGCAGGCGGGACCGTTATCGCGCCATGATAACCGACTATTTGATACCTGAAATTGAAGCTCGTAATCTCCGCGACATTTGGTTTCAACAAGACGGCGCCACTTCCCACACATCAATGGATTTATTGAGAGCACACTTAGGTGAGCAGATAATTTCACGTTTTGGGCCGGTCGATTGGGCACCAAGATCATATGCTATCACACCATTAGACTTTTACCTGAGGAGATATTTAAAGTCTAAAAACTATGCAGGCAATCCCGCTTCCATACAGGCCTTGGAGCAAACCACAACGCTTGTCATTCGCCAGGTAACAGACGAAATGCTCGAACGAGTCATCGAAAATTGGACTCAACGAATGGACCATCTGAGATGTAGCCACATCCAACATTTGAAGGAGATAATCTTCAAAAAATTAATGCCAAAGAATGTTCGAATGATAATAAAAATTCTCCATTAAATTTTAATTTTCTGTGTTTTTTTCTTGAAAAAAAAAGTAGGTAACCTCAAAATGGATCACCCTTTATCTTTTAGAAATTCTCATAACTCAATTTAAGCCCAAACGAATTTTATTTCAAAATATTTTTATAAAATTTTGATAATAAACCGTTAGTTGAAGAGTATACTCACAAATTTTCCATAACTTTCCATAAATTCAAATATTACTTTAAAAATTTTAAGCAAAAAATGTTAAATTATGTGAAAAAAATTAGTCCTTAAAAATGAAAAAAATTAAAATATTTTTAATAAAAATTTAGAATTATTTTACTGCTGTCGCTGAAGGTGTATTATATAAAAAATAGTTTTCTAGCAGTCTATAGTATTAAATACGTTACAGATGTGCTAATAAATATGCAGTACAACCGCACCGGCTACATACGTACGTACATATACTATGTATCTCCTTTTCCTCGCACAATTTAACGGTAATAAATATTTCAAATACCCAATGCTGCTAATAACTCGCCATATTAATAACCAGTGCGAGACATAATCCGCTTGTTAAACAACTACAACTACAACAACAACAACAACAATACAAAGCAATATTTGCGGCTAAACAACTGAGTGATGAACGAGATGCCACAAAAGCAACACTAAACATACTTAAACACATACGTACCTGCATACCCTGCAGGAAAAGAAACTAGTTGTTAACTGCACTGTTACTAGTATGCATTTCTGCAGTAACTAGTTTAATTTACAACCCTATCATATTAGAAAATACCCTAATCCTATTAGAATAACCCTATAACCTATTAGAAAATATTAATTGTCCGATTATGCATCAGCTTAATACTAGTTAAATACTAGTTCATTTAGGCATGTTGAATTTCTACTTTGCAGAAAGGAAAATTTTTTTGTTTACAGCGGGATTTGAGGCGGTAATCTCACGTCACACCTCGAAAGCCGCTAACCACTCGCCCAGAATGAAAAGTAACGAAAAACAACAGAAAATTAAAAATTACCGTTAGCATACCAGTGGCGTTTTGTTGGAAATTATTATTTTTACTGGTGAACTGTTGCACATTTGCGAAGCCTAAGCGAATTGGTATGAATTCGCCTTAAACATACTAGTTCATAACCAGTTTAGGTTTTCACTACATACATACATACATACATATATACATGCTCACATATGTATGTGTCTATAAAATAATTATAATTAATTATGTGCTTGTGGTAGATCTAGCGGATATAACAAAACGGCAGCGATAATACTACATCCCAGATATCAAATCTCCATAAACAAGGTTGCATAACCCACTCGCTGGCATTAGCTTCTACCGCTGCTACTACTCGCTCGCGCACTCGCTGCTTTGCATCTTCACCACAAAATGTTAATAATAATTTTCACATACAAATGTTTATTAAGAATTCTTTATTTCTAGTCTTTTCCCCTTTTATATTATTTTTCGAGGTGTGTGAGTGTATGTGTGTGTATGTTGCGGGGCAAGCGCGACAAATTGCAACGAGTTAACAGAGGCAACAGTTGCTTGTTGCATAAAATGCAGCGTTGCGAGTGCGGGAAAGCAACGCTAAAGCTGACATTGAAGCGTGTGATGATATTCGCAATAGAATGTGATGAAAGTATCGGCCGGCGAAAGGAGGAGCCAGGCTGCAGGTGAACAGCGATGTATCGAAAAAAATTTAAAAAAAGGAATAAAGAAAAATTAAGTAACCTCAAAGTAAAATATTGAAGAGCGAAATTTTAACAAAAAACTGGCCAAGAAAATTTTGGTTTTTTTTTTTTTGCAACTCAAATAACAACAATGCATTGCTTACAGCTTACAGCAACGGAGCGTGACACAAGCGATGACTTAACTGTTTGTAAATATTTCGGCTGCTGCTGTTAGTGATGTGGCCAAGTAAAAAAAAAATATTTGAAAATTGTAACATTAGATGAATTTTCACACATAGTTGGCGATTTTCCACAATATTTTTCACGCTGCGCTGTTAATTGTTCAGTCTGCAACTGGCTGTACGCGACTTTTTTTTCAGCTAACAGCAAGGCATGAAAGAAAAATTGCCAACTATAACAAAACAACTATTTTTCACTCATTTAGTATAACTCAAGTGTGTGAGCTTTGCAGTTTTTTTTTAATTTTTTTTTCTTAGTTTTTTTCCAAGCATATCTCTCCACTCGCCGCTCTTCACAGCGGTTGTAAACAAGTATTTGACACTTGACAGTTAAACGGAGCTCGCTCAAGTGCGACGATCACTGCATACATATGTTATATATACATACATATATTTATTTATTTATTTCTTGTTATATTGACTTTACTCTGCAGATATAAATTATTTCACTTGTTAGCGCGTCACTTCAATTTTACTCTCAAATATCAAATTAAATTTGCTTTGAACTACTAATTTCTGTTGTTATTACTTGTATTTTTCTATTTCTGTAGGCCTGCAAATCACATATTAAACCTACTGTACCTGAGGAGCACTATAAAGCGGTCTGTCGTGCGTTGGTCACCGAAGCAATCGAGTTGCGAATATTCCTGCAGCAGGTCTTAAATGACGGTGAGTGTTTGCAAAAAAAAAAACTATTTATATGGAGTTTAAACACTTTATATGCTGGAAGAGCGGCGAAAATAATGAAAGAAATTTAAAAAAATAATAACTTGAATATTTTGGACCGCATGCATGTAAAAGTAATAAAAATCACTGAGTTTTCTGTCATGTAAAGTGTTATCCATTTATTGGTTTCGAAAGTGCCGGGCTGTATTTTGACATCTGTCAAACTCAACTGTCAAACCAAACACGTTTTGTTTTAGTTAAAAGTCAGACATTTATGAAAATGGATTGCTTAACAACCGCACAATGCGTTAAAATTATTGAAATCTACTACAAAAATGGTTATTCCAACGTGGCCTCGTTTCGTGCTTTAAGATAAGGAGATTGTCGCGCACATAATGGTCCAACTACTTCAGGAATTGGTAAAATTTTTGAAGAAATTTGAAGAGACTGGATCGATCACATATATTGTAAGACCTGTGCATTATCGTTGTGATCGTTCCATTTCAACTATCGCTGCTGTAAGTGTAACCGAAGATCCGAATGTGTATATTTCACGACGTTCTCAAAAGTTGGGACTTTCTTACGACCCATTAAAGCGTATTTTGCACTGGAAATGACACCTACATTCATATAAAGACCAGCTCAGACAACAACTTAAGCCAGCTGATCATTCACAACGCCGTAGTTCCGTCGATTGGGTGCTTGAACAACAAGCAGTGGACCACGATTTTCCCAACAAAATTTTCTTCACCGGGGAGGCACATTTCTCATTCGGTGTATATGTAAATAACCAAAATTTTCGTATTTGGGTTTCCGCGAATCCTCAAATAATTGAAGAGAGGCATTACACCCAAAAAAAAATTACTGTCTGGTGCGCTCTTTGGTCCTTACTTCGGAGCGTTATGGTCTTATAATAACCGAATTTTTTTTTGGGCTTGCAATTGTAGAACACAGCTTGGGTAATGTGGGGTTCCAACAAGGTGGTGCCTCATACCACACAACACGAACCAACATGGTTTTGTTGCGGGAGAGATTTCTCGGCAGCGTAATCTCTCGTCTTGGCGATGTCAATTGACCACCTAAATCGTGAGAGTTGACATGGTTGGGTCTTCTTTGAGGGGCTACGCGAAGGATCGTGTTTATAAGGATAAACCTTTGTTAAGTTATGGTTGAGATGCCGCCCAATATGTGCCAAAAAGTGGTCGATGTAGTGTTTCACATACAATGCAGGGTTTCCAACTTAGTAATAAAAAAGGAGTTTCATTTAAAAAAAAATGTTTTTATTCAATTTATTTACCTTTATTTTGGAAACCGAAAAATGGATAACTCTCTGATTAATATACTTAAAAAGTACTTCATTTTTTTTTTAATATTATATATTTTTAAAGATTAAATAAAATTTGATTGATTTTATTTTCAATTTATTTATTTATTAATTTTTAGTTTACCTTTTCCAAATATTTCTATTAAAAAGTTTACTTTATTCATAATTTTTCGTGTTTTTTTTTTTTAAATTTCTCAAATTTTATTCCTTTTTTTTTTATAAATTTCTCATTTTCCTTAGGCCCCGATAACCTCCATTTGGACTCCGGGTCGCAAACATCCAAACAGGAATTGGCAAAACTTGGCTTTAACGATTGGGTGAGTGTTTGAAAAAATTTTCTATAATATTTGAAAAAAAAAATTTTAATCGCCGTAAAATGCTTGAGGGAAAAAAAGTTGTTGCCTATATTTTAGCTACCTTAAAAGTGGATTTCCTAAATTATTTTTCTAAAGAATTTTCAAAAGCCCTTAAAAATATAACGACAAAAAAATACATAAATAATAAAACGTAAAATTATAGCAAAAAAATTATTTAAGAGCCATTAATAAAATATGTGTACTTGTTGACATTTGTATGTGTGTATGTGTGTATGTATGTATGTATGAATTAGTTTTTAAAATCTAATCCAACAATAAAAATTATTATTTTTATTATTTGTTTTATCGTACATTAACAGTGTGCTAAGACACAGGCACGCCCTTCGAATGTTGATAAATATATTACATGCGTACATACCATACATACATACATACATGCACATATACATACATAAATACATACTTGATATAGAGCTAACATTGTAATGCCAGCACGCTATTTAAGGCTAATTCACAGTGATTATGACCATTTAATTGAATTAACTACAACCAACTTAAATGATTTCAATAATATTTTATGTAACGGGTGATCCATTTCGGGGTTCGCGTGATGTTTTGTCCGCATAGACTTTAGACTTTACATATCCCGCCACGGGAAAAAGTCTAACGGTGTGATATCACACGATCTTGGTGGCCAACCGACCGGACCAAAACGTGAAATTATCTACTCACCGAAGTGTTCTCTCTATAAATCTATTAATTGATGCGATATGTGGGAATTGAAATCAAATCATCGAGAGCTTCAATTTCAGGCATCAAATAGTCGATTTCACGGTGCGATAACGGTCGCCATTGACTGTTACGTTCTTACGTTGTTGCTTCTAGATGAAATGGCAGCTCTTGAATCTCTTCAGGTTGCTCTTCGTTCCAAATGTGGCAATTTTGCTTGTTTACATACCCATGAGCCAGAAATGAGTCTCATCGCTGAACAAAATTTGGCTTGAACGAACGTCGGAATTTCTTGGAACTTTTCAAGAGCCCATAGAACGAAGTGCTGTCGCTTGCGACAGTTCGAGCGGCTTCAGTTCTTGCACAATATAAGATTTCGACGTAAAATGCGCCAAGTCGCTCCATACGTCAATCCGAGTAGCTGCGAACGGCGCCGAATCGACTCTCCACGGTCTTCGTGTACACTCTCAGCTACGGCCGCTATATTTTCTTCACTGTATGATGGAAGTGGTCTATTCTAATAATGAATGCTGGGTCCCAAGATGGGTGATGTTGTGTTGTGACTAATACGCTCAGTAGGCCGATTATGTTGACCATAAAAGGCTATTGGAAAAAGTACCTCCATTTGGATCACCCTTTGTGTTTGTATGTGTATTATATCCAATAGGCTGTAAGTTATGTAGACCATATGTGATTTGAGGTACAAAAGGGTGTGTTTGTTTCTATTTTCATTAGCTTACATAACCTATAAAACTATTTGAATGTACATAAATATGTACATATACATATATGTCTGCACGCTGAGCGGCCTATTATCTCATCGAACTCGAACACCACAACAGAGTTTCAGCCACGCAGCAATGCTTTATTGTCACGTGTTTCAATAAATTAAAAAAATAGCTAAATTACATACGCTCACTGATACATATTCGAAATGAGTGACACACCTAAATACATTTTTTTTTGCCCATAAAAGGGCGAATCGTGCTCTAAATAAAATTGAAAGAAAATTAAATAAAAAATGAAAGAAATGGAGATTTTTAAACCATTTCTTTCGTTTTAGATATGAAAAATAATTAATTAAAATGCATTTTGCTGAATAATTTTCTTTAACAATGACGGATTAACCCTTTTAAGTTGGCATGGGGTACAGACATGCCTTAAACTTAATGATTCTCGTTAAAATTTGTCATAAAATACTCGTTGCGTGCATGAAAACTCGTTTGGTTAGGTAACGAGTGTGTGCACTTTCTTTCTATTTGTTCAAAAAACTACATATTTGAACTAATTTAAGATTATGTGAGCAAAAAAAGAAATGAAAACAGCGCAAAGGAAATACTCTCTCTCTCTCTTTATCTCTCTCTCTCACTCTCCCTCCCTCTCTCTCTATCTTTCTCTCTCTCTCACTCTTTAACTGCAAAAGAATGTCATTTTTTGAATTCAAATTTACACAAATTGCTAATTGTTAAATATTGCTGCGGTTTTCAACATTGAAAAATCTCGCTAAAAATTCAACAGTCTTCAAATATTTTCAATATGACTGGATGTTATCTTTCTGTGAAAGGATGTCATTTCCTTATAGTAAAGTGCCTTAAAAGGTGATCCTATTAATTATTCACTACGTTATATCGAAGCAGAAATGTGCCTGGAACAAAATGGCTGAAATCGCTTTAATTTTTATTTTTTTTTGCCAGTCTCGTTTTCTATGGGACCAACCTTTAACATTTACACATAATCACACAACTTGTTTTCGTTTTTATATATTTTTGCTTTTTTTTAATTTTATTTTTAACTCAAATACTCAAATACTTTACTTTTTTTTGTTTTTGTTTTTCCCTGCAAGTCAAAGTGACATTTGTAATTTAATTATTTATTTATTGGTGAATGTGCACATAAAAACCAGCGCTATAATACACACTGTTAAGCAGCGAGTTAACGCATTTCACATTCACTGTCAATTCTCATATGACAAATGATGTGCGATCGAGCCGACATCGTGCTTGATTAGCTTTTGTGGCGATAAACAAAAAGTGAAGAACGAAAGTTATAAGAGAGTGGACGCGTGTTGATTTTTTTTTTAATTTTTTTTTTCAAATTTTTTTTTTTTTTATAAATTCATATATGTATATGCACACGAAAGTACTCCTGATAAATTGTTAACCATTTCTCCAAACTAAAAAAAAAAACAAATAAACTCGCTATAATTTACCTAATGCCCCACAAGTAGTTTCAAAGTTAACCTAAGCGTTATATTCGCCGAAAACAGTAATATTTGCAATGGCAAACATTTTTGATTTATTTATTACACGCCAATAATGCTACTGCTGACTTACTACAATTTTCAGATATTTTTTTTTTTTTTTTTTTTTAATTAAATTTTAGGCATATATTATGAGCACAAAGTCTATTTCCACCTTCTTTCCTACCACGATTCTACTACCAAATAAAAAAATTCTATTCTATTTTAATCGAATGGCGTGGCGTACACTCGTACTTTTTGTTTTGCCATAATTTATTTGTTGCTTTTCCTATATTTCGTTTTACTAAAACACTTTCGGCGTTAACTTTTCATTATCTCTGTCCGCATTGAATGAGAAAAGTCAATAAAATACGAGTTCTAAGTTTATCAAATGTCACCACACTCCCCCAACTACTCGCGCACTCTACTCGCGCACTCTACTCGCTCTTATCAAACGACGAAAAACAGTCGCAATCAAATGAGAGTTAAACAACGAACGGCCTTGCCAACGTCATACGCTGCGGCATGAGATTTGCAAATTTATTTATGCTCGCCAACTTCATAACTTCATTTGTCACTTTACGGCTGCACTCGTCATTTTTTCGAGTATTTCTGTTTATTTATTTAAATTCTGTTTTGAAAAAATAACAAATATTCATTAATTTAATTTCGCGTTTAATTTGTATTTTTTAATTGCAATTTTTTCATCATTTGCGGTGTCGTGATTTGCCACTCATTTTTCATTGTCTCACCTTGTCTCACCTTGTTGGCGCTTATGTTTTGTGTACGAGTGTAGAGTATTAGAAAATTT
The DNA here is from genome assembly GCA_030068015.2 of Neoceratitis asiatica. Taxonomy (NCBI): domain Eukaryota; kingdom Metazoa; phylum Arthropoda; class Insecta; order Diptera; family Tephritidae; genus Neoceratitis; species Neoceratitis asiatica. The sequence continues at coordinate 2,080,060 of CM061524.1, forward strand.
TACATAAATAAACATTTGCTATGAGTGTATACATACATACATACAAGCGTAGATACATATATGGTACGTGTCACTAGTTGAGAACCATAATTAATTGCGTGCACATTTCTCATTGTTCAATTATTTAGTTAATTTTTTCATACAAATTTACACCTTCGAAAAAAAAATATGAATAGCATTTGATTAAATGAGTTTTCAGTGTTTTTTGTTGTTGTTGTGATTTTATTCATTGGCATTTTCGTTTAGCAACCTTGACTCATTGACCACTGAAACTAACGGAAATAAAACTTGTTCTAATTCAAAGCAGAAATGAATGTTAAAAAATTAAAATTTTGGATTCATCGGTCATTTTATGCATATTTTTCAAAGCAATTTTATGAATATATATATAATAAATTTTATGAATATATATATATATATATATATATAAGTTAACGGTACTTAATAATCCTGGCATGGCAAAAGTCGGTAAAGGCCTAATTCGCTTCGACTTCGTGCCGATTTCGCTTTCTCTAATAAAACCATCGAGTCGATATTTGCTGACGCTATATCCGGGAGAGTGTCAACTAGCGAATTGATGGTTAGTAATTTTTCAAATCGTTGTGGTACCGAATTTCTTTACTCGTTGGCATATTTCGAGAATAATTTAAATTTTTAATAAATTTAAAAAAAAAAAAGCTCATCACAAAAATGTATCGGCCGCTCGGAGGTGGCCTGGAATAAGCTGTAGGTCCCTCCATGTGTTGGTAGAAGCATCTTGACGCAAAATCACAAATTGGAGGAGGTTTTCGGCCGAAAATTGCTTTAGCGGTTAGAAAGCGTTAAAAATATATAAAGGGTGATATAAGTAGATGGACTCTTTCAATAGACTTTTTTGACAGATCACGCGTGAGTCGTGTCAAGCTGTCATGTTACTTTGGTTCAGTATTGTTTGGCATTTCATCGTGGAAAGACTTACGCCTGAACAACGTTTAAAAATCATTCAATTTTATTACGAAAATTCCCACGCTCTGTAAAGAATGTCTTTCGTGTGTTTCGTTCAACTTATGGTCAACATAATCGGTCTACTGAGCATACTATTCGTAACACCCTCACCCATCTCGAGACGCAGCATTCATTATTGGATAATATTCGACTGAATAGACCACATCGAGCACGCAGTGAGCAAAATATAGCGGACATAGCTAAGAGTGTACGCGAAGACCATGGAGAGTTGATTCGGCGCCGTTTGCAGCAACTCGGACTGACGTATGGAACGACTTGGGGCATTTTACGTCGAGAGTCCAACTTCGAAATGGATCACCTTTTATATTTATATAGTAGTTCAAAGTATTGCCCTCTTAAGCAATAACATTTGCCAACCCAAAAGAAATGCGCCCGATTGGCGGCCAAGAATGAATCATGCCAATTTTTGTCCTGATATGAACTGTATTTCAGTGAAGGCGCTCCACATCGACGTGAAGAAATGATAGTCAGAAAAGGCACTATCGCTCGCTTCAATTTTGTGATTGATTCCACTAATGGTTTCACGGCTGGATATTCGGCTTTGTCGTTAATTTGGCTGGTTTACTAGTCTTCATATATGGCTTTTTGCGCTAAGGGTTGTGGTAATGAATCCATTTTTCATCAACAGTCACAATTCGATTCAAATTTTTTTGCATACCCAGGAATTTCTTCATCTTCCAAGCCAAAATCACCACTTTTTCGACACATTCTTCAAATTATTTCCTACTTTTCACAATTCATCTATATTCACCTCCTACCCTTTGAATATCGCATTGGATGATGTTTATGTTGGCAACCAGTCTCACTCAACTCAACCAGGCCGAGCCCTATCATTTAGTCACTCACTTAAGCAGTCAAGCGGTCAACCAACGAAGCGTTGTAATGTCTTGCAACACAGCAACACAATTAACGCCATCACTAATGCTGTGCGCTGCTACTGTGCTAGGTAGTAGTTGTTGTTGTTGTTGTTATTGTTGCAGTAGGTATTGTGTAGTGACTTTTGCCGACTACTGTGTGTAACAAACGTAACAAATAGCACACCTTCCGGTGGAGGCGGTTGGACTAAGGTGCGTCTGTTCGTAAACATTTTCAATTTTTTTCTCTGTGTTTTTGTTGGTTTTGTACTCCGTCATGGTTGTTGCATGACAACAGCAACAAAATTTCAACAACTGCGACTCCACCATTTCATTTGTGGCAGCGTTTTTGATGGCGGAACGTTTGTTGCTGCGACTCAACACACATTTTGCGTCAAAGCCAAACTGTTGGCTATTAGAATAATAAAATTTCAAAACAACAACAACGAGGCTAGTGGCAATAAATTTTCTTTTGCAAATTTTCAATCGCCTTTTATTTAGTAGAAAATTTCAACGATTACGTCTGAGCTGTAGAAACCGCCTGTCAGTCAGCAACGGTGCGCGCGGTTTGCTGGTCTGACGGCCTGACGAGGGGACTGCCTGTGTACGAGTTGTGTGTATGAATTGTTTGCCACATGTTATGCAGATTTTTGATTTTGCGGAAGCTGCAATTTGTTTTTGTTGTTGCAGCGCATTATATTTATTGTTGTTGTATTATATTTATTGCTGCCCCAATTTATTGCCACAATTTACGCTTGTTTCGCGCCGCTTAGCTTGTTACTCTGTTTGACGCATATTATTTTCAATTTCGCTTTTGTTGCATTGCGGTATTTCGCTTTATTCCGCTTGATTTTGTTGTTGTTGTTATTATTGTTTTTGTCCATTTTCCACTCGTTTAATATTTTAGCTGCCGTAAACACACAGAGATATTTTTGAAATTGCCGCCGCGCTGAGACCTTTTCATTTGCATATGTATGCATTTTCAGCGCTCAATAAACACACGTAAAATTCAAAAACTACAACAACAACAACAAGAAAAGTAGGAACAAGCTTAGCGGTTAACATATTATATGCCGTTATTTATGCTAATGCAGTGTGCTGCGCATTGATTTGCACCTACACACTCTTATGTTAACACACACACATGCAATGAAATGGCTTTTCTTGTTGTTGTTATTGTTGTGGTTTGTTTTGAGCGCATTGCCGCCTGCCGCCTTACATCATTTCAAATTTTAGCAGATTTGGTTCGTTAAATGTTGTCGGCTGCCATGTTAAATCATCATTTAATTGCATTGCATCACATAACACCACCACCACCAACAACAACAACAACAGTAACAACAACAACAAACAGCCAACATCTAGTTCAACAAACACCAACGAACAAGCACAAGGCACAAACAATAAGCAAATCCGATATGATCACATTTCGATATTTCCCGGCAATTTGCATTAAATTTCAAAATGATTTTCGTAATCGCTCCACGCATACACATATATGCATACATACATATGTGCATTTTTTAAGGCATTTATATTAATATTGAATATTGATTTGAATTATATGAAGTAACGTTATATGGAAGAGTTTGTTGTTTTTACCGTATGTATGTTGAAATATTCATAAATTTCAACAAAAAAAATCACACCAAGCAATTTCAATTGAGGTGGAAATATGTTGAAAGATTTCACAAAGATTTTCCTAAACTTTATTAAATATGGCAACCCTATCAAAGATGTGTCTAAACTGAAACTAATTAGCACTGGGAGCACCCTTTGATGGAATATCTGCCATCACTTTCAATTGTTACCTTCATACCATTTGGGGTTCTCAAAGAAACTGCATATATCTGATTGAATTTTCGTGGACTGATGTGATTCAAAGTGTTTTGTGTCGAATTTTCGATAGAGCTCGGCATTCTCAGAGAAAATGGATCATTGTTTCTTTATTCTCTTCTAATTTACAGCTTCGGCAGAGGCTATTAACGCCTAGGCCCATTTTTATGCATGCTCTCCGAAGGATCAATGACCTCTTATAGTGGCTGTAAGTCTATAAATACTTTTCCTCGACGTTTTTAATTGCACCTGTAGTTCTTTGGATGGTTCATATCTGAGCAAAATCTCTTTCGATATCATAAAATGGCGTATGGATATCCATCTTTTTAGTGCTATTTGCTCAAATTGCTTGTCAAGCTTTCTCTTGATCGTTTCTAACGCACATGGTACTATCTCTGCTTCAGATGTATCAAGAGATGATCGGGACTTGGCCAACTAGTCAGCGGGGAGCACAGATAATGGAGATTAGGAGTTGACCATCCAGGGAGCTCCTTGCAATTGTTGACGACGCCTATTGGTTGTACAAATTATTTCGGTTCGTTTCATTGGTAATTTTAAGTACCACACCATAAACTGAGTCCTCAATCATTGAACCGTCATTTTTTATTCGATTTCTTCAAAATACCAGAACCGGTGACTCCCCAAATCGTTTAGCTTCCATCAAAAAAATTATTAGGCAGAAGGAGCAAAGTCTGCAGAATACGGCGGGTGGGGTACTCCCTTTTTAGCGTTTCTAGCTAGTTTTTTTACCGTTACAACCCGTAAATGCTGTTTATTTATTGTTGTCATATGTGAAGCCTTTCCAATGAAATAAGTAATCGCTTTCAAAGTCAGCCAAAACCTACTGGTGGAGGCCTGAAAACAAAAATATATTCATATTCACAGATAGCCAACTGACTTTGAAATCACCAAAAATCACCGGAATCTCGGCGGAAACTCTAATGGATCAATACTGCCTTATTGGCAGACGCATCAGCAGACTGGTACCTACAACAATCACTACTGTAGAATCTGCTTAGAGGTAGAAGAAGATGAGAATGTGGAACATCTGTGCGGATACAGGGCTTTTTACAAAAAAAAAGAATCGCAACTATCGGTCAGGGCTTCGTGGATGATCTCGCGGAAGTTGCACACATATAACTGTTTGAATTAAAGAACTTTATGAAGAACACTGGATGGTTCGAGGAGAACATAGTAGTTTGAGGGGATTCTAGTCCTGTTGGCATCACAATGGACATCCTAAAGGCCTTAGTGCGTCGAAAAGCATCCTACCTACCTATTTACCTAACTATTAATAAATTTCAATGACAAAAAAGGGGCAACTCCATTCAGCATCTTGCCTGAAAGTATCTCTTGCGTTTGGAATCAATATTTTAAGTACATATCCATATGTGTATTTCGCAAGAAAAGTAACAGTTTTGAAATTCAATTCAATATCAATTCATAACCTCATTCATAGAAATGCATGTGATACTGAGTTACCCAACTGAGTGTGGCCAATTAACATTTCGACACTTCAAATTCACGTATTCGTAATGTCTCCATCGACTAAATGACAAAAAATGTCACTCAAACAAAACCCAAAAGAATGCCGTTACAAAATCCAACATCAAATATCAAACACCTACGCGATCAGTGGCTTTACGCTTCGTCAAATGTTATGTTGAGTGTTGACCGCTGCCACCAACGAGTTCAATCGTTTATTTGTATTTTTGTATTTCGGTTTATTGTTACATAAGAATTATGCAAATTACATTGATATTATGCAGTTAAAAATAATTTGAATAACAAACAAACAACAAAAACAACAAAAATATTATAATAAGGACGTCAGAAACAATTTTAAACCAGTCGCGCACGTACCAACTCGTCAGCAAAACAGCTCTTCTTGCTCTTCGCCTCTACCGCTCGTCGTGATTGCAGCGAACCAGAAACCGTTGGAAATAAACATAAATAAACACCTGTCACTTATTAGCGAGTCGGCCGCCAGCCAACCAGCCAACCAGCCAGCGAGCGAGTCGAAAGGGTGAAAATTAAAGCGAATGTTTCGCCTTTGACAGCGGCGATGACAAATCGCATAATTGAAATGCATTTTCTGTGCAACTGTGTATTTTAATTTAGTTGGCTTGGAATGCCGCGGGGAGGCGGCGGGGAGTGTTGAAAAATATAACAATTTGTAAGCTTCATTTTAAGGTCATCCCGTAAACTATGAGATTTATTGCAACGAGCAACGAATATACTCGTTTAGTTTAGTGACTGAAGTGTCTCAATTTCGACATTCGCTCTGAATAAAAATTTATTTGTTGCATTTATACAGCTTCAACATAAGCTTGTGCGCGCTTTAAAAGCTTTAAAAGCTCTAACTTATTGTTCTACACTCAGAAATGACATATTTTTATTAACTTCTTATTGGAATAGTTTTTATTTATCAATAATAATTGGCATAAAGTGAAATTCAGGCTACTTTTAGGAATACAACAGATATGGAAATTTTTATTTCGTTCATGAATCTTGCTGCCAAGAGATTCCAATTTCGCCATGTGTCCACCCTGAAACTAAATTCTAGAATTAATTTCATGCAATTGTAAAGTTCAAAGTTCAAAGTTTTGTCAAAGATTTGATGAGTATTGCCACAGAAATTTATTTTCGCCGAAAGCCATTCAGACTAGTTTCCAGTAGTTGAAATGCTCTTGAAATTTAATTTCTAAATTTGTCGTTCTGACATGAATTTAGTTAAGGTAGTTCTGAATATGAAATTATCGATCGACCACAACACGTGCGGGGTGGGATAGATACCGAGAGCTGAAGAGGGAAGCGAGACGCATTTACAGACGAAAAAAGAAAGAGGCCGAAATGCGTGAGTATGAAGAGCTTGAGAAGCTGGCCGACAAGGGTAATGCTCGAAAATTCTATGAGAAGATGCGGCGACTTACAGATGGTTTCAAGACCGGAGCAAACTCATGTAGGGACCATGGAGGTAATCTGGTGACAGATGTCCAGAGTATACTTAGTGTATGGAGGGAACACTTCTCCAACCTGCTCAATGGCAGTGAAAATGAAAACCCCGGAGATGGCGAACCCGAAACCCCAATTGATGGCGATGGTATAGAAGTGCCATCACCCGACTATGAAGAAGTTCGGATAGCGATTGATTAAAAAATAACATAGCGACGGGAGCCGATGGCTTACCGGCAGAACTATTCAAATACGGCGGCGAAGAGCTGACAAGGAGCATGACGAATGGAACCTAAGTGTGCTCTGCCCAATCCAAAAAAAGGGAGACCCCACGGTTGCGCCAATCATCGTGGGATAAGTCTCCTTAATATCGCATATAAGGTCTTATCTAGCGTATTGTGTGAAAGACTAAAGCCCACCGTCAACCAACTGTTTGGACCTTATAAGTGTAGCTTTAGACCTGGCAAATCCACCATTGACCAGATATTTACCATGCGCCAAATCTTGGAAAAGACCCGAGAGAAAATAATCGATACACACCACCTTTTTATCGATTTTAAAGCTGCCTTCGACAGCACGATAAGGAAATGTCTCTACGCCGCTATGTCTGAGTTTGATATCCCCACGAAACTCATACGGCTTTGTAAGCTGACCCTGGATAATACCAGAAGCGCGGTCAGAATTGGGAAGGACCTCTTTGAGCCGTTCGATAACAAACGAGGTTTCAGACAAGGAGACTCTTTATCATGTCAATTCTTCAATTTGATGCTGGAGATGATGATAGGAGTTGCAGAGCTAAATAGACCAGGTACAATCTTCTACAAGAGTTTGCAATTGTTGGCGTATGCCGATGATATCGACAGATCTTCCAGGGATATTTCGAAAGCTATATGATAATCTTCTTCAGATAAAAGCAACAAAACACAGTGAAACGGAAAAAATATGAAAAATCCACTAAAAGTATTACAACATATTCCCGTTAAAATTGTAGATCAATAAAATTATCTGTCGAACTGTGAACTATGAGATTTGTAATATTTAAATTTTGTTTGAACTTTTTTCTGCACTTGCGATTTTTCGTTGAATACAGCGAAATGAATTGTTATTGCTGTGAAAATATCTTCTCTCACCGATGATTGCCACTTTACAAATTCATTAAAAATGTCAATAAATAAATGTTTCTCCATTTCTGACCACAAAAAGTTTTTTTTCTTTTGTCTACTTGTCGCCTACAACAATATGAAATCATTAATAAAAGTAAATAACAAAAACAAAGCCACAGCGCGAGACCACATATTTTTGTTGCAACTCATTATTGATTGCAAGCAACTGCAAGAGACGCGAAAATTGCGCATATAAATTTCGAACTCTCGCTCGCAGCCAAAATACGCCAAAACAATGCAATATTTTAGGACCCTGCAGTGCTATCAAAAACAAAAAAAAAAAATACAACAAAAATTGGAAAAAAAGCAGAGAAGTAAATAAATAAATAAGCAAAAGTGAAAAATGCAACGCCGAAACATATTTCATAAATTTATCGCCAATGAAAGGATCTGCGTGCAATGTAAACAATGCCGACGGCTGAGCGCACAAAAAAAAAACAAAAAAAAACAAAAAAACAACAACAATAGCATGCATGTCAGCCGCTGTAACGACATTGGTCGCACTTGCAGCAGCCACCAGCCAGCAATCGGCACACCAATAATCAGCGTGTTGCAAGTGAAAGTCGAAATGTCAAAGCAACGCTGTGCCCATTGTTGTTGCTGGCTTGCTGCTTGTGCTGCTTATGCTGCTTGACTTTTGCAACGTTGCGATCACGCAGTTGCATCGACTGTGTTGCCGCGGTGCGCGACTTATGGCACATCGCCGCGTAAAAAGTGGGCGTGTGCCGTGCGTTCATGTGTATGTGTATGTATTTATATATGTATGGGAGAGTGTTTGCGTGACGTTAATTAATGTGGCGATTTCAATTTCATTTATTCGCCTGTTGCCGCTGCTGTTGCCGTTGCCGTTACAGCTGCAACTGCTGTTGCGATGTCTTAAATGTCAATGGCAAAAATACCAAAAAAAAAATTAATAAATGAGTAAATAGAAATAAAAAATTAATGCTGCCAGTTGGCGCAACTGCTCGCTACTGTGCTTTTACGCCTGTCTGATCGACGTGAATGCTGCGTCTTCGGAAGAGTAGTGATTGCTGCAAGTGTAAAATTATGCAATTATTGTTTCTCTCCTTAACATTTCTTTGGATTTCACGCAGTCAACGTTTATAAAAGCGTCTAGCGTTTAATCGATTATTTTCAATTTTTTTTTGTATTTTTTTAATTCTTTTTTCTAATTTAAAAAAAAAAAATTTTTTCTTTAACGCTATTGGCCGCTGGCATAAGAATTTTAGTTGCAGACATTACTGTTGTATTTCAACATGTTGCAACAGCATCTTTTGATCATTGTGACAGGCAGTCTACGCTTGAAGAGACAGAATAAACATTAATGTTTAGCTTAATGGAAAAAATATATTTTGTGTACATACTAGAGCTCCAGATACCCGGGTATCGAGCACTGCGAGCAGCTCGATACTTGCTCACTGCTCAACTGCTCAGCAGAAATAAAAAAAAATTAATTTTGTTTGACAAAATTTTTTTGACGTTTCAATGATTTTTACACTTCGCATAAATAAATTTAAAATTAATGTAAAAAAAAGTTTTGAGAAAATGTCTAAGTATTTGTCAAAATACTCGAAATGCTCGTGTTCGGCACGAAATATTTTCGAGTAATGAGCAATGAGCAGTTGTGCGTGTGCTCGCGGCTCAAATGCTCGCACTGCTCGAAAATGTTTGCACAAAATCTGGAGCTCTATCACATACGGCTTCGCTTTAAGCATAAGAAAGCCATTTAATTGAAGTTTTTTTACTTAAAATTTCTTTGTATATATGGGGAACTGTTATAAAAGTATAACAAATTATGCTTTTTTGTGTAAATTAAATAGAATAAAACTAACAAACTCTCAATATAAATATTTATTATTAATTTCTACAAACATTTTTCCTAACTAAAGCATGAACTGGAAATTTGGAGGGCCCTACAAGTATGTGCTGTCTTCTTTTTTTTTTTTAATTCTAGAAATTTTAGATAAAAATATGTTCAAAACTAATTTTTTAATATTTTCGTAGCACTTAATTCTTTATTAAATTCAATAGTAAGAAAATCGTTTGCATGCCAAAAAAAATCATAGTTGTAAATAACATTAAAATATCAGGTATGAAGTCACTGAATCGAATAAATTAACGCTCGAAAATTAGGAGCTATTAATTTTCACAGATTTTATGTTTTAAATGCATGCCAATTTGAAAATATTTGCTTTTACAAACCTATTCTGTTAGGTGTCACAAAAATGAGTCTCACTATATCATAACAGCTGCACCTAAAAATATCCAACAAATTTTAAATTGTGTAAAATATCATTTATCGTTTTGTGACGTTTATTATTGTTGAATTGGCCTGATTTGAAAATAACTTTTCACTCTACGAAACCCGCATGCGCCTGCTCAATTCAAAATTCCTTGTAATTTTTAGACATTTTTTTGAATTTTATTCATTTATTTATTCTTCTATTTATTTTTATTTTTTGCATTATTATTAAATTTTTTTTTACTTTATTCACTTTCAGGCACGCTTCTGGGTCCAGGTAATCGATGAACTGCGTCGTGGTGTGCGTCTGAAGAAAAATAATTACTCACGCACACCCATTGAGTACGAGTTGACGCCGTATGAGATACTCATGGAGGATATAAGATCAAAGTGAGTTCGAGGGGTTTATTAATAAACTAAAAGAAAATAAGAGCAGAAATTGCTTAGTGCATGAGAGTTTCAAGAAAAAAATTGTTCAACTTGCGTTTATTAATAATTTTGGTTTAAAAAATTAAATAGTTTTCATATATTTCAAAAAAGGTGTAGTGGATTTTTAAATCATTTAAATTTCTGAAAACCCTTTCACGATTTTTGAAAGCCATCTAACACTTCTAATGTATGCCAAAATCCTTTTAATTATAATAAAATCTCAATTAAGCCTTTTTAAATACCTACTAATTTTCTGAAATTTGCTTTTGATTTTCTAAGCTGCAACTGGCGCTTTCTGAAAGCCATTTTTTTAGTGATGGTATTAAATTAATTTTTTTTTACTTACCCAAACTCTTCAAAAAAATTATTTTTTTATCATTTATATTTGTATTTCTCCTACACATTCGATGACGGCCACTTGCTGTTGCACCTCTCTCACATTCTAATTGGCAAAGTGCAAAATTATTAATGACCCCCAGCGAAGCGAAAAAGGCTTTCATATTTAGGCGCTCCGCAAGCACTTTCGGTTCAATTATTTATTATCTTTATTTTCTACTTACTTTCAATGGCTTTGTAAGACAATATCCCAATAGCATTTGCCTTTGCTTCTATTGTAAATAAATACATTTTGTTTGTATTCACTTCTTCGATCCGTAGAAAGTACCAACTGCGCAAAGTAATGGTGAATGGTGATATACCGCCGCGCGTGAAGAAAGATGCCCACGCTTTAATATTGGAGTTCATCAGGTCACGGCCGCCACTTAAAAAGGTATGTACAGCTAACTGAATATCTATGTATGTATATATCTATGTTTGTATATGTGTGTGTGCAAGTAAGTGTTAGTGAGAGATCCCTTTACACTGCAAATCCTCACAAGCATTTGTTGTGGCACTTTTCCTCTGGAACTTTTCACATTTTCACTGCTCGTTTTTTTGGCACAATTGTGGTTTTCGGAACATTTATTGGTTTTTCCTTTGTTTTTTTTCTGTTTTTATTTTTTTATTTTTTCTCTGTAGCTGTCTTTGTCTTAACATTGTTTTGTTGTTGTTGATTTTTTGTGAGAAAAGTGTTAAATGGGCAATTTCCATTGCACTTTCCTGTGGTAATTGCAAATAATCGCAATTTGGCAGAAACGGTAGTAGATAGATAGTACAACAACAACAATAACAATACCACAACGAGCTTTACCTCTCGCTTACAACAAAACCAACAATTTGTTTTTGATGCAGCTGTGTACTTTGTACTAAAGTAAATAATTTTTTTTTTTTTTTTTTTTGTAAATTAAAGTGAAATTGGCCCAACGCTTAGCATGCGCTGTGGAATCATTTAATTTTCAATGGATTTGAAAGTTTGTTTGTTTCGCGAAATTGCACTTACTGCAAATAATTGTATTTAATTTTATTTCAAATGTTTGAAAATAGACCTTAACCTCAAATTGTTTGCACTTCATTGCACGATTCTTGCGGGGATCACAAAATTTAGAATAAACTGTTTCACTTAAGAAATATTCAAATTTTTTTTGCTTTTAAAATTAAATTAAATTAAAATCAATATGATATCAGCACCGTTTTCCTCACATTTCTCTACCTCCATCAGTTGTTTGAGGTTCTTCAGTATAGCTTCTCTTTAGAATACTCAGTAGACCTTTGATTTCCATTATATTTCTCGTCATTCTTTTTTGCCTCTCTGATTTTCACTGTTATTTCAGGCGTCCGAACGCAAATTACCGCCACCCATTAAACGTACACCATCGCCACGTGAACAACTCATGGACTCGATACGTAAGGGACAAACACTGAAGCACATACAACCGCCAACACCGCCTCGACTCAAGGATCGATGTAAGTCAAAAATAAATTAAATTCTAATTATACTCCAAAAAAATGCATGTGATAGAAGAAACCGTTAAAACTGACTTTTGGACCATACATACACACATACACACAGACACACAAGAACATACCGACAAACTGGAAAAAATTACGCTACAACATTTAACTCACTTCGAACTCGAATATACAGTTGAATGTGTTTGAAAATTTTTGAAATAATAGTTTTTCCCGTAAAATTTTAAGATTACTTGACAGTATGCCTCGCCGCCGCATTCGAACTAAAGAAGAATCTTCAATCAATATTGCTTTGCTATTGAGACAATAGCTGGGGGTTAGCTTTATTAGAAGTGAAGTTCTGTTCCATGTAAATTAACTGCAAATATCCAAACATTTGCCCTCTATTTAGAGATTTGAGATTTGATCTCAATGAAAAATGCTTTGGAACTTTAATACTTTCGATTTAGATAAGTTTTATGACTGTCGCACGGGACATTTTCATGAAAAACGTTTTTTTTTTCACGCTACAATGTCACATGGAATCAGCCTTATTTATTAAGCTCACATATTTCACATTATTTTCAAACAATTTTATATTTGGTAAACTTTCTGCGTGTACTTCCGATACAGAAATTGCAAATATTTTCTTCCGATGTCGCACGGGACAACTTAAAGCGTAAAACTAAAGAAAAGAAAAAAACTATTTGAATTTTCAAATACTGCACTTGACACACTTTTTTTGATTTCCCATGTCTTAAGAAAGATTTTGTTTTTTAACTCAAATTTTTATAAAAAGCAAAATATGCAATAGAAATATCCCAATGAGAAGCATCAGATAAGCGTGACTTAAATATCTCAAAAAAAACTTTTTTTTAAACAAATATCAGTGGAAATTTCCTTTGTACTTGTGACTTGACTCTCTGCCGCACAGCGCAATGTTAAAGATCAGCCTAGGCTACAAGCAATCTGCCACTTGTGCTGGTAGAAAGCAATGAATTGACCAAAACTTTCAAACGGCATCAACCAGCACACCGTGCACCGCGTGAATTGTTGCATACAATTTGAATTTCATTTGACTACAAAGTTCTTGTTGCATGTTGGCGCAACAAATATCAGCTTTGAGTTGCCACATACTCGTGCCACAAGCAATTCAATGCCGTTGCGGTCGCGGTTGATCGCTTGCTTAGAAGCATCACGACGCATGTCAACCTGCGCTATTTCATTCTAAGCTATTTGACAACAAATCGAGCGGGGCAAATTAACATTTCTACATACTCGTATATATATGTATGTGCATGTGTATATAGCGAGGTTTGTGTGTGCTTATGCTGCTACTGTTGCTGCTGTTGCAAAATGGCACTATTGGCGGCACCAAACTTGGGCAGTGTTTAGCATGATTTAGAATTGCAAAGTGGCATGGATGCGCGTTGCGCCGCCGCTTTGATCAGCATTTTAACGCTGTTGTACGATTTGTCAGCTGACAATAGAGCGTGTGGCAAGTGAGGGATTTACTGCGTGCCTGCTTTGGGCCCTGCAGCGAATGTTTAAGAAAATGTCAAAATTTGCATTGGAAAATTCGGTGGGGATGGTGAGCAATCCTTGGAAAAATTTATAAACGAAAATTTATATAAAAAAAAATTTTTTAAGTAATATAAAATCATAATAAATGACTTTTTATTATTAAAAAAAAAAATTTAAATAATAAAAAAAATTTTAATTTTCAATAAAAATTTAATTTTCAAAAAATTTCAACGAAAAATTGCATCCGGAAGTCTTTAATCGCCATTAGCAGCATCGTTTTCACAAGCAGTTGCAGCTGCCTGCCATAACAATTACCGAAATACCATTGCTTATATGCTCGGTGTAACAGTACATTCATTGTTGGAATTCAAATGGAACTAAAATGCTTCCTAATTGACGTTGCTGCCAAGGCATTGCGTGTTCTTTTATATGTAGGCGCGGTGCAGAGGCCAATTATAAACTTAGTTAAACGATATGCCATTTTCATTGCATACCTTTAGGCGTGCTGTAATATTTCTTCAATTACTTTGAGATAAACTTTTTTTTGTGTGTTTGTGGCTCGACACATTTCATTTTCCTCCAACACAACAGCACAACAACGACTTTAATTGATTAAAACTTTTAAGTAGAGCTTTCGAAAGCTTTTGTGTTTCTCTTGACACAACCTACTACATCATATTTGTAGTCTATAGTGTTTCGTAGTCTGGCTCTTATTGCTGATAACAACTTGTCTCTTGTCATTTCTTGTTCGTCACAAAGGAAGCATTGCACGGCGCTTGGTTTTACTGGATTACAAAGTTACGCATAGTGAAAAGTTTCTCGTTTTCTCTTGTTATGTATTTGTGTGGGAATTAAAGATTTAAACAGTCTCCTATTGAAATGAAATAAAATAAATATAAAAATAAAAATAAAATAAAAATAAAATAAAAAAATATAAAAAAATAAGCCAAATAAAATTTTATTAAATTTCAATAAAATAAAATAAAATAAAATAACAAAATAAACCAAAAAAATTAAATTTAATTCAATTAAAACATAAAAATTACCTAAAAAGAAATTATATAAAAAACAAACAAAACAAAAATTAAATAAAAAAATTAAATTAAATTAGCCAAAATAAAATAATATTAAATTAAATTAAATGAAAAAAATAAATAAATAAAAAATACTAATAACAGTAACATAAAAATTAAGATATAATAATAATAATAAATTAAAAAGAATAAAAAATAAGAACAAAATTAAAATAAAATAACATAAATAAACGAATTAAATATTTAAATTAAATAAAAATAAAAATAAATAAAGCAAAATAAATTAAAAAGAAATAAACCAAAGTTAAATAAAATTAAAAAAAAAGATAAAAATAAACTAAAATAAAGAGTTAAAAATAAAAAAATGAGAAATAAAAATAAAAAATAATATAACATAAAATAAAGTGAAATTAATTGACAATTAAAATAAAATTAATAAAAAAACAAAAAAATAAAACAAAAT
The DNA here is from genome assembly GCA_030068015.2 of Neoceratitis asiatica. Taxonomy (NCBI): domain Eukaryota; kingdom Metazoa; phylum Arthropoda; class Insecta; order Diptera; family Tephritidae; genus Neoceratitis; species Neoceratitis asiatica. The sequence continues at coordinate 2,095,392 of CM061524.1, forward strand.
AAATTAACATAATACAATTAAATTAAAAAAAATTAAATTAAATTAAATGGAAAAAATAAAATAAAATATACTAACTACAGTAACATAAAGATTAAGATATAACAATATGTTAAATTTAAAAAAGGTAAAAAAATAAAACAAATTAAAATTAAAAAAATAAAATGAAATCACCTAAACAAAGAACTAAAAGCTTAAATAAAATAAACTAAATTAAATTATAAAGAAAAAATATAAAAAAATATTAATAAAGTTAAATTAAGCTAAATTAATTTTAAAAAATATAATAAAACCAACTAAATTAAAACAAAATTAACCAAAGTTAAATAAAAATAAAAAATAAAAATAAAATGTAAAACAAAATAAATAATAAAAAAAAAAAATTTAAAAAAAAAAACAAAATAAAATGAAATAAATAAAACTTAAATTAAATTGAAAAAAAAACTAAACCAAAGAAAATAAAATAAATAATAAAAAATAATAAAAAAATTATAAAATAAAACAAAAAAATAAAAGTTCAAACAAAGTGAAATAAAATAACATAAAACAAAATAAACCAAAATAAAATAAAATTAAATTAAATTAAAGAATTAAATAAAATAAACTAAAATAAGAAAATAAAAGAAATATGCTGGAATAAAGAACAGAAAATTTAATTGAACGTATCAATTTTAAATAAATTAAACTAGGTAAAAATAAATAAAAATAAAAAAATATAAAAAGAAAAAATAAAAAAATTTATATTAAAAAAATTTAATAAAAATTAAATGATAAAATTAAATCAAATAAAACAAAATTAAAAATTAAATGAAAAAAAAATTAAAAATAATAAAAATAAAAATAAAATAAACGGAAATGGAAATAGGATAAAATAAAATTAAATAATATAAAAAATATAAAAAAAAATATAAAATAAACTAAAATAAATTCAAAAAATAAAAAACAAATAAAAAGTTGCTTCTCTTTGTTGTTAGTCATTTGCAGGTAAGTAGTTTCCATATGCGTTTGATGACATGCAGATTTTGACTTTATATTATATGGTGTAACGCTCACATACGTCATTTTGCTGTCAGTTATGCTTTTGTGGCGGAAATAACTGACCGCAAATTGTCTTTTTATTAAACATTTTTTTTAACGAAAGTTCAAATGAAATAAATTGCTCTTATGACAATCCATACTCCAGAAAAAAGCTTAATGCATAAACAATATATTTACGAGTATGTATGTACCCAGTAGAAATTGTATGCATACAAAATCGATGTAAGATGCAGCTCTGTATGGGTGTCAGGATAAATCAAATTTTATTTCGCGGAGTTCAATTAAATTTTGAAAAGAACAATCTTTTCAAAAATTCCACACAAAAAATTGAAGAAGTTTAATTAATATTTATTTTTTAATTTTTTTTTATTAATATTTTATTGAGTTCTTCGAATTTCTTCTCATATACCTCTTGCATTCTTCTTGCACACATACAATTTATTTCAACTGGGTATATACTACTATCTAGACATATATGGTGGGAGTATTGAACCGTCAAATTGTCAACTCATGCGTAGATTTTATACGGCAAACGACAAGTTCAAATCTCAGTTTGCCCTCCTAACACACTGTTTGAAAACGTGATGCGAAATTTCTCTACCAACTTCAATCGAAATGATGCAACTCATACAAGTGCGGATGAATACATGTGCAATAAGTTACGAAAATAAAAAAGTATGAAAGAGTATTCGTTAGGGATGGTTAAACTAAAATAAAATACGAAGATCCAATTGAGCAAAATTAAACATCATAATAATTGAAAAATGTAAGAATTGTAACCTTTACGCTAATATGAAGTTGCTCGCCAAAAAAAGGATAAATTTTGAGCCTAAAACTATGCTGCCTGAGAACAATTTTTGTGATTTTAAGCTGAATTTGTAAATTTTGTGACGTTTGTCAGCAGTACTACACACTTTAATCCAACAATGGCACAACCTTAATGTATACAAGTATCTTTTTACGCATTAAAGAGTCCTTGGAGAAATCCCTAAAAGTATGTGAGGCATTCATATGTGAGCAGCACTCCTTCATACGTTTTCTATTGTCTTTAATTTTATAAAAATCCTTAGCAAGAGAATATTATTGCAAGAAACTAACAGTTTTGTTGGCTTGGTGGGATGTAAAGAGAATTTAATTGATTCTCCAACAACTCTTGGCTTAAGTATTTACGGTCATTTTGTAATCAGCAACTAGTTAACCGTTGCACAAAGCAATTAACGTTTTATAATTAACTGAAGTAATTGACACATTCACTGCAAACTGCTCATTTCCGCGCTGTAAGTGACTGTAGTGGGTTATATATATAATTTTATCAATTAACAATGGGCGAGTTGAACACACCAATACTATTTAAAGAATTTCTAGAAATAACTGAAAAAAACACACTCTTCGTGGTAATTACAAGATGGCATAGTTGCGAAGGTTTTTCTAAAAAAAAGTAAAAAATTTACTTAGAGTATCCGCATTGTATGTGTGTTACATCAACACACTCCACGTACACACACTCAGTGCAGACTTGTACTCCTAAGAGTGTATGTCCTTCGAAAAAAGTCAATTATCTCATAATCATCTTTGACGTCATGAATGCATTCACTTATATACTCTATACATATGCATTTATATATATATATATATATATATATATATATATATTAGCATAAATGCACTCTCATTAAACTTTAACAATGACGTCAATAATAAACTCTTTGTGGCATGCCACATGCGTTTGAGGGCGCTTTTTCAATCTCTGCTTCAAATTATTTTACAAGAAAAGAGTGAAAAGGTAAGCTTTTCCATCGTAGAGCCATAGCAAAGCACTTGCGCAATAACCATGACAACGAAGTTATGTTTAAAAAGTTAAAAAAAAAAGTTGGAGCTTTAAAGCTCCTTCAATGCCCAGTAGTAAATTTATCTGACACTCTGCTCTGCTTGTTAGAGTTTTCCCAACATCTCTAATCTAAAAATATCGGCCTATTAAAATTTTATTGCATGTATGCGTAGGCTGGTGGGTAAAGTGTATGACTTGTGGCACAAGTACGCCTTTAGAAGAACCATTGCGGTACCAGCGGAACTGAAACTCTCCTCACATTACCATGCCTTCTCTGAACCATTGCGTTCTTGACAAAGTTCATTAATTTCAACAATTTTAAGGGGTTCGGTGGGTTTGAAAATTAAAAAAATCGATTTCTTTTTTGGTCTTATTAAATTGTAAAATATGTTTAAAATATTATCTTAAAATTTCAAATCGATCGGAGCAAAATTCTAAGAGATAGACCCTTTGCATGTTCCGCCCATCAGGCCATGTCTGTTTTAATTTGAAACTTTAAACGCGTTTATCTCAAAACTCTATTTTTTAAGTCGGTGGACACGATTTCTCGAAAAGTTATAAAGCGATTTTGTTCAAATTTGGCACACATCTATGTAATAACATTACCTAGTCATTAAACGAAGGATTTTTTTTCATTTTTATTACAACTAATTTTTTCGAAGCAATGCATGGCAAAAATTTGATCAAAAACTGTGTGTGTTTTTTGTTGAAAATCTGCCAAAACTTCAAATTTTAATTTTTTTCTTTTCCTTCGTCCAATATCCATGTACCTACGAAATATTTTTGGTTTTGGTTTTTTCATTTTAGATGAACCAATAATGAGTTATACTGTCTACGGCGAGAGCATTTTCTTTTGAGACGTCAATGGAGATGAGGTACCAACGGCTGATATTTCGGAATTTTTGAATAAAAATTTCACAAATTCTGTTTAAATATTTATCTTTGATATGGTAAATTGTTTGAATGAAATATATGATGATTGTGTATATAAAAAAATAGTGAAAATTCCTTTTTTTAACCTCTGAAACCATCCTAACTCCTTATGTGTGCCATTTTCATTATTTTTCTATACAAAGCTTTGCACTCGCTTACAAGTTGTTCTACAATCTATTTTACTTCTACTTCATGACTGCTTCTACAGTAATCGTATCCGATTATATTTATAGATTTGTATAGATAGATCCGATTGTATTTATAGATTTGCTTAAATTTGCATTAAAAAAAAGTTCTTTCTGCTTAAAAACTTTTAAAATATATACATTTTTTTTAAATCACCCCACTCACCCTTCCTTATTTGCTATTCTTTGGAACCAGTTGTATTTCTATTACCGCTTTCGCTTATTATTTTATAAAGTTCTACGCAAAATCATAGCTACTGGGCTATTAAGAGTACTAGCACACACGCAAATGCATTTTGGTCTGCACTCTCTCATTTCGCACTTTCCATGGTTCATGAGGAGAGCAACAACCACCAAAAAGCGCCAAAGTAGCTAAACGAAGAGCACAAGCGCTCAAGGAAATTAATATGAAACACTAATAACAACAAATATACCACCAGTTAGTCTTAACGGCTCAACTCAGCTTTAGTATTCTCCATAGGCTTTTGGGTGTCCACGCCACGAATATGGATTTCAGTTTAATGTCGGGCTCTCAACGAAATGGTGTGCGAAACGGAAACGTCGTGACTAAAAGGCGCTGGCGTGTGTGTGTGTGTGTGCGGTGAATGAATTTAAAATATCAACAAATATTAAATACTAAAATTCTAGCGTGACGCGAATGCGAGTGCTAACGGTATAAGTATTGCACGGAGCGTGTAGTTAGGAGGCCCAATATTTTCTTATACACAAAAGTGTCTACAAAAGTGTGGTAAAATATTTTTTATAAGTTAAAGCAAAACAGTAGTGGCGAGTGCGGCATGTGGCTGTGGTCAGTATGAAATGTGTCGCGGGTGGAAAACTGCACTAAGAAGCAGAGGGGAGTAATTAGAAAAGAGCGGTAAGAGGGCAACTTCGTTCTGTAGGTGCGTGAGGCTGCTTGCCGCTGTTAGGAAATTATTATTTTAATTTGCTTTCCTCGTATTAACTCACACCGACTCGCGATGTGTGAAAGAATTGTGGCACGAAAGTGCTCTGCCAATGATTTATGACTATTTATAGTCTCTCACTGGTGCTCTGTGGACCTTAACTAGTGCAACGCGTTCATTGCCAATACTAAATGCAAAATGCCACTCGTTTATGCAACAACAACAAAAGTAAGAGTTGTGGTGAATCAAGTGTGCTATGAAGTATGCTTTCGTTGCAACGCTGGGGGTACCACTGCCGTAGGTGGCATAATGAGCAAAAATAAAAATAAAATGGGGGTAAAATATAATTAGAATAACCTTTAAAATGGCTTAGAGCTTTAGTGTTGCAAAAAATGTAATGACAAAAAAAGTATTTAGAGAAAATTTATAAATACTTTCAACACCAACACAAAGGCACTTAAATTTGTCCAGTTTGATTTTTAAATGCATTTTGCATCATAAGCAGCCTCAAGAGTATTTTGGATTAATAAACTGAATTTAAGTGAAATGACAATTGGTATCCAGCGTAAGAAGCATTGCTACTTAGGTTCCTAAACCCGAAACACACGCACACAAATCGATTTGTGTCTCTTCTTGTTTGACAGTGAAAGTTTCAGAATAATTTATTCTTGCATTAAAATTGTATCCAAACAGCGCAATGTAGAATTGGTTACCCTTTACACCAAACCCCCTAGAATAAAAGATTATGCGTTTAGTGGCATTCATACACACACACACTCACACGAAGGCACACAATTGCAACTCAGCATCCTTGACATTCATTCGTTTTTCCTTCGCAACGTCACGATTGCAAATTTGTTTACAACAACCACTTAGTGTTATCGCCGTTGTTGTGTGGTGCTTTGCATTATTATTGCCACAACTCTTAACTTAATCGCAACTCTTAATAACTCATAATGCAGACAATGGCATAGCGCCCTCCACGCAGCACATCCCCTAACTCCCCTTTCCCCGCCGCCACGCTTCAAAACCGACGCACGACGGCGTCTGTTATATCCTTTGCATATGGACTTCGTCCTTACCAATCGTCGTTCACACAGTCTTTCCCTTCTTGTTTGAACATTTCAGCTTTTGGATCGATAGCGTACGGCAAGTGTCTGGTGCTCGTGAGCACGGCGTGAATTGAAAACTCCGTCTGCGAGCGCATAATTAAAGCTTGTGGGTCTGTCGTGAGACCGGGTACGGCGTGAAAGTGAAACAGATGAGCGTGACACAGCGAAAAACAAATGCGACGGTGCGTACATGTGATGAAGTGATTAATGCTCACTTGAATGCAGCAGGGAGAGGACGATTTTGAATTCAGTAAAGTAAGGCAAAGGCAGAAGAAAGAAGAATGTAAAATGAGGAAAATAAATTAAATTCAAAACAAAAGTGTAGCGCACAGCTATTGTGGTGGTAAGAGGTGCTGAAAATGTTATAAATCTAACGGTTCATTTGTAACGAGTGCAATATAACATACATACATACATACATAAACCGAAGTGGTGATTAAATGTATTCCATTGTCAATGAGTGCTAAAGTGCCAAATGTCAAACAGCAACAACAACAACAACAACAAACAGCAAAAAGCCAGCAGCAAAATCGAAACAAAACAAATAGCAACAACAGCACAATTACAAAAACAAGTAAATTAGTAAAAGCAACGCACAAAAGTAGCAGCAACAACCAAAAAACTACAACAAATATGACAACAAACAGCGGATTCGCATCCGCGTCCACCACCGCGTCCGTATTGCCCAATTCGACATCTGGCGCCGATTTGAATCACACCGCGACGGAAGCGAAGGAAGTTGAAGCGGTGGATGTAGCCAGTGATGCTTTGTGTTGTGGTGGCAACAGCGCGCAACAAACAAAACAACAACAACAACAGCAGCAGCAGCAACAACAACAACAGCAAACAAATAAAGCGAATGAACCACAACCACCGCCAAGAGCAGCGCCGCGTGGTAATCCGCCAACGCCAAAGCCCCGCTCAGGTAAGGCTCACCGGCCAAAGGATGAACAATGATGGAGGGGTGGGGGAAATGTGAGCTCCCTAACGGAAAGCAGTTGACCTATATTTTTTTGTTTGTCCTTTTTGTTTTTCAAGCAGTTGAAAATACTAGGGACATACATAACGTACGTATGTAGTGATAGAGGAGGGATGTAGCATATGCTATTGTTATATTCTTCATACAAAAACAAAAAAAAAAGAAGTAAATATGTCCAGCTACGCGGCAGAAATGAGATAATAGACTAGAAATTAATGGAATTTATTTTTCATACCGTCGATATGTTCTATTTTCTCGTCTTCTTCTTTTGAATTTTTGAGTTTTCGAACTTTCAAAATAAAAATTATAAAAATTTTGAAAGAAATTTCACTATATCAGCAGGCGACCGCATTAGCTGAGTTATTAGCAGTGCGTACTGTCATTCGGAAGGCCATTCATTCGAAAGCTTTCGAGTCTAATATTCAAAATTATATAAAATTATAAATGCTCCACGGCAGGGAATTTCAACCCCTCCGCGTGAATCTCTGGCATAAAATTAAAAAAATTTGCGCATAAAAATCCATCAGTCGTTCGGAGGAGGGCTTAGAATGTTTTTCTTTTTTTTGGTTACGACCCGGTAGGTAAGGAATCTTCATAGATACGAGTAGCCCGGTTTGCCTCCTGGCACCTACGGACTAAACCCAACCTCCTTCGTACGCTGGGAATGTGGAGGCCCCGCGGGACTATCAGTTCCAATATTACTACACGGGGCACGCACTGGACGTTATTCTGTCCCGTCACTCAACGGGCGATTTGACGGCACAATCTGCGCTCTTCTTGTCTGAGACGCTTCATTATTTCAGTAATGATATCTGCGCACTTCGTCCATGTATGTTTTTCGGACAACATTTATTTCAACAGATTTTCTGGGTTCAATGTGCCTCCTATACAATGATTTAGCTGCTTGCGCTCTTCTTGAAACCTGCCGCAGTATAACAGAACATGCTCTGAGTTTTCCATCTCATTATGCCACTGCAAACAGTAAGAATGGTCTGCGTGCATATACTTATGCAAATTATTCGCGGAAGCAGCCATGTCCGGTGAGAAACTGGGTGAGGTAATAGTTGGTTTCACTATACTGTCTTTCTATCCATTTGTGTACACTTGAAATCAGCATCTTCGTCCAGAAAAGTTTCCTTCTCTGCGGTCTTGGACCTTACATATTTGGCATGAGCCTTGCGATAGCTGTACTTTACTAGCTTTCTCGCTGGAGTATTTCAGATGTTCTTTGAAGCTCAGTCCGCTATCAAGAATAACTCCGAGATATTTAATGGCTGGACTCGAGTTTATCGTGCAGCCTCCTACTCTTATTTGTATCCCTCCACCTTTTTGCGACTAGTCATTAGCAATGCCTTCGTTTTGTGATCTGCTAACTCCATGCCTGCTATTAAAAGCCATGTTTTCACGGACACTATGGTTTCATTGCAGATTGGTGATACGTCAGTTAAGTCATCAGCAGAGCCAACGATAGCCAATACACCATCTGGTTTTCCTTATTTTTAAAGGGTTTAGAATTTAGATTCCTCCATTTATTAGAAAAAGATAAAGACACAAAACCATAAGTTAGAGGAGGAGCTACTCAATATTATTATAATTTATTTTAACCAATTCAAACAGATGGCAGGGCACTCAAGCTTGAAAGATTAAAAGAAAATAAAAATTTCTATTTGCTACTCCCACTTTGTTTTAAAAACTTAGATATTTTATCAAATTTTTTTAAATTAATTTTTTTTTCAAAGGTGGGAGGGAGCCTAATCTTAATCTTATTTATAGATAAAAGAATTTCTTAAAATATGGCAACTCTTATCTAAGTTGATCAATCGGTCATTCGGCTTTCTAAGCCCAAAAGCATTCCGTATGCATTTGCTGCATTTTTAATAATAAATGCAACCCTCGAAGGCACTGCTTGCCTCGCTCTAAGGTTGTATTTTTAACATTTTATTTTTATTAAAAAAAAAGTGATTTTATTTTATATATTTGTTAAGTATTTACACTGCCCCAAAAGTTCCGTGGGCAGCAGTAAATATGCGCCATCGAGCGAGAAAAGAACAAAAACAAAAACGCAAGCAAGTCCATGTGACCCATATACTTGGTTTCCATGGCATGAGGCCAAATAAACACGAATACATTCAACTATACATACATACTCGTATGTACTTAGTATGTACAGAGTAGTGTATAAATTCACATTTACATACCTACATTTGTGTATTTGTACGTATTGCTTTCTGCCACACTGTATGTTAAGTGCTCACTCAATTCTACGCTCAAACAGTCATCTACTTATAGGCAGGCGAGTATATAACTTTATATATATGTAGGTAGGTAAGCAGAATCATACTAAGTAGGTGAATATGCTTTTAACTATAAAAGTGTTTACCACTTTCACTACCCCCACCCCTCGTCGTCCTGCCAAACGTTCTTCCCTCTCTACTTTAGCTCTCTCTCCTACTCCTTCGAGTGTCGAATGTCTCTTTTGTTGTGCTGAAATTGTGTTGCGTCTTTGCTCTGGGGCAAAGTTTTTGTGCAAATCATTAAAAATTCATGTTACTGCAAAGCAAAGCGTATGTGCAACTCGCAGGCGCTCAAACTGCAACTGCCGCGCGTGTGGGAAGGGAGCTTATGGTTTTTAAGCATTTCGCGCTTAATTGCAACGGCAATATTTCTTTCATATTTCAGCGTTTTTTTAATTTTTGTGTTTCGTGAACCTTTTTTTTGTAGAAATTTACGCATTTACTTCCCGTCAGAGATGGAGTTTAAAAAAAGCACAACTCACAATTTTCAAATTTCAAAATACTTATAGAAATAAAAGTGTGATTTTAGTTAAAGCAAAAAAAAAATTAAAATGAGGGAAATAAATAAATAATTTACAAAGAACTTTTTTAGGTCTAGTTTGGTCAAAAACTAGAAAGAAATTCCGTTGAGTAATCGAATTCCGTCACACTATGTATTTATAAATACGAATAGTGCCCCTAAACGTGGTCTAAACCGTACATGAAGGGGTATATTAACTTTAGTCCGAAGTACGTAAGTACCAAAAGGAGATGAGATAGACCCATTAAACCGAGATCGCATCGAAATGACGAGATGAGTAGATATAGCCATGACCGTCTGTGCGTCTGCCTGTTTGAACGCAAACTATTCCCTCATTTAAACGATCATTTGTCTGAAGCAGGCGGTTCGGAAAACTATAGCTTATATACGGTCGATTTTTCGCTTATTTTGGGCCATAAATCCATCAAAAACTCATCTTAAGAGCGTCAAATCTGGCATAACAGACATACTGGGTGATCCACTTCGAGGTTTCCTACTTTTTTAAAGAAAAAAAAAACCACAGGAAATTCAAATTTAATGGGGAAAATTTATTACCATTCGAAAGAACATTCTTTGGCATTTATTTTTTAAATTATTATCTCTTTCAAATGTTGGCCACGACTACGTCTCAGATTGTCCATCCGTTGAGTCCAATTTTCGATGACTCGTTGGAGCATTTCAACTGGTAACTGGCGAATGACACGCGTGATATTCTGCTCCAAGGCCTGAATCGAAGCAGGATTGTCTGCATAGACTTTAGACTTTACATATCCCCACAGGAAAAAGTCTAACAGTGTTATCTAACACGATCTTGATGGCCAATCGACCGGCCCAAAACGTGAAATTATCTGCTCATCGAAGTGTTCTCGGAATAAGTCCATTGATTGATGCAATGTGGGAGATATGGCGACGTCTTGTTGAGAGCAAATGTCGCGGAGATCACGAGTTCCACCCGCCCACAAGCCACACCAAACCGTTGTTTTTTCTGTATGAAATGGCAGCTCTCGCATCTCTTCAGGTTGCTCTTCGTCCCAAATGTGGTAATTTTGGTTGTTTATATACCCATTGAGCCAGAAATCGGCCTCATCGTTGAACAAAATTTGGCTCGAAAACGTCGGATCTTCTTGGAACTTTTCAAGAGCCCATAGAGCGAAGCGCTGTCGCTTGGGACGGCCGAGCTGCTTCAGTTCTTGCACAATAATGAATGCTTGGTCTCAAGATGGGTGACGGTGTTGCGCATAGTACGCTCAGTAGACCGATTGGCCGATTATGTTGACCAAAAGTTGAGCGAAGCGCGCGAAACGCATTCTTCATAGAACGTGAATTTTCGTAATAAAGTTGAATGTTTTGTTAACGTTGTTAAGGCTCCATGATGAAATGCCAAACAATACTGAATAAAAATAACGTGACAGCTTGACACGACTCACGCGTGATCTGACAAAAAACGGCTATTGAAAAAAGTACCACTACTTGGATCACCCTTTAAATTTTCTTAGTAAACAATTTATGTATGAAGATTAAAAGAAAATTAAGAAAAATTGTCGTTATGTGTGTTTAAATTAGAGAGCTTTAAGGCAATTTAAATCGAATTTAGCAGAATTTTTTGTAAATTGGAGTTTTGACAGCTCGTTTTGACGACTCTATTACTTTGCGCAAGGTGACATTTTGAAAAAAAAAATATTATTAATAAGAAAAACGGGACGAATCTTCAGTTGTAGTATATTTTATTCCGAAACAAATAATAAAAATAATAATAAAACAATAGCCCAAAATCAACATTTCTTCAACATTTTTGTATTATTTAAAAATTAAAATCCTCTAAAATGTATGCAAGAAGTTGCATTGTATTACGCAGGCAGTCAATATGGCGAATTTAAAGCGAGAAACTGTCTCATTGTTTCATGCTCTCATAGTTTCATGCTCTGATTGTAATGGATTTTTGACAGAATGGAAAGGACGAACATACATTACATCGTTGAAAACTAGCAGAACACAGAGTGAGCAAAATATTTGCGCTACTTTTTAGTAGTCTCGTTTTTCATGGGCCAAACCATGCATCTATGCATAAACTAACTATTGTTCTTACAACACCAAGCGGGTTTAATAGAACACACATATATATATATATACATAACAACAAACAACAATTGCCGTTTTAATGACCAGATAAGTCACCAAATGTCAGCTAACAACAAACGAAGAAGAAGAAGAAACGTAAATGTTGTAATACAGTAATGGAGCATGCAGCAAGGGAAAGAAATAAATATGTATGAATTCTTCATATTTAAATAATAACTGTACTGCTCACACAAGTATGTGTGCGTTTATGAAAAATGACTAATGCAGTGAAGGGAGTGACCATAAATTCTTGTAAAAAACGGAGAAATCATGTTCCGAACGCGTTTGTCTTATATGCCTTATATGATGTATGTGAGTATGTCATATACATATATGTCATAATGTTAAATTATGTTTTTGTATTTGCGACCTTTATGCTTTCACGCTAATTAACGGGTTTTTTTCGTGGCCATAGGCCTAGGCAATAATTGTGGATATAAAGCAAAAAAAAAAAAAATTTAAAATAAAAAAAATATAAAAAACGAGTTGCGCGTCACCAGTTAATGTGATTGACTGCGAGAAAACGATAAATTGCATATGAAAAGCAACTAAAAATGTTAGAAAATCATCATAAATGCATCACATTTGTTGTATTCTAATAATTCCAATTTACTTTTACGCTTTTAAAGTGTGTTTAGCTGCAACAAGTGTGACTTAAATTGAGGAATGCTGAGCAAAAAAATTGCATAAACAAATGAGTTATTCATCGGCGCTTGGGTAAAAAGGCGCGGAATGTCGATGTCAATAACCTGCACTTGTTTAAAAATCAATACGCATACACTGTGTATACACAAATTAACAAGCCACGCACAAACAAATACACATAAATACATATATGTTTCATTGCTGAAGTGTATGAAGGTCCAAAAATCTTCTTCACTGACATAGACATTTAAAAAACTTCGAAAATAGAGTCAAACAAAAAGACCTCAGCAAATCCATAAAAAACTGCCATATGGTAGGGTATAGAGGGCAAAAAGTAGAACTTTCCCCGATAAGCACTAGAGAATATTTTTTTTTCTTTGCATTTCAATGAATGATTTTCTTAATATTTAATTTCTGATTTGATTTCAATATTCAATTTCAATATTTCATTTGATTTCAATGTTCAAATTTTCGTTATTTTGCTTGGTGGCGATTCGATTGAAAATATTTCTTTATCCATTCTCAAATATTTTACATCTGATGACCAAAAATATTAAACTCTCTTTTAAGCACTTCTATTTCGAAATTTAAACTCATAAAAAATTGCAAATGTGATGTTACTCTTTTAGAAATATTTTCAAATGCTACTCGTAAAAGATTTCATTATCGTATACTTTTTTTATATATAATTACTAAACAGGTGGGAACTGAGCTATTTATACCCTTCATGAATACATCAGACATACTTCAAATTGAAAAAATTCGATATCGGTGACTTTCTCTGTCGGCATAAACTTGAATTTGCGTCTGTAGAATTCTAAATTTCACGTTCTTAGATACCTTTTTTAGGGGATTTTTCAAGCAAAACCTCATATCTGAACAAATCGGTAGTATGGGAGTTATAGGTTATAGCCTTCCGATTTCCAAGTACTTTTTTCAATAGCCTTTTTTTGACAGATCACGCGTGTGTCGTGTCAAGCTGTCATCTTATTTTTGTTCAGTTCAGTTTGGCATTTCATCATGGAAACACTTACGCCTGAACAAGGTTTAAAAATCATTCAATTTTATTAAGAAAATTCACGTTCTGTAAAGAATGCGTTTTGCGCGCTTCGCTCAACTTATGGTCAAGATAATGGGCCTACTGAGTGTATTATTCGCAACACCATCACCCATCTTGAGACCCAGCATTCATAATTGGATAATATTCGACCGAAGTAGCTGAGAGTGTACACGAAGACCGTGGAGAGTCGATTCTGCGATATTTTCAGCAACTCGGACTGACGTATGGAGCGACTTGGCTCATTTTTCGTCGAAATCTTCAATTGAAAGCGTACAAAATACAACTTGGGCAAGAGTTGAAGATGCTCGACCTTCCCAACCGACATCGCTTCGCTCTTTGGGCTCTTGAAACGTTCCAAGAAGTTCCGATGTTTTCGAGCCAAATTTTGTTCAGCGATGAGGCCCATTTCTGGCTCAATGAGACGAAGAGCAACCTGAAGAGATTCAAGAGCTACAATTTCATCTAGAAAAAACAACGTTTTGGTGTGGTTTGTGCGCCGGTGAAATCATCGGTCCATATTTCTTCAAAAATGATGCCGGTGAGAATGTAACCGTCAATGATCTCCTGCGACATTTGGTTTCAACAAGACCGCGCCACTTCCAACACATCGCATCAATCAATGAATATATTGAGGGAACAGATAATTTCACACTTTGGACCGTTCGATTGGCCACCAAGATCTCGTGATATCACACCGTTAGACTTTTTCCTGTGGGGATATGTAAAGTCTTAAGTCTATGCGGACAATCCCGCTTCCATTCAGGCCTTGGAGCAAAACATCACGCGCGTCATTCGCCCTTTACCAATCGAAATGCTCGAACGAGTCATCGAAAATTGGACTCAAGGGATGGACCATCTGAGACGTAGTCGTGGCCAACATTTGAAAGGGATAATCTTCAAAAATTAAATGCCAAAGAATGTTCTTTCGAATGACATTTCCCATTAAATTCGAATTTTTTTCATTAAAATAGTAGGGAACCTCGAAATGGATCACCCTTTAGATTTTTTTTTTTTTTTTTTTTGAATATCAGAAATTTATAGAAATATTTTGGAAGTTTTTCACAGGTTTTCAGAATGTTTTTGAATTTTTGAATTACACAAATGTATGTATATGTACTTAATTCCTCATCCAATATTTTCAAAAAAAAAATTCTAAAAATTAATTATAATGCGTTTTTTATTTTAATGTTTTTTTTTTGTATTCAAAATTATGATTTTACAAGCATAATAATTTTTCGCCATATTTTTATTGCCTTCAAGCATAACTCCGTTATATATATTTTCATAATCACAACCTTTTCCGCTTTTCCGTTTCTACTTGCAGTGCTCCCACCAACGACAACACTAATGACAACAACAACATCACCAGCAACAACACACAATCATTCAACGTCTTCGATAACGTTAAAATCCGCAACAGCGGGCCAAACAACAACAACAACAGCAGCAACAGCAGCAGGAGAAGCACCAACACATGCAACAGTGAATGCATTGAAAATGTCAGAAAACATGGAACCGCATACGACGCCGCGCTCCAATCAGCGGCTAATCAAAGTGGATTTCTCGCTGTTGCAGGTAACAGTCAGTCACACGCACAAACACACCCGCATACATACCATTTGTAATTTATATGCATAAATAGGCACTTGCAACTTGCAACAGCAAAGTACTCGTCGTACCCGTACCTCCTACGCTTCGTGCCGTCATTATTTGATAATAAACAGTGTACGAACGAGCATTTTCAGTAGTGCAGCGGGAACCGGGTGCTTATGCAACCGCTTGAAATTGTACTCGCATCATAGTTTAGAAAGGCACCAGCAGCGAGTGAATATAATAAGTTTTTTGGCTTAAATAATCTGCAAATCTTGTGTCTTTATTTAAACCAGTAGTGAGTTGGTTGTTAGGGTGGTCCAAAAACGAAACAAAATTTTTCCTTAATAAAAAATATAAATAATTTTCTTAATTTTGATTAAGTTGTTGGGGCTTAGCCTCCGATCATCACATTTAGCTAAAAAAAAAGTATATATTTTAAAAAAAACATTCAAAAAACCACTGAAAATATTTTTTTTTTAATTGTTATTTAAGTGCAAGAATAATGCTTATATCAAACTAGTTTCCAAATTAAGTTAAAAAAAATTTCCAATAATAAATGGATTCCTTAAAGAAAATTTAAAAAAAAAAATATTCATAAAAATTATAACAGCTGAAACAAAATTTTCTAACAGATATGTTGAATTCTGACAACTAAGATTTTTCTAACAACATTTGAATTAAGCTTTGGCAGCACCATTTGATCATACAATAAAAAAGTAGCATTTACTGCATAGCCCACAAAAAGTAAGCAAAAACCAATTTTTGGACCACCCTTATATTCAAAAATTATATGCACCGTTGTGCTAGTGAACGGCGCAACTTGAAGGGCTGCATTCCCACCCACCAACAGGCTTCCATACACACACACATTTAACAAACAAACGTGTATTGTATTGAAATTACACACACACCCACACGACGAGTATGCATATAATTCAAGTGTTTGCGAAATATGGCTGAATTCGTGACACAATTTATTAAATAATTTTTGTGCGCTTCTGGTTTAACCAAATCAGTGAAGGCATGCATTTTGGTAATAACAGTAATATTTTATATAAATTACAGTTGACCTCCTGCGCCTGCCAGTGGTCATGCACTCAATACTATTTACTGCATATGTGGAAGTAAATCCAAAATAACCGAAATTCAAGACGCAAGAAAAGTAGAGAAAAAAGTAAAGAAATTTTTTTTAGCAAACAACAATCAACTAGAGCAAAAATAATTTAAGAAAAAAAAATTACTTTAAAATTCATTGCAAGTCCATAGCAAAGTGTGAAAGCAAGATTTCGAAGGTAAAATTTTAAGAATTTTTATTTTCTTTGCCGCGAAATTCCAAGGGAAGAACACTTTAAAGTATACGAACACAGGCAGAAAATAATTAATTCACATTTGCATTCACTGACCCATAACATGCACACAGACACGCACACGCACGTACCGAATTCACTTTCAGCTGAAGTTGTTGAAATTGCCAGTGACAGCGCATCGTTTGTGGCTGTGCACAAATTGTTGTTGACAAATGTGGCAAAGAAATGTTCAAAAACCAAATGTCAATGTTAAGTGGTGAGTTAGAAAGTCTTTTGGCCAACTCAATGGCTACTCAATGGCTAATTTTGCCAAATTGATTATGGGTAACATGACATTTATGCGAATCATGAAGTTTCACTTAAAGCACTCAATTGATACCAAACTTATTGTAAACGAAAGCCAGATGTGGTTTATAGCCCTTTTGATGTTTATTTCAAAATAAAATGAAATTAATTATCTATTTTATGACCAAAAAACATTTCAGGGAACATAACCTCAAACTAAAAATAATAAAAATTCAACAAATTTAACACAATTTTGAGGTAAAATTTACACAAATAGTCGAATAATTCCTGAAAGAACAGTAAATGATTGAAAAAAATTCGAAAAAAAAATTTATTCTGTTGATCATCGCAAAATTGTTGGTCTCAGCTCGCCATTGAACCCATAAAATTCAGGTTTTGCAGTATTGGTGCAGTATTGCAAATATGCCAAATGGTTTCGCAATAAAACTCATGAAGCTCATAGCTTTGCGGAAATGAAACGACTAAGCGCGCATGCAAACAGTCAAGATTATTTGTCACATTGGAAAATATACAGCAAAAATCGACAAAAAATTTAATATTTCATATGACTCGCGCCCACTCCCAGCCTACTTGCCGTGCGTGCGAGACAACGCCCAGGCAAATCAAATGCACATTTGTATATATGTAGCATTCTAAGTTGATAAAAAATGTGAGCTGCTGATTATCCTGTGGTGAATGACCGATGAGTGCAGTGGTCTTCAACGCCAGACAACAAAAGCGCATACGCATTTAGTATTAAATACATATTACTCATATGAAGAACTTCTAATAACAAATATTTGATATTCTTCCTTTGCCTACTAATCTCACTGTGTCTCTGTATCTCTCTCTCCCTCTCTCTCTCTCTCCCTTTCTCAGGATGATGACAACTTCTTTGATGAGCCCACGTCAACTGTCAGATATGCCAACTGTCAAAATGCTCATGTCGGTGTCTGCTCGCAGCCACAAATGCCTCCATACCCGATCGGCGGCTATATGTCTATGGGCGGTGGTTATGGTGGTGCTGTAGGTGGAGGCGGTGGTGTGTCTAATCTGCATGCCAAAGGAGGAGGACATGCGCCCACAACACAGTTGCCATCAGCGCTGACTACACGGGTGCTACGCCGTACAAGTAAGTTTCCACCGTTTGCCCGTTGCGGGTGTATGATCTGCAAATAGGTGTGTATGTACGAGTATGTATGTATGGGGTGTATGATGGAATTCGGTTAGAGGTTGGTATTTTAAATGCGAGCACTGCTCAGAAGCTCCAAAGAGGATATTAAAATTAAACGATTAAATATGGAAGAGCACTAATTGGCAAGTTTTGAATTTTATTCTCGAATACTGAAATATTTTCAATCAATGAGAAAATCCTTTTTTGTTCAAGAAAAGTTTGAAAAAGTTTGAAAAAAATATTTGTAAACTATATATTCGATAATCAAAAATATTTCGAACAAGGTAAACTTTGTTTATTATATTTTCGAATTTTTCGAAGTAAAATATTTTTCGGGTTGAGTAAAAAATTTCGAATATCAAAAAAATTTCGAAAAAATTTTGAATTTTATTTACGAGTTCCAAAGTAGTTTCAATCAAGAAAAAATATTTTTTTGTTTGAGAAAAGTATATAAAAACTATCTAAAATTTTTAAACGAAGAATATTTGAATTTCACAAAAAAAAGTTTAGTTTGCAGAAAAAATTTTCGTAAATCATTATTCGAAAAAATTTCGAAGAAGGTAAACCTTGTATATTATATTTACGAATTTTTCAAACAAAGAAAAATATCTTCTATCGGTTCGAATAAAAAAATTTCGTTTTTTTTTTGTACAAGATATATTTATTTATTATATTTTCGAAAAAAGAAAAATATCTTCATTTTGAATAAAAGAAATTTAATTTTAAATTTTGTTTCGAATATTGAAACAATTCCGTACAACATATATATATTGTATATCATATATTCGAAATTTTCAAACAAAGAAAGTGAGAATAAAAAAATTTCGTAATAATTTTTTCCAAATATCGAAGCAATTTCGTACAAGAAACAAAGAAAATATTTTTCAGTAACAATAAAAAAATTCATTTTATATTTTTTTTTCGAATATCGAAAAATTAAAAATTAAATTTATGTTATATATATAACATTTTGAAGTTATCGAACAAAGAATAATCAATTGCTTGTTTGAAAAAATATCTTTCGAACGAATAGAAAACAAATGTATTAAATATTTTAATTTTTTTCTTTTAAATATATTAAAAAATAATTATTCTAGAAATTATTTTTAAGCTTCAAAAAAATTCTAAAAAACAATGATTCTAGAAATTTATTTTTTAACTTCAAAAATTTTCGAATAAAATTACTAAAATTTTGTGCCAGTATATTTTAATGTATTCCTTTTTTTTTGTTATAAAGAATGTTCTAAACTTTTTTCGAACATACATATATTTGAATGCAAGACGTATATTCGAATTTTTTTAACAAAAAAAAAAACAAGTTCGAATTTTTGCGAAAAAATTGATTTATTCCCAAAAAAAAAAACAAATTGTAATATATTCGAAAAATTTCAAAAATATATTTGAAATCTCTTTTAACCTCACAAAAAATTTGCATTTCAATTAAAGCTTTTTACCTCTAAGGATCTCAAAAAAACAAAAAAAAATGCGTGAAGCACTTCTAAGAGCTTAGTGCAGCATTTAAAATAGCATTTTTGTAAAAAAAAATAATATTATTAAAATTTTGTTGAGTGATTGCCATTGCTTTGGATTTTTTATTTTATTTTATTATTATTATTTTATTCTTTATTTTCATCTAATGGTTCTTATTATTGTTTCTATTTTTCTTTTTCTTCCACTTTTTTTATACTGTATTTATTTTTATATAAAATGGTTGCTGTTTTTTTTCTTTTTTTTTTTTGTATAATAAAATATTTTGTTTTTTGCTTAATTGGTATATTTAAAGGTATTTGATTGTTTTTTTTTATTAGTTTTAACTTTAATATGCAAAATGTACACTTTAATTAATTAATTAGTTTCCTTCATTTTGTTGTTGTTACTATGAGCACAAAGAACAAAACCAAAAAACAAAAAAGAAAAAATTTCAATATAAAAGAAGACTCGTAGAGAAATGCTAGGATTTTGCTTAATAATGAGGTTCCCATAGTTTAAAAAATTTTAATATTAGATTTACTAAAAAAAAAAAAAAAAAACGCTGCGGTGATGGTTGAAGGCTCAAAACTAATTAATAATGAAAATTCTTAAAAATTGGCGTTTTGAAATTACCTTAGAATTACCGTAGTGTCAATTGGGCAATAACAAAAATTCCTTAGTCGGTAGAAAAACCCCCAAAAAACTTCTCGAATTAGTATTTTTATACATTAAATTAGTATTAAGAAGAGAAAAATTGTAAAATTTTATTTAAGTTTTTTTAGTATTTATACGATATGTAGTTGTGCATGTATGTAAAGTTGTTGCTGTTTTTTTTAAGTTATTTATTGTAAATGAGTTTGCACTCTCCCAACCTTATCTCTAACCTCAATTAGTTATGTTTAATTGAATTGAATTTAGTTTACCTTACACATTTTGTGCGCCTAAAAATATGTGAAAGAAAAGTGTAACAACAAATTTTCAAAACAACTAAATTTTGAGCAATTTATTTTGAGAAATTCACTAAAAATCATATAAATTATTGTATATTCTCCCCTCTGCAATCAAATGCGCTTTTAAATGCAAATTAAATGCGAAAAAAATAAAAATAAAAAATTAACTGAAATGTTTGAATGAAAATTGTCCACGACGGATGCAAAACGTTCGTGCATGCGCCGAAAATTATGCTACGAAACAACTCCACAGAGGACTCGTACACCGAGGATGAGTACCATAGATTCTTCGACAACGCGCTGGAATGTAAATATGATTGATGATTATGCTTCTTCTCTTTCTTCTTCATCTCTGTTACTCACTCTTCTCTTCTTCTAAATCATTCATCTGCTCTGGAAAGCAAAAAAAAAATTGTATTCGCTTGAAATATTTAAACATTTTCGAACCAAAATGCTTACATACATAAAATACATACTTACAACGCTTTAAACATACAGATAAAACAACGGTTAATATTGTCTTCGATTCACTTAGGCCTTGTCTTGTGCTATCGCTAAGTCATATATACATATGTACATATACGAGCCTATTTTCATGCAAGCGCAAAAAAAATGCATTTATTTGTATGTGTGTCCATGTGTGTGTGTACCATCGTCTACTGCCATTTCATTCATATCTTTCGCTCGCACATATATCATTCGATTGTGACTCATGCTCTTATGTGCAGAGTCGCAAGCGTTGTTAAGCGCCTAAAATGCCACCTTGGTTTTTGCAGGCGGACTAGAGAAAAGCCAGACATTTTTTTTATTTATTTATTTATTTTATTTATTTATTTTTTTTTTTTTTTGAAAAAATAAGAAAACTGCTAATTTCGTACGAATTTTGTTCGAAAAAAAATTTAAAAAAATTATAATAGTTAAGCTTTTTCTTCATTTCAACAACAGTTTGCACATTTATGTGCAGTAATGAAAACTACCGTTATTTTTATTAACACTTTGATAGGCTCATAGCTCACACCACGCGCAGCTTATTTGCTGTAATTTCGGTTGTTAAGAAAACAGCGTTGCAAAGAAAAAAATCGAAAAGGGAACGAACTCAATTTAGCTCATTTGCATATTCACTACGCTACGCTGCTTTTATTTCTTTTATTTATTTATTTTTCTGTTATTGCTCTCCATTTTTGATTTGTTTGTATGTCTATTTTTTTGTTTTGTCCACTGTTAAGTGTATCCAGTAGTTTTGTTGTAAATTTGTATATACTAGAATTTTATTTGAAAATTTTTTTTTGGAAAATGACATGATTAAAAGCGTATTTAATGATAATTAATAAAAGTACCGCTGGAATTCACACATTATTTGGAAATGTGAGGTCCTTTGTATTTATAATATTAATAAATATTGTAAGTAGACGCGAGGTCATGGCCTATTTTAATATTTTTTTCTTCGAATATGTTCTCTATATCCTAATCCCGTCTCATTTAGTAAAAAAAAATACATTTTCATAGAATAATGAAGTACCTTTCGAGTACTTACACTCTGTTTATATTAAGAGGTTTGACTTTTAGGATGTAGGAAATCTCTAAAGCAAATCTATACTAGCTCAACTGCTTTAGCGAGTTTCATTTTGAGGTTAAATGCCACTTTTGGAGCTCCGTCTAGCAGAATTTAGTTTTCTATAATAACAGAAAATTTTAAATTTTCGAGATATTGAGGTCAAATAATGTTTTTGAATACATTTTACAGTATGAATTGGATTTTGACCGATTTTCCATTGTAAGCAAAGTGTGTTTTGAGAATTAGTTTTTCAGTTAATGAAATCTCCAATTTATTCCTCGTGTTAACATTGTGTCTGGATCCGTAATTGATAATATTGACAAAAAAAATTCTTTGAACCTGGCTAGGGAAAATTATTTAAAGAATACACCGTTAAAAATTCTTATGAATTACGAGTATACATTTTGCGGTTTCCAAAATAAACGTAAATAAAATGCATTCAAAATAGTTTTTTCATGAAATTCCCTTTTTATTATAAAGTTTGAACTTTTGGCATTATATGTGAAATACCAGCCAATACAAATGACCGCGAAGTTTTGAAACTTCGATCTGTTTGAAGAAATTTTCTCATAAAAGCAGTCCAACTGTGTCAAATCGCATGATCTCAGTGGCCAATTGTTATCGGCAAGACGAGAGATTACGAGGCCGGGAAATTTTTCTCGCAATAAAGCTATATTCGCTCGGCATTTGATACCATTTTGTTAGAACCACATATTGTCCAAGCCGTGCCATAACTCTCCGAATTGACAGTGACAGCATCGCCGACATCGTTTTCAAAGTAATAAGGTCCAATCACACCTTCGGACCAAAGAGTACACCAGACAGTAAGTTTTTTTTTTGGGTGCGATGACCTCTCTTCAATTATTTGAGGATCTCGGAGCCCCAAATACGACAATTTTGCTTATTTACGTATGCTCCGAGTGAGAAATGTGCCTCGTCGCTGTAGAAAATTTTATTGGAAAAATCGCGGTCCAGTTCTTGTTGTTCAAGCACACAATCGACGCAACTACGGCGTTGTGAATAGTCAGCTGGCTTCATTTGTGGTGGGTTTCAACAATTTTAACGCTTTGTGCGGTTGTACAGCTGTTAAGTGATCCATTTTCATAAATGCCTGACTTTTTGCTAAAACTAAAATTTTTTGGTTTGACAGTTAAGTTTGACAGATGTCAAAATGCAGCTCTGCCCTTTCGAAGCCACTAAATGGATAACCCTTAACCGCTGAAGCACATTTCACATTTATTTGATTAAAACCCCATTTCTTCTTTTTCATTGAAATAATTGAAGAAAATATTATATATATAAAGAATTTAAAAAAAGAAAAAAATTCCAAAAATAATGTTTTATTAAAAAAAAAAAAAAAAATGTTGCTGGAAATACCGTACGCTCTTAATTTCTGTTGATGAGGAAAAATCATACCAATATTTCTTTGGACAGGTTTTGAAAGAAAATATGATAAAATTGGTACTCATTTGAATTAAAAATCATTATCAACCAATTAATAATACCGTTACTTAACATGTCTGAGTAAATCACACAATTTATACACAAACTTACATGGATTAGGATGCATGTTCTTCACCATTTCAATTGCTCACCACTAATGATTTGCTTTTACTCCACGCCCACCGGTCCACGTAGAATCTTAGCCATCCTTTAATGGACTACAATGATAATATCACATTACATACTGCATATACATATATACATACCATACTAATTACATCACTAACACACAATCAGTATTTGCACCAAAAAAAAAAAAATACTCAACTTTCTCACATTCGCCTTTACTCAAAAAATCAGTATTGAAATCAATTTTTCCCTTGCGCCCTTCACCAGCTTACGATCTGGCCACACAATGCGAGTCGCGACGCGCGTCACTACGACGCCACACAATTGTTGGCTGTCAGAGCAATTTCGATGAGACTCACTCGATGCCGCCAACAAGACCCGAGTCGCGGCAATCGGATGTGAGTTCGGCGGCTGTAACAGGCGGAAGCGGCACAGAAGCGGTTGCAGGCACAACTAAGCAGGTATTTTGGAACGAATTCTTCAATGTAAGTCTTTCTAAACATCTTTGTTTTCTTTTTCTTTTCAGCTACACAACAATTATAACCAAAAACAGCAACAACAATTGAAACGCTCCCAAAGCCCTAACATGTACGCTGGTGTTGTCGCCGGCGGCGTTGTTATGGGCGGCAGCGGCGAAATGAACAGCAACAGCAACAATTGCAGCCGTTCGTCATCCTCGGTTGGCCCATGGAGTAAGTCCTTTCTGGATGAGAAAACCTGGCTTGAACGTGGTGACGATCGTCTCTCGTTGACACTGGAGGAAATCGTGCACATACGTTCGGTTATGACGAAGGCCGAACTGGAAGGACTGCCTGTGGGTGTACGTGTCAAGGAGGATGTCGAAAAGCGCAAAGTCTGTTTCCTGTGCCTGCGTACGCGTTTCTCAATATTCGGCCCATGGGGTATACAATGTAAGCTGTGTCAGCGCACAGTCTGCTCCAAATGCTATACAAAGGTAACCCCAATCTCCATACATACATACATAAAATACATACATTTTTCCCCACAGATGAGAATACCAACGGAGCATTTCCGCAATGTGCCGCTTGTCTTGATATCGCCCTCGCTGCTCGCCAGTCCAGCTGGTTCCAGTACGCCATCACCGTCACATCACGCTCATCACACGCACTCATCCTCCACGGGCAACATACTGGACGAGACCTTCCCCAAATCATTGATTGAGCGTCTTTTGCGCTCCGAGTCAGAGCGTAAGGTGCGCACAATTTTGAGCTCTTTACATTTATGGCATACCATTTCATTCGAATCTCTACATTTACAGACTCGCAACACGGTGGGTAGTGCGCCGTCATCGCCCAAGCACCAAAGATCCAATATGAGTACGCCCGGCACCAGCCACATCATGTCCAGCAGAACGGGCAGCAGCTGTGTGGCCGGCCAAGCCATCGAGGCTGACGATGCTTCCGCAATGACGTCTTCTTACAACAACACCAATCTAACAAATGGCAATAATATGTACGCCAGCAACAACAAGCACATCAACTTAATGTCACGCAGCATGGAAGGCCCACGCAGTTTGCCAGCCAATAGCCCAGCGCGTGCACACTCCAACAGCAGCACCTTGGATCGCAAGTGAGTGGCCAACGGCCAAATAATTGATTTCACAGAGTACTAAAAAATATTGGTTTTTTTTCTGTCTTTCAGAACCAAATTCTTCACACTCTCCGCATCCGGCACACAGCTGAGTCAGGAGCAAAAGGAGAATATGCGCGGCGAGCTGGTAACTGTCTGCAACGACTGTAAAGGGCTCGTCATGGAGATTACACGCTCCTCCAAACAGACGCGTTCCACGGCGCGTAATCGGGCATTGCAAAATCTCACGCTCGACCTGTCGCCGGTGTACAAGTGAAAGGAGGCGGACGGCAGGCGCGAGAAAGCGCAGGCTAAGCATAAAACTGCGGGGACAGGCTGACCACAGAGGATGGCAAGAATTGTTTATACATTGAAATGATTGGAAATGCGCTGTGTTGGCGTGGTTGATGAGTGGAGTTGACTGCAAGTACTTCTTCCAGACACCACTCGCCGCTCTTCGTCCTACTCTTCCATGAAAATTACAACAACAAAAAACATAATTTTAATATAGACATACAAACAGACGTGCACAAACCGAAACGTTGTTGAGAGGGGGTGGTGTGTCACGCTTAGTGTTTGTAAATAAACAACAACAACAACAACTAACAAAACTTTATTGAAATGTACGAATTTGGTTTTTTTTTTTTTGAATAGCAACAACAAAACGAGCAGCAAGTTGAAGTGAATTTCGCTGTTTATGCGATATAAAAACGAAAACAAAAACAAAAAACAAAAACCAAAAGCAGAACCAGAAATTGGAAAATTATTATGTTCCAAGCATGCATGCACCCCACCATAACTGTATAAACAAACAAAAATTAATTATTGTTATATTCAAATATGTCTGTATGTGTGCACTTGTGCAGCAGTAAATGTTTACTCTCTCGTTTGCCGTTGCCGTTGAGTGAGTTGGGAGTTCACAGAGCTCAAAAACAGATACAAAAATTGTTTAACGCATATTATTAACGGTTAATTCGTATACATATTTACTCTAGTATTAATGTATATGTATGTAAATGTATTTGTGCACAATTTGTTTTTTGGAACAAAAATTCGAAATGTCAATAGAATTTCGCTTAAATACGCTTTAAAGTTTGCTAAAATCAGCGGATTTTCGTTTTTTCATTTTCTTTTTAGTTAATTTTATTTATTAATTTTCACATTCAATTTCATTTGAGAAGTTTACTTTGTTAATTTTATTTAATGGAATTTCGCAATTTACTCATTTAAAATTTCATTAAGTTTTTTTTTCAATTTTTTAAAACCCAAATGATGCGGAAGAGTATTTCTAACGCTTTTTCTTATTATTATTATTATTATTATTTTACGCGCAATTTCATTGTTTCTCCTGCGCTTTATGAAGAAAGAAAATTCTCTTTGTGGGAGAAATGTACAAAGGAAATGATTTATATGTATATTTATGTGTTATTTGGACTTATGTTTTTGCCGTTTTTTGCTATAAGTTTGAGAATTATAATTTTTTGTTCTTAATTTTTTTTGTTTTTGTTGTTTTTTTTTACATGACTTCTGTTTTTTTCATAAGTATATAACCTGTTAACGTTACATGCACTTACCAATAACGATAAATTTAACGGTAACTATTAAAATTTAGTTCTAAACGTAACAAAGCAAGATAAAAAAATAGACATAAATACATACATACATATTTGCTACACACACACACACACACTCGCAATTAGAAATAATTATTTCATTTTGTAACGGTACACTTTGCAATATTGTATAACACACATCCATATATATATATATATATACTTAATGAATTAAGTTGCGCTAACTACAATACATACACACACACATAGAAACATAATAATGATGATAATGATGATAATAGATGATTAAGTAGTAGAGCATTAAGCAGATGAAGCAGAGAAATGTCACTATTACTATTAAATAATTTAAAATTAGACATATTTATACATACATACATACATACATATATCAATTACATACATACATTTAAGGCATATATAACACTTATACATATAGACACATAGACATATAGACCTTTAACATACACATCACATGCATCGTGAAATTGCTTGAAATTTAGTTTTTACTCACATTTGTATTGGTATTGAAAACTGTTTTCGTTTTAATGGTTTTCGTTGTCGAGTGCATACACATGTACATACATATATATATATATTTATGTTTTAAGTTTCGTTTAACGTATTTAGTTTTGTAAAATAAAGAAGAAAATGCATACGACTTGAAAAATATATACAAGTAAATTACGAATAATTATATACATAACTCCATGCATACCTACATATACATATATATACGAGTATACATATATTTAAGCAAGCTAACAAGCCACAAATGTACAAAGAAAACTTTGGAGAAAAGAAAAAAAAATTCTACAAAAACATTCTGCAATACAACATTACACAGCGCACTGTTTGCCAGGTTTCAAAACTTATTTCACTAATATGCAGTTGCTAGTTACAATACAAAAAAACAAAAAAACAATACAATTTCAATTTCAACTATTCATAAAAATGCAAATAATTTATTTTTAATACTACTATTTTAGCATGCAACAATAATTTAAAAAAAAAAACTTACGTTTTTCAAAAAAAAAAATTCAAAAATTTTTTAAGTCAAAAATCGTTTTTCGCACACTTTAATTCCTACAGTTGTTTCAACTCGCCAGCACTGCACACTATTGGCGAAACAAGTTTTTGAAACTTTTTTGAAAAAAGCTCCAAATCAAAAAAGCATAGATATTAAAACTAATTGTAATTGCACTCTATGGCATATATATATATATATGTGTATATCAAAATGTTATTGTAATTAAAAGAAGAAAAAAAATTAATAAAAGTATTTATGCTGAAATAGCGATCAGTTGTTGTGGTATGAATTTAATTGATTTATTGTTGTATTTCATGGTTTACCCTCTGCATACTCTTGTGCTGACAAATTGTGGCAAATACAACAATAAAAATTACCAGTTTGAATGCACTCATTGCTATTTATGCATTTTTTTCTTTAAATTGCCACACCATACACACACACACACACACACACATTTAAAATTAATTGCTGTAAGCACATGTAAAACATACACCATGTACATACACACATACATACATACAGTGAATAAGTGAATATTATTATTAATATTATTTTATAGCGCATCCCCATGGATTACTAAGTGTTTAAAAGAGCCGTAGCACCAAAATAAATTTAAATTACAAGAAAATAAAAATAAAAACAAAAAAATTCAAAATCAATATATAAAAAAAGTTTAAATTTCCTTCACTTAATCTTTGCATATTTTTTCGCTTTTCGGTAAGTGAATTTGTTTAACCTTTAACTTTCATTAAAGCATACAAAATGAAAGTAAAAAATTACATTCACAAGCGGAACACTGTGGGAGGAGACTTAAGGTCCTGCAATCTCCCCTCTGAGGTAATCCGCAAGATGGCGTCCTCTCCCCGATGCTATTTAATTTCTACATTTCGAGGCTTTCTCCACCACCAGAAGGCGTCTCTTTGATCTCATACGCCGATGGCTGTTCGGTTTTTGGCGTCTGGCCAGGATATTGATAAACTTTGTTCAAAAGTAAACTGCTGTCTCGCCGACCTTTCCAACTTCATCACTGCACGACATTTACATCTACAACCCGCGAAATCCTCTGCCCCCCTTTTCACCAACTGGACGAAGACACCACTCACCCTTTGGTCCGAACCCCTCGAAACAGCATGTTTCCTGGTTAGATGACCTCGATGACTGAAACTAAACTTGCCTGACCCTAAACGGGGCTGGTGTATGCCGCTACAACAACAACAACAAAGTAAAAAAGCGCGTAGCTACCGTTCTTAGCTGCAATGGAAACAAACTAGTTTATGATTTGAGTTTATTTTGCGTTTATTTTTATTGGCAAATTCGTGACAAACGTTAAAAACAATATAAGTTTTTTATTATACGCATTACCAACAATACATTTGAGGTTTAATTTTAATCAAAATGTTTCTTTACACTATCCTTTCGAGTAATTATTGTAGTAATGTATTGCTTCATTTCTCAAACGCACCAAATTTTCAAATTTCGAATAATTTTCACTTTGCACTCATTCAGAAATTAAATAACAAAAAGTAAAAACTAAGCTTCGCGTCAGACTGGAAATAACATACATTTTTGTTCGAGAAACGTGCGAATTTCTTCAAATTAAAATATTAAAATTGGAAATACAAATATGGCGTTTCACTCACTTATGACATGCCTATGCCTTAATGCCTATGCCTTAATCTTTACATATAGCTATGTATATAAATATAAAATGTGCTCGATAACTCATTACAGTTATGTTACTAAAGCATTAGTTTTGCTTCCTTCTCTTCTCATCATTGCGATTCTCATGACCACCGCGACGTTTGCGATTACCATGTCCGAATTTGTTTTTGTTGTGATAATTTCGTCGACTTTTCATTTGTTCCACAGCCTTGGCCAAATAAGTCTTCTCTTCTTCTTCGGAAAGTGTACGCAAAACTAGTTCCAAATCATCACTCAATTTTAGCTAAAAAAAAAAACAGTATAAATTTATAAAATGATATTAGCACATTATTTTCATGCCCGGTTTCTTTTAATATGTGTTTACCTTGTTTTCATCTAGTTTTTCAAGGAACTTTGAACCATTATCCTGCTCAGCAAAACGGATGTGACCCGTTTTGTCGCCTTTGCTATAGTCTATGTAGGCAATTTCCCAGTCGCCAGCAACTTTTTCTACAGCCTCGCGCAGCAACTCACGTGTCACAATATCTGTACTGTTTTCAAAGTAAACAACACTACCTTTGGGCAATTGTATTTTTTCCTCTTCTTTCTTCTCTTTTCCCTTCTTGGATTTTTCCTTCGACTTTGATTCCTCTTTTTTATCTTCAAAGTATTTGCCTTGCCACTTACGTATGAGTTCGCGTTCATTGTAAAGTACCTATAAAAAGGAAAAAAAAAAAAAGAATTAAAGAAATTTGCCGAGCCTAATTCTTTTAAATGTGTTTACCTTATCCTTTTCAATGAACTCTTGCGCTTGCTCCTTCTTGTCGAATGTCACAAATACGCTGCCTTTGAATTTATATGTTTTGGTGGGTTTGTCAAGGTATTTGCGCATTGTAATGTGCACAACCTTTTCATATGGTGCGAAATAATCAATCAGCTCAGACATTGTTGTCTCAAGTGGGAAACCTTTAGCGTAAGCAGTACGCGATTGTACTTCCTTACGTTGCTCTTCATTATGTTCTGGAATAGGACACTCTGGATGACGTCGTAGCTTTTCCTTATCCTCACTGATTTCAAGCAAACCTTGTTCAGCTTTAATGAGTGCATCAATAATTACCTTCGGGTCGGTGCTCAATGATGATAAACGCTTGAAGGTTAATAATACTGAAAGGGGGACCCAGCCCTCTTCGTCCTTAGAAATCTGTTCTAACAGAAACTTGTCGCGTCTCAAATTAGCGTTGCTGAAATAATACTCCACCTGGCGTATGATGGCACGCTCACGTTTAGAGGTTTTGTCATCATCATCTTCGGAACCGTCTTTTTTCGGTTCTTCGGAAGCATCACTATTTTCATCGGCACTCGCATTCTTTTCTGCACTGGGAGCATCATTGCCTTCTTTTGTAATTTCTACCTCCACCTTTTCAGGAGCATCATTCTTCACCTCCTCAACAGGTTTTTCTGCGACATCAGCCATTTATATGGGTTGAAAATGTTTTATCACTATTGATAGGTTGTTTGCTGTATAAAATATGTGCAAAATTACTCGAGAGACGATAGAAAATTTATGAAAAACCACCAAACACGTGCTAATAGAAAACACGTTTCCTCAAAAAACGCCGCTAAAAGAATGACAAATTGTAACAAAATGATGACGGCTAACGACGTTAGACAGTGTTGGATACCTATATTTCCACCAAGTGCTGAGAAGCTCACCACAGAGTTGCTCGCGATATAAAAACTTTGTTATGAAATTTGTGTTAAATTTCTAAATTAAAATAATTTTCTAAATTAAAACAGGCTTATTTCCCAAATCCTCCTAAATTGTTGTACACTTTCCGAAGGATTTATTTTTTACTCAGAATATTCACTAGTTATACACAGAGACAGCCGGGTCTATGCATCGGAGTTGAACCGGATTTTATCCGACCAAGGACTGACAGCCTTTCGGCGATTTAATACCGTTAAGATTATTAGGTCATTCTTGCCGAAGTGCATCAATGGAGCAATACCCTTCTGTTGAGTTGCTTCAAATCCTTATCATCAGGGCTCGTGTAGAAACCCAACTTGGTCCGATGGATTAATATGCTGCTAGTGCCAAAGATGACTTCACCATTCATCCCACTCGGTTAGATGACCTGTTCATGCCTTAGAATTCATTCACTTGACGTGGCCCGAAACAGTTTCGTTTGGGCGACTTTAAAGCATTTTGGCATTCTAGTCTGTCAAATAATCATAAATAAATGTATCTGGCAGAACAGATAAACGATTTCACATTCTGAGAAATTTCAGAATTCCGCCCAAACTTTCCATTGAAGTGGAGATATTATTATCAAGGCGGAACTCATTACGCCTTAACTGGAGACCCCACACAAGCGGTAGAAGTTGGAGAAGCACTTAAGGTTATGTAAACTCTCTTTTGGGGCAACCAAGTTTTGGGCCACCATCAAAGGTTTGTCTACCTCAACGAGACGTGGCGATCAGGTGGAGATTTCATTCAGTTATCACACCTCGGCGGACCCGAAGAGGTGCGCGAGCTATTTTAGCCGGCTATACATTCTGCACTGTGTTTGGCAAAAATGAAATAACTGCGACCGTGACAAGTTACAAGTGATGAAGAATCTTTAGCAAGTTATTGGAATCTAAAAGAAGCGGATAGTTATCCAGTCAAAGAGATGAGAAATGATTAACTTTTGGTGTATCGTTGTCAGCAGTTTTGCTTGTAACGGAAATTTCGTAGAGTTGCACGTGTCATTTACGTCAAAGTAATCTGTCACGCATTGACTTTATAAAGATTACAACGATGTATTCATCTCAAACTTAAATCAAGCTTTGTGGCAGCACTGGAAGTCTTGGAATAAGTGGCAACATTACATTAATCATTGGAATAAACTGATATTTATTTTGTAAACAAATACACGCGGACAACTGAATCAGTTAAGAAATGGATAAACCACAGAAATTTGCTTTACCTTCGCCAAATTTCAATAAAAAGGTGGAAGCGCCGATGCTAGCGAGGCCACACTTTCTTACTCCATCCGGAATGACTCTACATGTTAGGCATCAGCCTCCACCAATGTATGGTAAACGTGGGCCTACATATCCAGCAAAATATCTACAAACAAATGCCAAAAGCAATGTGAGTATTAGCATTTTTGTTTTTGAGTTTGTTTTTGTTTTACTAATTCCATCAACAGGTTACAGCCGTTGTGCACAAGGAAGAAGCTCCAGCGGAACCTCAATACTGTGAAGCTTGTGATATGGAGTTACAATCAATGGAAGATTTGCGACGTCATAAAGCACAGCATGAAAATTGCCCGATAGATAATTGCAATTACCGAGGACATCCTTCAATGATGGACAAACATGTTGCCACTTTACACAGCTCTGGTTTGTTTGATAAGTTCAAAAAGTTGTGCTCGCCAGAAGAAATAGCAGCTTGGCGTGAAGAACGGAAACGAAAGTAAGAAAATAATTTTAAATTGTGTTCTTGTTTAAACGAACATTTTGTATTTTATAGATATCCCACTCTAGAGAATGCTCTTTTAAGACAACGTGCGAAAGAACAACGGGAGAAGCGTGGTGAACGTCTTGAGGACAGCAAGCGCAGGTTCGGAAAGCATGAGGATAGAAAAAGAGCACAGATAACTGTAAATTCTGCAGATAAAAGCCAAAACACAAGAACCAATCAATCACAAAGCTTAAAAACAAGACTAGGAAATAATCCAACCAAACGCCATAATAACAAACGAAGTAGAAGAGAAGACAAACAAAAGAATGAGGAAAAAAAGCAAAACGATAAAATAGAACAAATTAAAGCAACCAAAAAACAAAATTATACAGAATGTATAGAAGATGACATGAGCTGTGGTAGTTTAAATTTGTTTAGGGGTACAAGTAAACTCAGTGATTATGAACATTTAACACCAAAGAAACCAAAAGAAATCAACGTACTGACTAGCTTACTTGGAATGTATGGCTCGGATGAGGAATCTGAAGAAGAGACACACGAAAGCATGGAATGTAAAGAAACGAGTATGGAAATAATAAATGAGGATACGACAATGAATATCAGCGATAAAGCTATCGAGCCTCTAAAAAGTTCAAACTCTATGCAAAGCCAAGAAATTAATATAAAATCTGAGAACGATTCAACTTCAGAAATAGAAAATATTCCTTCAAATAAAAGCGTTCATGAACCTTGCGAATATACAATTTTAGAGAACAAAAATTTTGTAAAGTCAGTAGATCAATTAATTGAGCGTATAAGCTCTGAAAAACAAGAAAATGAAGAAATGGTGTGCTCTGACGATGAAGCACCAGAAGAGGCGCCAATAGAGCGTTCAACCAACATACCGATGCCTACAAAACCAATTTCGAATGTAGAAAAAAATGGTCCAGAAAATGTTGCACACAATCAAGTTGCTGATCGGAAAAGCTCAAAAAGTAAACAGCTTTCCAGAATTAATAAGAAGAAATCAGGCCTAGACTATAGAAAAGCACGTTTATGTAAGCAGAATACGCTTTTAGAGAAATTGTTGGAGCCAGACATACGCCATGAACGTAATGTGTTACTGCAATGTGTGCGTTATGTATGCGAAAATAAGTTCTTCGGCATAGGTGAAAAGAAACAAACCAGTTAATTTAGTTTTGATAAATTTGTTAAAAATTACCGTAATGTAAAACTACTAGAATTAAATTCTTACACATACATACATATAGAGAACTTATTTTTATTGTTATTGCTGTTAATTTGGTGGCTGTTGACCAATTTGTCCGGCGCCCACATTTGCCATGCCTACATTAATAGAGTTATCTTGACCTTGTTGATGCTGTTGTTGTTGAGCCATTTGTTGCTGCTGTTGTGCCAATTGTTGTGCGTGTTGCTGCTGCCGCTGTTGCTGTTGCTGTCGAGCAGCATGTGTATATTTCGCCTAAATATACTTATATAATTTACCAAAAAAATTAGCAAATATTTTGTTAAAAATAATTTACTTTAGATTCCTCCAGTTCGCGTACTCTAGAGCGAGCATGCTGAATTCTATGCCAAGCCATTTGCAAAACTTTTGCCGAAGCATATCCAGAACCTTCATGTGGCTGCCCGGTGGAAACTTGTGTTAAATAATTTATTTGTTCACTTAATTTGGATTCTACGTTGGATAATGATTTCAAAAATTGTTGGGTTTGTGTTTCCGCACTTTTCTGTGAAGATTTTTCCTTACTTAATTCTTGTAATGCCTGACCTGTATAAATTGCCACCGAAAAAGTTAACTTTGTTACAAATCAAATTGTTTTTATTTTGAATACAAACCTGCGCTTTGTAAACACAATATAATTTCTTGTTCGATATCGTCCAGCGCGTGTATTTTATCTAATGGATTGTGTGCCATTTTTGGTTTATTAATTTCGGCTAATACTTTTTGTAATAAACAAAAATTTTAGTCGGCGTCCCAACTATTTAGATCAGCTGATTGAAATTGACAGACGATTTTCTCCAAAATTGACAGTGTTGTTTCTTCAATGCATTTCTCTTGCCCTCAAAAGAAAACTTCAGAATTTTATTGTGCTTAAAATATGCACACTGAATTTTCCATATCTGGTTCACACTATTGAATAATTTTTATTTATTAAAAAGTTTATTTTCCACATTGTATGTTAAGTGCTTTTGTTGTTTTGAGCTTTTGTAAATTTGACTACCCTATATCTGCATTGATGTCTGCACTGTAATGTCAGCGTGAATGTGAAGGTTGGCAACCCTGTTAGTCATTTTCGGCAGTCGAGTTATTTTTCGAGCAAATTTCCAAGTGTGTAATTTTATTCATCTTTTTCGGTGTAAAACGTATTAAAATTAATAAAACTATGTTAATTATTTAGTTTAATTGGTTGCGTGCGGGAGTGATTTGGTATCGGGTTCAATATTTGTTTGCTTCGCAAATAAACATGAAATAAAAGAAACAGTCATACCTGTCCAGCAATTTTTTTTACTGTTGTTGTTGCGTTCGCTGACGACGTCGCGGTCTGCTATTCTATTCTTCGCGTTATTGCTTCTGCCGCGGTGAACTGCGCAGTTTATATCGACGCTGTAGTGAGAAAAGATAATATCTAGACATCATTGTTTCTAATATTATTACAATATATTTTTTTACAATTTAATTACTAAATCACTGACTCGTGTGCTATACAAGGCAATTGTAAGAAGATTTCCGTAATATTAGATCATTGTGCAAACACCAACTGCCAAGTTTTATCTACCAAACTTAACAAAATAATAATTGGTAAACTTAAATTATTCGAATATTTCTTAAAATAGTGCCATTAGAGAATGGAATTGATGCTGCGCGTAGGTGAATGTCGGATTGCTGCAACGGCGGATTAACAAAATAAACAAATTCGGTTATAGCAAGCTTCACAGCGTAACTATTTGGTAATCAGATATATACATACATCACTTTGTTTCTAATATACATATATTAATTAATTTTAGCCTAGAGGGTGTAGACTATTTCCCTCTAATTATATACGACTTGTAGAAACTTGGTGGAATAATCAAAAAGATTCGGGTAATATCATCCGATATTGTAGAAGTAAAAATATGGAAAGCTTAACGACTTTGCGTTTCATAGCGAGCTGCCTCCTTAGTGAATTCATAGGGACATACAAGGTTACATGGCTTCAATACAGCAACGACAAATAGAACTGCTCGACGTTACGCCTTCCTAAACTATCTACCCTTGAATGGCCTGGATGTTGTAGCAGACTAGACTAATGTGTTCTCGCAAGACATTAACTTCCACTTTGTATTCCCCCCAACACAGAGCTTCAGTTGAATCCATTCTTAGCACGATTGTTGAAAATTTATAGTAATGCTGTTGCTTATGGCGGAATTCGTAAGAGAAGTAGATAAGAGAAATGTAGCAAACAATGGAGTACATATAACTAGACTCTTCTCCTTACTCCGGAAATATGCCCTTTAAAGTTGTCGTTTTGAGAACTCCTCTATCAGAAGAGCTGCCGAGTTCTTGACTTTCATGGGTTTTGTGAGCTTTATATGTGTGTATGTATGTATGGGCTTCAGTTACTTGCTTGAGGTGCCTGCACTTTTGATGCGTCATCCAACTTGCGCCTATTGTACGGGAGTACATACATACTTATCTCCACGGATCCAACCATCGATGCAGCAACAACAATGTCGCATTACAACAGCGACAATAACATGGCGGCAGCAATATCGTGCTCTTCACTTTATGCATTTTACTTTTGTTTTGTTGTTTGCCACAAAAGTGCAACATACATAAAAGAGGGCGACAAGTGGTCGCTTGCAGAATAATACAAAAACGGCAATGGTATTTTCAAAGAAAAATGCAGTGTGCATTACCAAACAGAAAAAAAAGAGAGTTGAACAGTAGACTCTTTGTCGTTTTTCCATGGGCTGCTATGGAGGCCTCGCATTTCTGTGTAATTAACTTTGCTTTTATAAAGCTCGAGGGTTTTTTTTCTTAATTTCAACCAATGTTTTATCTCATTTAATTTCAGTTTTGTGCATGAGATTTTTTTTTTGGTACAAATATGTTGCATTTAATACGTTTCCTCAATTAAAAAGAAATGTTTAAAAAAGAATTGAATAAACATTAAATTATCTCAGGTAATTTTTATTTTTTATTCACTTCTTTGTCAAACTCTAAACACTATAACACTATGGCTGCAATGTGCGGCTGCCGCTGTGCCTCAATACCTCAATGGTACTTGCGGCTTACTGTAATGGCAAAGACAACAATGTTTACTCCGACGTTGGTGGCGCCAATTTTCGCTGGGGACTCAGTCTCAGACAGCCAGGTTGCCAATGTATGTGCTACAGCTCCAAACAAACGCATATGTATGTACATATCTATTCATGTATGTACATACATACATACATTTGTTATGCATTGAGCTCTGTGTGTGCTTGTATACACACACATGAGGGTTGGCATAAGATGCTGACTTGACTTGCCAATGTCTCACACCACAAACTGTTGCTTCTCAGCCGCTGCAGCGCTTTGTACAAGAACAACAACAACAACAACCACAACAACTTTGGCGGCAAGTAGTGAATTTGTTATTTTGCTTGTTAATAGCATTTTCTCTGCTACTCATTGCTCATTGGTCGCTGTTTTGTTGTTGTTGTTGTAATAAATGTGGAAATTCATTCACGCATTTAAACAGAAGTTGCGCACACTATTCCTGTGAATAATTTTATTTTATTTTATTTTTTGGGGTTTCTGTTTTTGGTTTTTGTTTTGTTTCTTGACAGCTATTGCAATGAAATTTGTTGTTTTTGTTGTTATAAATTAAGAAGCTGCCCGAAATTAATGCAACCCCGTCAAATCACTCGACGCGCCCATAATTTAACTTTGTGTCACAAACGGGCGGATGCACTACATACGTACATACATACATACATACGTAGGTTATGCATAGAAAGTTTGTGTGTTGGGTTGTACATATGTATGTACATATGTATGTTTATTTGTGTTTTGCGTTGCCTGTCTGCCTTTCAAATCCCAAAAGCGGCAGCAAGCGGCGCTGATCTTCACACTTCGCTTGCAAACGCTCTCTAGAGGGCGCACTAAATTTAGGCTGCACAAACAAATGTTTTCGTTCCTCCCCTTGACTCAGCGTGGAGCTTCGTCGTACATAAAAAGAACAAAAAATACTCTTTACATAGCTGGTTGGTTGCTGCATTGCGCCACACTTGATTGAAATCGATAAGTTGGGACATTATATGTTCTCGAGCATGAGCTCTTCAACTTCAAGGTAGCAGCAACGCGGCAACATCAATTCCCCGCTGTTCGCGGAGTTCCCCGCTGAAAGAGTGGTGAACTGGTGGAAAATGTTTTCTTCTTCTTCTCTTTAATATTTTTTCAAAATAGACAATTGTATGCACACACTTTTGTAATTTATGACTAATTTGGAAATGCTTTTGAATTATTACATGGAATTTCGATTTAGTGAATTTTTATAGATATTTGTAGGTATGTATGTTTTATTTCAATTTCAATTGGTCTCACTTTTGAATAATAATAATAAATCATTTTTCCCCTTCCTTTCCGATTTATTTGTTCTTAATTTTAATGTACCGTTGTATTTCCTGAAACTCGAAATTCGATTTATATGAGTTGCTTCTGATGATAAAAACTGATTTAGAAATAATATCTATACTTGTATATGAAAAATAGTTGAATATTCTAATGAAGTATTGTTTTGGACTTTCTTTAATATCAGCTACAGAAATTTGGATCCAGAGTGTTGATCGTGTTGTCGTGGCGGTGAATGCATCTCATGATGGATGCCCCCTGTACTGTTACGTTCTGAGAAATAACCTTACAAGGAGGAAAAGAATGAATAGATCTTTGGTCATTTGTCCATTCCATATTCCATCCAAAAGCGATACGGAGGACGAGTGACTAAAACTTGAAATTTAAAACAAAAAATTCTTGACAGCAAGGGTTACAGGAGCTATTATGTAGATATTTTCATTCGTAAGGTTGTAGCAGGTTGATGAATATCGGAACGAGTTCCCGTCATCCCTTGTCAAATTTGGTTTTGAGACAAACCGGTTTCGGCATTCTGCCATCTTCAGTGTCGTTAATCGTTCTGATCGCAGGTTCTCCTATCAAACTTACTGAGTGAAACTCTTAGTACCAAAAACAAATTGGACAAACCGTTATATTAAGAGGATACCCCATAGATGTGAATAGAATATATATTTTGTGGGAGAGGAGAATATCATCTCAATTTATATAGGCCCAAACTGGACTGCGGGGGAGACATGTAGTGCTCGAATGAGTAACTATGGGAGGGTACGGAAGGCAGCTATATAATGGGACACCCAAAAATCTAGTGATAGAGCTCGAAGGATTTGGGAAATCATCGTGGGTATCTATAAAATTGGTTTCAGAAGTGAGGTTGCTAAATAAATTGCGTACAAAAATTGAAAGTGGTCAAGATTCAGGGTTTGACGATACTGCCCCTCAAAAAAAGAATTGGCGAATAAGGCTAAGCTACAATCACGGCTGCAAGAAGCTATGGAAGCAAAAGGCATCGATTTGAGCCAATATGAATCCCGTCGTGAAGACGAAGAGGCTACCGCGAAAGAAATGGAGAAGGAAGACCCTGCGAAAGATTCAGAGCAGTCACCAACTAATGCCAGCATTGCCCAGAAGTTGGATGAACAGGATGTCAACATGTCACAAATGACATTTCAAGAGAGTGTTGTCAAAGAATGTACAGTTGTCAAAGAGAGACAGGACAAAATCGAGAAACGTCAATATAAAATGGAGCTTTTGAGACCAAAGTTAACGAACTGTAAGGTCGTGTCCGCGATTTGCATTTGAATCGTCCAACCATAACGTCCAAATAACTAGAGCGTAGAGAAAAAATCCGCTGCGCTGGAAGGATCTGCAGCGGAAATTCTGCAGACTATTGCCGAATATGAAAGAGATGATTACGACGCATTTGCGCGTACCGTGGAAAGACGCTATGGCAAATTTAGCAGATGGAGCTGGTGGCATTGCTGGCAATATCGTCGCCAAGAGTAAATTAATTTGTAGTCAACAATTTTAGGAAGACTTTAAGCACGAAAAAACTGAAGAGTTGCCGTTGTCATAACAGTGATTTAGCAGGAAATGACGACTTCCAACTGAGCCGAAAAACGATAACTTGCCATTCACAATGCTATAATTGTGAACGAATTTCTGGTCTAGATGACTAGAGACGACATAAAAAAGAATTCCCGATGAGAAGTCAACATTGAGCTCTGTGAACGCGCTCAAAGTCAACGTCAATAGAGGACAGTTGTGCCAATCTACCGACAAAGAATTTCGACAAGCAGCCGCAATACCCGAGTGGTTAGCACACCGTACTACTATATGGAATGCTATGAATTTGAGTCCGATCCAACATCCAAAATTAATAGAAAATAATTTAAATAAAAGCTTCTCCTAAAAATCCATCGGCCGTTCGGAGGAGGCTTAGAACAAATTGTAGGTCCCTCCATTCATGACGCACATCAGCTCTATTTCCAGCTCGCTTTAGCGGTTACAAAGCGCAAACTCGTATATATATATATACATATAAGCAAGTTGAATAGACTTCTGCTTTAATTTTTTTTGGCGAAATAAGCGCATTGCCTGTTGCTGCTGTGGCAAATGTTGAGGCAAGTCCACTGACCACTGACCATTGACCCTTGCTGCCAATGACTTCGCTTGACCTATGCCGAGCAGTCTTAGTCGTTGATTTGGTTTCCTTGAGACATTTCTTGTACCATTTGAGGGTTTTTGTTGTGTTTGTTGTTGCATTCATGATTGCGATTTCGGTGCAGAATTCGTTGAGCCAAAAACGAAACCGATTTTGCGTCGCTTTTATTTTTTTCCTCATGTTTATTGTGATTTATGAAAGTGTGTGTACATACATACGAGTACATACTTATGTAGTTGGCTTTTGCTTCAATGTTTATTGTGCAATGTAATTTAGTCAAATCGCTTTTACTGTTTGTTTTTTCAAAATTCTGTTTATTATTTTTCCGCGTTGCGCTCGGGGGTATTACAACAACGTTTGCTTTTGCCATTTCCAAATACTTTGATGGAACTCATCAAATCGATTGAATTAATACACAAACATGAAGTTAAAAGCGTTTTTTCAGTGAGTTTAAATGGCACAAGTGTCGTTTTGTTTATAGATTGCACCGATTTTTATTTCCCAGAATACTTAAGAGCGCATGAGAGAATCGCTAAAATTATTGAAATCATAGCTGGGTAATAAAAATTCCACAAATTTTCAATACTTTTCTAATTGATTGCATATATTTTTGTGCTTAATTTTATATTATTTTTCTATTTTCGACTTAAATTCTACTTCAGGCAGTAAGTTATGCGCTCAAAATGATGTCAAATAAAGAATTAGTATTTTTCAATTTTTCGCTTTTCGCCTCTCTACGATCAACACCCCTCATACCGCACTGTTGCCGCTGTTGCGGAAAATTTCATTTTGACGTCTGCGTCTGGGCAATTGGCATTGTGCCAGTCGAGTGTCGCCGCCTGGTGCTTTTCATCTTTGCTCTGTTTTCAGCACGACATATTCAATTTTAAAGTTGAGTACTCGTTTTTTCTTACATTTAAATGGGAATTATCTGCGCTACAACAAGGTAAACTGTCGTTTGGAGTTGCTGTTTTCATTTTTCAAATGCGAGGAAATGGAAATAAAACTACAAAACAATCGGACAGTATCTTAAAATAGTTAGCGTAAATATTTAATTCGATTGCACGTGCCACAAAAATTCTCAGAGACTGTGCTCCTATCCGTAGGGTTTGGTAGTGTTCGGCTTTCATATTAACATTTGTGGTGTTGTTGTGTGACTAGTCAAATTTATTTAAATAATAACATTTCTGATCATATAACGGCTATCGGTCTTTAAAAATCGATAATTTGAGCTTTATTCAACCACATCTGTTCTGTTTTTATTTTAATCAGTTTTATTTCCGAGAAACAAATTTTTCAAAGATAATTAAAAATAATTGTGAATAACGCTTGTGGCGTTCCATATTTCATGAAGATTTGAATGACTGCACAACAACATATTCCTCTTCACTTCACAATTATTTAGTTGTATGTATGTTGGCAGCCATTAACGTGTCGTGTGATATACATACTCGTGCATACATGTGTCCGTAAGTGCATTTTAAATCCGGAAGTTCTTGTAACGACATCAACAATAAATGATTCTGTAATAATTAGGATAAGAAAAAATTGTGGCAGCTTACAAAATCACAAAAAAAAAAAATATAAAAAAATTAAATAAAAATTTAAAAAAATACAAAAAATTATTTAAAAAAAATAAAAAATAAAAATAAAAAACT
The DNA here is from genome assembly GCA_030068015.2 of Neoceratitis asiatica. NCBI lineage: Eukaryota > Metazoa > Arthropoda > Insecta > Diptera > Tephritidae > Neoceratitis > Neoceratitis asiatica. The sequence goes on from CM061524.1 coordinate 2,137,637, forward strand.
ATTAAAAAATTATTAAAAAAATATTAAAATATTTCTATATATATATAAAAAAAAAATAAAAAAAATTTAAAAAAATTTAAAAACAATAGAAAAAATAAAAAAAAAATAAAAAAAAATATTAAAATAATAAAAAATAAAAATAAACAAAAAATATTAAAAAAAAAATTAAAAAATTAAAAAAAAGTTGAAAAAAAATTTAAAACAAATTTTTTTTAATTAAAAAAAAAAATTAATAACAAATTTTGTTTAAATACAAAAAGCAAAAATTAAATATAATACATATATATAAAAAAAAAAAAAAAAAAAATTAAAAAAAAAAAAAAAAAAAAAAAAAATAAAAAAAAAAATAAAAAAAAATAAAAAAAAAATATAAAAAAATTAATAAATAAATAAATAAATTAATTAATTAAAAAATAAAAAATAAAATAAAAAATAAATAAAAAAATAAAAAATTAAAAACATGAAAAATATATATATAAAACAATTAAAAACAATAATTTAAAAAAGAGTATTAAGAAACATAATACAAAAATGTTTGAACAAAAAATTAATATAAAAAAACTAATAACAAAAAAAATTTTATTTAAAAAGAAAAACATTATTTTTTTAATTAAAAAAAACTAAATATAATAAATAAATATAAATAAAAAATATTAAAAAATTAAAAAAAAATTTAAAAAATATTTTTAAGTAAAAAAATTACATAAAAAAATAAGAAATTAAAAATAAAAAAATTTAGAGAAAAAATTAAAAAATGTTAAAAAAAAATTAAATTCTCTTAATTAAAATAATTAAAATTTATAATTTGAAATAAAAATTTAAAGATTTTATAAATTCTATATTGTAAATATTTGAATTTTTTTTAAATTATAATAACAATTAAAAAAATAATAATTAATAAACAATTTAAAATAAAAATTGAAACATTTTATAAATAAAAATAGAAATTGAAACGCTTTATAAAAAATGAAATAAGAATAAAAAAAAATGAAAAAAAAAATTAAAGAAAATTTCAAAAATAATATTAAATAAAAAAATTTAAAAAAACTTAAAAATTTAAAAAAAAATATGAAAAAAAATGAAAAAATAAAATTAAAAATAAAGAAAAATATAAAAAATATAGAAAAAATATAAAAATATATCAAAAAAATTAAAAAAGAATTTTAAAACATCAAGCAAAAAATTAAAAAAAAAATAAAATTTTTATAAAAAAAACATTTAAAAAACCAAAAAAAGATTTTCTTCATTATAAGATAGATTAAAAATTTAAATAAAATCCAAATAATCAAAAAATAAAAATAAATAAAGCCCAATTAGGAATAAAATAATACCTGCAATAAGAGTTCAAAATTTTAAATAAAAATTATGAAAAAACTAAAAAAATTTTTTTTTTTAAATTTAAATACTTTTTATAATAAAAAATTAAAAAGAAAATTTGAAAAAAAAAGTTAAGAAAAATTAAAAAAAATATTAAAAAAAGAAATAAAAAATATAAACAATTAATAAAAAAAGTACTAAACATTTAGAAAAAAAACTAAAAAAAACTTTTTATTTGAAGAATAAAATTCAAAACACAAAATCAATAAAAAAAATTAAAGAACTTAAAATTAAAAAAAAAAAATTAAAAATAAAAATGTAAAATAAAAAAAGTTGAAAAAAAAAAATTGAAAAAAAAGAAGAAATTAAAAAAACGTTTAATCCCATGTGACTATTGCAGTTCTATTAAAAACATTTTAGTTTACATGTTTTATTTTGAAATTCCTGTTTAAAATGAAGAAATTCACCCATCCAACATCATCCAAATACACTGTATGTGTAGTTGACCTTAAATGTTTTCAGTTGATTGTTTGGAGGTAATAACGCCCACGATAGCGCCACAAAAATCAGCGTTCTTCAGCGACTATTTCAATTACTCACTTGTTCCCAAGTGCACAGAAACATTTGTACTCGCATACACATACTACAGATATACATAATATGTTGAGTAGATGCAAATACCACAAAATTGAATTAAACACAAATTAAACTTTTTGCTCAAATATCGAGCTATGCAGACATGGTATTACATACATGTTGCAGCTCTTAATGCATATGCTGCAGCTCTTAATGCATGCCTGCGTCCATTCGCCCCCACTTTGTTTATGGAAAAAAAAATTACTTAATATAATTAACATAATAATCATCTTGGGTGTTTCCTGTGAGGGTCCGAAATTGATTTCGGCTACTGAAACATGTGGTTGTCGTTGTTGTTGTTGTTGTTGTTGTTGTTGTTGTTGTTGTTGTTGTTGTTGTTGTTGTTGTTGTTGTTGTTGTTGTTGTTGTAATGAATGAAATTGTTTTAAGCGGTGCGAGAGCAGCATTGTTTCGGCGTTGGAATTTTCAAAGCGTAGCGTGTTGGTGTCTTACACATTTTTGTTGTTTTAATTGGATGCTGCAGCAGTGATAGATAAACTTGTGTAATTGTATGTAATTAATTTTGTGTGAAGGGCAATCAGTCAATTCTAAATTTATTGTGCTAATTAGTGTTCAGTGCAAAATATTCTCCATAAATGGCATTATGCAATTCTTTTTTTTCTTTTTTTCTTCTTTTTTTTTCTTTTTTTTTTTATTTTTTTTTTTTTGAAATTATGAACACACATTTTTATTGCATTACTACTGGACTTTTATATAGTATTTTTTATACCCTTCAGGTACATGAAATTGTATATTAACTTTGTTTCAAAGTAGGAGAAGAGATATCGTAGATCCACCCCAGTTTATACCGACCGGTTCAGAACGACGAGCTCAGTTCTGTTCGTCTGTCCTCTCGTCTGTTTGTCGGGACCGGCATTCTACACACGTGAATTCAAGTTAATATTGACACTGAAAATCATAGAAATTGGAAGACGATATCATATTGCCCTTACCACCTCTTTGTTCAGATATGAGAATTAATATTTAATCCTAAAATTCAATACAATAAAGTTGATATGTTCAAGAAAGGTATACAGTTTTCGGCATGGCAGCAATTTTTTTTTTTTTTTTTTTTTTTTTACTGAAAAACGTCTATATTCGAATTAACACCGTTGCCAATTCTCAAGGTTTGTAATACAAACTTTTGGTTGACTCGTGAGAAAAGCTTGTAGTTGTTGCGATGGATTTGCTTGTTATAACGGGTGATCCATTTCGAGGTTCCCTAGTTAAAAAAAAAAACAGAAAATTCAAATGTAATGAGGAATGTTTATTATGATTCAAAAGAGCATTCTTTGGCATTTATTTTTCGAAGATTATCTCTTTCAAATGTTGGCCGCGGCTACGTCTCAGATGGTCCATCCGTTGAGTCCAATTTTCGATGACTCATTCGAGCATTTCGACTGGCAACTAGCGAATGACACGCGAGATGTTTTGCTCCAATCGAAACGTGTGATATCACATGATCTTAGTGGCCAATCGACCGGCCCAAAACTTGAAATTATCTGCTCACCTAAGTGTTCTCTCACTAAATCCATTGATGTGTGGGAAGTGGCGCCGTCTTGTTGAAACCAAATGTCGCGGAGATCACGAGCTTCAATTTCGGGCATCAAATTGTCGGTTATCATGGCGCGATAATGGTCGCCATTGCCGGTTACGTTCTCACCTGCATCATTTTTGAAGAAATATGAACCGATGATTCCACCGGCCCACAAAACAGACCAATCCGTTGTTTTTTCTGTATGAAATGGCAGCTCTTGAATCTCTTCAGTTTGCTCTTCGTCCCAAATGTGGCAATTTTGCTTGTTTACATACCCATTGAGCCAGAAATGGTCCTTATCGCTGAACAAAATTTGACTCGAAAACGTCGGATCTTCTTAGAACTTTTCAGAAGGCCATAGAGCGAAGCGATGTTGCTTGGGAAGGTCGAGCGGCTTCAGTTCTTGTGCAAGCTTTTGTACGCTTTCAATTTAAGATCTCGACGTAAAATGCGCCAGGTCGTTCCATACGTCAGACCGAGTTACTGCGAACTCGATCGGTTGCTTGGGCGTAAGTCTCTCCATGATGAAATGCCCAACAATACTGAACAAAAATAACATGACAGCTTGGCACGACTTACGCGTGATCTGTTGAAAAAAGGACTACTTGGATCACCAAATTTCGTCGATTTAAATTTTCAGCTTTGCCAACTTGCAGCGTTTTCAATTTTTAGTATTACTACGTTCCCAACGTTTAATTTAAGCTTTAGTTTTAGTTTTGATCCCGCATTGCCTTCATGTAGTTACTATGACCGCTTTGCTTCTGCTATGACTAAATGGAATTGCAATGTTGCCAATTTTACCTGCGAAAAGTTTAAGATTTTTATTAAATAAGTGAATTTTATATGTTTAAATAAAAATTATTTAGTAAGTTTCAAATTAAAATAAATTTGAGTAAATATTTCCCAAAAAAGCTTCTTAATTAAAAAAAAAAATTAAACAAATAAAATAATAGAAAATCAAACCATTTGAACCATGAGTGACACACACATATGCATATAAACAAAAAATATTTGTACAATTTTATATGTATGTATGTATGTACTCACGCATGCTCGGGTCGCCTTAGCGAAATTATTTTTATGAGGACATAAATTTCAAATGAAATGCTTTTTTAAAGCAATTTTTAATAATCACGCCGAGAAAACACTACACACACACGAACGTATGTACGGGTATAAATATTTAAATAAATAAAGTGAAAGAGTAGGCGAAAAGCTGAAAAATAAACACTCTACAACAACAACAATGACATGGCTACATATTCATAAGAAAAATAATGTATAAATGTAAATATATATATGGATGCTATTGACATAACATATGCATGTATGCGAGTATGTATGTATGTACCCGTATGCTAGCGCAATGAAAGCAATAATAAAAATCTGCAAATACCGCAAAGCAAACAAGAAATCACTAAAAAAAATTTTCTTTTTACAAAAAAAGTCGCGTTGGAGGAAAATTCTCAATGAATTCCCTTTTCTTGCGCTCCTTCTATGCACGAGAGGGGGGTGGTATGCTTAAAACGCTTACCTTGTCTGCGCTGCTCTAAAAGAAGGGGGATGCGAGCTGCTTTGGCTGCTGCGCGTTAAGAGCATTGCTTGCCTCAGCTGTTGCTTTTGCCGTAGCTGAAGCGCCTGCCACTTCGCCACACTCGCTATTATTGTTTTGTATTTGGTTGCTGTGTGCGTGCGCCGCTCAGTTGTCGCCGCTATAGCCGTTTTGGCGTTGACAAACATGCTCGCTGTGGCAGCCTCCTCAGTCTACAAATCAACGTGAATGAGTGAACGTCAAAGATTTTCGTAGTGCTAACGGAAAATTCTTGAAAAAAAATATCTGATTTTCAATATCAATACTATATATGCATATTTAATACATTCATATATATATGTACATAGAAAATAATATAAATAAAAATTTTCCATCTTGAAAATACAAAAAAAAAAAAATACAAAAAAGTTCGCGAAAATTGTTTCGTCGTGAATTTCGCCGTGCACTTGGCTTAGCGCATGATAAATCGCGCGGAGTTGCTGTCAACACGCTGTGTAAAATCCCGTTGGCAATGTAAAAATTGTGGTACTCCACGCGGCGTGGAAACATCTGATTTATATGTGTATGTGTGTTTGAAAATCGTTTTGAGGTCGTCTTTTAACCTTGTAACCGTTTAATATTTTTGTATTGCTTTGCGAAAATATGAAAAATGCAAAATTCTTTAAATAGTATAAAGACCATATATGTGTATATATGTGTGCGTGTACGAGTAGCAACGTGTATATGAACCGGAAATACTTTACAACATTGTCAAAAATGTCGCCAAAAAAACACTCACAACCTCTCGCTAAATTCCTTGAGTGCTCTTATATTGCTCTGTTTAGTATTCGCCAATTAGTTTTCGCAAATTTCTTTGCCGATTTTCAGCAGATTTTCAGCAGATTTTCGTGCATTCTTATTTATTTATTCTTTGTGATTTTTTAATTTTATTTTATATTATATTTTTTTATATTATTTTCTTTTTTTTCTTTCTATTTATTTATTTTTTAATTTTATTAAATTATTTTTCATTATTTTTTTATTTTACTTTATTTAATTTAATTTAATTTTTTTAAATTTTATTTATTTAATTTAACTTTATTTTATTTTATTTTATTTTATTTTATTTTATTTATTTTATTTTGCTTTATTTTTTTATTTCTGTTTATATTTAATTTTTGTTTTATTTTGTATTTATAAAATATTTTATTTTATTTCTGTTTATTTTATAATATTTCATTTAATTAAATTTAATTTTTTTATTTTATCTTATTTTATGTTTGCTTATTTATATTGCCTTGAACAATTTTATTATTTATATTATTTTCATTTCACATTTAATTATGCGCATATCTTTGTTGATGAGCAACAATTTGGCTGTCGTTTGAGAGAGCGTAGCATTTTCTGCGTTTTATGCTCAATTTTTATTATAACAATAAACCCCCAAAACCCATTTTTCTTGAACTTGAAATGATAGTGTTTTGAAAAATGTTCATACGCACATACTTATTTATGTTCAAACATAAATACAGGATAGTCCATTTTGCGGTTTCTAAAATGAACGTATATAAAATGCATTTAAAATAGTTGTTTTTTATGAATTTCATTTTTTATTATAAATTTTAAACCTTGGCATTATATGTGAAATCATTCAAATGACTGCCTCGTGAATTTTTCCCCAACTTCGATCCGTTTGAGGTAACTCGACCATTTTTTTTGCACATATTGGGCCATAACTTGACGACTGTTGGTTTTTAAGTGCTCAAGAGTTAAAGATTTATCCGCATAAACACGGTCTTTCGCATAGCTCCCGCAAAAAGAAGTCCAACGGTGTCAAATCGCACATCCTCGGTAGCCAATTGATATCGCCAAGGCGATGGAAGACCAGAAAATTTCTCTTGTAATAATGCTATAATCGTTCGTGTTGTGGGGCATGTGGCACCGTCTTGCTGGAACCACATATAGTTCAAGTCGTGTTTTTCAATTTCAGGCCAAAAAAATCGGTTCTCATACGACCATCATGCTTCGAATTGACAGTGACAGTCTCGCCGTTATAGTTATCAAAGGAGTAAGGCCGAATCACACCTCTGGACCAAGGAGCGCACAAGAAAGCAAGTTTTTTTTTGGGTGTAACGGACTTTCCTTAATTATTTGTGGATTCTCGGAGCCCCAAAATGCGACAATTTTACTTATTATCCACCGAGTGAGAAATGTGCCTCGTCGCTGAAGAAATTTTTTTTTTGGAAAAATCGGGGTCCATTGCTTGTTGTTCAAGGACCGAATCGTCGTAATTACGACGTTGTGTTATGTGACATGGAATTTATATGGTTGTAGGTGTAAGTCCAAGTGCAAAATACGCCATAATGTGCCATAAGAAAGACCCACCTCTTGGGAACGTCGATAAATAGATACATTTGGGTTTTCGCCTACACTTACAGCAGCGATATTTGAGGTGGAACGAGCAAAACGATGATGTAAAGACCTTACAATATCTGTAACCGATCCAGTCTCTTCAAATTTCCTTAAAATTTTGCCAATTGCTTCATTAGTGGGACGATTATGTGCACCATAATCTCCTCTTAAAGCACGAAACGTGGCCACCATGTTACCATCACCATTTTCGTAGCAGATTTCAATAATTTTAACGCGTTGTGCGGTTGTTAAGCGATCTATGTTCATAAATGCCTGATTTTATCTAAAACAAAACATGTTTGGTTTGACAGTTAGGTTTGACAGAAGTCAAAATACAGCCCAGCACTTTTGAAACCACTAAATGGATAGCCCTTTAATTTTCTTAATTATCTGAGCGTTTCGGCGTAGATGCTTTAATCGCACAAGCAACAAGGGTGCAAATTTTTGTGTTATTTTTACAGAAAAAATTGCCAAAGCAAATTTATTTACTCAAATTTTAGTATAAATCATGTGGAAATTTCCCAAACATGCTTCCATTTAAGTTCTCCACTTCTATTTGGTTGAAAGTGTGAGTTAAAGCCCTGACCGTGGACGACCACACCATAAATAGCCATTGAGTAGTTCCATTGTGCTTCTTCTATTTAAAATGGCATAAAATTCAAGGACTTTTTAGTTTCCAACACCGACGAGAGCAGCTTCCGCGTAATATTTAAATTATTAATTGTGATTTTACATAAAAAGTTGATCTGTCCATTTGTCCATTTCAGTTTAATATGAAATCCCTTTGTGCTCTTACATACTCGTACAGACATCTTTCTACCCATGCAAACATTACGCCATACACAATGGGCCAGCCAATCAGTCAACTAGTTCACATTGAGCTTACAACAAATGCATTTCATTCTCCAACAACAATAGCTATTGTTGCCGTTGCTGCCGAGATGTCTGTAGGCATCTCAACAGACAGTCAGTCATTCAATCAGAATCAATTAGCCAAACGGTAAATAGTCCAATACATTCGTACATACTGTGAAATGCAATGTGGGAAATAATCATACACTCAGTCTATGGGCAATCAGAAAATAATAAAAGATGCACTTTCCCGATAGTAAAAACTGAAGGAAGTGGAAGACTTTTATGACTAAGTTCAAAGTAAAGCAAAAATTTTTAGATTTGAACTTAATTTTGCAGTTTTTGACACTGAAATAAGAAAATTTGAAATTATTTGACATTCGCACGCCTAGCTGGCAAATAATTTTTAACGATTGGCGGGGCGTATGAGCAACTTTTCAATATTTTTTGTTTGTTTTAGTATTGTTTCCTTTGATTTTATGACTAAAATATTTTTGAAAGAAATTGTGATGTGAAAAGATTTAGAATTGAGAAAAGTGGGGTTAAATAACCTAAAACTATACGAAATATGAGCACCATTGAGTGCAGCACGCTTTACCCTACAGCGTGTGGGCTTAGTTCACTCGAAACTGTTTTCGATGCGTTGAGTGGTACCACTATCTCCCCTAAAGCACCTAATTCACAGTTATTCGCGATATTCTTCAATTTACCGCTTCATTTCTATACAAACAGTTAGAATTTTCCCAGTTTTTGTTGATCATTGTTTGTTTGTCTCGCTGTCAACCCAGTGCAAAATGTTTGCTTAGCTGCCTGTTGCCCGCTGCCCTCTGCCTGCTGCTGCTGCCTGACGTTGCTTTATATTTTTAGTGCCAAAATCAACAACAAAATCCGCGACAGTGCAGTGCATGTGTGAGTGATGTTTTATCTTGAAGAAGGAATTGTCGGTAGTCATTTCGCCCTTTTTGTTGTGGGCACAAAAAAAAACAACAACAAAAAAAACAACAAATGCAACAAAGTGAGCAACCGCTGGTCACTCGTCGATTGGCTATTTTTAAACACAAGCAAAACGCAAAAAAAAAAAAAAAATGAGAAAATTCATAAAAATAAAAACAAGACAAAAACTTGCAGAAAAACCAATTTCCGCAATAGTGGACAAATAAAAAAAATTATTTGTTTTTAATTACGAAAATAATACAATTCTAGTAAACAAAGTGTGGCATCACGCAAATAAATAACTAATAATATTATTAATAATCCGAAAGCAAATAAATTACAAAGGAAAGTGAAAGAAAGAGCGCAAAAGTATTGTCGCCCATTGAATTATGAATGTTTTATTTTTCGCATTCATTCATTCAGTGGCGACATAATAACACGTAAACAACAACAACAAAAACGCAAACAACGAACGACAATTTGCGTCAGCGGCGCAGAAAATTCTTGTGAAATGACTAAAGCAACAACAACAACGGAAACAAACAGGAGACACAACATCAAATGCTTAAACCAAGAGTTTCCTTTCGAGGAAATAGTTTGCATCCGCAGCTAAATGCATGGCAGAGCGTAGTGCAGCGTCAGCAGCAGCAGCAGAAAAATTGCCTCTCTCTCTGTCTCTTCTATAGCACTAGTGGGTTTGTGTTTTTTGTGTGTGTGTGAGGCAGTGCAATTAAAATCATCGCCGTCGCTTTCATGAGCTTTGCATATGGACTAATTATAATTACTCTTACTATTCGTATGCAGCGCTGACGTTTGGCGGAAAAGCATTGCTCTGCAGCATATATATATATCTATGTACATATGTGTATGCATATTAGCTTAATTAGGGTGTTCACTAGAATAGTTCAAAAATATAATTAAATTTTTATTAAAAATTTCGCCGTTTGGAAGAATAAGATACTTACACATAGACCATAAAGTCTGCGTTTACCCAACGTATTTTTTAAAGTAAAGTACAAACATAACTGAATTAGTTAATTCAGTAAAAAATTTTTTAATGAATTTATTCATTATATTTTTAAGTTCAAAATGCAAAAGGAAAACTTTATATTTCCATTTTAAATTTCTTTATAACGGTTTTCTAAGTGTACCAACATGTAAACGTAGGCACCATAAAGTCTGCGTTCAGGTTTATAATTATTTACAAAAGAATAAAAAGTTATAAAGAAAAATTAAATTTAATATTCTGTTGGATAACCACGTTGTTTTAATACCTCACTCAATCGGTTTGGCATTGAATTTAACAATTTATCTGTTTCCTCGGCTGTAATTTTCGGGGCCATTCTGTCAGCATAACTCTTCGCAAAACCTCTTTACTTGTTATTATATGCTGTCTAAGGGCATTGTACAAGAGCCAAAGTCTGACTATTTGAGCAGTATACTTCGGATGGATATCCTGCTGAAACCAAAACGTCGTTGAATAGTCTAAATTCTCTGCATTTTGTTTCAAGTTCTTTTTTAAAATGTTTAAATATCCCCATTTATCCATTGACGATTCGATAAATTAAAGCTGACCCACACCATTAGCCGCCATGCACGCCCATACCATAATTCCAACACCACCATGTTTCATTGTATCAACAAGATTTTGTTTTCCAAGGGTAGTTTCTGATTTGCACCACACATTTTGGCGACCTTTTGTGCTGATTATACAAAATTTGCCGGAGACTTATTTATATAATTATGAGCAAATTCAATGTGCTTTCGTCTGTTGACAGATGAGATATAAGTTTTTTCTCGAGTGACTCTACCATGATATACAGCTTTACGTAAAATTTTTCTAGCAGTTTCTGCACAAATTGTTTTTTTTTAACATTTTATTTACGTTTTCAACTATATTTGCTAACGTAATTCGCGGGTTAACTTTCATCAGATTTATTATTTTGCCAAATCGGGGTGTTGACGTTAAAATAACGGTCTGCTTGAAATTATTTACTATGCGCTGGATGGTGGAATACGTTCTTCCAATATTTTGTAATTTTTTTCGAAAACTTTCGCCAAACTGTGGAAAGTTTAATAATTATTTTTCTTTCTGAAACACAAATTTTTTTTCCCTTTCCATATTTCAAACTAATATTAAAACACGTCACAAACGCTTTAAATGATTAATTAGAGAATAAAAGACAAAAGAAAATATACAAGAAGAAGAAACATCTTCATGAAAAGTAACGGTATTCTCAAATCAAGCAAGCTGAACGCAGACTTTGTGCTGCCTATGTTTACTTGTTGCTGCACTTAAATGCCGTTAACTCGAAAATGAAATTAGGAATATAGGTTTTTGTTTTTGCGCTTTGAACTGTATTGTTAATTAACTCATTCAGTTGTGTTTGTACTTTACTTTAAAAAATGCGTTGGGTAAACGCAGACTTTGTGGTCTATGTGTAGTATATTTAAAATCGAATCGTTTTCTTCAAATTTTCGTTACTATTTAATTATTCCACCACCGGTGCTTTTCATAAATAAATGTAATTAAATCAAGACTGCATCGGGACTATAAATTTTACTTTATTCAAGAAATCTCAATCGTTTCGGTTCAAACATTTCGGGGATCAGGGATCAGGGACCGTAAATAATAATTATCTATATTTCTTTAATGGGAAAAATCATCCACTCAGTAAATCCACATAAACAAAAGGATTTCACCAGCAGACTACCACTTGCATTCTCATTTTCTCAATCTGAAGTGATTTATCATTTCATGATTTTTATAATTTTAGTTGGTCTTTAATATTCATTTTTCGAGTTTTAATTAAAAGCACAAAAAATAATCATTACTTTTGTGAGCGAAAATGTAACGCTCAGACAGTAATCAATATTCCTAATAATTTTTTTTCGCTTAAAATATAATTCAACCTTGGGTAACCTTTTTCAAACATTCACTTTATAAAGCCATAAATGAATTTTTTTATTTGGAAAATTTCCTTGAAAAGTGATAATCTGAGTTTGAATGTAAAAATAATGATAATTTTCGGAGGAAATTATTTAGCTTCCAATAATAATGTTTATTGCTTGAGCGTTTAAGTAAACCCCGAAAAATAATTATTCTCAATTAAAAACAAATAATCAAAAAAAAAAAGAAAAAACAGGCAGCCATTTTAAAATTAACGTTATCGAAGAATTTATGCGTTTTCAACATTTACAACTTCATTTCGTGTCGATAACATGGCGCCGAAACGAAAAAACAAAATCATTTCATATTAACAAAACGAAAATGGTATCGTTTCGTTAGCTGAGCAGCTGTAAAATAAATGGTAGATGATTTTTTACCCTTAAATATCAGCAAAGTTTTTTAGTATTTTCTCAGCCGCCTCACCATACCCAATTTTTTTATTATCTTTCTTTTTTTTTAGAGATTTGAGAAAAGTTCAAATAAAAGTAAAATATTTGCAAATATTTTTATATAAAATTTTTTTACAGTGGGTGGTGAACATTCTTTCATTTTATTTATTGACCACCCTAATGCATCTAAAAATACATGCATTCACATATTTAGAGGGAGACTTATTACCCATGAATTGTTGTACAACAACAATGAGCAACAGCTACAACAACTAGACACTTCTAATGTCGACATCCATCAAGAAAGAACTCCGTCACTAATCCAATTGACACCAATGGCCAAACTGCACAGCTTGTCACACAAAGGAGTACATAAAAGACGACAAAAAAAAGCAAAAACACAAAAAAAACATATGTAATTAAGCGTGTGCATCCGTTTGTGTATATACTCCACTGTTGTTATTGTTGTTGTGCCGAATAAATTTACGTTTCACTGATAATAAATGTGGCGGTGACATGTCGCTGTTTCTACATATGTACATATGTATATAAATGTACAGAGCTTACATACTCCCACATATGTATGTATGTTTGTACGCGCTGTGTTGATGTGTTTGAATTTGCTGTTGCCTTGCACTTGTTGCCCTGTCGCACGAAAGGTTTGTTATTTGCGGTGTCATTTATTGCTGCCGAAAGCCAGACGTGACATTTGTGAAAAGTGTTGCTGTGAGATAAAACTGAAAATTTTTTAAGTAAACAATTCTATCGGTATTCAAACAATAAAGCGAAAGTGTGTGTGATTAAGTGGAGAAATATTCTTAAGTGATGCCAAACGCCATGTATATAAGGATGGGGAAACCGAAATGTGGAAGAAAGTGAAAGTGAGGGGCGGCGTTTGTCCTGTAAATTAAAAATTAAAAATTAAAAATTAAAAATTAAAAATTAAAAATTAAAAATTAAAAATTAAAAATTAAAAATTAAAAATTAAAAATTAAAAATTAAAAATTAAAAATTAAAAATTAAAAATTAAAAATTAAAAATTAAAAATTAAAAATTAAAAATTAAAAATTAAAAATTAAAATTAAAAATTAAAAATTAAAAATTAAAAATTAAAAATTAAAAATTAAATAAAAAATTACAAACTAAAAATTAAAAATTAAAAATTAAAATTAAAAATTAAAAATTAAAAATTAAAAATTAAAAATTAAAAATTAAAAATAAAAAATTAAAAATTAAAATGAAAAATTAAAAACTAAAAATTAAAAATTAAAAATTAAAAATTAAAACTTAAAAACTAAAAATTAAAAATTAAAAATTAAAAACTAAAAAATCCAAATTAAAAATTAAAATGAAAAATTAAAAACTAAAAATTAAAAATTAAAATGAAAAATTAAAAACTAAAAATTAAAAATTAAAAATTAAAAATTAAAAATTAAAAATTAAAATGAAAAATTAAAAACTAAATATTAAAAATTAAAAATAAAAAATTAAAAATTAAATTTTAATAATTAATAATTAAAATTAAAATATAAAAATAAAAATAAAAATAAAAATAAAATTTAAAATTTAAAATTTAAAATTTAAAATTAATTTAATTAATAATTAATAATAAAAAATGAAAAATGAAAAATTAAACAATAAAAAATAATTAAAAAGAATTTAAGAAGAAAAAAATAATAAAAAAATAAAAAAGAGATTAAAAGGTGAAGAAGGAGATAAAAAAAAACATAAAACTAAGCCAACAACCAAGTAAATAGTAAAAAAAGTTTCATTTTATTACCGGCTAATTTCCAAACAAATTCTTCGTTTCTAAGCAAAATTTTTTGTTTTACATACACGTATATACCCGTGTACAGCCGCCAATGACAAAGTGCCTTGGAATTTTCAACATATTTTCATTTCAGCGTGTGTCGTATAAAATTATCTCAGAAAGTATCTTACACGAAAAAAATCTATAAAAATTCTCATATTTATTTGTGTATTTGTTAAAATATGTTCGTTTTAATTTCACATACATACATACATATATTGATGTAGGGTAAGTGCGCTAGTGAACGGACATCACTTCGTTATCGGACAGTACAAAGTTTTGTTTTTATAAAAAATTTAAGCAATCGAAGCAGAGAGTCATATATACTGTTATAATTTCATGTAATTACGTCGCGTGTCTTTGTTAAAAGGAATTTGCACCTACAGCAAAGTGCGAGAAAAAGTAATTTTTTTTTTAGTGAAAGAGAGATTTTTTTAAATGAAGAATTATTAGTTATTATGCACAGCAATGAGTTTTTAGTGTTAAGTTTTTGGTGAATAATGTATAATATAATTTAAGAAAATTTTTTTTTTAAATAAAAGCAACTTTTCAGATAATGGAATTAAAATTAAGTGGGTTTTCAATGAACGGACATTGTGTCTGGTAACTGAAAATGTATAGGAAAAATATTTCTTCCAGTATCTATCGTTCTATTTAAAGGGTGATCCACGTAGAGGTATTTTTTTCAATAGCCTTTTTTTTGACAGATCACGCGTGAGTCGTGTCAAGCTGTCGTGTTTTTTTTTTCAGTATTGTTTGGCATTTCATCATGGAAAGACCTATGCCTGAACAACGTTTAGAATTCATTCAACTTTATTACGTAAATTCTCACGTTCTGTAAAGAACGTGTTTCGCGCGATTCGCTCAACTTATGGTCAACATGATCGGCCTACTGAGCGTACTACTCGCAACACCATCACCCATGTTGAGACCCAGCATTCATTATTGGATAATATTTGACCGAATAAAACAGGAAGACCGTAGAGAGTCCATTCGGCGCCATTAAATTTGAATTTTCTGTGTTTTTTCCTTTAAAAAAGTAGGGCACCTCGAAATGTATCACCCTTTACTGTTAAAACGAAAAGCAAATAAGCTGGCACGAAAAAATTAGCTCATAATAAAGAAAGTATGGCTGGAGGCATTAGCAGATACCGTCACTAAAGAATTTCGACTTATTCTACAAATGTAACTTTTTTTTAGAAAAACTAAGTGATGATGATGATAATGATTTATAAAAATTTGAATGTTTCGTCGACTTGGAATTAAGCAAAGAAAATTTAGCATGAATTTGAAAAAAAAATTTAATTGTCCGGTCACTAGCACGTTTACCCTATATATTTATATATTTGTTTTATTTACTGATGTTCCAAATAGCAAAAAGCAAAAAATTGAGGAAAGACACAAAAATAATAATAAAAAATAAAAATAAAAAATAAAAAATAAATAAATTAAAAAATAAATAAAAATGAATAAAAACAAGTAAAAATAAATAGATAATATTTGCTAAGCGCTGAACGCCATCATTTGGCTTTTTAAAAACTATTCCACTGCTTCGTTCCGAAAAACAAAACGTTCTCGAACAAATGTGTTTTCAGTTAGTGGGAATAATCCTTTAGAATTTTCTTACTCACCAATAAAAATTATTTGGAATAATTTTGAATAAAATTCATTTAATTTAAAGAATTTTTTTTATTAAGCGCATTAAAAGCTTTATGGCAAATTGCTTCAAATGATTTCATTGAATTTTCTGTAAGAGGTGCGAGAAAATCTGTGATCGTCACGATCGGCACGTTAATGACACGCCAAGATGGCGTCTGAATGAGTAGCGCCGACCTTGGCAACCTTGGCATTTTTTTCCTCTTCTCCAATGCGAGGTGACATACTAAATAAATTATGAATCACAAATGTGCATGTTTTTATTAAATATTTCTGTATGTTTGATGAAAGAGTTGAAAAAAAAAATGACCCAATGTATATTCTGAAAATATGCCGATCTTAGCGAACATCTGCAATATGGGAAAGAATATTGAAACCTTGAAAGTTGATATAAATATTTTTGGCGTTGCGTTTTTCATGTTTTTTAAAGCAATAATGATATTAACACATGTTTTTTTTATTATTGTAATATATTGGGTCTAAGAATGTCATTGAAAATTAAGTTTTTCCATTTCTTCTTCTTCTACCTCTACGTAATTCAAAATTTTTGATTTTCGCATTTTTTTTTTAAATTTTTATAGCTTTTTGTTTATAATAATATTTAAATTATGGAAACGCAATTTTCATTTCTTTCTTCCCTTTTTAGCTTTACCTACTCGGCGAGAAAAAAGCCAAATATCTCCCGCGCTCTCAGCAACAACTTGAAACCGCTCTCTCAATACATCACATTGAACTGGCGTCAAGAGTGGTGAAAAGCCGACTTTGTAGAAAAAACGCTCTTGGGGCAGCAGCAACCGTACACAACACAAGCAACAACAACAACTAAAATAATAATAATAACAATAACAGTAAAATGTCACAGCCACTCATCGTCCAAGCGGAGTACTCCTTCAAGGGAGGCAATAATGACGAATTATGCTTTAAGAAAGGCGACCTCATCACAGTCACTCAGCGCGAGGAGGGTGGCTGGTGGGAGGGCACACTTAACGATAAGACTGGCTGGTTCCCCAGCAATTATGTTAACGAATATAAGGCACCTTTGCCGCTGACAGAAACGATACGACCACCGGAGGAGATACAGGAGTATCGTTCGGTTGTACTAAAAGATCTGCTCGACTCGGAACGCGCACATGTAGCCGAGGTACAAGGTTTGCTAGAGAATTTTCTCGACCCTTTGCAGCAGACACAAATGTAAGAGAGAGAGAGAGAGAGAAAAATAAATACCAATGCGGTGATCTTTGATTAATTTTGTTTGGATTTTTTTGTTTATTGTTTTGTAGACTCAGCTCAGACGAATATGCGCAGTTGATGTGCAATTTCGTGGAAGTCGTTAAAACGCACGAAGAGTTGCTCAAGCAGATGGAAGAGTGCAATGATCGGGTTGGTAAATTATTTTTAACAAAAGCGCCGCTCATGAAACAAGTGCATCAGGCCTACTGTGCTGCCCACCCGAAAGCGATAGTAATACTCGATAAGCACAAGTGAGTGTACAGGAAAGAGTTTTGAAAGAAAAAAAATTAAATAAAAGAAAAAATTTATGCTAATTTTCAGAGATGAGCTGGAACGATATATGGAACGTCAAGGCGCAGCCTCGCCGGGGCTGCTGGTACTAACAACGGGACTCTCGAAACCTTTTCGGCGGCTCGATAAATACTCTGCCATGTTGCAGGAACTCGAGCGACACATGGAAAGCAGCCATCCGGATAGAGGAGATACGCAACGTAGTGTTGCGGTCTACAAAGATATTGCGGTAAAGCATTTAAACAATAGGTCGAACGATAAACAGTTATAAATGAAAATTATATAATTTGCTCACTTCAGGCGGCTTGCTCAGCCACGAGACGACAAAAGGAATTAGAACTTCAGGTGTTAACTGGGCCCGTACGAGGGTGGCAGGGACAAGAGCTGAGTTCTTTAGGTGCTGAGCGCAAAATATTCAATATTTAATCAAATTTTATTAATTTTTATTGATTTTTTTTTCCTACAACTCAGGTGATATTATACACATGGGTAGCGTTGCTGTTGGCCCCGATCATCGTGATCGCTATTTTGTGCTTTTCCCGCAAACTTTGCTAATACTTAGTGTTAGTCAAAGAATGAGTGCCTTTATATATGAGGTAAGTTTTCCCAATACAAGTTTTCCCTTTTCTTATCTACTACATAATTTGTGCTTTCAGGGAAAACTGCCACTCACAGGCATCATCGTGAATCGTCTCGAGGACAGCGACACTGTAAAGAATGCCTTTGAAATTAATGGTCCCTTAATAGAACGCATCGTTGCCGTGTGTCAGGGTCCTAACGAGGCCAATAGATGGGTTGAGCTATTAACATCAGCAAATCCAACAATGCCAATTGGCATTAAACGTCAATTAAGCAATTTAAGTAATAAATCAATGAGCGGCAGTGCGCCTCAACCACCACCGCATGTAAGTGAGCAAAAAATTCAAGAAAAAATTTAACCTCTGTCAACCTCAAACTCTTCGAATGTTGATTTTTGATTTTATTTGACTGATTTAATTGAACCGTAAAGGCAGGATAGACTCACTTTTCTGTTAAGTAATTTCTAAATAAATAATTCTCAGCAAATGATTTGGTGAAAAAACTCTTTTTTACTTACCTCATAACTAGAGGAGAAATGCCATACGATGATCCTCATTGCAACTGTGAGCGGTCAACCCTTTGGAATTGGTTTTTTTTTCAAGGCCAATGAATTTCTTATAATACAGTTAAAAGAGTTTGAGGTCTCATTCGGTTAATAATCTTTTGTCTTAAAGTTTTTAATTTAAAATTTTTTATTTACTTTTTATTTTTGTTTTTAAAAACTATTCAACGATCTTACCAAAACTTAAACATGAACATAAAAATAAAAACAAAAATAACATTCAATATTAACAACAATACGTAAAAATCCAATAATAAACAAAACCAAAAAAAAAAAAAAAAAAAAAAAATCGCACGAAATCAACTGAAACCACGTCGCACGCAGAACCCTCATATTTTAGATTCGCGCGGTTATAGTACACGTTTCTCGCTCTGCGCGTACTACGCTGCTCCTCCATGCAAACCATATCGCATAACATTGCCTCCGAGTAACTACCCGCCCACCGCACCCTATGCTAACCTAAGTGCACACTTTGCCAAACTCGTAAAGGCGGGTCGATTGAAAAGTAATTTTGTGAAATTGTTGCTCTATCCGCAAGCGCGACAAAGTATCGACCTAAAACGTATACCGTTGCGTAAGAAACGCGACCACAAGTCCACGGCAAAGGTGTCAAAAACCGATCATTATGAATTGGACTATTCCAACTCCTCAGAGCGCTCAGAACTGGAGCGCCAGGATGCCTTTGAATTGCCCACCGACTCTGAGAGTGACGCAGATGAAGAGGACGATGACTATGAGAAGTATTCGGATTATGATTCGACACCTTACGAATATGTTAAATTCCATGCGAATCGACGGGACTCGATTGGGGACTCAGGTGAAAAGAGCGCTGAGCCTACAATACGGAAGGAGCGTCACTGCTCATCAATAAATCTCATCAAATTAGACACGGACAGTAGCGATAGTGGACAGTTCGCTGCAGCTGCGACAGGTGCTTTGCAAAAAGAATCCCTCATCATCGGTTCGAAAGCCATGCAAGCCTTGGTGCGCAAATCCACCGATAGTATTATCATTCACACAACAACAGCGCATCTGGATCTGAGTTCTGGCGGCGGCATTGCCGCTTGTCCAGAGGAGTTATCCGAAGACAATACGAATCTCCAACCAAATATGTTTCATCAAGCCTCCCAAACATCGCAAGACTCCTCCGTTTTCGGTAAACGACTTGGCGGCACTTATGTGGCGTGCGAGAATCTGGCTAATATGTCAGATGAAACGAAAATCAAGCTCAGTGCTCATGACTCTTCTCTCGAGTCACCGCCAGAGCGTCATAGTATGCCAAGTTTATTTGTGGGCAATCGCTTCAATCGTAGCTCGAAGACTGCAGTCTATGTACCGACTTGGCAAGATCGTAAAGAGGCACAAAATTTGAGTGTGGATGCCCTAAAACACGAGAGTGCCGTTAGTGACAATTCAGCCGCCGCACTTGATTATAACAATGACGACGATGATGATGATGACAATGATGATGAGGACGGCGATGATGACGATGTGACGCATTCCAGTACTCTAGACTTGCCAGCCGAGTGCTTAGCGGCGCCGGACAAATTGCAGGCGGAGTTGTTGTATAATTACGATGAGAGCTGCTCAAAGAGACAAACGTCAGTGAAAGCAGAAGAAACACACGAGAATTCAATGAAAATTTTCATAATTGTAAAGCCAAAACTCGTTGAAATAATTGGATCCTAAAATCGTTAGTTTACGTGAGCAGATATTGTTTACTCTATCAGAAGATTTTGGCTTATACTTTATGATGATTTTCTGAGAACTTTGTGCAAAGAGCAGCGTATACAACTTTATTCTTCAAAGTAATCAAAAAGAGGGTATAAAAATAATAAAAATGAAATAACCTAAAAATTGAAAAAAAAAATAAATAAAAAATATAAAAAAATAATAAAAATAATATAACTTAAAAATTGAAAAAAAAATAAAAAAAATAAAAAATAAAAAGAAATAAAAAAAACGACATGAAATTAAATAAAAACACTTTGGAGAATAAAGTTTGGTTGCTCTCTGTATTGCCCCTCAAATGTTGATCTTTCTTTATCCATATACAGAATCGCGGAAGACTTCGACGACATTATATCACCGCCTTCCATGTTCAAGCCGCAGTTCCTATTCAATCAAAATGCCCAACAAGAGCAACGAGAAAAAACTACGTTAAACAATAAAAAATGCGAGGACAGTGAAAACCCCGCTGCCATGCAGAGCAGTCAGTCTACGACCGAACTGTATATAGAGCCGCAGCGTGCTAGCGGTGATTCGAACAGCAGCAAACAAAAGCGTCCGGGTTCAATTAGGCGTTGCATAAGTTATCAATATGTGCATATGTCCAATGAGCATGTCAACGACAGCACGACGGAGCCTATCGCCGGCGGAAGCGGAAGCAGTGGCAATCAATCTAGTGGAAATTCAAGTAATAATAACGAATATTCTGAACGAAACATTCCGACGGCGCATGCACGTGGTACTCAGCAGCAGCCACGCGCTTCAAGCTCAAAATGCAAATGCTGCGAGAGTTCGCAGTGTCCGAGTCCACGCTCCAGCGACTCAGGCATGGCTGGCAGTTGTACTATAACTTCACCAGATCCGCCACTTGTTAACGATATGACATTTGGAAATTACTACGTCGGCGAAGTGTTACCCATGCCAGCAACAACCGACGATACGAATGATCTCACGCGATTCGATGTTTGCGGCATGTTTCGCGCAAAATTTCTCACACCTGAAGCTACGCAAGATCTCACAGACAATGCTGCTGCTGCAAGTGGTGGTTCAGCTGAGGGGGGTATACTACGGCATTATGCCAGCGCTTCACCCTCAACTGCAGCAACTAAAATGGCGCCCATCTCAACAATAACAACGGCTGAATTGCAAATATCCGAAAGCAGCACAACAATCAATTCGGTAGCAAGCAATTCCACTCACCACCTGATGACGGGTAGTGTTCCCAATATGCAGTTCTCGTCGAGCCTTGATGACACAGACACGACAGTGGGTGCGAGTACGGCGGACGGACGACTATTTCGTTCCGGTATGTACGCACATTGGTGGAAGAAAGAGAAACTACCGCCGGCGGTGGTACGCGGTATTGCCAAAGCGTTGCTACCACCGCAACTCAGCAAGGATTCGCGTTGCTCGATGTGTTCCAGTTGTGCGAGCTGTGTGTCGGGCGGCGGTAGTGGTTTCAGTGAAGGCACCACTTACTCGTCTCTTTGCCGTGAATGTGTCTGCTTTTGTAGGTGCAATTCTGGCGCATCAAGCAATACAAACACTACCACCACAACATCTATGACACAATGCCCCTTGTGCTCCGTGGACGATGATACTGCTTCAGCGGCACATAGTGATCGCTTAAGTCGCGTGTCCTTCAGCAATAGCGGCGCTGTTACGGCCACCACAACTAGCACTTCAACTGTTTCCACTCCGACTAGTTCATTGGATTGTCCCGTTTGCAGGGGTCTAATAGCGTGTGGCGAGTCAACGAGTTCTATTCAGTCAGTGGACGCAGCTGTTGAAAATTCAGTTGATCGCAACAGCTCTTCGTTGGTGAACGACTCGAATTCTTCCAGTTCTGTTGCGGTTGTAGAAGGCAAGCATTGTTTATTGACTCACGCGCGCCTTAGTCGTCCCCGTGCAGGGCGGCTATAGAGTGCGTGTGCATTTGCAATTGTGTTACCGTTATTTAATAACTGTTCTTCTCGTTTTTGGCATTTGAGTTGAGCGCCAGTCGAGTGCTTACATTCATAGCTAATCCCAAATCCATTCAAGCATTGAAGTGTCGTCACTAGCGTTATTGCAATTCGAAATGCTTACTTTTCAAAATTTCGCGTACAGCACGTTTCTTTTAAATAACTCCGTAACTCCCGACTCAAATCTTCATCTGTCTCATATCGGTTTACATTAAAGCGGGTCAGCTTCTTCTTCTGCTGCTGTTTACAATTAACGGTCGAATGTTAAAATCATGTTCATGAAAAGTTAAAAAATCCCTTCACAGCTCAATTGAATAACGGTAGTGACAACTTCATATATCATCGCTGGTCCCTTGAATAATATAAATGTGTGATCCGCTTTTTTGTTTTTTGCCCCAAAATCACGTCATCTGCTTGCAAAATCATCATTCATCAATTGAAAAACGAAAACAAAAATTACTACAGCAACAACAACAATCAATCAAACTAAATTTTAAAACCTTTCGATTCGACCAAACGATTTGTAAAACAAACAAAATCGTAAACAACGCCATTACCACCACACAACACCACTTCGCCAACGCATTTGCTCGTTTCGCTTGCTTGCGCTTTTCATAAAGCTGTGACAGTGGTTGCATCCGTGCGAAAATTTAACCTCAAAAAAATAAAAAATAATCAAAAAATAATAATCACCAAAATCGTTAAATTCAAAAAAAAGGAACTAACTAAGAAAGCTGTTCTATAAAGCATTTCTAACTGTTAAAAAGTAATATTGTTTCCGTTAAAAAAAAAAAAAAAAAAAAAATCGAAAAACTAACCATAGTTTTAAAGTAGTATTGGAACCCTAGTATTAAATGTTACCATCTTTTTTTTGTTTGTTTTCAATTGCACTTTTCCAGATGTCCCCACCCGCGAACCTCAGCATGCTGGCATCGGCGCAACGCACAAACTCCCAAAGCTCAGCAGTGATGGCAGCGGGCTCACTGTCGCATCCGTCACAACACAAACGGAGCCTGTCGTTCAATCATCACCTCAGCTACAATCAATACACGCACACTCAGCCTCAACCACCTCATCATCATCTTCCACCACCACAACCAAATCAACAAAGTCATCCGGTGGCACCAAACCACAAATCAAATTTAGTCCAGACATCGAGCAGTATTTCAAAGAGCCAACAACAACACCAAGCAGCAGTGGCGGCGGGAAGCATAGCAGCAACCACAAGCGCAAGGATAGGAAACACAAAAGGTGAGAGTGCAACGAGATTTGATTGATGAACGCTTTCGTAATCGAAATCTCTTTAATTACACCTCCCTCCCCCCCCTCACCCTGCAGCTAATTGGAGTATAACGAATCTGCGTCCGGCGCCACCTTTGCGTCCCAATTTGTTAAACGCATCTGCGCATAGCAGTAGCGGTGTCACCAGCGGCAGCGGCAGCGGCAGCGCCAACGCTTTGGCCAGTTATTGTAGCGGTCGGCGCATGCAGCCAACTTTCGAGGAGGATGTGCTGGTTTTAAGAGTTTTTGAAGGCTATTGCGCTGCCTACCAGAACAGTACGCGCAACACAATACATTCGGGTAAGTGAGACACCCACCCATGTACACACACACACATACACACTCACACACACACACAAATGCGCCATTACTGCTATTTATTGCTCATTGGTAGTAGTTATGTAATTTCTTAATTATAATTCATTGCACATTGCTTAGCGGTGGGTGTGTAGCTTCTATTAAAATACGTTAAAAAAAGCTCTTTTCACCTCATTTCACTATTGCTTGTGGTTATGTTGTTTGTTTGGAAATTGAAATTGTTAAAAAAACTTTTGGTTGCCATTTTGCACAAAATGTATTTGCAAAGACTCTGCGCGAGAGCGGTGTTTTTGAAAATACATTTTCGTTTTCTGCTTCATGTGGGTTTCATAATTATTGCTCGCATAATTTTTTATTTTTTTTTTTGGATTTTTTTTTTTACAAAACATGTATATTTTTGGTTGCACTTACCAAAATTAAATAGTATTAGAAAGCTAAAGGAAAAATTGAATTAAAAACCTTTCTAGTTCATACTGAAAAAAAAAAAAAAATAAATAAAAAATTGAATCAAAACATTGAAAGGGTATCATAATAATTTGAATAACATAACGATTACGAATTGAAAAAAAACGCTAATTATAGCTTAATTATATTAGTTGAAATTCTGTTTAATGCCGCTAATAAGCAAATAAATAAAAAATCTTTAGTTTTACATATTTAATTAATTTAAGAAATGCTGTTTTTTACTTTATTTAAAACTAGTTGTTAACTACATACAATTACTATTTATAAAACCACCAACT
The DNA here is from genome assembly GCA_030068015.2 of Neoceratitis asiatica. Classification (NCBI taxonomy): domain Eukaryota; kingdom Metazoa; phylum Arthropoda; class Insecta; order Diptera; family Tephritidae; genus Neoceratitis; species Neoceratitis asiatica. Next base: position 2,162,356 of record CM061524.1, read on the forward strand.
AGTGTATACAGTTAGATTTAGTATTAATTAAAATCCATTTGTTTACACTAATTCACATATACATGCATAAAAAACAAACACCGAGAGACTCACATCATTTAAATAAATAAAAATATAATATGGAAAATGGAGGAATGGAGAAGTCTTAAAAGATTGTAAAAAAAAAAATATTTTAAATAATAATTAAAAAAAAAGTTTATTAGTTTAACTTAATATTAATTGGAAAATAGTATAAAAATTGTATTATTTTATATTTTTTGTAAATACGTTTTTAAACTTACCTCTCATAACACTTTTTAATATTTATTCACAATCATATTTGGGTTTGTTTGCCATTCAAATTTTGTCATCATTTTTCGATTTGTCTGTCCGTTGTGTATATGTATGTATTATATGTATATTAGAGCTCCAGATAACTGCGGGATTTTTTACATTTTGCATAAATAAATTTCAAATTATTACAAAAAAGTTTTGAGAAAAAAGTCAAGGTTTTGTCAAAATACTCAATATGCTCGTGCTCGTGCTCGAAAAGTCTTGAGTAATGAGCAATGAGTGAGTGAGCGAGTGCTCGTTGCTCAAATGCTCGAACTGTTCGAACTACTCGAAAATGTTTGAGCAAAATCCTGACCTCTAATATATACAGTGGCGGACAAAAGTCTGCATACACCACCTCTATTCGTTGTGTAGAAAGTACTATCGCTTTGCTGAAGAATGTAGGGGTATACAGTTTTATTTTAAATCCTTTTGTAATCATATGTAATAAAACAAATCCATTCTCTAGCATAAAGTAAAAAAATTATGGTGAAAAAACGCAAAAATGTCCTTGACTAAAGTCTACATACACCACGGGTTTACTAGCAGTTATACCGATGTGCTGTTTTGTTAAGGCGGTTAGGTACCCTTTTTCTTACTATTTTTTTTTTAAATTATGTTTTCTAATTTGCTAGTATTGAATTTAGTTGTGGTTTCAACGCATTAGCATCAACAATGGCTCCGCGAAAAGAAATATCCATTGACGTACAAGTCTTGGTTATTCAGCACAGAAAATAGAAGAAATCGTATGGAGAAACTTCAAAAGTTTTAAACTTAAGTCCATCAAAAGTAAAGACCATTGAAAAAACTTTGAAAGAAAATGGATCCACCGAAAATAAGCCGCGTGTTGGCCGCCCGAAGAAACTAACTCGAAGAAACATCAGCTTCATTATGAAGGAAGTGAAAGTTCAATATATTCGGCAGCGATGGAAGAGTAAAAGTTTGAAGAAAAGGAAACACTGCACTTAACGCCAAAAATATTGTACCAACAGTGAAGCATGGTGGCGGCAACGTAATGGTTTGGGGAATGGTTGCGGCATCTGGAGTTGGAAATTTTGTTTTTATTGAGGGTAATATGGATCGGTTCCAATATAAGTCATTGTTGGAAGCTAATCTGAAGCCTTCGGCGCTGGCTGGATCTTTCAACAGGATAACGATCCAAAGCACAAAGCCCATATTGATGAGGATTGGTTGCTTTATTATGCTCCAAAGCAACTATACACACCACCTCAAAGCCCAGATTTGAATGCTATTGAATATGTCTTAAAGATTTTTGAACGAAAAATTTGAATAAAATATGATTTCCAGCTCAGCATTACTCAAAGAACGTCTTATTGAAGTTTGAGACAGTGTTACTCCCTCAGATTTGACAAATTTAGTAGCTTTCATTCCATGACGGCTTCAAGCTGATATTAACCAAAGTTTTTGCGCTAAGATAAGTTATGTATGTACTGTGTGTAGACTTTTGCCAACGTTTTTTTGTCATAGCTTTAATCTTTCATGTTAAAAAGTGATTTTTGTTGTTGCTTTCTATGATAAGGGAAAATAGTTGATAAATTAAACTGTAACATTAAATTTTCCAATAAACCTTTTGGACTTTCAATTCAGCGAAAGCAGGGGGTGTATGTAGACTTTTGCCCGCCACTGTACTTATATAGGGTGTTTTTTTATAGAGGTATAGAACTTTAAGTTGGCATTACTTTTCAAGATGGCGACCGATTTAACAGCTGTCAAGTGATTTATTCTCAGTTTTGTTTGGCAATTCATCATGAATAGACTCACGCCTGAACAACGCTCGCAAATAGTGCAATTTTATTTCGAAAATAATGGTTCTGTGCGGAAAACGTATCGCGCACTACGTCCAATGAGCCCATTAAGCGCACCAAACAGTCAGTTTTTCTGGATGTAACGGTGTTTCAACATACACTTGAGGATTACCTTCACTCCAAATGCGGCAGTTTTGTTTGTTGACGTAGCCATTCAACCAGAAGTGCGCTTCATCGCTAAACATCGCTAAAATGGACGTAGTGCGCGATACGTTTTCCGCACAGAACCATTATTTTCGAAATAAAATTGCACTATTTGCGAGCGTTGCTCAGGCGTGAGTCTATTCATGATGAATTGCCAAACAAAACTGAGAATAAATCACTTAAATCGGTCGCCATCTTGAAAAGTAATGCCAACTTAAAGTTCTATACCTCTATAAAAAACACCCTATATATATTCCTATTTATTTTCGTGTTGTCATTCCCTGCGGCTCAGTATTACTTAGTTTCGTTAGTGTTAGTATTTGATTGTAAAAAAAAGTTGAAACGGAGTCTACCCCAACCCGCTGCACTCTACACTAACAATTTGCTGTAGTTCGAAGGTCCATATTCACCAGCTGAATGCAGAGATTGTAATGGTTATGAGTTCAGCAAGAGTCCTTAGCATTTTTTTATAGTAATATTTAAAAAAAATTTTTTTTTCTTTTATAAAAAATTATTTAGACTTCGAGTTTGTTTTTTTACCTGCATTTCTTTCAAAAAAAAAAAAAATATTGATGGACTTTTATTAATAAAAAAAGAACAAAAAAACAAATTCAGAAAAAATCGATCTTACATTTTGATCACGCGAAAACTTACATATTTTTCATGATTTATTTTTATTTTATATTTTTTTTTTTTTTTACAAAGTTGTTAAATTCAATTTTTAATTTTGACTGAAAATATAAACGCGGGTTTTTCATATTTTTAAACTCTGCATACTACTTATTAAAAAACGTTTAACAGTTAAATTTTATCTGTTTAGTCAAAATCACTACTTTTTAAGCCTTTGGTTAGCAAGAAAGACCTTCTTACTCAAACTTGAAAAAGATAAAAAAAAACGTGACTTTTTGTTCGAAAATTTCAAAAATAATTCCCTCCGTTTCCTCATTAAGCTTAAATTAATGCTTTCTAATAATCTGGGTGACAGTGAGAAACCTCTAATTTTCCCAAAGACCTTTACCAGCTATAAAGCTTTGTAAAATTGCTGTCGCACTCTTTTGTTGCACACTTTAACCTAACTTTTCTAGCCGTTTTCAAGTCAATAGTCGGATTCCAATACCATGTACATAGTCAATCTTAACCCTATTCAAAAAATTTCTTAAAAATTTATACATAAAAACCTCGATAATTTTTTTTTTAGTTTCTAACCTGCTTTCGAAACTCTCCCCTCTAGAAATCTACTTACTCATCATGCAATATAATTTTTGGCAACATTTCTCCTCGCTAATTACTTTCATTAGTTGTTTGTGTAATTTCGTCATGTAAAAATTGTATTTGTGAGCTTTTGTTGTTGTTTTTGTTTGTTTGATTAAATGGTGTTTTGGTTTTTCGTATATTTTATTCAATATTACGCTTTGTTGTCCATTGTTGTTTGTTATCGGTTTAATTTGCGTACTCACAGAATTTTTTCCTCCTTTACTGTTGTTTGTTTGCCCTCCATACTTGTGTGTTTGGTTTTCGTCGTTTCGTTTTTTGGTTCTTCAATTTCATTTCTATCTTTGTCTCTCTCTCTCTTTCTTTTCCCCGCATTCTCTTACATTTTTGTACCGACCACCCAATTTAGCTTTACAACCATGGACGCCCTGCTTGCCGATACGCGGCGGAAAGCTGCAGACCAGCAAAACCATTTCCACATCAAATCCACAACTGCCACATTTGGGCAATACAGGTGTACCGTTTCCGGGCAAGAGCGGTGCCAGCAATCAACAAAACTCCACCAATAGCTTGAACTCATCGTACATTTGGCGCGAGGCGAGTCCAAATAATTTCAATCTATACTCCAGTTCGGTTTCATCATTGAATGCCAACACAACAGGCATAGCAGCTGGTGGTGGTGGTGTCAATGCCAGCGGTTATCGTTATTCACTTTCCGGTGCAGCATCGAATGCCAGCAACTCTGGCCCTTCTAGTCTGCCAATTTACGAACGTGCGCTGTCCGAGGAGCGCGCCACACGCAAATCCCTTAATCGCATGAAGAGCGGTTTTGGTTCTGGTTACGATAACATATTCATGACACCATTGTTGCCACGTAAGCATAAAGCAGCGCCAAAACTTGTCAAGAACAGCTACCAAACCCATCAGCGCTCACCACCGCCAGCTGCCACAACATCGATGCGCAATCGCAGCGATTCGGAGCGTCTCGACTCAACACCCTTAACGATTACCGAACAGGAACCAACGACGCTACAGCGCCAACAGCAGAAGCAGCAGCAGCGTCCGCCAGCGCCTGGACTTTACGATCGCCGCTTGAATCGATCCTTCGAAACAACAGTTTCGCACCGTTACGCGGGTTATGGTGGCGGTTATATGATGTCTGGCTATGGTCCAGCCAATCAGGGTTACAAGTTGACGCCGTTGCGGCGCAGCACACCGCAGCTGGCGGGCGGTGAAGACGTCATCGACGATGGACGTGGTGGTGGTGGTGGTTGTGGTGACAGTGATGAACTCGATGAGAGCCAACGCGGCGGCTGTGGCGCCGCATTACTAGGCAACGGTAGCAGCATGGGAAATTGTACGGCCGGTGGCGATTGCGGGAAGGCAGGCACAAATGGTGACGGCGATAGTCAACGTCACTCGGGCAGTTGGTGTTGCGGTAATTTTGTGATGAAGCAATGGCGTAAAATGAACAATTATTGATTGATAAGTGGCTGCCAAGTGGCGAGCCAGCTGCCAGTATTGCCATTTTTTTTTGCTACTGCTAATTGCCAATTTGTTGCATTTTGCGTGCTGCCGCTGCTCTGCCACAATTATTAGTTAATTCACTTAAATTTTTATTATTATTATTGTTATTGTTGTTGTGCTGCAAATACTGCAGTCAAAGTACTACATAGTTGAATATGTCTGTATGCATACGAGTATGTGTAGTCGTTAAGTCAGATATTGTGTATGTATGTGTGTGGCAATGCATATGTAGAGGTACACAAATCGGTGAGAGAGGCTTCACGCATGCGCAGAAAAAACGAATTAAAATATAAATTTGTATTTTATTGTTTTAAGTTACAAAGTTTATGAGAGGCCAATGTAATGTAGTTTAGAAATCATAAGTACATACAAATATATGTATTTTTTTTTTTTTTAATATAAATCAATTTTTATAAATAATCGGGTTGACCTGCAATAGCTTTATTTTTGCTTATCTTAAATACGATATACATATATATATATATATTTTATAATACATACATATGGGCATTACCGTGAGAAGGTGCCCTCCTTGCAGGTGAAATGTTAAAAGGCATAACAAAAAAAAAAGGAAATAAATATTTTAAATAAACAATCAATTTTTTTTAATTATAATTAAATAAATTAAAAATTATTATTTTCTAAGATCAACATTAGAACAAATTGTAGTGAATAATTAGCAGCTTTCAGCTGAGCCGATTGTAAAACTGAAAAACACTTTTGATTGTGTCTTTTTCGTGACGGCAGTGGCCATATGCATGAACATTTAACTGAACGTTTGTTTTTGTAAATATTACAAATTAATTTGTTGCTATAATTTTTCTTCTTATTTATACCATATATAAATATATATACATATGCATATGTTATGTATGATTTATATGAGTTTTACACATTGTTGGAGTATGCAAAAAAAGTAAGTTTCGTATTTTTAAATAATTTATATTTGCATACATACATACATGCATACAAAGTACTTAGTATGATTTTATGTAGGCATAATATTCCTTATGTATATACCCATATATATTTATGTATATTTATGTAAACTAATTATAGTTCAATTCATATCGATTTGTTATTATTGTTCGACTTGAATGCGTCGAAAATTTAGTACTGCAGGTCCTTTCATTTAAAACTTAAGGGGTTAGGCCACTCTAGATAACCACAAAATAGACCTTTTTTGAGATTTTTTTTCGGGAGAAATATTAAATAAATCTGATTTTTGACAACATATAATTAACTGCTTATAACTATATTTAAAAAAAATTAATTTAAAAATGGCGGCTATACAGCGTTCTACCTATGATGTCTCTATTTTTTCGGGAACCACGGCCGTACACACAGCTCCTGTAATTTTTTTAATTTTAATAAGTTGTTGAACAGTTTCCGCTTGTAAATAGCAATAGCTACAGAAGTACTTAGTATTTTTCAATATATGCATTTTTGTAAAAAAGTTTTCGACATTTTTTAATAAAAAAAAAACTATGCAAGATAAAAAAAATGTATTTCTGAAGATATTGTCAAAATTTCAAGTGAATCGGTTGTAAATTGTTTGAGTTATGTTTCCGGGCGACTTGAAAAAAAGCAGTTTTGAAATAAACGCGTTTAAAGTTTTGAGTATGCCTTACTGACTGAAACAGACGCTTCAACTAGAGAACGAAAATGGGGCATTTAGAAATTTTCATTTGTCATAATCTTTCGGAATAACATTTTTGAGACCATAATGTATCATTTGAAAGAAAAAAATCGATTTTCCGAAAATTCTAGAGTGGCCGAACCCCTAAAGCTGTTTTTAAAACACCAAAAAAAATGTACTTAAACAACAAAAATGAAACCACTTTGAATCCATGATATTTTTATGATTTTACAACTGCTTGTGAAAACCCTTTTTTAGGTATATTTTCACAACTGATAAAGTTTTGAAAACGTTTTACGCGTATATATGGTCAGATATTGATAATTTTGAAAGCGCAGTTAAATTTTTGTTAACTTTGCACTGTGACTCTTGAGTCAATACTCAAATAACTGCAGTTATTTTCCAAGAAAAAATTTTGAATTTTATTTCTAACTTAAATTTCTACCTCTCACTTTCTCACTTCCGTCGCTCAGACGCTTATGAACACAGTAAAGAAATTAAATTTTTCATTATTTGTAAATAAATGCGATTTTTGAGTTCTTCCGGAAGTGTCTTAAGTAAAGTTTTGTTGCAATTGAGTTTTTTCTGATATTTCTCACACCCCAAGTGACCTTTTACTTCTAAACGCTGTTTGCATTGCTTGCCCTTTGCCAAAAGTGATTTTTTTTATCTCACAATTGCCACATTCTAGAACGTTTTACTTTGCTGCTTTGTCAGCAATAACTCAAAAAAAAAAAAAATATAAAATAAAATAAAAATAAAAAAATAAAACCCAAATTATAGTTTTATATGAAATTAACAACATGAAAATATAAATAAATGAAAATATTTTTAATTGACAATATTTTAACTATTATTGAAAAACTGAAAAACTGAAAAATTTAAAAACTAAAAAATTATAGCAAATTTACAATTAAAAAAAATTTATATAAAATTTTTGCTCATCAAGCATTGATTTAGTCATTTAATAAATTTTATTTTCTTTTGTTAATATTTTGTTTTAGAAAATTATGTTACTAACTTCTACCAAAGACGTAAATTGAATCAAAGATGATTATATTACAAGAACTTTGTAGCTTTGTGTCGCCCCAAAATGGGCGTAAAAATCAACATAACCTATATTTAATATGTATGTTTGTGAAATTGTACAATAAAAAAGAAAAAAAAAATAGAATTGAAACACACATGAACATACATACATACACTGTAATTGTAGTACTAAGTAAATTTAAATTTGTATGTATTTTATACAAAAACAATATTAAAAATTATTTTATGTACAATGGAACTTGCTAATTTTTAGGTTAGCCACGAGTCTTTTCTTTTGTAAGAATGTAACTAATACTAAGTCATCATGAACCAGTGTGTGCGAGGCTTTGCATTAAAATTAACAAAAAAAAAAAAAAAACTTAAAAAAGAAAATTACAAAAATTAAAAAAAAAAAAAATAAAAAAATCAATAATAATAATAATTAAACAAAAAAATATTACAAAAACTGAAATGAGAAATAAACCTTTTTAATATTGAGCATAAAAAATATGAAAAATTTGATATTTATTTCAATGGCGGTAACTACACATGCAATTCATTAGAAAAAAAAAACAACAATAACCACAGCTAAAACTGAAAACCGGGCACATGTTGACCAGTGAAATTGAGTTTAACTTTTTCTTCTCATACGAACTTTATTTATTTATTTATTTAGTAGTGCGCTCTGTAGCATTTTTTTTTAGTAGAATTGAAATCAAACGTGAGTTGTTTCTCTTATTTCTCTACTTGTATGCGTTGTTAGAATGTAAATAAAAATATTTTTAGCAAAAAAAAACAAAAAAAAAAAAAAAACCAATGCATTAATGCTGCCCATATTTTATTAGTTTAAAACATAATTAAAACATAATTAAATCAGTCTTGTTTGAATGCAGACCCATTTATGCTTTAAATTTATATATATATATATACGAGTACGCTTCACATCTGTTGCCTTTGGAAACCAAAAAATATCAGAAAACTGCAAATTTCAGCTCAATGCCCGCCAGCTAAGGTTTTCACTTTAACTCTCTTTTCTAAATTATGCAGAAAAAAGAAATTGGAACTTTATAATATTTTTAGTTTGCAAGCATTTCGGAAAATAACCATAAAATTTGGCAAAATTTAGGCAAAATTTTTAAGTTTTTACAATAATATTATCCGAATTTGCTTAAAATTCTTAAAATTTAATTTGAAAGCTTCAAAAACCATCTATAAATCACTATTTTTTTTTCCCCAATAATTTTATGAATAAATGCTTAAAAAATTACTCACATTTCTTGCTTTTTAAAAATTATTGCTTTAAGTCATTTGACAAGTTTGAAATACTTCCAAAAAATCCCAAAAATTTTATATATTAAAAAAATCTTTTCATTTCAACTCTATTTTGAATTTAATTCTCAAATTGTGTAAAAAAATTTGAAATTTCCACAATATTTTTAACTAAAAAAAAAAATCATAAAATTTACGCAATATATGTTCGTATTTTTATAGAAGCATATGCGAAAAAAAAAATTAAAAACTTAAGAAAAATTAAAACTAAAAATTAAAAACAAAAATATGGTCTGATGCAGCTCGAAAAACTATTATTTAATCGTTTAAATTTTCAAAATTTTTCATTTTCAAAAATCATTCATTGCATTTTTAAATATTTTTGGAGAATTCAATTTTTTACTCTGTACCCAAAAAGTAAAAATTTCAAAATTCATTTGCTTAATTTGCACTTTATTCATTAAATCATTTTAGCCTTAGAATTTGTGTATGCTGCATTTGAAGTTGAAATTATTTTGTCTGCGCCTACATTCATACTCGTTTTTACTTAGATTTTTGTTTGAAAATAAGTAAAATAAATAAAAATTATAACGGTTTGCTCAGATAGCTTGTACGAAATCAAATTATTTACATATGTATGTTTGTAGTTGAGCTTAGCTGAGTATCCACAATCAATCAAAATCAAAATTTAATTAATTTATAAATCACCAGCTAGCGCTAGCATACCACCAAATTCTATGTTTCTTTCTTTTCTTTTACCACAACGCACACAACCACAACAACAACAACAACAACTAAATTCACTTACACCACAATCACATCACCCATTGTCTGTCTGTCTCTACCTTATCTAACTGCCTACAAACAACAACAACAACAGGCTTGGAAAATGAGGATATGACGCCAACACTACGTCAATTATGGACCGCCATACGGCAAATGCAGCAGGAAATGTCTCAAATGAAATTGCAAATGAACGAGGAGCGTGCGTTACGTGCAAGCTTACAACAACTATTGATGCAACACTTGGAAGCGGGCAGTGCGAATAGCACTACACCGAAATGTTGACTATGCAAGTGGGAGAGTTGAGGCGTAAGAAATGCGCCGGTACACACACACACAAAGTATTCGAAAACGAAATTAATAAATTGGTATTGGTACGTGAAGTGCGAGGCGCGGGCGAGTGCTGCAGTGGCATCATCATTTAGTGGACATTTTGTTGCAATTATTCTTTATAAAAAGAACGAAAATGTGTGTTTTTTGTTCTTGTTTTTTTTTTTTAGTATAAGTAGCTCTGTATATCTTTTTTAAATTAGTTCACACTTATGTTCGTATGTAGTTACATGCATATGTATGTACATGAACATGTCTAGAATGTGTCATATTTACCGCTCACACCTATAGTTATTATAAATTACATTGTTAAGCACAACATTTAAGCAAAATTAGTTTAGTTTCGTAAGTTAGTTAGTGATTTTGCAGGCTTTAGTGGCCATACGAGAGAATTTGGTTTCCTCAAGAATGCTCAAACACGAAGAAAAAAACTCAATTCCAAATCAATAAGATTGGTAAAAGCATTGCCAATTCAGTAATAAGCCTAAAAGTATACTATGATATTTTTGATTTTTTTCATATACACAAAAATTGTGAATGGTTTATGGAGAATTGGTTGTCGCCATACTTCTTTTTTGAAGTGCATCTCAAGAAAAATTATTACCTGCGAAGAACTTATTAAGTATGCTGAGAAAAAGTGCTTTATTGCAGTGAAAATATATTCAATATTGCGAAAAATCGCTAAATTTGACAATTTTAAACTGAAATGTCTCAAAAATCTGCTTCGATTTCAAGAACCAAATTGGAATTCCTACTTCCTAGTTAGTGCCAAGGCTGTTTATTGTTGGCCGATGTTATGAATTATTATAATTTTTTTTTTTACAAAATTAATTGGCGGTTGTGAACTTTAAAAAAATTATTTAAAAAAATTAAATTTATATTAAGCATTTTAGAGCGTAGTCCAAAGCAACTTGTTTAGTATTATAAAGCTGTCAGTTTAGTTTTTATAATATACACACTAGAGCTCTAGATACCCGGGTATCAAGTAGTGCCAACAGCTCGATGCTCGCTTCGATTCGCGTTTTTTGCTCAACTGCTCGGCAGAACAAAAAAAATTTACATTTTTTTTTGTCATAATTTCTTCAAGATTTCAATGATTTTTACACTTGAAATAAATTTAAAATTATCAAAAAGTTTTGAGGAAAAAGTCAAAGTTTTTATTTGTCAAAATGCTCAAGTTCGTGCTCGAAAATTTTCGAGTAATGAGCAATGAAGAAGTGTGCGATGGCTCGTTGCTCAAATGCTCTCAAACTGTTCGAAAATTTTCAAACAAAATCTCACCTTAAAGCTTATAATTTTAGTTGAAATTTTTTTACAAATTTATTTGGTTTGTTTTTCTTTTGGTTCATAGTGTTATTTAGACAATTCTGAGTTTTGAGTTGTTATTAAATTTGGTCAAGCGTTGCTTTATTTTGGCATTAGCCGATTTTTAAATATATTCAAAAAATTTAGTTTTATAGATTTTTTTTTATATTTGACTAAAATACATTTTGAGCTTTATTTTTTTGAAAATGTGAAAATTTGTACAAAAGTTGCTTTCTTTATATTATAATTAATCATCACTTAAGTCGAAGAATATTAAGCAATCACAGAATGCAACGCACAATATATATATATATATATATCGTAAAATTTACTACTTTAAGAAAATTTAATTATACGAATTATTGCATATATACCTACATACATACATAAGTAGTAACGATTTCGCGGAAAAGCAACAACGACAGTAGATTTATAACAGAAGTTCAATATATATATATATATACTTGGCAGGGACATAAATACTGTTACAACATTAAACACACACATTTCAATAGAAGAATTGAGCATACCACATGATTCCCATATGATTTATAAAATATAACCTGTAAAGCGTTAGTCTGTGTCGGGAATTCTAAATTGTGTGAGTTTTCAACATGAAATGGTCAGATAATGAAAACCGTCTCGCTGTTATAGCGCTTTTACAGTGTGAAATGAAAAAATATGATATTTCCAAAACACTCCGTCCGCTCGGCATTAGTCGCATGTTCGTCTACCGGTGCATAAAACTGTTTGAGGAGACTGGGGATGTTAAAGACCGTCACCGGTCGGGCCGTCCACGTACAGTTCGAACGCCGCAAGTCATCAAAGCTGTCAAATCAAGAATTCTGCGAAATCCGCTCCGAAAACAGAAAATCATGGCCCGGGAGATGAATGTTTTGCAAAAGTCCATGAGTCGAATTATTAAAAAAGACTTGGGACTTGGGGTTTTCAAACGCCGTACCGGACATTTGTTGACTGCAGCTTTGAAAAAAAATAGGGTGGTAAAATGCAAACGTCTTTTGGTGAAGCAAGCTGATAACTTGCAAGAAATATCTTGTTTACCGATGAAAAAATGTTTACCATGCAGGAAAAATTTAATAAACAAAATGATAGGGTGTATGCACGGTCATCTAAGGAAGCATCTGAACTGTCATGGTTTGGTGCGAACAAGGGATCAAAACATCGGCCAAAGTTTACCAAGGAACCGTTTTGGAAGCTGTTGTAAGACCACTTAACCATTCCATGTTCCAAAACCAATCATGGACTATTCAGCAAGACTGCGCCGGCCCATAAAGCTAAAACGACCCAAATCTGGCTCCAAAACAATTTACCAGCATTCATTTCCTCTGAAGAGTGGCCCTCTGGCAGTCCTGATTTGAACCCGCTGGATTACAATTTGTAGACCGTTTTAGAGGACATAGTTTGCCACAAAAGATACCCCAAAATTGATTCTCTTAATACAACTTTGATTCGTGGTGTGACCAATTTCCCAATGGTGGTGCATGGAGGTGCGTGCGGCTATTGATGATTGGCCAGTCCGACTTAAGGCGCGCGTGAAGGCCAAAGGCGAGCATTTCGAATGAATACTGCTTTTTTGTATACAATATAAATCAATAAATATGGTAAGAAAAAATTGGTCCAAAAATATTCATTATTTTTTATTTTATAGCATAAAATGTGTGTAACAGTATTTTTGTCCCTACTAAGTATATAATATTTAAACAAGATCTTAATGACAATTATGATGCCAACAATAAAGCCGGTACTAAAAGGAAAACTAAAAAAAAGTGTCAAAGTTGTTATTTTGTAAGGACCGCTTGGAATTTCTAATTTTTTTTTACTAGAAAAAAATTTTTTTTTACTTTTTTTTCGTTATTCAGAAATTTTTTTTTTTTTGACTTTCTCTTTTGTAAAATCAAAAGCTCACAACGAATTGTATTTATTAATTATTAGTAATTATGTGTGCGCTATTTGATTATAGTTAGTTTGGTCATAGTATCGAGCTAAACGCTAAATATATTAACGGCAGAGTTGATTATTTTGCTTCCAAAAATTGTTCGTAAATACATACATAAATACACTGCAAACACAAATTAGTTATGTATATGTATAAGTGCTAGTTTGAATATTAATTATATACATATATACATACAAGTATGTAATTGTATATATATATGTAGCTTTGCAATATTATATTATGAGTATTACGGCGTTATATGCTCTCTATGTACGAGTGTATATTAGTATTAAGTTTAGTATGTATTTGTTGTGCAGTGCTTTGTTGCTATTGTAATTTCGATATTATTGTCTATTGTTGTCTCAAATGCTCATTAAGTATCTAACTTTTGGAATTGTCAATTAGATATGTATGTATTTTCTAAAAAATAAAAAAATAAAAGATTTGTAATACGAAAACATTGCCGAGAATTGCATGAATTGTACGAAAACACCGCAAACTGGGTATATTACACTGACCAGCAAAGCAGTTAAACGCATGAGCTGGGTGTACGTGCAAATAATAATAAAAAATAAAAAAATATTTTCTATAAATTTTGAATAAAATGTGTCTAATTTCTATTCTAAAGCAACAGGCAAAACTGTTTTTCATGTGTATATCTATATTTTATTTCGGTTTTTTTTATAATTTAACAAATTCTATAAACAGTCGAATCTGGCTATAGTGAACTTATTTCTGTTCAAGACCTGTTCACAGTATCCGGGTTGTTCACTATATTAAGGTTGACATTTTTTATTCAAAAACTTATTTTCTTCACTCAAAATTCATGTTTGTGGATGTAAGCTCAACAGATCATTGGAATAAATTTAGACCTAGGAAAATACAAAATTTATATATGAGAATGTTTATTGAAAGAATTCGCGAATAAATTTTTGCTTCTTGCTTTCGGAAATTGACTTTTGGACCGCATTTTAGCGTAGTCTTTTCAATACTATTATGCCAGCGTAGTGAGTAGTGTTGGCTTCAGCTAATGTGATAACTTTATCGAAGCTTTTAATAGCTTCTGTGTTTTTTATAGGATTTCCGATCTGTCGTCCTTCGCCTTGGCCGTCATCATCAGATTCTTCCATATCCTCGACATTTTTATATAAATCTATTGGTTCGGCACTACCGATTGTATTCCGTTTCTCAATAACATTTTCAGTGTAGGTTTTCTGAAACAAATAAAACACATAAAAACTGAACTAACAGGAGAATGTCAAGGGGGTGAAAAATTACCTCCGGGATTGCATGTTGAAGCAGTCCCTGTATATCATGGACTTCTTTACATTTTTCCTGCAATATCTTTTGACAAAGTACGCTCAAAGGAACATCATCTTTTTCATCTTCGCTTTCATTTGGTTCTGTAGCATTGCAGAATTCTAATAAAAGCTTCCAACATTTCGTTATTACACTTGCCTGCAGCTGATTCCAAGCAAGCATTAAAAATGGCTAAGGACGTTATTAAGCCATAGGATAGCTTTGGTTGATAATCCCTTTTGTAGCAAATTTTTTTGAACCTAATAACAATTAAAAAGTAATAAATACTCTGTAAGACGGTTAGGTGTTTAAAGTGCAATATTCATGTACATGAGGGACGAAGCAATGATGGTGAAACTATTCTCCGAAAATATTTGCAGTCATCACCGCACTCTTAGAGTTTCGGTAGCCTACTGGGATGTCATACGCCTTAGAAGAGCCCGGTTTTTTTTGGCCCGTTTTTTCAGAAAGCATTTTCCAAAACAAACCGGTCTCGTCTGCATTGTATATTTGGTCCTCGCGAAGCTTCAATTCGTAAATAATTGTTTTTGAGTTTGTGTTTAAAGGGACGAGTTGCCTGGGTATCTAATGATAATTTCTCGTCGCATACTTTCAATAATCGGATTTCAAAGCGGGATTTAAATCCAGATAACCACCTGGGGCTGGCATGAAAGTTACCCTCAACTTCTTGAAAGTCAGCGTACAACTTTATTGCCTTTTTCCTAAGCATTTCCCCAGTAACTGGACAGTTTTTCTTTTCTCTTTCAGCTATAAACCACTTGTATAACATCTTCTCCATGCGGGGATACTCGCCTTTTCTATGAATCTTCCGTTTGGATGCTTCAATCGTCTGGTGGGATATAATATTACGAGTATTTTTTTTATTTCCGAAATAGTAGGTTTAGCTACACCATCTTTGCTTAGGATGAAATACCAGCGCCTTTTTCCAATTTTTTCCAATAATTTCAAATTTTTGCTTTAACCAAAGGAATTTCCTCGCAGGCATGATAACAAATTTATTAGCACTTAAAAATGTTAAAAAAAAAACAAAGCGACAAGAAATAAATAAAAACTAGCATCGATCGGGGAATACCCGACTTCATTTCTGGCTAATTTTTGTTTTTAAAATTTTGTTTTCGATTGTTCACTATTTAGTGTACTCCTGTAAAAATTTCGGTGTTCACTATATCGAGGTGTTCCTTATAGCGGGAGTTCACTATATCCCGATTAGACTGTATTTTCTTTGAATATTTTTTTCTACTTATATACATATTGATTTTTGTTTTAATGTTTATCAACTATTAACGGTTTTATATAGGCCGATTTTGCTAAAGTTTTACCTTTTCTTAAATAAAATACATAATTTTGAATTGTACTCAAAATTTATTTTTTGTTTTCTACTTATAAAATGACAATAAATAAGATCAAGCACAAAATCATTTTTAAAATGATTAGCACAGAGTAAAGTGTATATAAAAAGGGCACCAACCTAACTCCTTTTGGGGTCAGATTGTAATATTTTTCTTTTATAATTTTTTTTTGATTTTTTTTAAGTTTTTTAAATTTTGTATTTTAAAATTTTTATTTCTTTTTATTTTTTAATATTTAAATTTTTTTTTTGGATTTTTTTTTTTTTTTGATTTATTTTTTTTTTTGATTTATTTATTTATTAATTTTTTTAATTTTTATTTATTTATTTAGGTTAGTAATTCTCAGTTGTTCTGACATAATTGACGCCAGACGGCATTGAGACCGTGTCAAAGCCTTTGGGGAACAATTGCTTGGCTTGCTCATCGGTCACATCAGGCAATATCATTACTTTGGTGCCAGGCTGTATTAAAAAAAAATATTAAAAATAATAATAAAACAAAAATTAACACAAAATAGCTGATTAATGACACTTACAGTCCAGTTGGCTGGTGTGGCGACAACCTTTAACTTGTCAGTCAATTGCAACGAGTCCAAACAACGCAGAATCTCACTAGAATATTAATTCAAAAACAAAATAAATTTTTTCAATCATTGCCAGTGTACACACAGTCTCTCCTACTACTCACTCAACATTGCGTCCCATCGACATGGGATAGAACATGGACACGCGCACTTTGTGATCGGGGCTGATGATGTACAATGCACGTATGGTTTTGCCAATTTCTGCATCACGTTTCTGCTCCTCATCCAACATGCCGAAAAGTACAGCCAAATCGCGATGTGGATCGGCAATGATGGGGTAAGGGAATTCACCGGGAATATCCAAACAGTAGGACTTGATGTCATTCACCCAGTCCACATGCGATTTGAGATCATCCACCGAGTGCGCTAAACATTTGGCATTACGCTTAGCGAACTCTGGCTGGTGGACGGCAATGCGACCAAGTTCGGTGGTGCAGACGGGTGTGAAGTCCGAAGGATGTGAGAAGAGTACGACCCAGCTGTGGAGGGAAGAAAAATATATTTGTTTCGAAATTTATTAACAAATACAGCATTTTAAAAAGTTCTAAATACAAAGAGAAAAATAATAATAATAAAAGGTTTAGAATAAAATTCCGACACTCAAAATTCCGAAATTTAATATCGCGAAATACAAAATCTCGAAATTCAAAATACCGAAACACAATCCAGTCACGACGTAGTTCTAAAAAAAAAGTCCCAAAAAAATCGCGTAATTTTTTTTTAAATTATTTTGTATTTCTGTTTGTATATTATGTTGTCTGTATTTTCTCCGGTCGGGACTTAAGTATGTCTGTTCTTTGGAGTGTCGGGATTGTGTTTTGTCCAATTTTTTTTTTAAATTATCTGGATACTGAAAATGATGATTACCGAGTGTTCACAGTAATGAAATATTTTTATTTGTCGACCAAACGAAAATGCCCTTCGGATCTTTCATATTTTTCTCTCAATTTTTCGAAACAAACACCACTTTTTATCAATGTCTCTGACAATCTAACACTTTACTCTTTTATTTGCCATGCACTCGGAAACGTAAGTGTTGAATATCACGGTTTTGAGTGTTTCTGTCACGAGCTGATATTTTTAATTCAAAAACACCAAAATCTACTTACGAGTTGCCCTGCCATTCATAGAAACTAATGGGACCCTGAGTGGTCTCCGCTTTAAAATTCGGTACTGTAGCGCCCAAACGCATTTTAATGATTTTAATTTTATTTACTTCAAAAAAAAAAGAAGATGGCAATTCACTCAAAAAGAGACTTTGTTACTGACTGGCGATTACAGCGAACAGCGACGGCTTTTATACTGTGCGCTGGAGTAGTGTGTGCTCGGCTCAGCTTGTTGGCGGCTCGGCTAATTGGAAGACAATCGTTTTACACTTACTGCAATATATGGCTGATAAAGCTCGGTTATTTACAACAAAGAGCAGATAACAAATGGAGATAGAGAAGTATATTCTGTTGGAGGTGCGAAGAGGAGGTTGGCGTCTGCTTTATCAGCTGTTGAGCGTGTTGCCGCTGCTCGCTAAATAAAGAGAGTAAATTGTTTGTAATAAAATGTGAATTAATTTACTACTACATAGTAATGTATATGTATATATGTGGAGGAGAAAAAAAAACGAAAAAGCTTTAAGCATCTAAATACATTATACATACATACAACCATAGATTAAAAGATTTCAGCGAGAGAAATAAGAATGTATGAAAAGATGCTTGTATGTAAAAAACAAATTTTAATTTTCATTTATGGCAAGCGAAAAAATAAAACGAAAATTCATTTCGCAACCAACACATTTGAGTTTCGTTATAATTTCTGATTTAATATTCTTCTGTCGTTCTAGTTTATAAAGAATTAGAATATATGAAAGGTAGAGAAGTGAAATAGGCAAGTTGGTATAATAAAAATAACACACCCAAAGATTTCTCTCCGCCCGCCAAACCCGCTCGGGGGAGCGCTATCTGTCTAAGTGACAGAATTTGCGAGTAATGAGAGGCAAGAGCTCGGTAAACGTCGGGGTATAAAGGGTGATCCAAGTAGAGGTACTTTTTTCAATAGCCTTTTTTGACAGATCACGCATGAGTCGTCTCAAGCTGTCATGTTATTTTTTTTCAATATTGTTTGGCATTTCATCATGGAAAGCCTCACGCCTCAACAACGTTTACAAATCATTCAACTTCAACAACGAAAATTCACGTTCTGTAAAGAATGCGTTTTGCACGCTTCGCTCAACTTATGGTCAACATAATCGGCCTACTGAGCGTACTATTCGCAACACCCATCATCACCCATCTTGAGACCCAGTATTCATTATTGGATAATATTTGATCGAATAGACCACGTCCAGCAAGCAGCGAAGAAAATATAGCGGTCGAAGCTGAGACCATGGAGAGTCGATTCGGCACCGTTCGCAGCAACTCGGACTGACGTATGGAACGCATTTCACGTCGAGATCTCAAATTGAAAGCGTACTTTTGTACAGCTTGTGCAAGAACTGAAGCCGCTTGACCTTCCCAAGCGACATCGCTTCGCTCTATGGGCTCTTGAAAAGTTCCAAGAAGGTCCGCCGTTTTCGAGCCAAATTTTGTTCAGCTATGAGGCGCATTTCTGGCTTAATGGATATGTAAACAAGTAAAATTGCTGCATTTGGGACGAAGAGAAACCTGAAGAGATTCAAGAGCTGCCATTTTATCCAGAAAAATCAACGGTTTGGTGTGGTTTGTGGGCCAGTGGAATCATCGCTTCATATTTCTTCAAAAATGATACCGGTGAGAACGTAACCATCAAAGGCCATGATAACCGATTATTTGATGCCTGAAATTGAAGCTCGTGATCTCCGCGCCATTTGGTTTCAACAAGACGGCGCCACTTCCCACACATCGCATCAATCAATGGATCTATTGAGAGAACACTTCGGTGAGCAGATGATTTCACGTTATCGGCCGGTCGATTGGTCACCAAGATTGTGTGATAACACACCGTTAGACTTTTTCCTGTGGGGATATGTAAAGTCTAAAGGCTATGCGGACAATCCCGCCTCGACTCAGGCCTAGGAGCAAAACATCACGCGTGTCATTCGCCAGTTACCAGTCGAAATGCTCGAACGAGTCATCGAAAATTGTACTCAACGGATGGACCTTCTGAGACGGACATTTGAAAGAGATAATCTTCAAAAAATAAATGCCAAAGTATGTTCTTTTGAATGGTAATAAACATTCTCCATTAAATTTGAATTTTCTGTGTTTTTTCCTTTAAAAAAGATGGGAATCTCGAAATGGATTACTCGTTAATACTCGAAAGACATACATATACTCACTCTTAAACGGGGTTGCCTAGCTGCTACAACAACAACATCATTAAGCATTAGTTTTCAAAGCTTTGAACTAAATTTTGCAATTTCTGAGATTTTCTTGGAAATTTCAGCCGCTACAATCATTTTCAATATTTTCATTTAATACTAATTTCTGGCCATGTAATAAGGCTAATCCATATATACGAGTATATACTTATATGTATGTAAGTACATACAAAGTTATGTAATTATTGGCCTTAAACTAAAAATAAAATTGCATTCTAGTTAGATATTCGCACATATACATATGTATATATGTTTAGGTGGGTATGTAGGTTTAGTGATTTTCAAGAGAATCGCTCAATGTTAGCTCAGAAAGACTGCAGCAGCGCTTGTAACAAATCACACGTTGACCAGCTTTTATCTGCTATTATCAAGTGTATGTTTGTATGTAATGACGCAGACACTATGTTTATGTTTGATTGATTTATGTCTGCTTGTATGTATGCATGTATGTTCATTTCAAAATGATAACACACGTCACAAGCCTCAAATGAATTTCACCACAAACCGGGTTTCGACGTCTGAGCTGCGCTAAGCTAACTGATATTTGACAACTGATCATGCATGAAATACACACATACACACACACATTTACATGTGTATGTGCATAAATAGTGGATAATAAATAAATATGAAATTATAGAACATTTTTGTGGTCATAAATTAATCTATATTTAACAAACAAATTTATCTGTGCGGGAGGTGGTGAGGATCACAGATTTTGCATGATTTTTTTAGATTGAAAATTCGTTTTTCTTTGTTTATGAATTTTGCTCAGTGTTTTGTAATTTCTAATTAAATAAGAATTTATTCATATCAGCAGCTTTTCTATTCTACATATACATATGTATATTCAAGTATTCATAGAATATTAGCATGCTGTACGTAGGCCTAGAATAATTAATAATCAAATGTTGTGAAAAGGAGGAAATACGATTAAAAATGGAGAAATGCAAATATGGAAATGTACCTTGAATCATTTACCTTGGAGGAAAAGCTACTAGTTGTAGACTAGAAGGCGACTGGTTTGTCGTTTGGGACTGACTAGTTCAGCTTACAAGTTTTTGCTACTGCTCGTCGGAACGATTCTCCAAGCATACATCAGCAATCTACTAGAAAAATACTACTAAACAGTGGTGTAAGCAAAGCTTGCGTTACTATAGAGGAATCAATAATTTCGCGCCATTCGTTCTTCTTCTCGTAGTTAGGTGGCAATTCGAAATACCAAGTGAAACCAGGTCCTACTGAAATTGATCTTTCCAGCGAAGTGTGGGAGTACTGCATCGAAAACTTTCAAAGTTGAAACGCTTTCATCCATTCTGACGATATGACCTAGGCATCCTATCCGCTGTCTCTTGATTTGCATAACTCGACTAGCTCATCGTTCCATCGCCTGGTATTCGTCGTTGCTAACGCGAAAAGGGCTACAAATCTTCCGCAAAATCTTTCCCTCGGAAACTCCTAAAACCAACTCATCGGATGTCGACATCATCCACACCTCAACACCATAAATAAGGACGAGAATGTTGAGCGACTTGTAAAGTTTGGCTTTGGTTCGTCGAGAGCGAACTTCAGTTTTTAGTCCTTATTCTGTTCAAAGTAGCACCTGTTGGCAGGAGTGATTCTGCGTTGGATCTCAAAGCTGACATTGTTGGTGTTGTTAATGCTGGTTCCTAGATAGATGAAATTATCTACCACACTTCAAGGTAATGTTTGTCAAAGGTGACGTGGGAGCCGAGTCGTGAATGCGATGACTGACTACTAGACATATACGATTCTCTTCTTTGTCCAACCTGGACAATACAGAACTTACGCTGTGGTTGTTATGACCAATGGTATCAACAAAGCATTCTACTTGGTCTCTTTGGCTCTGCAGTTCTTATTACTTCTGCCAGCATCAAATTGACGAAATCACACGATAAGGAGTCACTCTTTCTCAAAGTTCGTTTGGTTGAAGAACTTTGCTTTGATGCGTATTGAAGCTAGGCGTTCATTCACCGGGGTGAATGCCAGGGCTCGATAAACAGTCACTCTGTCTGAAATCTCGTTTGGTACCGAACGGCTCGTAAAGATCCTTTCCAATTCTGACCGTATGTATATATTTTACAGATATCAAATGCAGACAGCGGGCTAGAGGCAGCACCTTATTGTCCTGTCGAAGATAGCTTTAAAATCGATGAAAAGGTGGTGTGTATCGATTCTTTTTTGAGATGTCTGCTCCAAGATTTGGCGCATGGGTGAATGTCTGGTCAATGGTGAATGTCTATTCTATCATATTCAATTCAATTCATAAGCTCAGTATGCCCTTGGCGAAGGTCACCCGATATACCTCCATGGTTCCTACATGAGTATGCTTCGGTCTTGAAACCAAAAATCTGCCCGGCAATGTTTTGCGAATGTTGTCCAGAACTTTCATGGTAACCATAAATCAGAAAATTATAAAGAATTAATAAATGAACTTATAATGTCATACGAACCTCTAGGGTGTAGTATATCATATGCTGGACTCTTATTTCGACTTCTTTGCGGCAAATTTGGGTACTGTGAGTGACGAAGAAGGTGAGAGGTTTCATGAGGACATTTTCTTAATGGAAAATTCCAAGAATTCTTAGAGATTATTATTGGAGACTTTCGAAGAGCCTACCATAAGCCACGAAAATCTCAAGTATTTATCGTTAAGGTAAGCAATACTCATTATCCAAGTGTAGATTTTTCTTCTTCTGGAAATAGATGTCTTTGATGATGTCACAATAAAACCTGATTTGTATATATTTCTTCATTTAATATATCAATTCGGTGGCTCTAAAGCATCCAAAACTTGATAAAAGTTTTCATTCATTTGAATATCTATTCTGTGTTTGTTACTGTAAAATTTATGAGCACGAGCTTGGACTTTATCGCGCAGTTCGCCCTTCTATACTCAGAGAATTCAGAGTTCTAGAAGGAGCTCTTTTTTCTAAATAGTTTTCTGTAACGAGCAATTTAACAAGAACCATGCGTTCAAGCCTTGACCAGACTAACATCCAAAATTATAGAAAATTATTTGAAATAAAAATTTAAAATAACTCTTCTAATTGCGATCGCCCCTCGGCAGGGAATATCAAGCGCTTTGAGTGTATTTTTGACATGAAATAAAAGTTTCTCACAAAAATCCATCAGTCGTTTCGAATACGGCTTAGCGCTAGTTTTAGGTCCTATTATTTGTTGGGGGAATATCAAGGCTACCCTCACAAATTGCGCTATAAAGCAATAAAATAATCGCTAGAAAATGTCACGCTTCCCTGATCAGCCCTTATTATCTATCTACTTTTACAATCAGTTTCAACTATCTCTCGAGTCTTTTATAATCACTTAAAAAAATTGTTTTCCAAGCGTAAACGTAAGTCATTTTGTAGTGTTCTTTTAATCGCGAAAACATTCAATTAGCTGATAGAACAAGACTCAACAGGGTAAGCTTTATTAAAATACATAATCCGCTAAATGCTGGCTGGGAATGTTTTTTGTTTGTTTGTTTAATTATTGTAACGCAAATAACAAATTCCATATTTGCTATAAAACAACAATAACATAGTCAGAATGCTTGCTATAAATACGTTTAATGTCAATAAAAAATAATAAAATTCCTAATCGCACAAAGCGTCAAGCCCTCGCAAGTAAATAGTTGTTGAGTTAGTAAATAAGGTAATCGCGCAATATTTATATTCAGAATGTGTCCAATTGTTTGAAATTTGCACATTTGTTTTGTTATTAGGTATACGATTTTGAATGTAAATATGTTTATAAACAGTACAGTGGGCGTTTTGCATCTCAAATGTCATATATATGTATATACTTATCTGTTTTGTTGTTTTCTGTTGAATATTTTAAAACTTAATATGTGGTTCAAAAAAATTAATTATTTTTGAAAATATTGAAAATTGAACATAAATGAAAAATCAACAAAAGCTTAGGATGGGAAATCCCGCTTTTGATGACGACCCCCGCAAACGCTCAAACGATCACGATTTGAGGGCATGCATCTGAATTGTCTGGTCCCTTAATTTTTAAGATGCCGCTCCCCAGTTGGTTGATGCCTGGTGAGATTACAGGCTGACATCACCGCTGTCCAATAAGTGCAATGGACGGCACAGGAGGGAAGAAGGTGGATTATTGTGAAATCTATTACAGAGGACATATAGAGAAGCCCAAATTTGGTGTTGATTTTGTGAAGACTTCGTCGTCGAGTCCCTTCATTACCTCGGTGAATGAGCGTCTAGCTTTTTTTTTACTTTTACTTTTTATCGTGTGATTTCTTCAATTTGATTCTGGAGAAAATATACGGGCTGCAAAGCCATATAGACCAGGCAGAATCCTTTACAAGCGTACAATCGCCGCAATATGCCGAAGATATTGACACCATTGGCCATAACAATCGCAGCCCAAGTTCTGTGTTCTCCAGGTTAGACAAAGAAGCGAAGAGAATGGGTCTGGTAGTGACCGAGGGCAAGGCGAAATATCTCCTCATCTCATCAAATAAACAGTTATCGCATTGGCAACTCGGCTTCCACGTCCCTATTGACACTCATAACTTTGAAGTGGTAGATAATTTCGCCTATCTAGGAACCAGAATTAACAACAACAAAAATGTCAGCCTTCAAGCCGAACGCGAAACCACCTTTGCTAACAGGTGCTACCTTGGACTGAATAGGCAAATGAAAAGTATAATCCTCTCTCAACGAATCAGAACCAAAACCTAAAAAGTCGCTCATTATTCCCGTCCTGATATATGGTTCAGAAGTTTGGACGATGTGGACATTCAATTCGTCGGCATTAGGAGTTTTTGAGAGATTTATGTTCCATTTCGCGCTTGCCACTTGCAGGCTACTAAAATTTCTCCACTAAGTACCATCGCCCACCCTGGAAACACTTTCCCATTGCTTCATATTCCATATTTTTCATTGAAAGATTTACACCTTCGTCCACGTCCCGCATTGTGATATTAAGTGATAATAGTCCTCTCTAGGAAGCTCAAGCGACATTTTCCCGCCACCGTATACAGTTAAAAAGGTGAGATCGGTATCGTCATCTTCTGAGTCGGTGTAAATACACGTAGAAAAATATCCTTGTATGGATAACGCTTGTGTGACATAGTAGTTTACTTCCCCAAAGTCCCTACTGGTCAACTCGTGTTGCCTTTTTATTAAGTTTTGCATCCATCTACGTCTAGACTCATTTATCCACCTATTTTGCTATATTGTTAGAGTTTCTACCCTCACCTGAGGATACTCTCAAGGCTGCTAATAGTATACTTTACCTTGCATTGGCAGTTAATTTTTAGCGTTTTCACACATTCTGCCGCACCGTATACAATAAAATGATGCTTATGGTGGTCGGCGAGTACAATTTTCTCTTTTGTTGTATTGGTTCCAGAATGTTAGTCATTAGTCGGCTAAGTTTATCTGCTATCTTTGTGCCCTGACGTCAATTGCGAGGCTAGTCTTACGCCGTGGTAGTCTATGACCCTTTTTGTCGCGAAAGTAGCAGATGTCGCCTGTAGGCTTATCTCCGTGGTTAGTTTGAGACCATGCGAATCTAGACAGATTGGACTTCTTAAAAATTCTTGGTTTAGTTTTCGACGTCCGCCTTCGGTGTTTTGAACAAAAGTTTACGTTCCAGAGGACTGTACGGAGTACGTATACTTGCGCAGCGTCACCGGTGGTCGAGTTTCCAGCATTTAAAGGGAATACACGTATGGCGGACAGCTTCTACGCTTTTTATAATGTCTTGTATGGCACCTAATAGCGATATGCCAAGTTGAAGCCATACTTTTTTGGAGAGATGCCTAAAGAGTTAGCGATAGTTGTCTCTATCCTGGGCTTAAGTAATCTCTCAAGCTATGTCGAGCATGCAGATTAGACGATATGCTGATGTGGAATCAAGGCGGCCCTAGCCATTGCTGATAAGCTACCCTATTGCTTCTGCCGTTCAATAGAGATTATTTTCAGAGAGATCAGACTACGCCGTAAAAGCTTATGCGTGGTCATATATAAAAAAAAGTATCCTCGTCGAATTCAGAACCTCCGTCCTCGTCGGTTAAGAAATAGCATCTTTTAGACCTACGCCTGCTGTCATCTCCGAAGTGCAGTGCGAACAAAGTGGCAGTCATCGATTATCTTTATGGCATTGCCGTTGCGTCTGTATTTACAACACAGCAGTGGCATTACATGACACACAAAAACACACAACCGCATATACTCGCTCATAAGACCCACTCCCTTACATGCTTGCCAGTTTTCTTTGCCACCACAAATCGTTATAGAATTCCAAAATTATGTCTAGTCCAGCGCAGCAAAATGTTTTATGTGCGCCTACCATACTATTGCACCCAAGGGAATGTATGAGTATGTTGCATGCAACAAGCATTCGCGTTCTACACCAAGCATCACCAACTTTTCGGTGGCGTTATCGCATTTTATTTTGCTGTTATTTGTGGCAGCCGCTGAGCTTCTCGCCAGAACGCACGGAAACGCGTGTGTGTGTGTGTGCTTATGTTGCCTGCCACATATGGCCGAGTACAAATGTCTCTTTGTCAACCAACAGTCACGGATAACGACGCACGGATAAACGACGCGAAGGAAGGACGGAAGAACGATCTGCGTAATGGGTCTTTAAGTGCGGCTGGTGAGCAAGCAGTCAGTGGTTAAATCATAAGCAGTTCATAATGTTGTTGTTGTTCCAGCTGCATTAATGTGTGCTGCAAAACTCTCGTAGCGTTCCTTGGAGTTACTTTTTCATTTTGTTGCGTCGCATCTCAATGTTGCACAAACACCTGCCGTCATTACTTTGTATTTATGCACCAACAGCCACCACAAAATCATTGACTCATTTCAGCCGTACGCAACGCCCAATATTCAAAGCACAGTGGTTAGACGTCTAGAGAAATTGAAGTAGGATCGAGTTATGCTTTCAGAGCTTTAATGTGTGGGGTTCGTACAATGGAGAGAGTCACACATTCTAAGAACTTTTTTATTACTTAACTGGATATTCCCCAACTCGCTTTTGCTGAGCTTCCTTCTGGCAGCTCTCGTACTGTGCTGAAGGTTAATGAGCTCAACTTCCTTACTTTCCACACAGATGGCGAACAGTTTGCTAGCTAGTGTAGTACCTTAAACATGCTTAGTCGTCTGCGGGCGAGAAGTGTGTCTTTAGAAAGCATTTCAATGTACAACTTAGACTTCGAATGCTCGCTTGCGGGGTTTTTATATCAACACACTCTAGAGAAATGTCCCACAGTGGATTGACTTTGTGAGGATGCGTGCGGCAGCACATTTATTATTTTAGTTGCGCGACACTGTCCATTCGCAGCCAGTTCTCTATCAATTGGCGCAAAAACGCATGTTAAGATTGGCTATCTCTGTCTGAGAAGGAAACCCGCAGCACGACGTGGTGAATGTTTGCGCGCGCATCCGTATTGGTGAAACGTACAGACGCAGTTCATATAGACATGCCTAAGTAGGCTGCAGGTACATAAATTTTTTTGGTTTTGTTTTTGTTGTTATAGCTGTTGTTGTTCACCGATGTGGCATGCAGCTTCCCGTCGGTAGTGACGAAAAATACCGTTTTAATTAGTTTGCCTTTGCCAGAGACCAAACAGACCGAAGGCGGTTCTAGGCGCTTCTTCCTCTGTCACTTCGCCGCTTCCTTTTGCAGCGTCTTCTGTTGCTTGTGGCACAACAACAACAATGAAGATTAACTGCGATCTTATGCGCGCTGTGGCAGCCACTTACTTTGACGTTGCTGCAATTTGCTATGCGTATTTATTAGCCAAAAGTGCGCCAGAGCAACTTTGCGCTGACATTAGCACGCATGCACATACGAGTCCACATGCACTTACACATGCACACTCATACATCTGCACATTTTGTAGAACTAGTTTGGATATCAGATAAGGAAGCAAAGTGCTCACCGTGCCTGGAAATCAGGAAACATTTGTGGATGCTACACTTGTTGCAACTTCTGCAACCCCTCGGCACGCTGTCTCCTCACTCCATTGCAGATCTCGCTGCTTGGGCCGTCTGATCGCTGTTTGTGCCGTGACGAATGTGTCGGACATGAGTAATTGCTTTATGCCCAAGCGGACAGTGCTCTCACACGCTCACTCACACTCTCTCACACACACACACACACACATTCTTGCAATTCTCATTTTGATTCGTTGCACATTTCCTTTTTATGGTTGACAATTGGCTTCCGAATCGCTTTTGCTGCCTGCCTGCCACAAGCAATTACGTATGCCATAATCGTTTGCCTCAAATGTTGCAAGAAATGTTGTAATGCTGTGGCATGCACAATGCTGTAATGCTGTAACTCTTTAGTTTCGTTGCACTTTTACTTTTTTGTTGTTTTCTTTTAACATTTTTCAGTGATTCCCTTTCTTGTTCTTTGTTGCCATGAACAAATGTTGCAAGTTTATCGATTAACCGCTCCCATCCATCCATCATGAATGTCTGCAATTTGTTTCACTTGCCACATCATACTTTTTATTGGCTGAAGATTATTCTCGTTTTGATTTCTGATGTTGGAGCTAATAAAAATTTAGTTGACAGTTTGGTGCAACCGAATTACACAGTGCTGACGTGGCATGATAGATGGATGTGAGGCAATGAAATCATTACATACAGTGGGACGGACTAAACGGCGATCCGTTTCGAAGTTCCCTAATATTTTAAAGAAAAAAATACAGTAAATTCAAATTTAAGAGGGAAATATTTATTATGATTCGAAAGAACATTCTTTGGCATTTATTTTCTGAAGATTATCTCTTTCAAATGTTGGCCGCGGTTACGTCTCAGATGGTCCATCCGTTGAGTCCAATTTTCGACGACTCCTTCGAGCATTTCGACTGGTAACTAGCGAATGACACGCGTGATGCTTTGCTCCAAAGCCTGACTCGAAGCGGGATTGTCCGTATAGACCTTAGACTTTACATATCCCCACAGGAAAAAGTTTAACGGTGTGATATCACATAATCTTGGTGGCCATTCGACCGGCCCGAAATGAGAAATGATCTGCTCACCAAAGTGTTCTCTCAATAAATCCATTGATTGATCCGATGTGTGGGAAGAGGCGCCGTCTTTCTGAAAGCAAATGTCGCGGAGATCACGAAACCGTTTTTTTTTTCTGGATGAAATGGCAGCTCTTGAATTTCTTCAGATTGCTCTTTGTCCCAAATGCGGAAATTTTGCTTGTTTACATACCCATTGAACCAGAAATGGGTCTCATCGCTGACCAAAATTTGGCTCGAAAACATCGGATCTTCTTGGTACTTTTCAACAGCCCATAGAGCGAAGGAAGGTCGTACGGCTTCAGTTCTCGCACAAGCTGTATTTTGTACGCTTTAAATTTAAGATCTCGACGTAAAATGCGCCAAGTCGTTCCATACGCCAATACGAGTTGCTGCGAAAGTCGCCGAATCGACTCTCCACGATCTTCGTGTACATTCTCAGCGATGGCCGCTATATTTTCTTCACTGCGTGCTGGATGTGGTCTATTCGTTCGAATATTATCCAATAATGAATGCTGGCTCTCAAGATGGGTGATGATGGGTGTTGCGATTAGTATGCTCAGTAGGCCGATTATGTTGACCATAAGTTGAGCGAAGAGCGCGAAACACATTCTATACAGAACGTGAATTTTCGAAATAAAATTAAATGATTTGTAAACGTTGTTCAGGCGTAAGTCTTTCCATGATGAAATTCCAAACCATATTGAACAAAAAAAAGCATGACAGCTTAAGACGACTCATGCGTGATCTGTCAAAAAAGACTAATGAAAAAATTACATCCACTTGGATCACCCTTTATTATAAGTGGATGCTTGTACCTTTAGGTAGCCATCAGACGATGGAAATACTCTTTTGACTTCTTAGTATACACCTCATCCAAGGGCCAACAAGTGTCCAGCGAAATGGAATGCAGTGAAGTAGAGAGTAAGTAATTTGGAAGATTTGATAGGTCTC
Source organism: Neoceratitis asiatica (assembly GCA_030068015.2). NCBI lineage: Eukaryota > Metazoa > Arthropoda > Insecta > Diptera > Tephritidae > Neoceratitis > Neoceratitis asiatica. The sequence goes on from CM061524.1 coordinate 2,192,287, forward strand.
TGGTTGGTTCACACGCACTCTTCCGGACCTTAAAGTCATCGTTTTACCGAGTATGCTTGTATTGGTTTCCGGTAAGTGCCTAGGGTAGTAAGACGATGACGAGTACCGTTTTCCCGTAGTCGTTGTTGCTTCGCTGCATGTTTAATGAAGCTTCAAGCCTCCAAAATAAACAATAGCAACAATGGCAATGACATGGATTCTGTTTAACCTATAGCCGGACTAATAAAAAAATGTGGTAAGCCCTGGTAAAAGAACTAGTAATCACTCCGACGTTACTAACAGTCTAACCTATCATTGGTGCTAACCTTACAATGAACATAATGTCACAGAGTATAGAAGTGGTGCCGCACTTCTAAAGAAGCTAAGGCGCAATGAAGTCAGCTGCAAGCCAACAGCTCCGGCGAGGAATCCGAGTTTACGCGCAAAGGTCACCAGTACTTTAAGGCGTGCTTGGAGTCCTATAGCGGGCATTTAGTCCGAGTAGTAGTAGGCCTGTTAAATACTAAATGACTGAGATGGACCCTACTAGTTTCACAGAACTTATTCCTCATCACCCTTCATACAGCTCCATTTATCACTTTCTCTCTTCTCTCACATTGTAAATCGCAGATGTAGAGTATTTACAGTTATCTTAATGTTACTAACGGTAATGCCATTAGAAAAACCAACTAAATGAGTAAACAAACAACAAAGCAAACAATTAAAAAAAAAAAGTAAAAGTTGAAAAATCTTAATCATGCAAAAAATCGTCTCGACGGCAGAGGGGATCTTAATGCCCTCACTTGGCTCATCTGACGGTAATCAAAAATGCATTAAATAAATGAGTTGAAAATAAAGTAATGCAAAAAAAAAAAAAAAGAAAATTACATAGGTCATATTCGGGTACAATGAGCCAAAGGTGGGCTGGTACGCATGCGTGCACGCTTCTAATTACGAGTACGTCAGTGGATTGCTTTTGTGTAGTGAAATTTAAACATAATTTCACCAAATAAAATCAAATGGCCGCAGTAGCCAAGCCGAATAGTTATGTTATGTGTTCGAGCTTTGACTAGGCCCACACAACAAAAGTTTTGATAAATGCGTTCGCCCTTCAGCAAGAATATCAACCCTTCATACCCACTTTATTTCATAAGTGATTTACATATTTCCGTGTTCGGAGGGGAGTAAAATGGAAGGAACATACATTCAATACGAACACCACGAATTATGCGGTTTTAAAGTGTCAATTATTATATCTTCCATGAACATGAAATGGATTATCATTGGTCCGAAGAATGTAAGTACCAGAAGGAGATGAGATAGACCCACCGAAATTTATACCGATCGTATTAGAATGATGAACTGAGTTGATTTAGCCATGTCCGACTGTCCCTATGTCCCTCTCTCCCTCTTTCCTTCTGCATTTAAAATTATTATCTTGCATGAAATTCCTTGTTCTTTATAAAGTTTGAGCCTTGGCATTGTATGTGAAATCATTCAAATCACCGCCTCGTAAATTTTTGCAAACTTCCATCTGTTTGAAGTAATTTTCTTATAATTTGCCACTTTTTGGCAGATATCGGGTGGTATCTCAGCCATAATATGACGAATGTTGGTTTTTAAATGCTCAAGAGTCAAAGGTTTATCCACATAAACACGGTCTTTCGCATAGCTCCCACAAAAAAAGTCCAACGGAGTCAAATCGCACCACGATCTCGGTGACCAATTGACATCGCTAAGGCTGGAGATTATGCGGCCGGAATATTTCTCTTGCATTAAGCATAATATTTGCTCGTGTGGTGCGGCATGTGGCACCATCTTGTTGGAACCAGATATTGTCCAAGTCATGTTCTTCAATTGCAGGCCAGTCGGTTATCATACGACCATAAGGCTCCGAATCAACAGTAACGGTATCGCCTCAATCGTTTTCAAATAAGTAAGGTGAGGTGTACTTGACCGAAGAGCTCACCATACAGTAAGAGTTTTTGAGGATAATGGCCTCTTTTCAATTATTTAAGGATTCTCAGAGCCCACGAGTAAGAAATGTGCCTTGTCGCTGAAGAATATTTTGTTGGAAAAACCGCAGGTTCACTGCTTGTTGTTTAAGCACCCAATCGACGTAACTGCGGCGTTGTGAATGGTCAGCTGTTATCTGAGTTGTTATCTGAGCTGGACTTTATATGGATGTAAGTGTAAGTCCAAATTCAGAAAACGCTATAATATGCCGTAAGAAAGACCCAGCTATGGAGGACGTCGAGAAATAGACACATTCGGATCTGCGGCTACACTTTCACTTACATCAGCGATATGTGAGATGGAACGAGAAAAACGATTATGTACAGACCATACAGTCTCTGTAACCGATCCAGTCTCTTCAAATTTCTTTAAAATGTTACCAATTGCTTGAGTAATTTGTGTATTATGTGCATAAGGAGATTTCATTTCTTAAGGAATCGAATATTAAAAATTTAATTGATAAATTAGAGATTCTAAAATGAACGAATTTTTTAAGTGGTGCTCAAAATTCCTGAGTTCAATAAAATTAATTTCTAGTTTTAGAAACCTGCATTTTCTAAAAATTTAAATTTCAATAGAAAATTAATACACTTTAAAGAATATTGTGATTTAATCTTTTTCGCCCCACTGAGGCCTAGTATTGAGGTACAAGTTTAAGGATCTCCAGTTTGCAAATTAAGTGTTTGAAATAGGGTTAATGTATCCCATTTCGTGGTTTACTTTTGAAGAGGTTATTTTTAACAGTATTTTCTTCCATTTTTTGTTATTTAACAGCAGAAACGCTTGGCTATGTCAAAAGGTTGGACGTTAATATTATAAATGACACAGTTTTTTTGTTGTTGAGATTTTTCCTTGTTTTGAGTTTGAAGTCACATCCACTATTACATTCACCTAAATTGACAGTTTCGTGTTGATTTTTGTCTGGTGGAATCATCGGTCCTTACTTCTTTCGAAATGAAGTTGGTAGCTCCGTTACTGTCAATGGAGAGCGGTATAGATCGATGATAACCAACTTGTTATGGCCACAGTTGGAATAAGTTAATGATAACAACATCTGGATCCAACAAGACGGAACGTGTCATACAGCACGTGCAACAACCGAATTTTTGTGAAAAAAGTTTGGAGATTCGATTATTTCAAGAAATTGTGACATTGAATACCCGCCAAGAAGTTGTGATTTAACTCGATTAGACTACTTCTTGTGGGTTTATTTGAAGTTTGAAGGTCTTAAGCAATAAACCAGGCTCTCTTGAAGCTTTAAAAGTCAACATTGAACGTGCTATTCATGACATACGACTTGATTTAGTGGAAAAAATGCTCAAAGATTGGGTTCATCGAATTCGTTTCTGCAAAAGAAGTCGTGGAGGTCATTTGAGTGATGTTATATTCAGAACTTAATTGTGTCGATTGTACTTCACATTAAATAAAAAATTCCTTAACAATTAGTGTGTGTTTTTTTTTTAAAGAAATCATATCACTTATTGGAAAACCCTATATAAGTCCTCTTTACATCAGCGACTTTATGGAGCGAAAGAGCTGAATTTTTTTTAAATATGAAATAACTTTGCCACGCTTTCGTTTTCGAATGCAACACGCAATAAAACTGACCTGTGTAGCACACTGCCTCATATGGACATGCAACATGGCAAATATTTAACATTTAATGCTACATTTTTCAGCTGAAGGCTCGGCCAAGCGTGTGTGTGCAACAATAATAACAACAAAAGAGAAATAATTAATGCTTTAATAATAAATACTGTATAATTTTTCACGCAATTATCGATGCTTTTAATTAAAATGCGGAGTAACACACACATACACACACATATATATATATATATATATATATAAATCCACATGCATCATTTATGTGTATGTTTGGTGGTTGGAGAATAGTTGAAGTGTGGCAAGATTTAATTAATGATGCAGCACATTGGCTGTTGTTCTTGTTGTTTTTGTACGAGAACTGGTTGCATGTTGTCGCCTATTAAACTTCCTCTGCGCCTTTTTTTCTCAAACTTTTTTTTCCAACTAATTTTGCTGCTCTGACTTTTAGCTTTGCGCTTGCATTGATCAGTAGCACAGTAGCTGCAACAATAACAATGAAGTAAGAAATACAACAACAAAAGCATGTGCAATCGAAAAGAATGTCAGACCGGTGTTGTTGCTGCTGCTGTTCTAACAACAACAACAACAACAACAACAAACAGCAAATGATGCAACTTCATTGCCTATAATCACTTCATAGCCATGACCATTGTGTGTTGTGACCAACGTCCCGTGCAACAGCGCTCCACAACTATGCCATTTACCCGCTCGCCGCTACTCCTCTCTGCAACGCTGCAATTAACAATTGTTTGTGATGCGAGAAAGAAATGTTTGAAATTATTATTTATTATTGCCGGCATTTAAAGAATTTTGCTGCTTTTTCCAGCCTCTAAGCGCTACTAATATTGTCTATATTATTTCTGATATTGCTCATTATAGCGTATTGTTGTTGTTGTTACTTTTTGCTAGTACTAGTATGAAATGTTTGATTTACGTGTTGCTGATTATTCGCGATATTTGCGTTGAATGGCGGTGAAAGTGTTGCAGTTAATTTTAAGAAAAATATTGACGGTCAGTGGGAAGCGTTCATATATACATATATACATATATAATTACTAGTCACACTATTATGGTTTATTAATGTGAATATTTAGTGTAGATAAATAGAAAGTAGAAAAGAAACTAAGACATTTATTATGTGCATAGACATTTGTTTTAGAAAATTTTTCATTTAATTGCTGGTTAGAAGAACTATGTGGGATTTTCCATTTCCTTTTTTCATATCAAAAATAACTGAAAGTACTAATCAATTGAAATTTTTAATCTAATTTTACCACGGAATCTAAAAAATATAATAATGAAATAAGTTTCAAAAAAAATTCTATGAATCACAGATTACTTACAGCACATAAAAGGGTTGGTAGAGGGTTAATTTAATTTATCTAAAATAATTTAATTTATGAATTGTTTAATGCGGCCAGTAAATGTTTGTGGTTATAAGTAAATGAGCTGTATTCAAAGGTCCTATTTTGTTAGAATTTTTTTTTGAATCGAATATTTTGTTATACAACAAAGAAAAATTGGTAGAAGTGACAGCTGTTTCGGAGATCACCACATCCCCTCATCAGACTTCGTTTGCCAGGAATCGAACCGACGGATTCTGGCATTACAGGCGAGTGCTCTAACAACTGAGCCAACGCCAGCCATGTAATCTGTTGTTGTATTATTCAACTTTTTACTAACCAACAACTATTAAATGCGCTAATATTTAGCCGATATTTTTACTTAATGTTGGGTTAGCGAATTTTTGCTACTTAACTTTATTTCATTTTCATTTTATTCATTGCATTTTAATTTATTATTTCTTATTTTATGTAAATTTTTTTTTTTTATTAATTTTATTTTATATTGATTTTCTTTTAATTAATATTTTTTCATCTATTTTATATTATTTAAAATTTTTAAAGTACCTTTTCATGTTTTTTCTTTTAATTAATCTCATTTAATTAATTTTATTTTATTTTATTTATTTTTTACTAATTTAAATTTATATTATTTTACTTTTTTATATTTTATTTTAATTTATTTTAATTTATTTTATTTTATTTATTTTATTTTATATTATTTTATTAAATTTATTTTTTAATTTATGTTATTTTATTTTATTTTATTTTATTTATTTATTTATTTTTAAATTATTTAATTAATTTTTTTTTTAATTTTTAATTTTTAATTTTTTTTATTTTTTAATTTTTTATTTATTTTACTTTTTTTAATTTTTAATTTTGTTTTATTTTTTTTAATTTAATTTAATTTTATTAATTAATTTTTTTATTTCATTTTATTTTATATTATTTAATTTATTTTTATTTATTTATTTTACTTTTTTAATTTAATTTAATTTAATTTGATTTTATTTTGTTTTTCCTTTTCTTCTAATTTAATTCACTCTAATTTATTTATTTGTGTTTTTTTTAAATATTTTTTTAAGTTTATTTATTAAATTTTTTTTTTAGTTTTCTTTTCATATTTTTTCTTTTAATTAACCTCAATTAATTATTTTTTTTTATTTTATTTTTTTTACTTTTATTTATTTATTTTTATTATTATTTTTTTTATATATAAAATATATTTCAATTTTATTTATTTTATTTTATTGTATTTATTTTATTTTATTATATTTCATTTTATTTTACTATATTTGCAAACTGTCCCTTTACTAGTCTAAACTGAGTGCCTTTTTTCGTAAGCAGAGTCGGTAAACTCAAACCAATAGTCAAAGCTCCCTGCTAGAGAGCGGAAATTTGTTTATTGAATTTGAGTTAATCTCTTGAGTCACTAGTTTGAAGCATATTTAAGTATGTTTCTCAGCGAGAAGTTTTAGTAAAAGCTTTACAAAGCTTCAACAAAGCTTGATAAAGAGCAAAATTTGTGAGTTTGGTTTTCAAGTTTGTTGCTTAAGTCTTTTCCATATGTACATATACAAGTATATGTTGCAAGCAAATAAACAGTTTTACAGAAAGTTAATGCATTAAAATTATTTTTCTTACAAAAAAAATTTCTTTGCTTAGATTTTTAGTAAGATAACGGTGACGTTACTCAATAAAAATTTGGATTTTACTGCTAAAATTCGGCATGAGAACCTTACATAGTTTTTTAAGGAAAGGGTATGTTTGGCTACATGAAGGGAGGGGCTATAGAAGGAATATAATTTGGTCACGTAGTTTATGCTTACAGACTTGCTACTAATTAATAAAAAAAAAGTATGTGGAAAATACCGTATAATTTTCACTACAATTTTTTTTTAATTTTTTCCGGGTTTTGAAAAGTTCCATATATATATATTTCTAAATTAGAAAAAGAAAATAATTAAATTAAAACTAATTTTATAATTAAAATCGAAACAAAATTAATATTAATGATTGCAACTCTTTAGTTACAGATGTTGCCAATGGCAGCACTCAAAAGCGAAGTTCCTCTTGGCATTTAAGAGTATTCTTTTACTTCCCATATTTCTAAATGAATTTTTTGTAGCAAGAAAAGCAACCGGAAAAATAGCGTTTAAACAAACTAATTGCGCCGTCTGCCTGACAGGTGAATAAGTATAGAGAATAGTTGTCTGTACGTACTAAGTGTTCATGAACCTTTGAACCCTCCCGTTGTAGTGTGCTTTGGAAGAAGAAGAAGAAGAAAGCAAAAGAGTTCATAATTTGGGTTGCAAATCGATTTCTCGAACACTTCAACCAAAACTAATTATTAATTTGCCGCAACAATGAATAGCTGATGCTACGCTGATTGTTTTCTTTAAAAAAAAAAAATGCATAGATACATATGTATGTATCGAACAGTGTATATTAACAGTTAAAAATCAATACAACGGACATGGAAAATGTTACAGTTTAAATGGCAGAGCCCGCCGTAACATACCTTCATACATAGTGATGCATACAAAATGTACATGTGTATGTTTGTATGGGCTGGCGAACCCGAGACAAAAGGAGTTTCCCAGCTAAATATACATTCGCATGAAAAATAGAGGTTAGATAAGCGGAAAGCCGCAAAGCTCGGTATCGCGCTAACTAATAACAGTTATTAGTAGCTGTTGCAGTCACTCAAACATTATTATCTATTCATTTCCATTCCATTCTAACTATGCACATACACAAGCACATGTATGAGATATGTATGTGTATCTATCAATCTCTTAGTTCCTTTGTTTGTATGTATGCATCTCGTCTTCTAGCGATTTATGTCAGTTCAGCATCAGCCGCACTTTCCAGCGCGCCGAGCCGCTAATAGGTCATCCATCGAAGTGAGTGCAGATTACGCAAAATGCAAATAAGCACAATACAAACACATACATACGCACACACACACATAGCTACGCATACTACTCACTTTGGTAATTTAAGTCTAAAATCATGTTATTCGAACTGTGTTTGTGAATGAGAAAGAAGAAAAAAGAGGAAAAAAGCAACAACAGACGAATTGTTAAACAGTAAAAATAGGCGAGAAGACCCATTGAAGAACGCCTGTAGAAATTTGCACAAAAAAAAGTAGCTGGAAGCGGAGGTAGAACATGGAAGACGAGGCATGAACAGCTGCTGTGTGAAATGTAGTACAGCTGACTGATGTTTCCCTCCACACATAAGGGGTGAGCCATTTCAAGGTTCCCTACTTTTAAAGAAAAAAAAAACACAGAAAATTCAAATTTAATGGGGAATGTTTATTATCATTCGAAAGAACATTCTTTGGCATTTATTTTTTGAAGATTATCTCTTTAAAATGTTGGCCGCGGTTACGTATCAGTTGGTCCATCTGCTGAGTCCAATTTTCGATGACTCGTTGGAGCAATTCGACTGGTAACTGGCGAATGACACGCGTGCTGATTTGCTCCAAGGTCTGAATCGAAACGGGATTGTCCACATAGACCTTAAACTTTAAATATCCACACTGGAAAAAAAATAACGGTGTTATTTCACACGATCTTGGTGCCCAATCGATCAGCCAAAATCGTGAAATTATCTACTCACCGAAGTGTTCCCTCAATAAATCCATTGATTGATACGATGTGTGGGAAGTGGCGCCGTCTTGTTGAAACCAAATGTTGCGGAGATCACGAGCTTCAATTTCAGGCATCAAATAGTCGGTTATCATGGCGCGATAACGGTCGCCATTGACGGTTACGTTCTCACCGGCATCATTTTTGAAGAAACATGGGCCGATGATACCACCGGCCCACAAACCACACCAAACCGGATCTTCCTGGCACTTCAAGAGGCCATAGAGCGAAACGATGTCACTTGGGACGGTCGAGCGGCTTCATTTTTTGCACAAGCTGTATTTTGTACGCTTTCAATTTAAGATCTCGACGTAAAATGCGCCAAATCGTTCCATACCTCAATCCGAGTTGCTGCTAACGGCACCGAATCGACTCTCCACGGTCTTCGTGTACATTCTCAGCTACGGCCGCTTTATTTTCTTCACTGCCAGCTGGATGTGGTCTATTCGGTCTAAAATTATCCGGTAATGTAAGCTGGGTCTCAAGATGGGTGATGGTGTTCCGAATAGTACGCTCAGTAGGCTGATTATGTTGACCACAAATTGAGTGAAGCGTGCGAAACGCATTCTTTACAGAACGTGGGAATTTTCATAATAAAGTTGAATGATTTGTAAACGTGGTTCGTTCGTTGGCTAAGTCTTTCCATGGATGAAGTGCCAAACAATGCCAAACGTGATCTGCCAAAAAATGCTATTGAAAAAAGTACCCCTACTTGCATCACCCTTTATATCCGCATATATGTATTAAATCATAAAACTAAACCCAATAAACAACATAAAATCATTTCTTCACACTCTGAGAAATTTATCATTATCCACTTGTTCAAGATTGGGAAATGTAATTCAAAATTTTTTAACCGAAAAAAGACAAACGATTGGCTACAAAATAGATAAAACTAGTTGTGTTCAGGGAAACTTTCAGTTAAAAATAGATTTCGTTAATTATTGGATCTTAAATTTCTGTAAAAAAATATGTAAATATTACTGAAAATATTTAAAGTATATAGAAAAAAAAATTTAAAAAAATTAAAGGTATTATCATTGGAAATTCTACACGCAGGACTGAGATTCATTTTATAAATTGAGAATAATGAGTATCCCGTTGAAAAACTACTAAGAATTTTTCAATTTTCCAATAGAGAAATTCTTAATAATTTTATGATTCCGCTGTTGAGATAAGTTTGAGAATACATTGATTATCCAGTGGAGATCTTAATTTTTTTTAACAAATTTTTTTAAAAGAGTTGAGTTACTATTGAGATTTCTGCTCTCTTGAGGTAGAATTTTTCGAACTCAAACGCAAATGTTTATTGGTTATACGTCCATTTTGATGATTATATTTATTTATATATATGTTATATACTCGTATATATATTATATAGGTTGGTAATTTAGAGGCGTATGGTATCATCATAACAATTATTGTTGGTTTCAGTAATCTAATAACAAAAGTCTCTATGCAATGCGTGCGTACAGAAGCTTGTGCGTAATATTTTCACTACTCCCATGCATATACATACACACACACATACACCTCTCTGTTTAGTAAGGCAACCTCAACCTAATTCGAGCATAACAATTATGGTAATTTTATTTTTGCAGTAAAAATAATGGAATTTAACTGTCTCGCTTGGAGCGTCTAATGCAGCAGCCGCAGTAGCAACACCGCGATATGATGAATACGTGCAGCATGTAATGTTTAGTTTAATATGCACATATGTACTCGTATATATGTTTGCACACGAGTATATTAAATGACAAATCTTATGATTTTTTCTCTGGCTACTGTTTGTTGGTTTTTCTTTTTTGTTTTGAGTTTGGCGAAATTGGGTCGCGGATTTGTGCCATTTGCGGTTATGATTAACAACCACAACAACGTTTTCGAATATTTCGAAATAAACGACAACTTCCGGATATTAAAACTCGGCGATAGATAGTCATAAATATCATTAAGCCAAAAACGTAGAGTTGGTAAGATTTAATTTTATGTGGCTGAGTGGTCACTGATTATACAAACATACACAACTATACATATATATTTATATGTGGCGGCGGCTCTGTTGTGAGAATTATTTCTCAATATATTTTGATGAGTTTGTGTGCACAATTACCTTTGAATTTCGAAGTGTACTTCCGATTATCTAAATTCAATTATCAATACTTTCCAGCACGTAGTACGTTGCTACGTGCGCTAGATTATTTAAAAAAAATCTAAAAAAAATTAAAGGCAGCTTTCATAAATAAAAGTGAAGGCTCAATTTTATATGAAATAAAATGAAAAAAAAAATTAAAAAAAAAATTAAATTAAAAAAAAGAAAAAAAGAAAAAAATAAAATAAAATTAATTAAAAATAAATTAAATAAAATTAAATAAACTAAAATTAAATAGAATAATGTAATAAAATGAAATAAAAAAATAAAATGAAGTAAAAGCAATAAATTAAATTAAACTAAATAAAATTAAATAGAATATATAAAAAGTATAAAAAAATGAAAAAATAATAATAAAAAAATAAATATATAAAAAATAAAATAAACTAAAAAAAAAAAAAAAAAAAAAAAAAATATAATAAAACAAAAAAAATAATATTTAAAAAAAAATAAAATTAAAATAAAATAAAATAAAGTAACTTAAAATATAATAAAACAAATAAGTTTAAACAAAATATATATATAAAACATAAATAAAATAATATAAAAAAATTAAAAACAACATGAAATGAAATAAAATAAAATAAAATAAAATAAAAGTAATAAATTAAATTAAATTAAATAATATCAAATAGAATAATAAAAAAATAAAAAATAAAAATAAAATAAAATAAAATAAAATGTAATAAAAAAATATAATGAAATAAAAAGAAATAAAATAAATTAAATTAAAATAAAATAAAGTAAAGTAAAAATAAATAAATATAATTTAAAAAAATAAAAATAAAAATAAAAAAATAAGAAAAATTAAATAAAATTAAATAAAATTGAATTAATTAGAATAAAAAAAATAAGATAAAAAAGAAAAGAAAACAGAATTAAATAGAATAAAACCAAACAAAATAAAGTAGAATAAAATAAAATAAAATAAAATAAAATAAAATGAAATAAATTAAAATTAAACAGAATATAAATACAAAGTAATATAAGAAAAATTTGAAAAAGGAATAGAAACGAAATTAGGCCACATGTGCAGTCCAATGGAAAAACTATGCCATTGCGCATGTGCAAAAGCGCAAAAAAAAGAAAGAAAATAAAAAACTGCCGCCATAACAGAGACTAAGATTAGATTTGTGTTAAAGTGCCATGAGCAAGCCCTTAAAATTATAACAGCAAAAACGCGCACTCACACACATACATAAATACATACGAATAAATACACACACACACACACTCACATGACGACCTACACGTTGACTATGTGTAATAAAGTTTAACGGTCATATCTGATGTGTGGCATGCAACGGCACAGTACATGTGGCGCACATACATATATCCATATGTATTTCTAGGTAAATATATATGTAAGCTTGTGTATTAAGCTTGCAATTAGCTGAAAGTGAGTAGAAGAACAATTGTAATAAAAACCAAACACTGATTATAAATGCGCCGCGGCCTGAGTAGCTTAACGGTGCATTTTGTCTTGTAATTCGTTTTATGCACTTCGCATTGAGCGAGTTAAGAGAACACTGATCAACGCTACTCATGTTGCCTTTAGCTCTTTTTAGATTGTTTTCCTGTGACTCTGTCAATAAAAATTTTTTTGGGAGATTGAATGAATGACTTTAGGTAGTTTTCTTTTCATTATAAGTGAGAGTGCATCCGATAGCGCTCTTCCATTGCGTGAAGATCTTGATGGAATTTTTCACCCTGCTCGCCCAGAATAAGGTGAACTGAGTAAAAATAGTAGTTAACTATAGCACAACATGAGCAGTTAGTGAAAAATTGTTGTTATATTTTGAAAATACCCGTCAATTTGAGAGAGAAGCAAAAAAGAAATCACAGAAAACCAATAATTTTTTTCTCTTTGTTGTCCAGTGTTCTTTCTAATGAAAATTGAGGAAAAAAAATAAAATCATTGCAATTACGTCATATAGTGTGAGCAGCAAAGATTCAATAAGGAAAGCTTGAAATCATTTTCCGGCTAATTTAATCAAACTGAAGTGAAGCGAGAGGAAGTGCTCAATTTACGTTGATAATTTTTAAAAGCCCATAGAGGTTATAAACCAATTAAGTGGCAGTGTGAGAAAAGTTACCTCGTGAGCTGATCGATCGAAGTGTAGTTGCCTGGAATATTCTAAGGGAACTTTTGATTACTTCAAAAACCTTTTAAATAGTCAATCAGCCTCGTCTCTACTTAAAAACCTTTCTGGCATGACCAAATTTTTTTTTTAATATATGAAGTGTGCGAAGTAATGCCTTCTCTAGTCTCACTCCGCCTTGGCTTAAGGTTCAGTTGCTGGTTCTATTTTTCTTCCTACCATGAGGTAAACAATTTTACTACTCTGCAGTTCGAGCTCAATGAGCCAACCAAGCATATATCCTATAAGCTGAGAGATTTCCACTGCTCAGCAGGTACACATTACGAATGAATCGACCTCTAATGCCATAGAGTGGTAAAGCCTTTACTTTAGTAGCTCTAGAATAAATCTCATATGCAAAAAAATAAGAAGAAGAAGAAGAAGAAGAAGAAGAATAATGAGTTAAAATATGTTTAAATGAAAATATTTTAAACACTCGTTTGTGTTGAAGCAAGAAAAAAAAAACAAAATTTTAAAGGAAGACAAACGAATCTTCAAAGTATTTAACATTTTGCCACTTTTCAACCTGCCAGCGTTTGAGCGATTAATTGCGATTCCGCCATTTGGGAATGTAAAACATAAATTTTGTGAGAAACAAAATTCTTCGTTCATAGGCAATTTTCAACTCTCTGTGCGCGCCGTCAATATTCAGGGGGAAATTTCAAAAGAATTTTGCAAATGCAAATGTGACCATAGAAATTGTATGCAAATGCGTCGCGTTGGAGGAGTAAAAAAATCCCATTGGAATACCATAGGAAAGTTGAAATGGAAATTTTGCTACTATTTTTACACAATGCCTGCAGTCATATGTGCTGGCATGCAACACCAAAGCGTAGCACCCTTTTGAAAAAAATAAAAAATCATAAAAATGTGGCATGCAGCGGGTTACCTTTAAGCAGCGCCCAGCGTCAGCACCGGGAAAAAAGCTGACAAATCTCAAAGTAGAGTGGAGGGAAGACCATTCCGCCGCGTATTCTATGCTAAAAGAGCATGACGGCTCTTCTGTATGTGTGTGTGTGTGTATGCATGTGTGAATGTGGCATGAAAAGGAAAACATTGAACTGTTGCAAGAACTCAACGACACTCCTTCAAACATACATAAATAAATATCTACGTAGACAAATGGCACAAACACACTGACAAACATACTCGTATGCGAGACACAAACGGACATTGAAGACATTGAAGTCCGTCGTCGGAATGGCAGCCAACGACTGGCAATACTCGTAGCAGATTGAGTTACGCGATTGCATAAAACAAATGTTCGCACATCAATCAACATGTCAAGGCAGTGCCACAGTGCCACAATGCCACAATGCAACAATCCACCTAAAGCGGCTTTGTGTGGCAGCAACAACAACAAAAGAGCAATGCAATGTAAAGCTTTGCTGGCTTACGACACTGCTGGCATTGTTTTTTGTTGTTGTTGTTGTTGTTGTTTGCTGTTGTTGTTACATTTTGTTCTTTTGACAGCAACGTCAAGGCGCAGTCTTAGCCGTGCCAACTACAACAATAACATGCTTTTGTTACTTCTTTGTGCTGCACTTTTGTGTCTCTTTTGTTTTTGTTTTTTTCTTTTTTTCTTTATTCTTTATTGTCGTTCCTGCTACACAAGCCGCTGACGATCACAGCAAACATTCAAACATCGATTGAAATTGCAAGCAAAGCATTTTCAAGTGTGTGTGTGTGTGTGTGTGTGTGCTTTCGCAGTTCTTTTTTTTTTTTGCCATTTCCACTCACTCACTTATGTGCTAACGAATATGTTAACAACTTTGTTGAAATATTTTTTCCGCATTCAACGACAAGCGAAGCGCAAATTTATTGTCATGTTCGCAATAAGCAGCAATCAGTTTGAGCTTGAGAATGACAGGCAACAAAAAAAACACATAACAAAAATCAAATAAAAAATAAAAAAAACAGAAAAACACAGAAAAATTTAGTGGAAATTGTGGGGGTTTGAAAAGAAAAAGAAGTAATTTAATGTTTCGTTAAGTGGAATAATATGCAATAAAGTTAATAATTGCCAGAACGCTGGAGGAGTGGAAAACTGCCTAGTTTAAGCTGAGAAATCTATTATAAATAACTATAGTGTTTAACACAAAAAAATCTAATGATTATTGGCAGGTCGAAAATACACAAAACAATAAATTCATAAAATTGGTGCCGCTTAAATTTTGGACCAGTGTCTTACCTGATGACCTACACAGCGTTTAGATC
Source organism: Neoceratitis asiatica (assembly GCA_030068015.2). Taxonomy (NCBI): domain Eukaryota; kingdom Metazoa; phylum Arthropoda; class Insecta; order Diptera; family Tephritidae; genus Neoceratitis; species Neoceratitis asiatica. Next base: position 2,207,399 of record CM061524.1, read on the forward strand.
GTGAGAGTGACTCTTAACGCCACAAACAGCGATATAACTCATGAAATTAACAAACCAGGACCCTGCATGTGAAGTGTCCTTGTAACACTACACCTATCAAAAGCTTTTAAGAAGAGCAACCATGCATGCTAAACGAAGATCCAAGTAGAGGTACTTTTTTCAATACCCCTCAAGCTGTGATTTTATTTTTATTCAATATTGTTTGGCATTTCATCATGGAAAGACTTGCGCCTGAACAACGTTTAAAAATCATTCAACTTTCGTTACGAAAAATCACGTTCTGTAATGAATGTGTTTCGCGTGCCTCGCTCAACTTATGGTCAACATAATCAGCTTACTGAGCGCACTATTCGCAACACCATTCCCCATCTTGAGATCCAGCATTCATTACTGAATAATATTCGTCGGAACAGACTACGTCCATTATGCGGTGAAGAAAATTTAGTTGAGAGTGTACACGAAGACCGTGGATAGTCGATTCGACTCCGTTCGCAGAAACTCGGAATGACGCATGGAACCACTTGGCGCCTTTCACGTCGAGATCTTAAATTGAAAGCGTACAAATACAGCTTGTGCAAGAACTGAATCCGCTCGACCTTCCCAAGCGACATCGCTTCGCTCTATGAGCTCTTGAAAAGTTCCAATAAGATTCAACGTTTTCGAGCCAAATTTTGCTCAGCGATGAGACCCATTTCTGGCTCAATGGGCATGTAAACAAACAAAATTTGGGTCGAAGAGCAACCTGAATGGATTCAAGAGCTGTCATTTTATTCAGAAAAAATAACGATTTGGTGTGGTTTGTGGGCCGATGGAATCATCGGTCCATATTTCTTCCAAAATGATGCCGATGAGAACGTAATCGTCAAAGGCCATGATAACCGATTATTTGATGCCTGAAATTGAAGCTCGGAATCTCCGCGAAATTAGGTTTCAACAAGACGGCGTCACTTCCCACATATCGCATCAACCAATGGATTTATTGAGAGAACACTTCGGTGAGCAGATAATTTCACGTTTTCGGCCGGTCGATTGGCCACCAAGATCATGTGATATCACACCGTTAAACTTTTTCCTGTGGGGATATGTAAATAGAACGAGTTATCGAAAATGGGATGGGCTATCTGAGACGTAGCCGCGGCCAACATTTGAGTGAGATAATCTTAAAAAAATAAATGCCAAAGAATGTTCTTTCGCATAATAATAAACATTCCCCATTGAAATTGATTTCTCTGTGTTTTTTCTTTAAAAAGTAGAGAACCTCGAAATGGGTCGGATATTAAGGAATCCTCATTACCACCGGGGCTGATGAAATGGACCATGAACTCTGACTGGTCGCCAATCATTGGTTGACTTTCGAGATCAGAATTCTAAACTCCGTAAAATTAAAAAAAAAAACAGTTCCACAGCGTCGTGACCTCTCCCTACTGCTGTTTTATTTTACATCTGGAAGCTCCCTGCACCACTAGAAAGCGTTTCCTTAATACCGTTGAATGATCGATATTGGCGTCTGACCAGGATATTGATAAAATTTGCTCGAAAGTAGATCGCTATCTCACCAAACTTTCACACCTCTTCACTTTACGACAATTATAACTACAATCAACGAATTCCTAGGCCACCCTCTTCACCAGCTGGATGAAGGAGTGCCGGTTCGGTAGAACTCGATGTGGAAGCCGACGACGTAAAAATTTGAAGAACAAATAACCCAAAGCTACTGGGAATCACATTCCATATACTGCTTTCCTTCACTCCTTCACTCCACTTACGACCGTAATTTCCACTAAAGTACAAGGCCCTAACAAAATACTCAAATCGGTAGCCAGCAGCACTGGGGGTAAAGACCAAGAAATGTTGTTTGCAACATAGAAGGCAATTGGCCTGCTGCAAGTAAATTGCGCTGCTCCGATCTGGACGGCAAGGACTAGCGAGACCCAGATAGAATCTACAAGCATACAAGAACATCGCGCTGAGGACCGTGACAGGAACCTCGTGATGTCACCGACGCATCACCTAGACAGCGAATCATCTATGCTCCCAGTCAAGGAGCATAATGTTGTGTTACGTAAGCAATATTTACAGGGTTCATTCCCACAGACACCTACTTGAAGCCGAACACCCACCAAGGCGCATCAGGAAGGGAATACTTGACTATAACGATTCCATACACCAATTTAGAAAATACCACTGAACTGCACGGTGTATTGAGAGGCCTTAAACACCATTCACCGAGAGGCCGTCAATATCTAGTGGAACTGTGAATGGCGTTCTCGGAATATAAGTACCACCTATTGTAGAACAAGAACTCGATCTACCTAGAGTGACCCGAACAACACTGCCACAAGTAAGGATATTGTATTCGACTTAGTTCCTCGTTATCCAGATTTGATTCCGATAAAACGCAACATATGGTCTGCATACAATGAGTTCCCGTACGACACTAACCACCTCTTTACATGCTCCTACAACCAGCTCATCTAGCACCTCTCTCCCTCTGGTTCAAACTCATCGAAACAGCACGACTTTTGGGCCTTCCGTTAGATGATCTCGACAGCTGAGAGTAGTGTAGTCTGCTCCTAGGCAGGATTCAGCAATAGATCATTCATAATGTTCGAGCATGAGTGTTTTAAGTAAAGGACTATTTTGATGAGTCTTACCGTTCCCTAATTTCAACGTAGTTTATACTAGATAGTCCGTTTAAGAAGAAAGTGCTTCCGCAGGATGCCGCGATTGGTTTGGGTTAGTCGTGGCTGTCGCTGATTTTCTTTCACTGGTCTGCTAGATTCTATGCTAAGTTTCAGAAACGCCTCTCGGTCGGCTGGTAGGAATGTGGGTAACACTCATCATCGAGAAACAATATATGTTTGCTTAAGGAGCTTACCAATTCTAATGTTTTAATGTAAAACTCAAAGTTGGAAAACTTGAATCTTCACAGATTGAATCTCTTCAAATAGTAAGTCTACGCTGGTCCAAGTGAGCTCGAGCTTTAATTAAGCTTCACAAAAAAAAACCTGTCACCTTCTTACTCTCTAGTTTATTATACGAGTATTCATCGAAATCTATTCATATTTTAGTTTTGAAAAGTGAATTTGGCACAGAAAATTTCTTCTTCTTCTTCTTCTAGAAAGAAATCAGGTTTTTGATCCATCCAAAGTGTCACAACTCATTTCGCTACATTCCCACTAATCATTAGAAACTAGAACAACAGACAGATCGGCGGACAATTGGACAGACAGATAGAGGCCGAAAGATTTTCAAGCAAAATACGGAGTCAGTACGGTGACCTGAAATTCCAATTGAAAATCCATTTCGATTTATGACGATCGATGTGCTAAAAGTAAGTATTAAACATACATACATACGAGTACATAAAAACAAATTTATATTTTTAAATGCATCAATGGATGTGTGCTTGTATGTATGTACACCCGTACATATGTATGCCATTTCGCACCATAACAAATTACTGTCGACAAGTCAATTTCAGATGCAGAAAAGATGTTGTAGTTGTTGCTGTTTGTTGTTGTTGTTTGTGATTTGTTGTATATGTAAGTAATGCCACCGCGCAAGACGCCTCTTTTGCGTCGACTGTTTGATCGTTAATTCGCTTTAGCTGCGAATTTTAATCCGCCACCGATTCGGAATTGTTGTTCGGCCGCAAAGCGCCGCCTGAAAAGTGTGTTGCCGCGTAAGTCGGCTTTTTAGTGGTTATACTGCCTACTGACTGATACCATCTGCATTTGTATTTATCTATGATATGTGATTGTTGATTGGTATGCATGTATGTATGTGTGTTGGCATGTGTGTATGTATATTTGCGTTTGTTGGCGTTTAAAGCTGTCACTGCACTAATTCCACGCATTCCTGGGGATTAACATGCAAAGACATTTCGTGCGGCGCTGCTACGATAGGCAGCTTATGCTATGCTACAGCGCCATGTATATACATACATATACATATGTATGTACATAAGAAATATGACATTTTGTATATTAAGGTGGTTCAAAGAAGCAAGGTGAATATCATTCAAAGTGGTTTAAGGATTTAAGAAAAAAGAAGAAAGCTTGAAACGTTACCACGTTTTGGAAAATTGAATTAAATATAACAAAAACTTTCATTTAATTCTAAAGGGTGTTCCATTTCGAGGCTTCCTATGTTAAAAAAAAAACAGAAAATTCAAATTTAATGGGGAATGTTTATTATTATTCTTTTATCATATAAGAACATTCTTTGTCATTTATTTTTTGAAGATTATCTCTTTCAAATGTTGGCCGCGGCTACGTCTGAGATGGTCCATACGTTGAGTCCAATTCTCAATGACTCGTTGGAGCATTTCGACTGGTAACTGACGAATGAAAAGCGTGATGTTTTGCTCCAAGGTCTGAATCGAAGCGGGATTGTCCGCATAGACTTTAGACTTTACATATCCTCACAGAAAAAAGTATTGGTGTTCAATCGACAGGCCCAAAACGTGAAATTATCTGCTCACCGAAGTGTTCTCTCAATAAATCCATTGATTGATGCGATTTGTGGGAAGTGACGTCGTCTTGTTGAAACCAAATGTCGCGGAAATCACGAGCTTCAATTTCAGGCATCAAATAGTCGGTTATCATGGCGCGATGATTCCACCGGCCCACAAACAACACCAAACAGTTAATTTTTCTGGATCAAATGGCAGCTCTTGAATCTCTCCAGGCTCCTCTTCGTCCCAAATGTGGCAATTTTGCTTGTTTACATACCCATTGAGCCAGAAATGACTCTCATCGCTGAACAAAATTTGGCTCGAACGAACGTCGGATCTTCTTGAAACTTTTCAAGACCCATAGAGCGAAGCGATGTCGCTTAGGAAGTTCGAGCGCCTTCAGTTCTTGCGTAAACTGTATTTTGTACGCTTTCAATTTAAGATTTCGACGTAAAATGCGCCAAGTCGTTCCATACGTCAGTCCGAGTTGCTGCGAACAGCGCCAAATCGACTCTCCACGGTCTTCGTGTACACTCTCAGCGATGGCCGCTATATTTTCTTCACGTGGTCTATTCTCGGTCGAATATTATCCAATAATGAATGCTGGGTCTCAAGCTGGGTGATGGTGTTGCGAATAGTATGCTCAGTCGACCGATAATGTTGACCATAAGTTGAACGATGCGCGCGAAACACATTCTTTACAGAACGTGAATTTTCGTTGTTGAAGTTGAATGAACAAAAATAGCATGACAACTTGACACGACTGTCTGTCAAAAAAAGGGTATTGAAAAAAGTACCTCTACTTGGAGCACCCTTTAAAACAAACCCGTTATAATGATATATTTATTAATTAAATTAAGTTCTAGGAAATATTAGAAATACTTTCTGTTGAAAACATATTAAAGAATTGTTGCCAACTGTTGTTGAATATATAAAATATTTTCAACAGTGTTGCCATCTTTCTCTGTTTAATAAAATACTTTCAGTTTTAATTTAAAAATTCTATTTATTAATTATGATTTTTAGGGTCTAAAGCAAATTTTTGGTGTATAATATTTATTTAAAAAATTTAGGTGTTGAAAAAATAATAAAATTTTCTTAAAAAATACCAGAGAAAATATTTTCAACATAAAACCATTCCTTTTTATATTATCATTCATTAAAAAATGCTTGAAAAGTTCAAAGAGAGGTTCACCATAGAGGTAATTTAAAAAATTTCTTTTACACAAATATTTGAACAACCCTAATTGTCCTACATACACACATACCGATTTCTGCGCTTCACTTTCTTAGCAATTTCCCCACACCCGGTTCTACTTGTTCACCTTTCATCGTTGCAAATGGCTTTTCGAAAATCGTCTTAGTTTTCTAATTTATCTGCTATTTGAGTTTATTTACAGCATTTTAGTTGATTTGTTTACTTACTTTTTGTTGTTGTTGTTGTTGTAACCACTTAACGTGCTATGTAATTAAGGCGTGTTGTGCAAACGAATTGATTTCCGTCAATCAACGAGAAGAGTTCGAAGATTGAGTTCATTACCGCAGGCAGCTTCGCGCAAGCTGCGCGGCATTATATGTTTGTGCATGTGTGCGCATGTGTATGTGTGTTTATGTTCACATCAATTGCAACATCCATTTTGGGGGGGTTAATTTAAAGGAGTTTAAAAGGAAAATTCAACTGTGAAGTACAAATCGCCGGCACGTTTAATGGAAATTAAGTGCGATTTTAACGATCTGCAATTTCCATTCGAACCCAAGCAATTGCCGTCAATTGTAAATTCAAATAAATCGAAGTCTTATTATTATGCTCAGTTCAAATGCGCTAAATTGCTGAGGTTTGTGTCTTAAGTCTTTCGTATTTCAGTTTTCTTTGCTTTGGCCTTTCCGCGTTTGCATCTCGTGTGTTTTATATATACTTGAACTCTTGTTATATATCTGTATCTGTACTAGTATGTGTGTGTAGATACGCGGTTGCAGCGTTCGCTGCGTTTGTACTCTTTTGCGTAATAAAACTTTGGAAATGAAAACTTCAATTACAAGCAATAAAAACCGCCGCTGGCTTCATTCCGAGTCGCATTGGGGTTTACAGTTAGTTTTATGTAATCATCAATTTCATCAATATTTAATACTTTTTCAAAGAGTTTATCATTTGTAATTAATTGCAGAATTCTTCTGTTAATTATTATGCTCTAAAGATAAATAAATTCCATATGATCAACGGGTATTCAGAGAAAATTTATGTTCATTTTTATTATCAATAACTAAAACAACAAAAAGAACATGAAACAGCAAAGAGAGATCTTGGGCGATGACGAAAGTCTCTTAACCAATAGATTCGACTACAGATCGCCAACAAAGAATTCGCAGCGGCGACAAGATCAGTGAAAAAAATTGACGACACGATTCTGAGTGATTTGAAAGAAACCAAAATTTCATAACGGAAATCTCTTAATATCAATATCTTGGTTATTACGATCCCAATATCATTTCGATAATATAATTACCTCAGAATCAAAGACCCAAAATCCAATTATCACAAAAGGTGTGCTCTAAGTAGAGGTACTTTTTTCAATAGCCTTTTTTTTGACAGATCAAGCGTGAGTCGTGTCAAGTTGTCAATTTATTTTGGTTCAGTGTTGTTGCTGTGCATTTCATCATGGAAAGACTTACGCCCGAACAACGCTTACAAATCATTCAACTTTATTACGAAAATTCACGTTCTCTAAAGAATGCGTTTCGCACGCTTCGTTCAACTTATGGTCAAGATAATCGGCCAATCGGTTTACTGAGCGTACTATTCGCAACACCATCACCCATCTTGAGATCCAGCATTCATTATTGGATAATATTCGACCGAATAGGCCACGTCCAGCATGCAGTGACGAAAATATAGCGGCCATCGCTGAGAGTGTACACGAAGACCGTGGAGAGTCGACACAGCGCCATTCGCAGAAACTCGGACTAACGTATGAAACGACTTGGCGCATTTTACGCTTGGCGCTTGTGCAAGAACTGAAGCCACTCGACCTTCCTAAGCATCATCGTTTCACTCTATGGGCTCTTGAAGAATTCCAAGAAGATCCGACGTTTTCAAGCCAAACTTTGTTCAAGTAAAATTGCCGCATTTGAAACAAAGAGCAACCTGAACTGATTCAAGAGCTGTCGTTTCATGCAGAAAAAACAACGGCTTGGTGTGATTGTAGACCGGAGGAATCGTCGGTGCATTTTTCTTCAAAAATGATGTCGTAACCGTCAATGGCGACCATTATCGCGCCATGATAACTGACTATTTGATGCCTGAAATTGAAGCTCGTGAACTCCGCGACATTTGGTTTGAACAAGACGGCGCCACTTCCCACACATCACATCAATCAATGGATTTATTGAGAGAACACTTCTGTGAGCAGCTAATTTCACGTTTTGGGCCTGTCGAGTGGCCACCAAGAGCGTGTGATATTACACCGTCCTGTGGAGATATGTAAGATCTAAAATCTATGCGGACAATCCCGCTTCGATTGTGGCCTTGAAGCAAAACATCACGCGTGTCATTCGCCAGTTACTAGTCGAAGTGCTCGAACGAGTCATCGAAAATTGGACTCAACGGATGGACCATCTGAGACGTAGCCGCGGCCAACGTTTGAAAGAGATAATCTTCAAAAAATAAATACCTCAGAAAATTCTTTCGAATGTGAATGAATATTCCCCATTAAATGTGAATTTTCTGTGTTTTTTCCTATGATTTTAGGGAGCCTGGAAATGGATCACACGTTATAATTATCTAAGAAACAAAAATCCAATATCCAAATCTCATTATCATTATTACATAATCAAAACTCCAAAAATATCAAATCTTCATAAGAAAGGGCCAGTGAGAGTGATAAGAAAGTTTCGACACGTTTTCGGGAGTAACTTTAATTATAGGAAGTTTCGCCTTACTCTTGTGCTAATCGCGTGCTGCTGGAGTGTGACACTTCAGTTATAGTAACTCATTTCCACTACATGGTGCATCACCCAAAAATGTGGTATTATTTGTATGTCAGTTTTGAAATTCCCTTTTCTTGTACAAGAAAACAGCACATTTCTTCTCATCTTTTAGTTATTCCCACAATTCAAATTCCTTCCTTGCATATATGGGGTTTCAGCAAAAATGGCACACAAACCCACTCGGAGGCTAAGCGACATTTGGCCTACATCACCTATCGGCTTTCGTGCTTTAACTCCATTCAGCATTTGGCACTGTGATTCGTGTCTAACCAAATTAGTTGCACAATTGGAGCACAAAATAAATCTGCACCAACAGCGTGAAGTCGTAATTCGACAATCAGCAAAGGAATAGCTGGAAAAAAACACCCACACAAACACATAAACACACAAATACAGTTACATAAAAAAAACATAATTTGCAAGCAAAACCGTTGACAGAGAACAAGAAAAAAGCAAATGGTATGTGAATCGACGGGCCCACGAGACAGCAACAACAATTAAAGGAGGTAACAGTTAACAGAAATATGTCACACACACACATACAAGTAAATAGTTGCATGGCACATACATACATGTTGGTATTGGTGTGCATATGAACATATTGTTTGTCATTTGTACCCACTCGTAGTTAATTCGCGCCTGCAAGAAATTAATAAAACTAACATTTCATGATGCTTAAATATAAAGGGGTTTCCAATAAGAGTGATATGATTTCTTCAAAAAAAAAAAAAAAAAAAACACGCACTAATTGTTAAGGAAATTCAAATGTTTTTTATTTAATGTGAAGTCCCCAAGTGATACAATTAAGTTCTGAATATAACAACATCATTCAAATGGCCACCACGACTTATTTTGAAGCAACGAATTCGATGAACCCAATTTTTGAGCACTTTTTCTACTAAATCAAGTCGTATTTCGTGAAAACAGTACATTCAATATTGACTTTTAAAGCTTGAAGAAAGTCTGGTTTATTGCTTAAGACCAATGACTTCAAATAACTCCACAAGAAGTAGTCTAATGCTGTTAAATCAAACTTCTTGGAGGCCATTCAATGTCAAAATTTCTTGAAATAATCGAATCTCCAAACCTTCCTCGCAATAATTCGGTTGTTGCACGTGCTGCGTGACACGTAGCCCCGTCTGGTTGGAACCAGATGTTGTTAAGATCAACTTCTTCCAATTGTGACCATAAGAAGTTGGTTATCATCGACATATACCGCTCTTCATTGACAGTAACGGTGCCACCAGCTTCATATCGAAAGAAGTACGTATCGATGATTCCACCAGACAAAAACCACACGAAACTGTCAATTTAGATGAGTGTAATGGCTAATCATGAATAATTTGTGGATTTTCTTCGCACCAGAGTCGACAGTTTCTTTTTATTTACCGCACCACTCAGATGAAAGTGAGCCTCATCGGAGAAGATGATTGTCTTTAAAAAAATCGTTATCGTTTTCAAGTTGTTCCAAGGCAAAATCAGCAAATTCACGATGTTTATGGTGGTTCATAGATGAAAATGTAAACATTACTGAATTCAAGGGAAAAAAGGCAGTTAATGACATATTAAAAATGGCCAAAAAGAGACACTTAGAAATCATTTCATTCTTATCTGAAAACTCTTTACATTAGAGCTTTACAGGCCTCTTCTTTACCCAGAACTTCGAATTGAAAATGCACCTTACAGCGAGTAAAGCGCTGAATATTTTCTTAGTCAAATTCTGGAAGCTACAGAAAGAATTGATTAAGAGCGAAGTCACCATAGCTCCATGTGGGTGATCTCTAAATATTTTATTTTAGTCATTTTAAGTATTTCCCTAACAGTGTGAGCGATCTGTGTGCCAATAAGGCGAAGCTAATCTTTCTAGTTTGACTTGACTTGACAATTCGTAACTATTTTTTACTGTCTAATTGTACACTTTTGAACATCACTGTATTTATTACAGTGCTTGAAAACATGTCTATGCTATCGTTTCGGGTAATGAATCATGAATTTACGCGTATGAGCCCGTAAGTAATCAGCAGTCGCCTATATGGGTGTTTCATGATGAGCCGAATGCAACAGAAGTTGTTTTCAAGCAAGTGGTTGCTTGTATTTGTGGAAAAACTGGACGTATGACTGGAACAACGCAGAAAAGTACATTCTGAGTGATACACAACCATTTGTTTGTCACTTTTCTCTCAAGAAATCAGGGAACCTAACCGTCGAAGACGGATCACCGTTCATCTCGACAATGAAAGCTCACACCGATTGAAACAACTGCATTATTGAACACTCGAAACATCGATTTGATGAGTCATCCAACATATAGTGCTGACTTCGATACCTGAAGTGGCGGTTGATGGATTCAGAACGAATGTGTCGGAGATACCTGAATCAGAGTGGCAAAAGTGCTTCGACAACTGGTTCAAACGCATGCAAAAGTCTATAGATCTTACAGGAAAATATTTTGAAATACAATAAAGCAATTTTTGATTATTAATATTTTTGTTTTTGCTCTCTTATCCTGAACTATATTAGGCAACCCTTGAACCATTGAGTAGACTGATGCTATACCATTTTTTTCCAGATAAATTTAAATAATTATTTTATAAAATATGCATTATTATGTTGGATCGAGGGGAAGAAATTAAGTAATTAAATTTTCTAATTTTTCTCCAACATTTGGTAGCGTATTTCAGTGCGCATAACATTTTTTCTCCATAAACTGCAAATACTTCTAAGTTACTTAGCAGAGAAGCAGAGTGTAAATACGTGAATTCTTAAGCTTAAATGTGAACAAACACTTAAATGCATATGTATGTATGCTGTAAAGTATATAGTTATATACATATTTATGTCTCGCGTCTCCTCTCATGCTCATAACCAGCACTGTAAGCGAGCTCGCGCTATTGCCACGTACGAGTACATGTGTCAACTTTAACGGTTATTATTAAATTAAAATTTTTGCAGTTACTCACCATGGAAAACGTACATCAGCAACAGCAACAGCAACAGTAACAATAACAGCAAGATCAACAGTAACTACCCCGACACTTAGTCAAAGCAAAAAATGCCATGGCATGCCATAGTTTCCACTTGGCTTTGTAGCTTCAATAAATCATAAACATATACAGTTGGGATCATAGAAATAGGGAAGTGATTTGTAGGGTATTCGAAAATGTTTTTAAAACTTTAGAGAGAACAACAGTAATCATTCTTCAACTAAAGCTCAAGTCATAGTTTTGGAAAGCAAGCAGGAACTCCTTCAAAATGGTTAAAAAAACGATTTCGAAATTATATTCGGTTCAAGCTGCTTCGAAATAGATTCGAATTTGTGCAAACTTGATGCCAAAATAACCAAAAAGCTCAATCTTCTCTTCTTCTTTTTTGGCGTAGGCACCGTCTACGCAATTATAGCCGCATCAACAACAGCACGCCACTCGTTCCTTCTATTTTTTGTTGGAAACACCAAGTGAGATCAGGTCATTCTTATCCTTCCATCGGAGTGGAGGTCTTCCTTTTCCTCTGCTTCCGTCAGCGGGCACTACGTCGAATACTTTCAATGCTGGAGCGCTTTTATCCATTCGGACGACATGACCTAGCCAGCATAGCCGCTGTCTCTTGATTCGCTGAACTATGTCAATGTCGTCGTATAGCTCGTACAGCTCATCGTTCCATCATCTGCGGTATTCGACATTGCCAACGCGCAAAGGACCATAAGCCTTCCGCGAAACTTTACTCTCGAAAACTCCTAAAGCCGACTCATCATCTGTAGACATCGTCCAGGCTTCTGGGCCTTATGTCAGGACAGGAATGATGAGCGACTTGTAGAGTTTGGTATCTATATAATTCTAAAATAGATTTCCAATATTTTCTAACTATGCACAACCCAAAGCGGTGAAATGTGCCCGAAAAAATTGAAATTATTTTGTGCTCTAAAATCGTTTAACTGTAGTCGAAGCGATTTAAAAATTGGTTTTAATATTCATCGAATTCTCAAGTCAAACAGAAGTAGCTCCAATCTAGCTCTAAAAACTCTCTAAATAATTCAAAAACAGCATCGAACTCATTCCAAAAATGTTTTAAACACCTTTTGAAGTGATTACGGAATACGGACTAGAGCTCCAGAATTTGCTTAAACGTTTTCCAGCTTTCCGAGCATTTGAGCAACGAGCACTCGCACAACTGCTCATTGCTCATTACTCGAACATTTTTCGAGCCGGGCACTAGCATTTCGAGTATTTTGACAAACACTTTGACATTTTTCTCAAAACTTTTTTTTTTTAATAAGTTTAAATTTATTTATGCAAAGTGTAAAAATCATTGAAACGCCAAATAAATTTTGACAAATAAAATTAAATTTTTTTTGTTCTGCTGAGCAGTTGAGCAATGAGCGAGTATCGAGCGAGCATCGAGCATTGCCGGGTATCTGAAACTCTAGAATAGATCCAATTTTTTTCATCCAAATTGAAAAGCAGTCTAAAATTAGCTCCGATAAAATTAAAAAAATATAAATATTTGTTTATGATTGTTGTTGTTGTTGTAACCGCAGAAAAATTCGCCAAATTGAGCTTCGTGGTATATTGCGGGAGTGACAGTCCTTAGCTGGATAAAAATCCGTTTCGTTCCGGTATAAAGACCCGACTGTCGTGGGAACTATTGGTGTTTAGTTGCCTCTTACGACAGGCACGCCTTAACGCGGGTGAATTCTAGAACCCCTAACCCGCAGGGGAGCTTACGGAATATATTTAATTATTATTGGTTACTTTCCGATATTTTTTAGCGAAAAAATAAAAATACAATTTTTTACAAAAAAAGTACATTTACGGACAAATAATTGAAAATTCAACTTTCAAACACGCGTTGCCAGCACAATGCCCTTGGGTGTAGATTTTGTCTTCCGCTTTGCTGTGGCACGCTCACCAGCCATTCCCAACGTGCCAGCAACTTGTCTAGAAATTTGTCATTATAACTTCATATTTGTAAGCGCGATGCCTCATAATTACAGACACGTCCCATTCGTACGGCTTGTTCTGGTTTTATGAAAAAAATATATATATGTAGGTATGTGTGTATGTGGTGTGCATTAAAAATGTGGGAGTTCCCAGTGAAGGCATTAAAAAAGCATTAAAAACAACAAACTAACAATGCCACGGCGGCAGTTGAATATTTCTTTGTTTCTCATTTTCAATTTTATTCCATTTTCTCAACTTTTTTTTTGTGTTCTTTTTTTTTTGTAGAAAATCTGCTTTTGTAGCCAAATAGTAGCAAATCGTTAACGGCAAATTGCGCCCACACTTGCTAGAGAAGGAGGGGGGGGAGGGAGGTAGTCAGTGGCAACAAACAAAAGATGCTTAAATGAGTCATAAAAATTATATACGAGTACAACAAAAACAACATAGTTGAAATTTAAAGAATAGCAAATGAAGACGATAAAAGTTAGTTCTGGCGGGCATTGTGTGCTTTGAGTAGTTATTATTGTGCTTAAGCCGCGCTTGTAGTTGTTGATTTTATAGCTTTTGATGGCTTGGCATGACCCAATTATGCACCGCTGATGATGTTGATGATTTTATTGGGCTTGGAAAATCGGCGAAAGGCAGAGAATTCATACATACATACGTATGAATGAACGTTTGTACTCAAATATGAAATTCTGTTCTTATCTTACTTTTCAAAACAACAATGCTTGTTGGGCTTAGCTTGATTTTGACATTTTTTTTGCAGCTTCTAAGTAGTCCAGTAGCGTTTTGGCCTGGTTTGCCCGTCCGAAATCCAGTAGCACTTTTGATAGCTCAATAATTATGTGAATTGCTGAAGTGGGTAATAAAATAGAAATTGGCTCATAGCCTTCAATTCACTGAAGAATTATATTTTTGTTGGTATAAAGTGATTATCAAACAAAAAATAAGCAACAAAAATCCAAAAATTTAAGAAAAAATGAAAGAAAAGAAATAAAAATAAAAAAAATAACAAAATGAAATCAAATTAAATAAATAAAACGAAGTAAAATAAGATAAATTAAAAAAAAACCAAAAATTTCTCAAAATGATTTGAAAATGATTGGTATTGTTATGTTTATACTACTACTACTACTACATTGGCGTAAGCAACGCTTGCGCGATTATAGCCAAATCAAGTGAAATCATATCGTTCTGAACTTGATCCTTCCAACGGAGTGTAGGTCTTCCTCTTCCTCTGCTTCCGCCAGCGGGTACTACACCGAATAATTTCAAAGCAGGAGCGCTTTCATACATTCGGACGACATGACCTAGCCAGCGTGGCCGTTGTGTCTTGATTCGCTGAACTGTGTCAATGTCGTCGTATAATTCGCACAGCTCATCGTTCCATCATCTGCGGTATTCGACATTGCCAACGCGCAAAGGACCATAAATCTTCCGCATAACTTTTCTCTCGAAAACTTCTAAAGCCGACTCATCGGATGTAGACATCATCCAGGCTTCTGCACCATATGTCAGGACGGGAATGGTGAGCGACTTGTAGAGTTTGGTTCGTCGGGAGAGGACTTTACTTTTCAATTGCCTACTCAATCCAAAGCAGCGCCTGTTGGCAAGAGTAATGCTGCGCTGGATTTCAAGGCTGACATTGTTGGTGTTGTTAATGCTGGTTCCCATATACACGAAATTATCTACGACTTCGAAGTTGTGACTGTCAACAGTGACGCGGGAGCCAAGTCGCGAATGCGATGACTGTTTGTTTGATGACAGGATATATTTCGTCTTGCCCTCGTTCACTACCAGACCCACTTGCTCCGCTTCTTTGTCTAACCTGGAGAAAGTAGAGTTTACGGTGCGGTTGTTATGGTTAATAATATCAAACCATCGATCTACGTCAGCAGTTGTACACTTTTGTAAAGCATTGTACCTGGTATTATTTTCTCTAGCATCGAATTCGAGAAATCACACGATCAACCTGTCTATAACCTCGTTTGGTTAATGGCGGATTTTCATGGTCTAAAGCCTAACCGATAAGTCCAATCAGTTCGTTGACGGTGGGCTTTAACTTCTCACACAATACGCTCGATAGGACATTGTGTGCGATATTGAGAAGGCTTATCCCACGATAATTGGCGCATACCATGGGGTCCCCGTTTTTATGGATTGGACAGAGCAAACTGAGAATCGAATCTTCGGGCATGTAATCGTCTGAACATATTCTACGAAGAAGCTCTTGCATACAACTAGCCAGTTCTTTGCCGCCGTATTTGAATGCCGGTAAGCCAGCGGCTCTCGCCGCATTGTTATTTTTAAACCGGCAATCACTATTCGCACTTCGTCTTAGTCGGGTGTTGGAATGCCTATCATCTTCAATTGGGGATTCGGGTTCACCATATACGGGGGTCGCACTTTCACTGCTATTCAGCAGGTTGGAAAAGTGTTCCCTTCATAAACTCACTATGTTCTGGACATCTGTCATCAGATTACCTCAGTGGTCTCTACATGAGTACGCTCTAATGTTGAAACTTCTGTAAGTCGTCGCATTTTTCATAGAATATTCGAGTATTACCCGTTTCGGCCAGCTCCTCAAGCTCTTCATACTCATTCATTTTGGTCTCTTTCTTTTTTTCTCGGCAAATGCATCTCGCTTCCCTTTTCAGCTCTCGATACCTCTCCCATTACGCACGTGTTGTAGTCGAGCACAAAGTTGCGAGGTAGGCAGTCTGCTTTCTCTCCACTGCAGTTCGACATTCCTCGTCGTACCAGCAGTTTTTCTGGTATTGTTGAAAACCAATTATTTCCAAAGCAGCGGTACGCAAGGAATTTGCTATTTCGTTCCACAGCTCTTTTATATCGAGTCGCTGATGAGTGCTCTCAGAGAGCAGATGTGCAAGCCGAGTGGAAAACCTGCTGGCCGTCTGCTGTGATTGCAGCTTTTCGACGTCCTTCCTTGTGTTTGTTGGCGGGTGTTCTTTGCCGCACAGGTGGGTGCGTATTTTTGCTGCTACAAGATAGTGATCCGAGTTGATATATGACCCTCGGAACGTACACCCGTCTTGAACACTGGATACATGTCTTCCGTCTTCTCACAACATGATCGATTTGGTTGCGTGTTTTACGATCTGGCGTCAGCCATGTAGCTTGATGAATTTTCGTATGCCGGGATCTGGTACTACAGACAACCATATTTCGGGCACCGGCGAAATCAATCAGCCAGTTTGACAATGCTTCGTTCTGGAGGCTGAATTTTTCGTTCGTTCCGCCAAAAATACCTTTTTTGCCCACACTGGCGTTTAAATCGCCTAGCCCAGCTTTTCCATCGTGGCAGGGGCAGTGCTCATAAGCGCGTTCTAGGCTCTCATAGAAAGCATCTTTGGGGACATCATCCTTCCTTAACGATTTGTTGAAGAACTTCGCTTTGATACGAATTGCGGCTAGACGTTCATCCACCGGGGTGAATGCCAGGACTCGACGACGGTGTCTCTCTCCCACCACAAACCCAACACCAAATTTGCGCTCCTTTAAATGACCGCTGAAGTATATTTCACAAGAATATCTTCTTCCGTTCTTGTCCCGTCCATCGCATTTCTTTGACGGCGGTGATGTCATCCTGTAGTCTTACGAGGACATCAACTAGCAGGGTAGCGGCATCTTCCCAATTAAGGGACCGGACTTTCCAGGTGCATATCCTCAAATCGTGATCGTTTAAACGTTTGCAGGGGTCGTCATCAAATGGGAGATCTCTCGTCCGAGGCATTTATTGATTTTTAATTGGAGTATAGTTTTTATGTTGTACGTACCAAATCCTACGAACAACCGCAGTGGATTCGCCTTCTCACTTTAACTCGCCTCCAAATGGAAGTTTTTTGGCTAACCAGAGGATACTTGGTCTAAGACCGGAAGTCCTGAGCTGCTTGAACCATATGTAAAAGAATCATTTCTGGCCACTCCCAGAAGAATGACAGTCAGAAACTTCGTGGCCTCATCCTCCTATCGTATGTCATAACCTGAAAATCCTGCCATTTAATTGCATGCCCAACATGTCCGATTAACTAAAAACTCAACACTTGAAAATTTGCCTAATCTTCTGCGTCATAAAATATTATTATTACCCCGAACGGAGTTTAAAGCTCACCAACTAAGCTTGAATAATCTCCGACAGCCAACAATTACCATAAAACTACCGTATAATTATTTTAATAAAAACCCGTCGTACTTTTCGAATAAAAACTAAGAGAAAAATAAATTAAAATAAATTGTCTAACTTAGCTACCGGCTACATATGTATGTGCAGACTTTAGACACAAAACGGCTGCTGCAGTGCTGAAAATTACTAGAGATGATATATGTATGAGGTATATATGCATGTATGTGTGTTTGTATTCGGATGAATATGCAACTCTCGAAGGCGCATCCATCAGTCACTCGTGCAACATTGAGCTGAGGTTACCTTATGTGATGTGTTGCTTACAGCTTCTTCCTACTTATGTCTGCTGGCTTGATGAGGTAATGTGATTTTATGACTACATACATAGCAATTTGGATTTCAGCAGATGCAACGCTGCCAGCAAAAGGCCAAGGAGTAAATAAATAAATGAAAAAAAAAATACTTTCGAAGGTACATTAGAAGAGCTGGAAATTGCTGGGTAGAGTGCAAATGACCGACAAGAGCTGGTTTATGCAAAAAAAAATATTTCTTCATTTTCTTTATGTAATAATTTTTATATTCCTTTTTAGGCTAACACGCTTTTACATAAATTAGTCATTAGTATTGGATACTTTATATATATATATATATATATAAATATGAAAATTATTCTTTGAGTTACACCACAAGTGTGGTGTGGTTCATTAAATTTCAAATGCAAAGGTCTTCAAAGTCAGTTGAAACAATATTAACTCACACTGGTGTGCTGACTCTGTAAAGGCCGTAACTCCTTCAGCTATTCACATACTCTTGGCTACTCATGGGACTAATGGAGTTGAATTAAGGTATGTATTCATTCGTAAGACGATTTTTCAATTTAAAATTAATAATTTCATGCATATTAACATAATGATTATTGAGAATTTTTTTTATAGTATAAAGAAAAAAAGTATGTTAAGGTTCCTTATACCACTACTATTATATCATAAATTTGCATGATAAATAAAAGTAATTAAGTGAGTGGTTACCCTATTAAATAGTATTTTTAACTCTAAACATCTTTAATCGAAAGCATAGTCATTTAAATCGCTCCGTATTATAGCAAAAGGTTATTTTAGTTAGGTTACTTTGAAGTGGTTGCTTGGCATCAGCAAATTAAGGCCGCCAAACGGACCCTTTATAATACCATTAAGAATCCTAATAACCCCAGCCGATAATAAAAACGGGAGCACTCCATCATCTCGAATTTCGAATTCGCTCAATACACAATCCCGACACTACACTAAATAGGTATAACGAAATCCCTACCCGACAAAATACAGATAACACAATATCCAGACAAAATCCGGAAAATGTAAAGTGCCGACAACTCTTCATCCTGACAAATAAGTTACTTCGTGTTTTTATTCAGACTTTCCCTTTAATTTACTGAAAAAACCTACTTTTTGTTTCAATATAGAGAAAATAGGGCATTATATCCAAGTAGAGATACTTTTTTGACAGATCACGCCTGAGTCGTGGAAAGACTTATTACGAAAATTCCCACGTTCTGTAAAGAATGTGTTTCGCGCGCTTCGCTTAACTTATGATCAAAATAATCGGCCTACTGAGCGTACTATTAGCAACACCCAGCATTCATTATTGGATAATATTCGACCGAATAGACCAAGTCCAGCACGCAGTGAAGAAAATATAGCGGCCGTAGCTGAGAATCTACACGAAGACCGTGGAGAGTCGATTCGGCGTCGTTCGCAGCAACTCCGACTGACGTATGGAGCGACTTGGAGCATTTTACGACGATATCTTGAATTGAAAGCGTACAAAATACAGCTTGTGCGAGAACTGAAGACGCTCAACCTTCCCAACGACATCGCTTCGCTCTATGGACTCTTGGAAATTTCCAAGAAGATCCGATGTTTTCGAGCCAAATTTGTTCAGCGATAATGCCCATTTCTGGCTCAATGGGTATGTAAACAAGCAAAATTGCCGCATTAGGGACGAAGAGCAACCTGAAGAGATTCAAGACCTGCCATTTAATCAAGAAAAAACAACGGTTTAGTGTGGTTTGTGGGCCGGTAGAATCATCGGTTTATATTTCTTCAAAAATGATGTCGGTGAGAACGTAACCGTAAATAACGACCGTTATTGTGCCAGGATAACCGACTTTTTGATGCCTGAAATTGAAGCTCGTGCTCTCCGCGTCATTTGGTTTCAACAAAACATCGCCACTTCCCGAAACATCGCATCAACCAATGGATTTATTAAGAGAACACTTCGGTGAGCAGATAATTTCACGTTTTGGGACGATCGATTGGACATCAAGATAATGTGAGTATATGTAAAGTCTAAAGTCTTTGCGGGCAATGCCGCTTCGATTCAGGGCTTGGAGCGTGTCATTCGCCAGTTGCCAGTCGAAATGCTCGAACGAGTCATCGAAAATTGGACTCAACGGATGGAACATATGAGACGTAGCCTTTTGCCGCCTTTTAAAAGAGATAATCTTCAAAAAAAAAAAAAAAAAAAATGCCAAAGAATGTCCTTTCGAACGATGATAAACATTCCCCATTGAATTTGATTTTTCTGTGTTTTTTCTTCTTTAAACAAGTAGGGAACCTCGAAATAGATCACCCGGGAGTTTTTGACTGGATTGTGGCGTGGCTGGTTTATGTCGTGTCTGGATTTTGTTTTGTCGCAATTTTGTTGTGTCTGAATTTTGTATTTGGAAATTTTGTATTTCGGTATTTTGCGTGTCGGGATTTCATTATGCACCCAGTTAAAACAATGCGTAGTATTTGCAAAACCGAGCAATCGATGTATCTTGTTACCCACTATTTCGCTCATGTGCTTAGAGATTACCAACCCTCTATATTTCAATCTGCTCCTCCAGGGTGTGGTGTTTTAAGGTAGTGCCCTGGGGCTTCCGGTTCTTTACCCTTTTTACAACTTCCATAGAAGTCGTTTGATGGTACATCCAGCCTATCTGCGCGCGCCTGCCCTATAGAAAATGCCCTGTAGTAGAAGACACGTGATTGTAGACATCTCCCTTTTTTACCCCAATAAGCTCTCCTGAACCATGTTGGCCACAAAACCCATGTAACCATTGCGATTATTCTATCTTAAGTTGGCAGCTGTGATGAATAACTCGCTTATAGCGAGCTTAAAAGTTGTAGGTTTATGGCCTACCCTAATGTCCATCTTACCTTAAATTTAGCCACAAAACACTCGTTAAGTACGTATGTCCATACACATCCGCTGGCTTCGCTTCGCTTCCTCCATACCGCTTTGCATGTCTTGTCATAATTTATTTTCGCTGCCACAAAGAAGAGTCAAACTGGAATTTTTTTTTTGTTTTTGCCGTAAAATTTTCGCCATTTTTTCCAACATTAAGTTTCCTTCAACATCTCCCATTTAACTTTTGTGTCCATTCTTGGCTAGCTGTTTCTCGGTAGTGTTGGCAGTCTAAGGCACATTGACTGACTAAATTCTTGCCACATGCAACACAACATGCGAAAACAAGCAGAAAACATATGTTTCTTCCTTTGTTCCGTCACAGTACGTGCCATGCCACATGGCTGTTCGTTTCGTTGGTTTGCCTAATTGTTGTTTCCCTCGTTGTTGTTGTTGTTGTTGTTGTTGTTGTTGTTGTTGTTGTTGTTGGCATTGTATGCTGTGCGAATGCGACTTGCCGTTGACCTCTGCGAGTTTGGCAATTTTCATTGATGCTTAGTCACTTACACACTTAGTTATTCTCCTCGTCTTTTTTTTTTATTTGTGTTAGTAAGGCAACAACAATATTAACAACAGCGACTCTTCTGTTTCTCGACAGCATTCCTTCTAATGATCTTGCTCAAATTCGTACATATAAACACCTACATATAACTGTACATTACTTAGTTTCTGTCCACTCTTACACATTTCTAATGCAACGGCGCAAAGGTGTTGGCTGAAAGGCAAAGGTTAGCTCCTGAAAGGCAAACAAATGGGTTTTTAGTAATTCGGGGTGCTCTGAAACTCGTTTAAGAGATTTTCGGTGAAACTCCGCCTCAAATGGCTGATGGATTTTCTCTCATTTTCATTTACTTCACGTCAGAAATACACTCGGAGAGGTTGGTATTTCCTGCCGACGCGAGACCTCATTTTAGCAACCTATTACCATCGCCGGGCTCCACGCACTGCTCCTGGGCTTCACGACAGCTCTTCCTAATATGAGTTTGAGATCTCTGCCAGTTTTTAAAATAACTGAATGGATCAGGAGATAGCCAAAAGGATCAATGGAACTTAAATCCTAAAATCTGAGGGGTCAGCCAAGGATGCAATATGCGTCACATGTTTGGAGTAAAACGACAATTGAAAAAACACTCTGTTCTCAGTTTCTTCTTCTTTCACTAACTACCCAGAGCTCAAGTAAAAATACTGAGAATTCATCTGTCATTTATTACTGCTGGCCACTGCTGCCACTATAACGGCAATGCAGACGACGCCAAGTTATGTCAAAGCATACCGAGCAGGTCGCAGTTGAAGTCAAGGCAGGCGGCCGTTTGTAGCTTTCTTTAGCCAACTATTTGCCATCAGATAGGCGCGTTCCTCTCTGCTTTTATTATACCGATTCCGTGAGTTAGTGCCGCCGTCGCCGTTGTTGCTGCATTGTCGCTGGGCGGTCAAAAAGTTTCTAATTCTCAATTATTTACTTGTTTTTGTTGTTGTTTTATTTACTGATTTATGACTGTTGATAGGGTTATAGCTGTAGTTGCAGTGATTGTTGTTGTTTGTTGGAAGTTTCAGCGCTGCCGCAATAAATTATGAGCTCTACGTTAATTAGGCAGCAATTGTGCGGTGGTGAGGCGGGGCGCAATATTCAAAAGGGAGTGGTTTGGTAGAGAGGAAGGCGGGGAGGGCGAAGGTGAAGGTGAAAAAGTAATATTTATGCACATCTCGTTGATCGTCATAAATCTTTTAGTGCCTACCTGCGGCATGCTCTTCCACAAACATACATATGTACATAAATGACCACAAAGTATAACTGTCAACGAAATGCTAGAAATTTTTGTTCCAAAATTTTTGTTGTTGAATTTATTTCACTTTTTCACTGCATTCAACGCAGATAACGAGTGCCATAGAATGCCATTGAAATAAATTCTCTTGTCGCTGATCGACGTCCACACTTTGACATATTTATGAACTCTGCTTTTGTTGTTGTTGTCGTCGTTGTTGTTACTAAATTTAAATTGCTTGCGCCACGGCGTGCCGAGACTTAAATACGCGTTCGTGTCACACTCGAATTAATGCTGAAACGTGCAGATCTCACTTGGTCTAAATTCAAATGTGGGGGCCAACGCCCCTAGAATGATAACTAACTAAAAATATTAACGAACTAGTTAACTGAGTCAGCAGCGAGTAAATATGTGAGTGCATAAGCGAGTAGAAGAATGAGAATTTTGTGTTGATCAGCTGTTGGTGGTACACTACTCAGTCGTGTTCAAGTCACGATTCTGTCTCGCCCTCAATTCTCGTTGCCGATTGTCGGTCGGTGGGTCGAAAATGAAGCTGATGATAGCGAGCGGCCTATTAATGAGTGGCAGCGGCCAACTCACCTACTTGTACAATGAGTAGTTGCAGCAGCAGCGGCAGTTGCATGGCCTCTGACGTATCGAGCGATTGCGATGCAGCAACAGCAGCTGTTGTGACGACGTTGGCGGGATGCTGCGCATGCGCGCACATAATTCAAGAGCATCAAAAGTGCACTCTGTTGAGGCAGCGTGCCTTCTTAAGGGTCAAGAGGCCTAGTTGGCCTAGTTGAAAATGAATTTTCATGCTTGAGTATATACAGCTACTGTTCAAGTGGCCATGGTTGTGCTGGTAACACAATTTACTTATTCATTTCGCTGATATTTAATGTTATTTACTTTTGTTTTTATTTAAATTTTATTTAAGTTAATTTAATTTTTATTTTTTATTTTATCTATTTTTTCACTTCATCGTATAGAATTTTTTATGCAATTTTTTATATTTTTTTAAATGTTATTAAACATAATTTAATTTATTTTTGGTTATAAGTTAATGGGCTTTATTGGAAAGACCTATTTTTTTTTTAAATTGAATATTTTGTTATACAACAAAGAAGAATTGGTAGAAGTAACAGCTGTTTCGGAGGTCACCACACCTCCACATCAGACTTCTTACTGCAGGGATCGAAAAAACGGATCCTGACATCACAGGTGAGTTCTGTACTACTGAGTCAACATCATCCATGTAATCGGTTGTTGTAATATTCAATTCACTAGTGACCAACAACTATTAAATGTGTTAATTTTCAGCTGCGATTGTACTTAATGTTGGGTTCGTGAGCCTTTTTAATTTAATTTATTTTTATTTTATTTGTTTTATTTGATTTTATTTTTTAATTAATTTAATTTAAATTTAATCTTTTTTGTTCTAAAAAAATAAATATTATAAATTTAAATTAAGTTACTTTTTTTTCCTCTTGTTTTCTTGTTATTATGTTAATTTAATTTAATTTTAATTTTGCTTTAGTTAAATCTTATTTTATTTTATTTAATATTATTTAATTTTTTATTTAATTTCATTTATTTATTTTTATTATAAATTGTGATCACGCAGATCGCGCGTGAGTTGTGCCAAGCTGTCAGTCTTATTTTTGTTCAGCATTGTTTGGGATTTCATCATGGAATGACTTGCGCCTGAGCACCGTTTACTTATGGTCAACATAATCGGTCTACTGAGCGTACTATTAGCAACACCATCACCCATCTTGAGACCTATCATTCATTATTGGGTAATATTCGACCAAATAGACCACGTCCAGCACGAAGTGAAGAAAATATAGCGGCCGTACACGAAGACCATGGAGAGTTGATTCGGCGCCGTTTGCTGCAACTCGAACTGACGCATGGAACGACTAGGCGCATTTTACGCTTGGCGCTTGTGCAAGAACTGAAGCCGCTCGACGTTCCTAAGCGACATCGCTTCGCACTATGGGCTCTTGAAAAGTTCCAAGAAGATCCGACCTTTTCGAGTCAAATTTTGTTCAGCAATGAGGCCAATTTCTGGCTCAATGGATATGTAACCAATATTTCCGCATTTGAGAAGAAGATCAAACTGAAGAGATTCAAGATCTGATATTTCATCCAGAAAAAACTACAGTTTGGTGTGGTTTGTGGGACGGTGGAACCATCGGTCAATATTTCTTCAAAAATAATGCCAGTGAGATCGTAGCCGTCAATGGCGGCCGCTATCGCGCCATGATAACCGACTATTTGATGCCTGAAATTGGAGATCGTGACCTCCGCGATTTGGGTTCAACAAGACGACGCCACTTCCCGCACATCGCATCAATCAATTGATTTATTGAGAGAACACTTCGCTGAGCAGATAATTTCACGTTTTCGGCCGGTCGATTGGCCACCAAAGTCGTATGATATCACACCGTTAGACTTTTTTCTGTGGGGATATGTAAAGTCTAAAGTCTATGCGTACAATCCCACTGCGATCCAGCCCTTGGAGCAAAACATCACGCGTGTCATTCGCCAGTAACCAGTCGAAATTCCCGAACGAGTCATCGAAAAGTGGACTCAACGGATGGACGATCTGAGACGTTGCCGCGGCCAACATTTGAAAGAGATAATCTTCAAAAATAAATGCCAAAGAATGGATCTTTAGAATGATTTCAAATGACATTCCCCATTGAATTTAAATGTTCTGTGTTTTTTTTCCTTAAAAAAAATTGGTAAACTCCCAATTTGTAAACCCTTTGTTGAATTTTAAATTAATTATTTTGCTCTATTTTATTTTATTTTATTTTTTAATAAAAAAAAATTTAATTTAGTTAATTTAATGAACAATTCTGTTTATTATTTTTTTCTTTTATCTATTTTTTTATTCAACTTGAGTTAATTTAATGTATTATAATTTAGATTAATATAATTCAATTTTGTTTAATTTAATTTAATTTATTATTTTATATTATTTTGTATTTCTTAATACATTATATTTTTTACTTAATTTAATTTAATTGATTTTTTATATTTTTTAATTTTTTTTAATTTTTTTTAAATTTGTTTTTTACTCCATTCAGTTTGATTTTAATTTATATTTTTTAAATTAATTTAATTTATTTTTCATTTTTTATTTATTTATCTTTTTTTATATGATTTAATTTTTTTGTTTTATTTTTTTTTTAGTTATTCTAGAACATTTTTGTAAAAAAAAAAATCGAGTGAAGATAATTTCAAACTTATTAAGAGAAAAATAAGTTTTATGTTGAGATTACATATTATTTATTATTATTTTTTTAATTTACATTATTACGCTTACATATAAATGTATAAGCTTATTTAAAATATTAAATAAATATTGTAAAATATCTAATGAATATATTATTTATACTTGTTTTAACCTAAAAATTAAAGATTATAGAAAATTTTTCAAAATTAAGGCTTGCCATGGTTATAAATTATATATAAGAATATAATTTTTAGCACAAAAATTGATTTCGAATGTACTTTAACTTATTATACGAACTGTATTTAGGAAAAATGTGATAGAACATTAAATTAAAAGCCTGATTATTATGGGAAATCTTGCGCCGGAACCTAGAAATAATATCTTTTTGTTTCTGTTCAATCCTTAGTTGTGCATCTATGCTCAGTCACCTTCAATTAAATTTTATAAATTCACTGTTAGTCAACACAATATTTCCATTTTTCATTTAACAAGACAAATCAGCATAGTTGGAATTTAGTTTGGAGGACACAAAACAAAGAAATTTAAATTCACGTGCGCTTTTGAGTTTTGGTTAAAACTAAAGTTCAATTTGAATGCTAAATCTATTTAACCTTTCAACGTAAACTCCTAATTAAACTTATAACTTTACATTATTAGTATGAACTTACTTTATTTAAATGATATTAATTATGAGTACCCGCCCTAGTACCCCTCCTACATGTTACCCTGTGCATGCTGAGCCTGCAGTGTACGCGGCATTGTGCGCTTAGACAACGATGATTGCTCGGTGCCCACCGATGTTGGTGATGAAGCGCGCGAGCATTGTAGTTGTTGCATTTTTATATTTCTACGTATATAACGTTGGCGACGCGCCTCTCGGAAGACGACAAAAATGAATATGCCCAAAACTGTTACACACAGTGAGACGGTGATGACAATGCTGCCGGCATTCGAGGAGATTTGTTCCAAAGTGGAGGTGAAGCCTGACAAACAAAGAAAGAAGAAACGAAAAAAAGGAAAGAAGATTGTAGAGTAACAACAAAATGAAATAAATTATAATTCCAATAAAGAAAAATTTTAAGAAATTATTTTTGAAATCTATTGTTTTTGAAATAATAATAAAATTGTTGCAGATTGTTTCATTCTACGCACCTCTGCCCGCCGCGGTTGTGCTGCGCAAGTGATACCTCTGTTCTGCGGCTAATGCGCCGCTTCTATTCGTTTCTTCCGCCTGCTCGCGCACTAATTTCGCGTACTTCGCAGCACGTGCTGCGTTCACCGGTACTGTGCGCGCTGCATCAATCTCCTCTCCAGTTTCTTCATCGATTTCCTGCAATTTTAACACTTCATTCTCGTGTTTGATATCCCGCTCATTCACACCCGGTACAATGTCTTCCAACAGAGCAACACTATTCGGCACTTCGTTGTTGTCGTCGTCGTTGTTGTTTTGCTTAGCTACATCGGTCACTTCTTCGACGAGCGCAACACTTTCGTCTGATGATAAAGCTTGTGTGTGCGCCGCCGGCGGTGCTGGTTCGAGCAGTGCATTGTGGTCCTTTAATACCAGCGCGCTTTTATCAACGAAACGCATATGCCGTTGCTCACGTCCCAAGCGATCGTCGGGCTCGAAGGGATCGTTTTCCACGGCTGCGGCTACGCCATCACTGCCGGGCACTGTAAAGCTGGCGCGTACCGTTTGCATGCCCGACTGAAAACTGCAAACCACGACGAATCTGTGTAGTTGTGGGAGAAGTGAAGAGGAAGTGAAGTGAGAAAGATGTGGAAAGAAGAATTCATTTCTTAGTAGATATACTCTAACTTTTACTTTAAATATCAAAGAGGTGGCAACTCTATCTAAAACACATATAAATCCTGGGATTTCCCCAGCACAGACCAATAGTTAAGCCATAAGGCGATGTGTGCACCTGGTTAACTTATTGCTGCTTTTCCCTTTCCCTCCTTTTTTTACTTTCTTCCATTATCACATTTACACTCCTCCTCCTCCTTTTCGCCCTTACTCACCTCCTCGTGCTGTGCGTGTAAATGCCCAACTTCTCCTGTACCGTTATAAACGTTTCAACCGTATTCGTTTTCGGCTTCACCAAACTGCCGCACATTTTATGATTGATTCGCATCGTATACCGATCGATGGGATCATTCTGATCACCCTTGATGCCACAGTTACCGCCATCAACAACAATCTTTCCACCAAAGTATGGACCTGTCTCCACTTCAATCTCGGAAGCTTGTGGCAAGCATTTGGTGGCTTGTGCAGCAACTGTGCAAAGTGAAAAAAAATATAAAAAGAAAATAAGCAAAAAATTCATTCGTTCATTCCATCGAATCTCTATAATTTGCCACTTCATCTACGCTCACAAATTAGCTAATCAATGCTTACATCCTTTCGTTGGTATAATAATAGTTTGGCCGCCATCGAGCGGCACGCCCTTTATCGTCGCAGCGGCGTCGTCATCGATATCGTTGCCGAAAACTTCGGAACGGCCGGTGATTTTCATATTCCTACGTTTCGCTTGCGGTCGGATGTGGAAGCTGTATTTGGTGGACATGCGGAGATTGTCGATTTGCACCGAGTAATGACGTATCTGTCGGCTGTGAACAAAAAAAAAAAAAGAAGAAAAAAAATGGAAATATTTGATAGATGATAGATGGTAGAATGTTGTTGTTGTGAAATTAGTATGAGCTCGTTGGCTGTTAGCTGTAAACTTAGTTACGGCAAGCGCAAACCAAAGTTCTTGCTTCTTTCTCTGCATCGCTCTTTATCTCAGCGACCCAGTTGATGGTTAATGGAGTTAATGCTTACCTGCTTTTCGCCTGCTCAACTGGCGCATCATTATCATGGTTGTTGCTGTCGCTGATACCGTTTGGTTCCAGCTGTTGAGTTTGATTCACCAATTTGGAGCGACAACGTTGTGGTCCAAATGATTGTAATTCACAAAAGAAAATCTGAAACGCTTTCGGCGGTTCCACTTCGGCGCTGCTGTTGGTGATGGCATCAATAATGCCTGTTGTCGCTGTCGGCGGCGCTGTCGTAACATCGGTGGAGGGCACAAATTCCACTTCCCAGGTTAGATTAACAGATCTGTAATTGGGCTCGCCCGAAACGCTGCGGATCTCTGCAATTATAGTAGGCGGATGCGAGAGAATTGGTTATTATGTGTTTGCTTGCGTTAATAAACCGTTAACTAGTTAACTTGTAGAGTGTAAAAAAAGAATTAATACGAAAAGGAAGATTAAGAAAAAAGATAATATTAAAAATATTTATAGTTCCGCATATTTTTTTCAAAATCTTAACGTTTATTTAGGAAAAACATGTGCAATAGCTCATCTGAGGCTACAACATACTTCCATCTTTCTGGCAATGTGCGGATTTTATCTCAAAAGAACTGCGTCGTTTTGGGGCCAAGAATGCATCAAGCCAATTTTTGTTTTGATGCGAACCATATTCCAGTGGAGGCGTTCAAAATCGACCGAAACACGTAGTAGTCAGAAGATACATGGTCTAAACTGTAAGGCGGGTGAGTCAAATATTCTTATCCGCTGTTTTCCAAAAAGTTTTTTAAAGTTTATTGCAAAATGATACCGATCGTTGTATCGACGGCAATTATTGCCTCGTATCTGGTTGCAAATTTCGGACACTTTTCGGCGCTCACTTCAATTTGATGAGTAGTTACCGGTAGCGTTCCCCATTAATAGTTTCAGCCTACTTTAGAGCCTCATAATATAACAAGCCCTTCTGATCCCACCAAATACAGAGTATTACCGATGTATGCCCCAAAAGAAGAATGCGCGGCAGTAACGTTTGACGTTAAAAATGCTTTTAATTCTGCTTATTGGCAAACAGATAATGAGCGCCCTAGTATACAAGGCAACACCGAGCTATCTACTAAGAGTTATCTCCAAATACCTGTCGAATAGGCTATTACTTTATGACACCCTCGAGGGACCCAAAGAGTACAGGGGACGGGTGGGTTACTGCAAGGCTCGGTACTGGGCCTACTGCTGTGGTACATACTTTATGACGGAGTACTGCGACTTCCGCTACCAAAGGGGGTTCAAACTATCGGGTACTCTGATGACATTGCAGTAACTGTGGTAGGAAGGGAACTTAGCCAATAGCTCACAGAAAGAAAGCTCCAACTAGCAGGACAAAAAACTAAAGCTGTACTAATAACAAGCAGAAAGAAGATAGAAACTGCTCTACTTAATATCGACGGCTATAACATAACTATCCCATAACTACAAGAGGCACATCGAGAAAGCATGTGAAAAAGCGGCGCCCTATCGAGGATGGTGGCTAATATTGGCGGACCAAGCCAAAGCAAGCGGGAACTCCTGGCTAAGTAAGTCAGTCGATGCTAATGTGTGGGGCACCGATATGGGGACCAGCAATGCAGAATACAACTTGTGCCAAGAAAGCAAGATCTGTAACCAGATTAAGTGTAATCAGAGTTATCAGGGGATTCCGCACGGTGTCGCACGATGCATCAGGAGTCATAGCGGGAATCATGTCACCAGATATAACGGCAATGGAACTCTAAAGAGTCTACGACAAATGCAGAAAAGTATATATGAGGGACAAAGATGCTGGGACATAGCAGAGAAAGGTAAGATGGACGTTCAAGCTAATCGGTAACGTACAAGCCTGGGTGGAGAGAAAACACGGCGAGACGGATTACTACCTGACGCAACTTCTGACCGGACACGGTTGCTTCAGAGAATACCTCAATAAGTACGGTCACGATGACGGGACAGATTGTTCT
Source organism: Neoceratitis asiatica (assembly GCA_030068015.2). Taxonomy (NCBI): domain Eukaryota; kingdom Metazoa; phylum Arthropoda; class Insecta; order Diptera; family Tephritidae; genus Neoceratitis; species Neoceratitis asiatica. The sequence continues at coordinate 2,237,948 of CM061524.1, forward strand.
TTCTGTGGTAACAGAAGCGAAAACGCGCAGCACATCTTCTTTTCCTGCCCGAAATATGAAGTAGAGAGAACAGATATAGAGAGCCTTATTAAAGAACGGGTGTCTCCAAAAAACATTGTGCACCACATGATACAAAGTAAAATCGTGTGGAATAAAGTGAAAATTTGGTCCGCAATCGCTCTCCAGGAATTGAGAATAAAAGAACGGCAACGCAGTAGCGAAAACAGAACACATAACGGAAGATAGATCAAAAAGTTGTCCATGAAGAGCCAATCTGGCTAAACCTGGTCCTGCGAAGAAATTTCTAGCGACGGTCCCGTAGGACCAGTGAACTGCAGTCGGAGGTAAGGGTTTAGTACGTAAGCGTATTGCTCCGCAAGTCCAATGTGGTATGGAAATACTGATTGGGCGTGGACCCGAATGAGATGTACCCTTAGCGGGCAGTACGAATCGTGCATGCTGAATACTGGGAAGTAGCAGTATCTTTGGAAGATTGCCCCTTTGTCAACAAAAAAACAAAACCTTGGCGCCATGGATATTCGGCTTTGCCGCTGAGTTGGCTGGCTTGCCGGGCTTCACATTTTTCAATTCTCACCATATGATGACTTTCGGCATACAATGTTCCATAACAACAACACATAACTATGGAGACACAGCAACTATGCTTCTCAACAGCAAAAACTATTCTTAATGCCACTGGAACAGCAACAGTGAGAAAAACGGTCACTGGCGGTGACATCAAATTTAACGAGATCCACTACTTTTCACATACAACTCTGCGCCGTCATCCAACTCCTGAGGGAGTAATTAAAATGTTAGAATTGCTAAGCAACCGAAACATTGCAGTAACCACAGAGAACTAACTCGCTTTGTTCAATCACCACACCACATAACCCAAAGGCTCACTAAGCAAAGCAAATTTTCACATTGCCCCATAGCCCGTGGCAAGTAACAGCATGCGAAGAGCAAGCAGAGATGTGACTTTGCAGCACCGTTGGGAATACATATTCATTACTTCGAGTGGCATTTGTATGTTTGTCCGCCCGAATGCGCTTCTGGAATAACAAATAAGAACAACAGCACAACAACAATAACAACAACAACACGTAAACAGATAGTGAAGAAGAACGACAGTAAGCATCCGTTTACGAGTTACAACTGTCAGAGAACCTGAGCTTGATTTTGCGACCAGAATACACACGAAGCATATGCACCAGAGTTCTATGTTGAGAAGTTGTTAGTGTTGTAGGAGGTGGCGCAGGTGTCGTTGAGAGTTAAGGAAAGTTTACCATAACTGGCACATCTACCTACTACACTTCAGCTACAATCGACTGGCTCGGGACTGGCTCGGGCAGCGTGCGTGGGGGAAGGATGCTGAATGTTGCGGACACAGTTGCCACAGCTGCCACAGATGCTCAGGAATGATTCTTGATTTCAGTTACTTTCGCATGCAACAAATTACAACGTGAGTGACAACTACTCATTTGCTATTGTTGTTGTAGCAAATGAAACAAGTGACTGCGTTTGTATATATGTACGAATGTGTTTTTTCCCCCAAACATAAATATATCTTTGGGAATTGTTGTAAATGAATATTCAGCGGAGCAGGAAAATAATCAAATATAGTCTACCCCAGAGCCTTGGGTTGTTTTTGTTTGTCTTTTATATAAAAATATTATTAAAAAATCGCTTTCATTAAGGGATCTGCTATAAAAAAAATTTAACGAAAATAAAAATGAAATTTTAATTTCTTTTTTTTTGGTAATCACACTTTATTGTAATTTATTTACTTTATCACAAAAATAATTATTCTTTAAATCTATTCAATTATTTTAATTGACAAGTCAGATTTGTGATTAATCTAAAATTAGTTTGACTTTTATAATATCAATCGAGGATGCCTCTCTTCAACTAAAGGGTGATCAATTTCGAGGTTTCCTATTTTTTATAAAAAAAATACAGAAAAATCAAATTTAATGGAGAAGAACCATTCTTTGGAATTTATTTTTTGCAGATTATCTCTTTCAAATGTTGGCCGCAGCTACGTCTCAGGTGGTTGGTCCATCCGTTGAGTCCAATTTTCGATGAATCGTTCGAGCATTTCGACTGATAACTGGCGAATGACACGCCAGTGATATTTTGATCTAAGGCCTGAATCGGAGCCGGATTGCTCGTATAGACTTTAGACTTTACATATCCCCACAGGAAAAAGTCTAATGGTGTGATATCACACGATCTTAGTGGCCAAACGACCGGCCCAAAACGTGAAATTATCTGCTCACCGAAGTGTTCTCTCAATTAATCCATTGGTTGATGCGATGTTTCGGGAAGTGGCGACGTTTTGTTGAAATCAAATGTCGCGAAGATCACGAGTTTCACTTTCAGGCATCAAATAATTGGTTATAATGGCGCGATAACGGTCGCCATTGACGGTTACGTTCTCATCGGTATAATTTATAAAGAAATATGGACCGATGATTTCACCGGCCCACAAATCACACCAAACCGTTATGTATGAAATGGCAGCTTTTGAATCTCTTCAGGTTTCTCTTCGTCCCGAATGCGGCATTTTTGCTTGTTTACATACCCATTGAGCCAGAAATTGGCCTCATCGCTGAACAAAATTTGACTCGAAAACGTCGGATCTTCTTGGAACTCTTCAAGAGCGAAGCGATGTCGCTTGGGAAGGTCGAGCGGCTTCAGTTCTTGCACAAGCTGTATTTTGTACGCTTCCAATTTAAGATCTCGACGTAAACTGCACCAAGTCATTCCATACGACAGTCCGGGTTGCTACGAACGGCGCCGAATCGAATCTCTACGGATTTCGTGTACACTCTCAGCTACGGCCGCTATATTTTCTTCACTGCGCGCTGGACGGTGACTATTCGGTCGAATATTATGCAATAATGAATGCTGGGTCTCAATTGGGGCGATGGTGTAGGGAATAGTATGCTCAGTAGGCCGATTATGTTGTTGACCATAAGTTGAGCGAAATGCGAGAAACACATTCTTTACAGAACGGGAATTTTCAGTCAGTGATGGTATTGCCGTTATCGTTCTCAATGAAGTAAGGTCCAATCGCACCTCCGGACTGAAGAGCTCATCAAGCAGTAAGTTCTTTCTGATTATTTGAATAATTTGAAGCTTCTCGGAGCCAAAATGGGACAATTTTGCTTAATTGAGCTGGATTTTAAGAAAGTCCCAGCTCTTGAAGACGTCGAGAAATATACATACCCGGGTCTTCGGTTACACTTTCAGAAACGATGATGCATAGGCCTTACAGTCTCTGTAACCTTTAAAATTTTACCAATTGCTTGATTAGTTGGATAATTATGTGCACCATAATCTTCTCTTAAAGCACGAAAACACCTTTTCTACTAACTAGAAAAAATCGAAAGTTCTATATTTAAATCCCTTGAGGTCTTTCAATGTGGTCCTATTTATATACCACACTAAAAACTTCGGCTCGAAACATATTTTCTGTATCACTCAGAATATGTTAATATTTTTGGCGCGAAAGCTTCGTACTGGGCTTACATAGTGCTAAATTACTTCAGTCTTAGTTCAGAAGCAACAGCGTAGCCAGCACAAGAAGTTGTGGGTCTGGAAATTTTGATTACCTTAGACAATGGTTATAGGCAAGCGCAGTCACCTGGTGAACGTGTGAAGCTTCAGTAGTTGTCCACTATTTAAAGACCAGAAACAGCCTGCTGTGTCTGCAGATCATAAAATTCCCACCTTAAAGGTTTTGCTAGCCTGAATGCATCGCGAGACTCTGGTACAAAAACTTCGATACCATCCAATTCGCTAATGTCGGCCAAAAATCGAATTGAAGCTGGTGGTTAACTTAACACACATCAAGAGTGACAACTTCATTGTTGTATTTTAATCCATTTTCGTCTAATAAAATCAACTCAAGTGTGACTTCCAAATATTCGCACGGAGTTCATTAGCAATCGTATTGGCCAACAATCAAGCTACTTACATACTTACATATATATGCGCATATATACACGCACGTCACAGTAGCCGATAGTTATTAGCGGCACAACCACTGCAGCTTGATCAAAGTGTAACGAATTGACAAATTACTTACGGCAACCGAAATGAATAAGCGCCGGCTCCAATAACTAGTGGTCCAAGTCTATGTAAGCACATCGTGCACAAGAGTCAAACAACTAGCGCGTGCAAAGCATCAGATGGCGGATGGCGGATGGCAGCTGCTTTTGAGTTAGTTGCCACAGCGCACAGAGAGCCATCAACGATCAGATGCCAGCTTCAACCGCCGCGGACAGTAAACGCATTGACAACAAATCAAATAAACGTCAAAGAGCCAAGCAAGGCAAACAACAAACTTGCAATTGAAACGAATGTTCGTGTAACATGAACGGACATGACTATTTGTAGACAACTTAAACCCCCAACCGCGCCACTCAACACGTCACAATCGAGCAGTCAGTCAGTCAGTCCGTCCGTCAGTCAGCGAAGTGACCAGGCGAGAGAATCGAATGCGAAAAGTGAAAACGACCAGGAATGTTGGTACTCGCTGTTGCTCCTACATTTCTAATCGTCATTTTTATTTTTATTCGCTGCCAATCTCATTTAATGGTGCCACTGCTAATGGTCATTGGTGGCGGTGTTATTGTTGCAACAGCTGTTATTCCCTCAAACACAAAACTCAATCACGCTGCTTGCCATTCTAAGCACAATCGGCACGAACTCGTTCCCAACACTCAAAGCTCTGCAGTCGGCATTGGATGTAGGCAAACAAGCAAACAAGCAAACAAGCAGATGCCAACGATTGTATTAACCCAAATTCACTGATTTGCGGATTGGAATAATGGAATATATATATGTGTATGTATGTGTGTATGTAAGTGAGTGTGTAAAAGCATTTGTGCTAATAAAATAGAACTAAAAAAATGAAATAAGACTAAATAAAATAAAATAAAATAAAATAAAATAAAATAAAATAAAATAAATTTAAATTAAATTAAATTAAATTAAATTAAATTAAACAAATTAAATTAAATTAAAAAAAAATTAATAAAAAACTAAAACAAAAAAAATTTAAAAAAAAAAATTAAATTAATTAAATTAAAAATAAGAAACAAGAAATAAAGTAAAAGTAATGATGAAAAAAAATAAAATAATTTAAAAAAAATAAAATAAAATAAAATAAAATAAAATAAATTAAAATATGATAAAATAAAATAAAATAAAATAAAATTAAAAAATAAAATAAAATTAAATAAAATAAAATAAAATAAAATAAAATAAAATTAAAAAAAATAAAATAAAATTAAATTAAATTAAATAAAAAAATATATAAAAAAATAAAAATAAAAAGAAAAGTAAAAAAAATTAAATAAAAATAAAAAAATTATAAAAAAATAAAATAAAATAAAATCAAAATAAAATAAAATAAATAATATAAAATAAAATAAAATAGAATAAAAAAATAAAATAAAATAAAATAAAATTAAATTAAATTAAATAAAAAAATATAAAAATAAATAAATAAAAGTAAAAAGAAAAGTAAAAAAATAAAATAAAGATAAAAATAAAAAATAAAATAAAAATTAATAAAAAACTAAAACAAAAAAAATAAAATAATTAAAAAAAAAAATAAAAAAAATAAAAAAAAATAAAATAAAATATAATTAAATTAAATTAAATGAAATATAAAAAATATAAAAAAATAAAAAAGAGAAAAAAATAAGAAAAGTAAAATATAAAAATAAAAAAAATAAAAATAAAAAATAATAAAAAATTATTAAAAAAATAAAATAAAATAAAAAATAAGAAAGAAGAAATAAAGTAAAAAAGTAATGATGAAAAAAATAAAATTAATTAAAAAAATAAAATAAAGAATATTAAAAGAATAAACTAAATAAAAATCTTAAAATATAATTAAATTAAATTAATTAAAAATGAATATAAAATAAATAATTGAATAAAAAATTAATTAACATGATATAAAATAAACTAAATAAAAAAATAAAAAATAAAAATAAAAAATAAAAAAATAAGAATTAAAATGAAAATAAATTAAAAAAATCAGGTAAAGAAATTAAAAATTATTAATTAATTCAAAATAAACCAAATTAGAAAATAAATAAAGTTAAATGAAATAAAAATTAAAATTAAAAAATAGAATAAAATAATTTAGTATAATATTAAAAATTTAAAAAAAGTAAATAAATTAATACACCAAAATTAAATAAAAATAATGTAAGCAAAATCTAAAAAAAAATTAAATTATAATAAAAATGATTAAATAAAGTAAATCAAACTATTATTTTAAAAGAAAAATTGGATAAAACAAAATTATAAAATAATAAAAATAAAATAAAAATACAAAAGCAAAATAAATTAAATTAAAAAAATTAGAAATAAATAAAGATAAATACAATTATAATATAATGGAAATAAATTAATATAAAAATAGAATTAAAAAGTTACAAAATAAAATATAATAAAATTTCGAAAACAAAAAATAAAAATAAAATAAAAATATAAAAATAAAATAATTTAATTTAAAAAAAAATTAAATAAAATAAAATATTAAAATAATATAAAACAAAAAAAAAATTAAAAAATATAAAATAAAATTAAAAAATTAAAAAATTAGAATAAAATCAAATAAAACTAAATTAAATAAAATTAAATAAAAAAAGCAAGGCACAGATATAATACAAAACCGTACACCAACTCAAACCTTGAAGATAAAACAAAAGATTCTATCATAAACGATCTACATATAATTTTTATTAAAATAGCAGCTGCAGAGAAAATAAAAAAGTACATAATTTCAGTGCGCCATGTTGCAAGCAGGAGCACTGAAAGCAACATAAATGTTCGACGCACGCTTTTGACACTTGAACTCCACCGACGGGTGCTTGACATTTGCCAAGTTGAAGGCAAATTATATATTTTCATTTCTTTGAGGTTATTTGTTTTTATTTTTATTTTTCTTTTTATTTTTATTTTAATTTTAAATTTTTTTTTGAATTATTGTGTGTCTTTGCTGCTGCAGCACAGCGTGCCATTTGATTATCCCACTGCCAATTTGGTGAGCATTTTAATTGGGAGAATTCCAGAATGATTGCACTACTTTCCGTTATTTCGGTTTACTAAAAAAATTTTATGGCAAAAGTCAAGTGGGGCCACCACTACTGACCAACTGACATTGCTCAGCACAGCCGTACTCACAAACTTGTTCATTCTTTAGTTGCTGGTATGTATTGTTCTTGCTCTTTTCTTCTCTAATTCAATTGGTGGTTGAAGGTCAACTGTGTCATAAACTAGTGTATGCGTTGGCCGCACTCGAATTCGCTATGAAAATATTTTTACTTTCTTTTTACAAATAAAAATTTCAATTAAAAAAGTGAATGAGTTCAGTGTGGGCTAAATAAAAATGGTCATAAAGTGAGTTAATGAGATGCCATTGTATGTTGGTAGCTTCAGTAATGACTCCAGTTGATTACTGGTATGTGGCCTTCATAAATTTAACTTTCAACTCAAAAAAGTGTTTGCGAAGAACTATTGGGGGGTTTTTTTTTTGGATTGAAATGATTTCTTCTGTCGCTTTTCCCTCAAACAAGAAGAGGAGTGATTTTGGAAATTTCTAAGCAATGAAAGACTAAAATCTTCAGATGCATTAAATAAACAGAAAAAACTTCTTTCATTTCTCCATGGTATTAAGCAGAGAATGGCAAAATACCATATATAAGAAACGGGAACAAATTGCTTTATATCTTTTGAAGGTTTTTGAACAATCTCGTTTTCCGTGGGATAAATGTTGGTATAACAGGTTATCCATTTCGAGGTTCCCTACTTGTTTAAAGGAAAAAAAAACACAGAAATATTCAAATTTAATGGGGAATGTTTATTATCATTCGAAAGAACTTTATTTGGCATTTGATTTTCTGAAGATTATCTCTTTCAAATGTTAGCAGCGGCTACGTCTCAGATGGTCCATCCGTTGAATCTTCTTTTCGATGACTCGTTTGAGCATTTCGACTGGTAATCTGCGAATGACATGCGTAATGTTTTGCTCCAAGACCTGTATCGGAGCGGGATTGTCCGCATAGACTTTAGACTTTACATATCCCCACAGGAAAAAGTCTAACTGTATGATATCACACGATCTTGGTGACCAATTGACCGGCCCAAAACGTTAAATTATCTGCATACCGAAGTGTTATCTCAATAAATCCATTGACTGATGCGATGATTGGGAAGTGGCGCCCTCTTATCGAAACTAAATGTCGCAGAGAGCAGGAGCTTCAATTTCAGGCATTAAATAGTCGGTTATCATGGTGCGACAGCCGTCGCCCTTGACGGTTACGTTCTCAACGGTATCATTTTTGAAGAAATACGAACCGCTGATTCCCCCGGCCCACATACCACACCAAACCATTGTGTTTTCTGGATGAAATGGCAGCTCTTGAATCACTTCAGGTTGCTCTTCGTCCCAAATGCCCCATTTTTGCTTGTTTACATGCCCATTGAACCAGAAATGGTCCTCATCGCTGAACAAAATTTGGCTTGAAAACGTCGGATCGTCTTGGAACTTTTCAAGAGCAAATAGAGCGAAGCGATGTCGCTTGGGCAGTTCGAGCGGCTTTAGTTCTTGCACAAGCTGTATTTTGTATGCTTTTAATTTGAGATCTCGACGTAAAATGCGCCAAGTCGTTCCATACGTCAGTCCAAGTAGCTGCGAACGGCGCCGAATCGACTCTCCACGGTCTTCGTGTACACTCTTAGCTACGGCTGGTATATTTCCTTCAGTGCGTACTGGACGTAACCTATTCGGTCAAATATTATCCAGTAATGAACGCTGGGTCTCAAGATGGATGATGTTGTTGCGAATAGTATGCTCAGTAGGCCGATAAGCCGATTATGTTGACCATAAGTTGAGCGAAGTGCGCCATACACATTCTCTACTGAATGTTAAATTTCGTAATAAATAAATGATTTGTAAATGTTGTTCAGGCGTAAGTCTTTCCGTGATGAAATGCCAAACAATACTGAACCAAAGTAGTATGACAGCCTGACACGACTCACGCGTGATCTGTCAAAAAGAGGCTATTTAAAAACATACCTCGAAATGGATTACCCTTTAAAATGCATAGCAGTATCCATGAAAATATAAAAAGCTAAGCAACCATATGAAATCTCTACAATCTTGAGTGTCGAAAAAATATTTTCAAAGAGAAGGGAAACCAGTTCATACACCTACGCTTTCCTGCAGTGATGCATTTGAGGCAAAAATAAAAAAAATTGTATTACAAAACTCTGTCAAGACCTTCACGTTTTCGCGTGTCATCACTACTGTTCTCCTACTGTTTTTACATTCCTCAGTTTTTGTTGTTGTTGTTATTGACTGCTTATAAATTCAGCACGTTTTTCCACTGGCTCAACGGCATCGTGCTGTAACATTCAATGTTATAATCAAATCAATGCCAATATGTGACTACACATTTATTCATATACTCGTATGCATGCATACGTATGTACATATAATTCGACATACATATATATATTTGTGCTCATGTGTGTATCAAGAAAGAGTTGCAGCCAAGCTTTTGAATGAAAAGTTAAGAATTTAAAGTTGAAAAAAATTTTTTCGATAAATTTATATTCACAATATATATATATATATATATATATATATATATATATATATATATATATATATTTGGTAAAAAAAATAACGGTATTCATTCGCATCTTACTTCCTATTCCAAATTGCCTTTATCGGAACTTGGCCATCGCATAATGTGTCTTGCTGGGTTGGTCTAATCAGACATAAGTATCTGCAACAACAACACATTTTCATTTCAAGTTTCGAACTTCACCAAGCTCCTGCCACCAGCTGCTGCTCAATGCTGCTTCATTGCACAATTTTAATTTTTATATTTATTATTATTTGTCGGCGCTGCCAGCCTAATTGAGATCTCCGAAGATGAAGAATTCTTTTGTGTTTGCCCGGAGGATGCCAGCTGCTTGCTTTCGGAAAAATGTAATTTTCTTGTAAACGAACAGCGCATGCGCCCACTTCGACTTGAATAACTTGTACTTTATTTACTCATTTCAGATTTCATTTAGGTTACAATCATTAATTAATTCTTTGGCGCTTAGTGTTTGGAGTGCGCCAGCACGCGCTCAAAGGGGAAAACGAGTTCGATCGAAAAATAAGAAAAAAGTTTTATTTTTAAGGAAAAAACGTTAGAAGCAAATTTACAGTTAAGCAGTTTGAAGCATTTTCAAATGTTATTAACAACATTTAGTCGTTGATTATATGTTATGTATGTATGTAAATAAACAAATATGCAATTATGCGACGGAGGCTCATTGACTTTGAGGCTTCTTTGTTATTTCGGAGTGCAGCTTACTACTCACGAAAAGATTTGTATTCGAATGTGAAACATAAAAAATATTAGTTTGCTTGTTTGGTGGGTTTGTTGAAAATTAAGGTTGAGGATGTGGCCGCGGTTGCACGCTCATTGCATTTCATTAGTTTCTTCCACCCGTGCATATCTATCTCTAGGTTGCAGCTCGGAGCAACATGTTTGTTTTGACGTCTCAATCGGTGGAGGGCCACGCACCCGAAAGGTTAATGCTTTAGCGTTTTATCCTTCTCTATGCAAGCTATGCACTCTGCCGGTTCTACCTAACCTAACTAATGGAGATAATATATGTCAGTGGTTAGTTCAGCCCCTTCAGTAGATGTACAAAAATACTAAGTTTTCTTTTTGCTGAGAACGAGTAAGAGTTTAGTTTTTCTGTAATCGATGCTATCCCACAGTAATTTAGTCTCAAGTATTACCCTGGGCTGCACTGTTCAAAAAACATTTGTGGCAGTCGATGGTGTCAGCCTTGCGAGCCAACTCTTCCAGCACTCTGCTTTTGTGCCTGTCTCACATTTACATCGATCAGTATTATCGACAGCTTTATCTCTTGATAAATCCTGGCTAGCATTTGGTTAAATGATTTCAGTCCTACTGTCGAATATCTTTCCTTTCTGTGTTGACCTCGTAACTAAATCTATTTCTAAAATGAAATTTTCAGTGAAAAATACTTATTAGCACTGCTGTTACATAAAACATAACCTTAAATGTTCGCAAGGATGATAGGATTTTTTCTAGAGGATTTGGTTTTCCTCACGTTTATCGATTTTTTGAAAATTTAATTTTGTAGATACTAGGTTCTCTCATAAACAGGACGATATGTTCCTCTAAGCTAAGTTTTTGTAAAAAATTTCTCCAAGATACTTGACTGGGAATTACTGTGATATTACTCCTTAAAGACGATGGATTAAATTGGAGAATTTTGGTGTCCCTTGTGAAGAAGTAGGCTACTGAGTTTTCCAGGCTTACAGCGACTCCTCCAGGAAAGACGATTAGGATGTTTGGCAGAAGAAAGAATAACAAGATCGTCAGCACAGCAAACTACGAGGGCTGATATTTTGACTTTTTGAATTTTCCGCTCAGTTAATGTAAATACAACACTGCCCCCGTCAACTGTTATCGATTAGTCGACTGCTGTAAAATTTTCAGCAAGCTGCGCCATTGAGTTTGTGTTTGACAGCCATTGAAAGCAGGCGACTCCGTGCATTTAAACACCGAAACCAAGGAAATACTTGATAAATACTGAGAGAACTCATAATCAATTGCACTGGTTAAGAAGTAGTTCACTGAGTTCCTTTGTGGTCGTCTTCGTGTTTACTGAGCTCCGTTGTGCACCAGTGCAAGTGACGCCGAACGTTCAGGTCATCCAAAAGAGGTTGTCCCACCATTAATTGTCGATAAAATCCATGGAATGATATTAGATGTTCGGAGAATAAAAGTGTCTGAGATGGCTAGGGCTTTAAGTATCAAAATTGAGCGGGTACATCACATTTTATATGAATATTTGGAAATCTGCCCGATGGGTGCCGGGATTCCACAAATAGACGTAACCATGTAACCACTTCAAAGAAGTGTTCAAACGCAATCCAAAAGAGTTTATGCGCCGGTTCGTTACCGAAGACGAAAAATAGATCCTCCACACCATACAAAAGACCAAATAACGATACGAAAGTGGGTCTCTTCAGGTGAACGTGCACCAAAGAAGGGCAAGTTGAGTCTGTCAGCCGACAAGGTTATAGCCACAAGTTTTTTGGATGTACGAGGTGTCATTCACATCGATACATTGAAAACGGCCACCTACTACTACTACATTGGCAAATCAATAATTTCGCGCCATTAGTTTCTTCTTCTCGCAGTTTGGAGACAACTGGAAGTACCAAGCGAAAGCAAGCCCTTCTGAACTTCATCTTTCTAACGGAGTTTAGGTATTCCTCTTCCTTTGCTTCCATGTGCGGGGGCAATGCTTCGAAAACTTTTGAAACGATCACCGGCGAATATCTTTAAGAGCTTTTTGGACAGAGTCGAGAATGATTCGAAGCAGAAACGACCGCATTTGACAGAAAACAAGTGCTGTTCCATCAGGACAATACACCGTTGCAGGCGTATGATTTAACTATGGCAAAAAATCATAAATTGCGCTACAAAATGCTATGCTATCCAGCATATTTTCCAGATTTAGCACCCGGCGATCATTTTTTTTTCAGACCTCAAGAAAGGGCTGGGCGGTAAGAAAATCGGATCGAATGAGGAGCTCATCACAGACGTCTGTTTTGAGGGCATCGAGAAAACCTATTATTTGGACTATGTTAGACTAAATATATTGTGACGGAAATCCCAAATCCCCAAATACGAAGGACAGACAAAAGAAGTAGCAGTGTGACGAGATTTCCAAATAAAAAGGACAGACATAAGGGTCGACAGTGTAAAGGAAATTCCCCGTTAGGAATAAACGGAGCGGCTGCAGCTATCGCAGGCAAACGAATAATCAGTCCATCTTTACGCGAGTGAACAGAATGTTTGGGTCATATACAGGTATAAAAGGAGCGACAGCCGCTATCACAGGAAGAGACGAGTAGAAAACGCAGTAACGTTAACATTGCTGCGAGCGTGTGTTTTAGTAAAGGATAAACTGTGTGAAGCAGAAAATAATTGTGTGTCAAAAAAAATTGTAAAATAAACCATTGTGTATATTAAAGAATTGTAATTATCGAAGACTAAATAAACGTTGAGCAAATTTCTGACGATTAAGAGGTCAAACGAACAAATCTTGGAAGTTTTATTTAGCAATCCAGTGATCGGACTCGAAGCATTTGGGAAATCATCGATGGTAGCTATGAAAAACGCTAGCTTAGAAGAGGCTATATTGGCTGACTTTTCAATTCACCCTCGTATCTTTAAGCTTTCTACATCAAGGAGCTGAAAAATTTTGTTTATCGAGCTCACGGTAGCCGTAATAGGTTGTTGGAAATACCACATTTGAAGTCGCTAGTACTTTTAACATATTCATCCTCAGATGTATATATGCCATCTATTGCTTAAATTAGCATCAACAAAGCAACTATGCTCTATACGATCCGAACGTCACAAATCCGCCTGGTTTAATGGTTTTTTCTATTTTCCTCTTCGATAAATATGATTTGGTCAAAACAATTTGGAAATATGAAACTGCTACCGCAAATATATGGCTCAATGCATTAGCCAGTTAGAAGGCCTGCCTTCGTGATAATTGATACTTTTGTCTGTCTTTTTTTCTGGGAGAAACATTTTTGATTGATTTCTGTCGCAACAAATTTCATGGCCCAGGGAACACACGTATAAATGACAACTTACATATCAATTCTACTTACACGAGCGTGAAACTATGAAAATCACGTTGTTAAGGTTACATTGTCATTGCATTTGTATGTATATATGTGCGCATGTGAATATTGCACAATAGGAAATATTGTACAATAATAATAATAACAAATCAATAGGAATCGACAAATGAAAATTAATAATACATTTGCGTTTGGCATTGCCAATAAAAGCTGATTAATCGAGTTGATGCACATAGTGTGCCGTGCCACGCACCGTTGTGGCAAGGCAGAATGCAGAATGCATTTGCATGTCAACTAGTTGTTGTTGTTGGTGTTGTAGGCAAACGACCGAACCCGTGGCCGACAACAGGGCAGCGGCATGCACAACGGCAATAATAACGCTACTTTGCCGTTACAAGCACGTATTCAAACGATATAAGCAAAGACACACATGTGCGTGTGTAGATATGTATGTGAGTATGTAGGCACACGCATGTGCCACCGTAACACTTCCGACACTGACAGTAGTCAGTAGCAGCGCCAATAACAACTCCACAAGTCAAGTAACTGCTACGCACAGGCGCATTGTTATGCGCTCGAAACAGCTGCACGGTGGGGCAGGTTTGCAGCCTGAGACGGTTGTGTACTGCTTTTACACTTTTGCTGAAACTAGATTCATCTGACGTTCCCATTATTTATTTATATATGTATATGTGTATAAGGCAAGGAAGCAGTTGAATTTTTTTTTTTTTGCTGAAAAGTACATATATTGCAATGTAGAGAAAAATATTTTGAACCAGCAGGAACTGCACCAATTTTGTTGTTAAAAATGCCCAGTTGCCATCCAACTATTTATTATGCAATCAAAATCTATTTATTTGCCTACACTGGTCAGTTGCCACGAAGACTTTTAACGAAAGTGAAGGAAAAAAAGAGAAAAAATTTTAGTTTCTGCCACAAATTTGCTCATCCTCAACATAATAGTACAGCAATTTGCATTAAATTGCCCTTGCAACAAGCAACAAACAGATTAGAATTGTATTTAATTAAAAACACATTTGCTTGGTGCAAATTTGCATTTTTTTTATTAGGGTGGTTGTACAAATACAGTTAAGTAATTCAGTTTTTAAAACATAAAATGATGAGTTTTTCCTAAATTTTTTCAAAGGTAAACTGAAAATAGGCAGAATCACCAAATGAGTAAGTAATAAATTAAGCGAATTAAACTAAATTTTAATTTTTTGGCATTAAAAAGAGAAAACAAATGATTTGCTTAGAACATAAAGTTTTGGTAGGAACAAAATTTAATTTCATTCTGATTGAGAATTTTTAATAGAAACATTTTGGAGTAGATTTCCAAGAGATATGGGCTTTTAAGGAAAATATTAAAAAAAAATTTAACATTTATTTATATGTACATGGTTAACCATTTTGTGCTTTCTAATATTAATGCAAAAAATTCAATTGAAATAAATGTCAAGAGTTAAACACGTTCAGTCACGTAGCCCCTAAAAAAAGTTCAAAGGTGTCAAATCGTACGATCTTGGTAGCCAATTGACATCGCCGACATCGACAGACGAGAGATTACGCGGCTGGTAAAATTCTCCCGCATGTGTAGACCAAAAAAGTCGTTTATCATACGACCATAAGGCTCCAAATTGACAGTGACAGTGTCGACGTTATCGTTTTCAAAGGAGTAAGGTTCAATCACACCTTCGAACCATAGATCGCACCAGAAAGTTTTTTTTTTTTTTTGTGGAATAAGTCTCTTCAATTATTTGAGGATTCTCGGAGTCTCAAATTGCTTATTTACGTATTTACTGAGCGAGAAATGTGCCTGGTCGCCGAAGAAAATTTTGTGGGAAAAATCGCGGTCCACTGCTTGTTGTTCAAGCACCCAATCGACGTAACTACGGCATTGTGAATGGTCAGCTTGCTTCAGATCCTGTGTAGGCTGGATTTCGTGTGGACGTAGTTGTAAGTCCAAGAGAAAAATACGTCATAATGTGCCGTAAGAAGGTCCCAGTTCTTGATAACGTCGAGAAATAGACAAATTCGGATTTTTGGCCAAATTTTCACTTTCAACAGCGATGCTTGAGGTGAAACGAGCAAAACCATGATACAAAGGTCTTACAATGTCGATCCAGTCTCTTCAAATTTCTTTAAAATTTTACCAATTGCTCAAGAAGTTTGTCAATTATATGCGCCATAATCTCCTCTTAAAGCACGAGCGAAGATTTTTCAATTTTATAGCGGAGTCCGTCGTGTCAGATACGATCAAATACTTGTGAGATATCGAGAAAGGCAGCCGTAACAGGCCAATGGAAAAGTCGCCGGCCTACCATAGTACAGCACATTTTGGCAAAATTGGTTTCTTTTGTTCAACATAGTTTCCTTCAAGGGTGATACACTGAGTAAAGCGACCCTCCGACTTTTCGATACCATTTTTGTAGTACGATTTGTCTATTGCTTCAAAATAGGCCTCAGTTTGGGCGATCACCTGTTTATTCAACAAAAATTTCTACCCAGCCAGCATTCTTTTGAGATCTGAGAACTGGAAATAGTCGCTGGGGGTCAGATCTGGAGAATTTGGTAAATGCGAAAGCAATTCTAGGCCCAATTCATGGATTTTTGCCTAAGATTTCACTGACTTGTGACACGGTGCATTGTCTTGGTGAAACAGAACTTTCCAATAATGCTATGTAATAATCTCTATTGATGGTTCTTCCTTTTTCAAGGTAATCGATGAAAATTATTCCATGCGCATCCCAAAATACAGACGTCAAGACCTTGCCAGCGAACGCTGGCGTTTATCCACGCTTTGGAGCGGGTTTATGGTGTGCAGTCCACTCGGATGACAGTCGATTGGACTTCGGAGTGAAGTGGCGGAGCCATGTTTCATCCATTGTCATATATTGATGCAAAAACTCCGGTTTATTACGCTTGAACATCTCCAAATACTGCTCCGAATCATCAACTCTTCGTTGTTTTTGAACAGAGCTTTCTCATAACCAAATATTCGCGAACGATACGGCATTCACGTTCAGTTGATATCTTTAGCTTAGAGTGCCTGCTACTTCATTCAATTCCAATTTAAGGTCATTCAAAATCCTTTTGTGGATTTTTTTAATGTTTTCTTCGGTAATAACCTCTTTGGGGCGTCCACTGAGTTCGCCGTCTTTGGGGCAGATTTCACCACGTCTAAACTAAGCATACCAATCCTTGATGGTTTATTTTCTTGGAGCAGTGTCCGGAAAGTTGTCATCAAGCCAAGTTTTTGCTTCAACTGTATTTTATCCATTTTTATCACAATAACAAAAGTTGCTACACTCAAAACGCTATAATTTACAAACTAATGATCCGACAGCTGTCAAATTTGTATAGCGTATTTTGAAGGTTAGCGGTAACTGAAAATCATTAATTAATTGATTCCGGTAGCGTCATCTATGTATTAGGCCGGGGACTTTCCAATTGATCTGTTAAAATATTTTTTTTTCTTCGATTGAGGAGTATACTTTCTGAACAAGTTTATAAAATCTTATATATTGTGCTGTGTTTTTGTCTAAATCCAAATCGATGGTGGGGTATAAGACACTTCTGCCCAATTGCTGTAAGCTGGCTGTTGAGAATTGGCACAACCATGCTTTTCAATATTTTTTATTTTTTTTTTTAAATACATTGAAAAGTTCTTACTGATGACAAATTCATTAATTTGAATATATTTCTCGACCCTAATGTCTAATACACGTATGCGTCGTAAGCAAATTGCGTACATATCTGCTTTTGTTGGTGTACAATCCTACCGCCAGCGCCTCCTCTACAAGACTCTTCATTATGTCGAGTTGAAAGGAAGGCAAACCGTTTTGCTTTTCTTCAATTTTCATTTTTTTTTATTTCGTTTTTTGTTTTCTTCAATTTCTCTGTTGTTGCTGTCAACACCGGTAACTGCTGACCATTTCCTGCGCCACAACAACAACAACAACAATGCGCTAAGTAAATTCAACACTTTTTGCAGACCCAAAGAGGCCGTGACAGCTGCTTGTTGTTGTTGTTGTTGTTATGGCTGCGATTGCTGCATGACCAAACCATGTACGTGCATGTATGTAAGTCCGATGCATAAACAAATGTTCAATATTTGCATATTTACATACAAACGCACATACATGCAGGCATGCGTTAAACTGTTGTTGTTGTTGTTGTTATTATTATTTACTACGGAAATTAGCATAATTGCTTAGATGAAACGCTTTTCTCCACTTTTGATGAATTTCCCTCACTTATGACGCCAGTACATTGTGGTACTCCTTTCACAGAGCAGAGAACAGATTCATACATATGTATATTGTACATATGTTTGCATGTAACTGCATGTAATTAAAACTATTTTCTGTAGTCTACATGTGACGCATCTGCATAAGTAAGAGTGAAAATGTATATTTAGTTGGAGAATATTGGTCAGGATTACCGCAGGAAATGAAATGAAGTGAACGAGTTCGTTGCTGAAGTCTTTTGTTTCGCAAACACAAATGCATTCGCATACAAGAATGAGAGAGTGCAGAGATTGCGCCTGCCGGGGTACCGTTATTCACTGTAATAAAATCTGACAATCAGCTGTTGCTTTGCTTTCGTCACACTTTCGATTTATTCTTCAGAGTGCTGAGCAAGCAAACGCTTGATCGTAATATTTGACGAATTTACGTTTTAAATTTGTATTTTTAATACGAGAAATGTGTAAAAATTAAGTGTGCAGTGTTGGCTTGAGAAACTAAATATAGGAAATAGCAGCTCTGTCGCCAAGAAAAAGGATTTCATTTAAAAAATAGTATAATTTATTTGCTAATTTCTTTGAAGAAGGCATCGAAAACAGATTGGAGTACATTTCTTAGCATAATGAAGGCACTGTATACTCTGATGGAAACACGAAAGCTGATGATAGCTCTGAGTTGGAAGTTCATCACCTAATTCTTACAGGTATTTGCACTTTTTCCCATTATAATGAATTGTTCTCAACCAGCTACTTCTATAGGGTGTTTTTTATAGAGGTATAGAACTTTAAGTTGGCATTACTTTTCAAGATGGTGGCTGATTTAACAGCTGTCAAGTGATTTATTCTCAGTTTGGTTCGGCAATTCATCACGAATAGACTCACGCCTGAACAACGCTTGCAAATAGTGAAATTTTATTTCGAAAATAATGGTTCTGTGCGGAAAACGTATCGCGCACTACGTCCATTTTAGCGATGTTTAGCGATGAAGCGCACTTCTGGTTGAATGGCTACGTCAACAAACAAAACTGCCGCATTTGGAGTGAAGATAATCCTCAAGTGTATGTTGAAATACCGTTACATCCAGAAAAACTGACTGTTTGGTGCGCTTTATGGGCTGGTGGACTCATTGGTCCGTATCATTGGGCGTCCGCGATAGCCGAGTGGTTAGCATTGCGTACTGACATTCGGAAGGCCTGGGTTCGAGCCCAGGTTCGAGCAACATCCAAAATGATAGAAATTTTTTTTCTAATTGCGGTCGCCCCTCGGCAGGGAATGCCAAGCCCTCCGAGTGTATTTCTGGCATGAAATAAAGCTCCTCATAAGAATCCATCAGCCGTTCGGAGGCGGCTTAGAATAAACTGTAGGTCCCTCCATTTGTTGGTAAAAACATCAAGACGCAAAACCACAAATTGGAGGAGGAGCTCGGCCGAAAATCGCTTCAGCGGTTACAAAGCGCCAAATATATATATATATATATATCATTGGGCGTAGTGCGCGATACGTCTTCCGCACAGAACCATTATTTTCGAAATAAAATTTCACTATTTGCAAGCGTTGTTCAGGCGTGAGTCTATTCATAATGAATTGCCAAACCAAACTGAGAATAAATCACTTGACAGTTGTTAAATCGGTCGCCATCTTGAAAAGTAATGCCAACTTAAAGTTCTATACCTCTATAAAAAACACCCTTTACTATTTATATACGGAATATATAAAAACCGAAGCTGGCGAAAGGAGATGCTAGACTTAGAAAATGATAAACTCAAAAATATAGCCGGATATAGATAGGCATAGACTGCATGAGGAAGTTACCATCATGTTCATCATAAACTGACGTCAATCCATCTTTTTCATGTACTAGTCACTGCAGTTTGGGTGGTGAAGTGAAGAAATAATGCAGTAAATGACTGAACTGAATGCGCTGTTTGTGTCCACTAATCGCTGTTAATAATCAAAGATTCTATAAAGAGCCTGATGGATAAGCATCCAATATAGATTATAGTTTGATATTATTCATTATTATTTTCAAAAATGGAGAATAGAATTATTATAAAACGCTCAAAAACGAAAAAGAAAATAACAAAAGTTAAAAAATAATCATTTTTATGCGATAGAAATTTCATTTAGTTACCCCTTTAATTCACATGTAACTAATCAGAAACGAAGAAAAAATCCAATTTTGTTTCAAAATCCGTTTTTTTTAAATAATTTCGCTTAAAATATGCGCAGTGCATAAATTTCTTAGTGAAAATGTATGCCAATCGACACTTCGCCAAAGCAAAACTGCATTTATGACGTTTACATAAACAACCGCAAACATTAAAGGCGCAATCTTGAATGCAGCATACTTGGTACACATACACACACATACATCTGTGTACTTAAATAAGCATATAAATAAGGCAAGCAACTAAACAACACTTACGACTCGGCGACTCATGCATTAAACGAGTACATAATTCTTTGAAAATTGCCTGTGAACGGAAATCAAAATTGGATTTAGAAAAAGAAAAGATCGCATGCAAATGATTGCGTGGCGTAAAACAAAAGAATAATTGTAGTTACATACAGAACCCCTTCTTTTTTCTCCCATTCTGCACATATACAAAAGTGACTCTTTATAACCCCCGAAGTGATTTTTGGCCTTGCTACTCCTCCAATTTGTGTTATGAGTCTTGATGTTCTTCCTGCTGATTGGAAAAAAATACCCAACTTAATAGAATTCGCTGTTTCAAGAAAAATCGACTGGCAGCTTGTATCTATAGTGACTCTTGCAGATTAATCTTCCCACCACTAATCCGTTTTCTTAGAAATTTACGAGCAACCGATGATGGTTACCCAAGAGCCAAAATTAACAAATAGAGAAACAAATTGTGCCAATTCCAAAAAAGAAAAATACAAAATTGAAAAGTGAAAATTTTATTGATGACCACTTCAATGATTTCAATCGTATATATTCTACTATGCGGCTACCTGGGCAACTCCAAAGAGGAAAAACTCTAATACGAGCCATCAAAACGTAACAAATACTGAAATAAAGGAATTAGTAATAAATTAGCGTCGCTTGAAGAGAGAATGGCAAGCATATTGCTCTCCTGCCTGAAACTTGCGACTTGAAACAGTAGAGAGAAAACTGAAAAGTTCGTTAAAACAAGAAAAATTCTTAATGTCAAAACATATATAGAAAAACTGACGCCAAATTCTACCAAAAAATATCCGCACTGAAGAGCTCATGAGAACTTTAAGCCTCTAGTTGAACTAAGTAAGCCAATTAAACACATAATGGTAAGTGGAGCCGCAGTAACGAAGAATGGGAACATTGTTCCAACGGGTGATCCACTTCGAGGCTACCTACATTTTTGAAGAAAAAAACCCAGAAAATTAAAATATAATTTGGAATGTCATTCGAAATCATGCGAAATAAAATTCATTTGCTTTTTTGAAGATTATCTCTTTTAAATGTTGGTCGCGGCTGCGTCTGAGATAGTCCATCCATTGAGTCCAATTTTCGATGACTCGTTCGAGCATTTCGACTGGTAACTAGCAAATGACACGCGTGACGTGTTGCTCCAACACCTGAATCGAAGCGTGATTGTCCGCATAGACTTCAAGCTTTACATATCCCTACAGGAAAAAGTCTAACGGTGTGATTTCACACGATTTTGGTGGCCAATCGACCGGCCAAAAACGTGAAATTATCTGCTCACCGAAATGTTCTCTCAATAAATCCATTGATCGATGGGATGTGTTGGAAGTGGCTCCGTCTTGTTGAAACCAAATATCGCGGAGATCATGAGCTTCAATTTCAAGCATCAAATAGTCGGTTATCATGGCGCGATAACGGTCGCCATTGACGGTTACGTTCTCTCTCATTTTTGAAGAAATATGGGGCGAGGATACCACAAACCTCACTAAACCGTTATTTTTTCTGGATGAAATGGCAACATTTGAATCTCTTCAGGCTGCTCTTCTTCCAAAATGTGGCAATTTTGCTTGTTTACATACCTTTTGAGCCAGAAATGGGCCTCATCGCTGAAAGAAATTTGACTCGAAAACGTCGGATCTTCTTAGAACCTTTCAAGAGCCCATAGAGCGAAGCGATGTCACTTGGGAGGGTCGAGCGGCTTTATTTCTTGAAAAAGCTGTATTTTGTAAGCTTAAAATTTAAGATCTCGACGTAAAATACGTGGAGTCGTTCCATGCGTCAGTCCGAGTTGCTGCGAACGGCGCCGAATGGACTCTCCATGGTACACTATCAGTTACGGCCGCTATATATTCTTCAGTGCGAGCTGGGCGTGGTATATTCGGTCGAATATTATCCAGTAATGAATGCTGGATCTCAAGATGAGTGATGGTGTTGCGAATAGTGCACTCAGTATGCCGATTATATTGATCATAAGTTTAGCGAAGCGCACAAAACACATTCTTTACAGAACGTGAATTCTCGAATTAAGGTTGAATGATTTTTAAACGTCACTCAGTCGTGAGTGTTGATCCGTGATGAAATGCCAAACAATACTGAATAAAAATAACTTGACACGACTCACGCATGATTTCTCAAAAAAGTCTATTGAAAAAAGTACCTCTACTTGGATCAGCCTTTATATAGGTGTTCGACTCCTTCGAACTCGCTTGGACTAACCAAAGGTAAATTCCGCTATTCTTAGAGTAGTCAAAGTAGCTGCCACAGAAATCTTAGTCTTAAGTATTGAAATAAAGATTTGCAAACAACAAAAGGAAGGAAAAATATTAAATTTCAGTGAATTCTGAGTAATAAAAAACTCGCACCATTCATTTTATAGAAATTTTACTAGGAGCGTAAAATCATTCTGAGGCAGCTCTTGCTGAGATACATATGTAGGTATGAAGTTTTGTGACGTTGTATTCTGAGTTAAAAATAATAATAAAATAATTTTTATGCAAAAAAACTAAAAACTAAAAATTTAATTAAAGGTCTGGGCCGGATCTGGATTTTATCGTTGTGTAAACTACTTAGTGTTGTAGAAAATATATAAATACATATATACGTATATATAAATATGTAAATATATATAAATATGTTTAATCAGCTTTAGAGTGCTTAGATTCGTAATGCCGCAGTTTTATGTCCTCCACTTTACTGCTTTTTTATTTCAACACTTACGCATTGTTTGTGACTTTCAATATTATTTAGCTTAAGGAATTTCCATTTTTTATAGCAAGATAAGACTGAAAAAATCATAAACTCTTATCCAAGTGACGCCTACCAATTCTTGAATTATATTTATTTTTTCTTTAATGAAAGCTCAGCAACGTCACTCGCCTTAATCAGCGTCGCATGCGTTTCCGCTTTACTGAAATTTAAGCAAATATATAAGTAAATACATATGTATGTAAATAAAATTGCGAAAAAAAAATCATAGTTCGAAAGAAATTTCAATAGTTTGCCTCTCGCCTTCAAGTAAGCGCAGAAAGTTAAGCAAAATTAAAAAGTAAATAAAAAAGCTGAAATTCCGCTATCAAAACTCCAATGGCAATCAAACAACTGAACAAGCCAAAGTTCTTCCTTTCCTGCCTTCCTTCTTTCCATTTCATTGGCACGCTTGTCGCATTCCAACAAGTTTGTGAAGTTTTCATCAACGAAAATGCCAAGAGCAGGCAGTGGAGGCAGCAGCAGCGTCAACAAATTACTCGCATTAAAGATTTTTTAATTAAACAAAAACAATGTAACCAACGCGGCGCAGCATGTTGGTCGGAGCGCCAGTAGCCAAGCACAGCAAGCAAACCCGCTGCTATCTAAGCAAAGTTTGTTTGGTTATTGGAGTTGTTGGTGGCTCGCAATAATGTCAGGCGGTTAATGGGTCAAGCGCGAGGTTTGGCAACATGTGGAAGTTGGTTGCTTGGTTGCATGTCAGAAATTTGCCAAAGATGAGTAGCGAAAACGGGTAAACAGACAAATGAAATGTAAACAAATTACAACAATTTTGTCACAAAAAATGTCCCATCATGAAATTTGTTTAGTGGCAGGAAACACTGTACACTGGAAAAAAAAATGCAAAACGAGTCTGCGAAGATGAAGGAATAGTTATTGCGAAATGAAAAATTTTGTTGAAAAATTCATTTAACTCAGTAGAAAGGCTAATTAACTGCTCTCGTTAACTGTTATCGTTTAATAGATTGCTGTAGCATTTTGAGCTCTGCGCTCTTTAGTTTGTGTTTGACAGTCGTTGAAAGCGACTGAGTTTTGTGTGCTGATCCAAACACACTAGAGATCACAATGCACGAGGTGTCATTCACATCGATTGCCTTGGAAAACGGTAGAACGATCACCGACGAATATTTTTCAGAGCTTTTGGATAGATTTTTTATTGATTTAATGCAGGCCATGTGAAAGCCTTTTATTTGGAAGGAACAGAAAATATGGAAAATCACTGGACTAAACGTATCGATCTAATGTGTAAATTATAATTTTTTTTAATCCATACAATATGTCGATCTTATCTGTCATAAACATATTTGTTCAATAAATTAAAGTAAAAAATAAAATTTAATTTACATTTTGAACGCATTTCCATGTAAAAGCGATGAATTTAAACAAAGGTGAAAAAAGTGTAGCGGCCGACGCTGAGAGTGTACACGAAGACCGTGGAGAGTCGATTCGGCGCCGTTCGCAGCAACTCGGACTGACGTATGGAACGACGTGGCGCATTTTATGTAGAGATCTTAAATTGAAAGCGTACAAAATACAGCTTGTGCAAGAACTAAAGCCGCTCGAGCTGCCCAAGCGACATCGCTTCGCACTTCAACGTTTTCGAGAAAAATTTTTGTTCAGCGATGGGGCCCATTTATGGGCCAATGGGTATGTAAACAAGCAAAATTGCCGCATTTTGGACGAAGAGCAACCTGAAGAGATTCAAGATCTGTCATTTCATACAGAAAGAACAACGGTTTGGTGTGGTTTGTGGCCCGGTGGAATAATCCATACACATTTCTTCCAAAATGATGCCGGTCAGAACGTAGCCGTCAATGGCGACCATTATCGCGCCATGATAACCGACTATTGGATGTCTGAAATTGAAGCTCGTGTTCTCCGTGACCTTTGGTTTCAGCAAGACGGCGCCACATCCCACACATCGTATAAATCAATGCATTTATTGAGAGAACGCTTCAGTGAGCAGATAATATCACGTTTTGGGCAGGTCTATTGGACTCAATGGATTGACCATCTGAGACGTGGCCGCGGCCAACATATGAAAGAGATAATCTTCGAAAAATAAATGCCATTTCCTATTAAATCCATAAACATTTCCCATTAAATTTGAAGTTTCTGTGTTTTTTTTTTCTTTAAAGAAGTAAGGAACCTAGAAATGGATCAAGCGTTATAAATGTTGGTTGAAAATAATTTTTTTTTAATCAAATTTTACTAGGCATAAATTTTGTCTAAACCTGATTTTAGCTCAACGTAATTTTTGGGTGTTCAAAAATTCTGTCTAAACATAAAATTTGGCAAGATCTAATGTTTGGTTAGACATTAATTATGCCTAATTAAAAGTTGTGACTTAACACACATTTTGTTCAAACTTCTCTATGGCTATCCAAAAAAATATGGCTCAACATAATTTTTGTCAAAACATAAAATTTGACTAGCGCAAAGTGTGTAGACTAAGAATGTTTCTAAGCAAGAAATATTGCTGCCAAAAAAAGTTGCTAAACATAACATATTCTTAGCCAAAAAATGTATATAAACAAAAAGGGTTTCGAAGTCAAAAATGTGACCAAACTCTTCAAAAACCATTGCGCTTGAGTGTTGAAATGAAGAGTCATGAAATTTCCCACAATGTAAAGTGACATTTAACGGTCACCTCAGTTGTGGTGCAACTACATTTGAGCGCTGGCGGCGGGCATGGCCAAAAGGTCGTCTCTTCTGAGTGTTTGTGTGTTTGTGTGTTTTTTTTTTAAATTTTATGTTTGTATAAGTATTATTTATGTGCGCATTTAGTGCTAAATACGGACATAAAATGTCAATAAGTACCGAAAGAAACAGCAACAGCAACAACAACAATAACAACAACTTATTAAGCAAACACTTACAACAGAGCCCACAAGACAGACAGTTGGTCCGTCGGTCGGTCAATGACAGTTGCGTGCATGCTTGTGTGTGTGTGTGTGTGTGTGTGTGTAGGTTGGCGCAGACCAGTACTTGACAGCCGCACTCTTGCACCAGTTGACTGTCCACCCCACTGCTGTGGTTTCTCATTATTTTCCCTCGCCTGCAATGCGGCAACGGACGAGTGAGAAATCAGCCGTTGAACCGTTACACAGTTAAGTTGACAATTTATGTGGTAAGACGTCATTTGTTTGCCAAGCGGCGTTGACAGTTTGTTGTAAAATACATATTTATGTGCATTCGAGCGCTTTTAGTGTGTTGTCGCCAGGCACTGGAGGTGTAATGTCTTGCATTTGGCGCTTAAGAGAAAAAAAAAACAGCTACAGAAAAAACGAAAAGAATAAGCTACAGCGAGAACCAAATATGGCGCGGCAAGCGAAAAGAAAGTTCTGTGACCATAGTCGCTGCGCTGGAAAAACGTGACAAGAATTCGCGTTGTTGCGCCAGAACAAGTTACGTTATGGCAGAGCAAACGAGGAATCTCATTATCAGACGTTTTTGTTGATTAAACACAGCGGGCAAATGTTTAATTTTGGATTTTGGTCTTAAATTGGTGGGAGTGTGAAATTTACGAATTTTTCATTTTTTTTTTGCTAAATAAAATTTTATTTTACAGTATTTGAGCACAAATCAAGGAAAATTTTAAGAAAAACAGAGAAAATATTACAAAATCAGAAAGTATAGGAAATAAAAAAAATTCTAAATTAATTAATTAATTAATAAGAGAACAAAGGAACAAACTTTTTAAATTTTGATCAGTTTCAGGATGGCCCCACTTCGAAATTGCAATTTTTTCAACAGCAAAATGCGCGAACGAAGTAAAACTGTGTATGAAATCCCGACAAAAATATCCCGAAATACAAAATCCCGTAACATATAATTCAGACACGGACGAATGCAGATCAGACATAATCCAGACAAGGCCAAATACTGACAAAATATAATCCAGACATGACACAATCTAGAGGAATGTATAAAAATAATTCAAAAATGATGAAAAAATTTTAATAAAAAAGAAAAAGTACTTGTTTGTCGAGATAAAGAGTTATTGGGATTTCAAATAGTCGGAATATTTTTTTTTTGGGTCTGGATATTGTGTTATCTGTACTTCGTTTGGTCGGGATTTCGTTTGTTTAATGTAATGTCGGTATTGTGTCTTGTCGAGAATTTTTTGAAATTGGTTAGTTTATGTACTGTCTTGATTTTGAAAATCGGGATTAGGGAGGGCTCCCGAAACGAAGATTTCGTAAAAATTGCTATCTCTGACGACAACTTTACTAAAGAGATTTCTGAAAGCTTACTGTTTAAGCAGGGTTGCCAGAAATTCGCAAATTTTTATCAAAAAACCATTTTAAAAAATAAACTCACTCAAGAAATCAGGAAATAATCAAGGAGAAATCGAAATGCCACTTCTTTCCACTGTACGTTAATGCGACACCACACACACACAGTTGTAAATTCATGCCTTACCGTCGCCAGTTTATGTGCAAAACTAAATGTTTAACGGTTAAGTTTGCATATTTTTAGTGCAAAATAAATATTTGCACTTTCGGCGTCACTGCAGAAAAAAGTTAATTGCAATTGGTCAAGAGATTCTCCATAACCCACACATGAATTTCTCTGCTGAGGCGGACGCTTCAACCACAAAGGCGTACAAATGAAGGAAAACGCAGCGAAGCAAGCACTTAACCACGCGACAGTGGCGCAGCGCACCATTGAATTTTATAGACTTTCATTCCTAACGGTGGTGACCAGCAGCACTGAAACCGCCAACCAAGCTTAATCGCTCTTGCAAACGCTACAACAGCACCTTCAAAACGAAAGACTTAAGCGGCGAGCGTGAAGAGGCAGCAGCTGTTCGAGCGTCAAAAGGCAGCAGCTGCTCGTCTTCTTCTTCTTCTTCTTCTTCTTCTTCTGTGGCCGCTTGGTTTTCTATTGTTTTGCACTTTCTGCGGTTTCGTGTTTTTTATTATTATTTTTTTTTTTTACCTTTTTTTGTGAATTCGTGTTGCTCCATTTTCACTTTCAGCCACATGCTGCAACCGTTTTCAAAATCATCATCCATTACAGGATTTTTTTTTTCAGAAATATTCACAAAGCTCTAAGCGTATAATTTATTTTGAAGTGTATTCAACGCTTTATTATAATAATGCCCATTGAAAGTCTTTACAAATGAAACGGATCTAATCTTGTTATGTCCGAAAAACTCTAAGATTCGACTCACCAGCGCAGCGTAGACGATGCTTTGTGATGTTAATCAGTGCGTTGCATATACATAAATATATTCATTTGAATGTATGTATGTAAAGGGTGATCTAAGTAGAGTTACCTTTCGCAATAGCCTTTTTTTGTGACAGATCACGCCTGAGTTGTGTCAAGCTGTCATGTTATTTTTGTTCAGTAGAGTTTGGCATTTCATCATGGCAAGACTTACGCCTGAAGAATGTTTACAAATCATTCAACTTTATTACGAAAATTCACGTTCTGTAAAGAATATGTTTCGCGTGCTTCGCTCAATTTATGGTCAATATAATCGGCCAATCGGCCTCCTGAGCATGCTATTCGCAACACCATCACCTGCCCTGAGACCCAGCATTAATTATTGGATATGATTCGACCGAAAAGACCACGTTCAGATGCAGTGAAGAAAATATAGCGACTTCAGCTGAGAGCGTAGACGAAGACCATGGAAAGTCGATTCGGAACCGTTCACAGCAACTCGGACTGACGTATGGAACGACTTGGCACATTTCACGTCGAGATCTTAAATTGAAAGCGTACAAATGCAACTTGTGCTAGAACTGAAGCTGCTCGACCTTCCCAAGCGACATTGCTTTGCTCAATGGGCTCTTGAAAAATTCCGAGAATATCCGAAGTTTTCGAGCCAAATTTTGTTCAGTGACGAGACCCATTTCTGGTTAAATAGGTATGTAAACAAGCAACATTGCCACATTTAAGACAAAGAGCAACCTGAACTGATTCAAGAGCTGACATTTCATCCAGAAAAAAAAAACTGTTTGGTTTGGTTTGTGAGCCAGTGGAATCATCGGTCCATATGTCTTCAAAAATGATGCTAGTGAGAACGCAACCGTCAATGGCGGCCGTTATCGCGCCATAATAACCGAATATTTGATGCCTGAAATTGGAGCTCGTGATCTCCGCGCCATTTGGTTTCAACAAGACGGCGCCACTTCCCGCAGATCACATCAATCAATGGATTAATTGAGAGAACACTTCGCTGAGCAGATAATTTCACGTTTTGTGTCGATCGATTGGCCACCAAGATCGTGTGATATCACACCGTTAGACTTTTTCCTGTGGGGATATGTAAAGTCTAAAGTCTATGCGGACAATCGCGCTTCGATTCAGGTCTTGAAGCAAAACATCACGCGTTTCATTCGCCAAGTACGAGTCGGAATGCTAGAACGAGTCATCGAAAATCGGAATCAATGGATGGACCATGTGAGACGTAGCCGTGGCCAACATTTGAAAGAGAAAAAATCAAATGCCAAATAATGTTCTTTCGAATGATAATAAATATTCCCCATTAAATGTGATTTTTTGTGTTTTTTATTTAAAAAAAGGTATAGAGCCTCGAAATGGATCACCCGTTATGTATGTATGTATGCAGCATCTATTGTAGCGAACTTTCACTTTTTCATGCTACGGAGCAATTTAATTAATGCGAATGAAACATATTAACATATTAACACTCAAATATGAGCGCCAAACTCAAAAAAAAAAATATAAAAATTAAAAAAAAAATTAATAATTATTAATGCAGTCAGTCATTCAATAAACATCACGCCACATGCTATTACACAAGCGTTTGGAGTTGTTGCATTTGCGTTGTATGCTTTTTAACAATGCAACTATGTATGTATGAATGTGTGTGTATGTATGCATTTATTTACTCACTGCTGGCGGATTGCGTCTTACGTCTGTTTACTTAGCATATTTTTCCACTTGTGATTACAATGAAAAGCGGCTTAATGGAGTTGTACTTTTGCGTTATCATTGTTATTGTAATTTTTAAGATTTGTTGAATCATTTTGGGTTGTCTATTGGGGGGTCTGGGGAGCAAAATATATTGGCTTGTCATCGTAATGCAATGTGTTTTCGTTTTCATTTATCGAAACAAAACATTTATGAAAATCCCATGCCGAGCTTTAAAACTATCACTTATAGCTTGGCATGGGATTTATTGGAGCTTAAAAGCCAAGCGCGCAGCTGCAACATTCTTGTTAAATTTTTATTTTTTTCTATAATTTTTTTCTTTATTTCTATATTTTTGGTTGATTTGAAATGAAGTCTTACTCTCAATACTAATTTGCATATACTTTTATTTAATTTTTGAATGAAAGACTTCAGAGCAACAGAATTGCGCTGTCTAAAGAAAGTTTGCAGTGAAAAGATTTCTTAATTTTTATGTTAAATAAATGCAATTGAGAAGGTCTTCACACAGCTGCGCCTAGTTTTTCTAATTATTCTTCTGCGTAATACTACGCATATGAAAGTTGTATTCAAATTGTATTCATGGCCCGTGATCCTTATACTATCTTTATATTCTACAGTAATATACAGTTACTCACAGAAGTATTTCGCATACTAAAATGCTTAAACAAATCCCTGATTTTTCTAATCTCTTTTATTTATTCATTTGGTAGTTTAGCTTCGTGTTCTTCTAACTTTAGCTTCTACATAAATTTATCATTAAGAGTGGATAAAAATATTTAATATCTCATATAATCATAACAAAAAGTAAGAAATCTTAATTCGTAGCTCACAAACGTATTTTGCCTTTGACTAAAATTCATTTAAAATTTATTTAAACGCTATTCAATATTCATTATGTTGCCCATTATTTAAAAAAAAACAACATCAAAAGACTTTGGGAGAGTTTATAAAAGTTTTGATAAAAAATTTGGTTGGTATTTGATTTCATTCTGGCAGCTAAACACCTTTCAGGTTAGCTTTTCATATAACTTTGTGCTAACTGGTGCAGATCTTCAAGGTATTATAGATAAGTACCATGGAATGATATTAATTTCCTTTTTTTTTTTGGTAAAAAAAATATATCCAAATTTTGACTCTTGAGCTATGTGTTTTTGGATCGTTGTCGAGTGGAAATAAAAGCTCATTACTCAACACACTCATTTTTTCTGGCCGAGAATGAAAATTTTCTTAGAAATAGACTAGTTTTTTCTGTAACTCTATGTTCTTTAACTTTATAATATTCAAGATCTTCCCATGCCAGAATCTCCATCACTCGTAATAGTGAATTTAGTGTTTTTAATATACAGTGCCTTTTATCGATTTCAATATTCCATACTCCGTCCATCCGATATAAAAATGGTTACTTGAGTTCATCATTAATGACTACTGTTTTCTAAAAGTTTAAAATTTTTTGTAATGTATTTATTGGCAATAGAAGGCACTTTTCATCATTGACATTTTTAATTTGCGAATTTGGAGTTCTAAGCGGAAATTAAGAGCGTTAATTAATAGAATTTTCATGTCCGATATTTTTGTCTGTAGCTTAACGTTAATTTTGTAAGCTAATATATGTGTTTTTTTTTTACAAATTTTATTTATTTTATTTCCTTTTTTCCCTCTCACTCATTGTCAGCTACTACGGTCCACTCCTCGGTGTCTTATTTTTTAAATTACTGTGTTATTCACACCATTGTATTACGTTTCAAATTGCTTGTGATATAAACTGACCATACCATAAAAAAATTTAATAGTTTTATACCCGTTGTACAGATATAAAATATTTTTTTGTCAGCAGCAGCTAACTCTTTTCCTTTTGCCGTTTGGGATATGCTTAGTGAAAACAGAGAAATGGAAATGTATCTAATTGTGAGTGATACTAATAGTAATATCAACGTTTTGTCATCTGTTGTGACAAAACTAGAAAATCAAACAAATTTGCGTCGAAAACCAGTTGTCTTTCCATCACCTAACCTTTTTTTTATTGTTGTTACATCGTAAGTCTGTATGATTTTTTTTTAAGATAAAGCCCAGCAATGATAATAAGCCTTGAAACAGTCAAATATATCTTCACAGGACCTAGAAATGTGAAATTTGCACCTACAAATTCATATGCAAAATACTTCTGTGAGTAACTGTATTTAGGAATTGAGATTGAGAACGAAATCAACTAGTTCAATGAGAGAATAAAGAAGAGCGGCCCACTATACTTGCAAGAGAGTACACAGCAGATACTGGGCTCCTGAATAGAATAATTGTAACTGGTGGGAACCAACTGGCTTGGCTTCCAGTATTGGAAAAACTGTAGAATATAAAGAAATTCAGTGCAGTTTTTACGGAGACTACTAAACTCACATACACATTGAAGCAATACTATGAATAATTTTTTCTATATCAATCTACAAGTACGGATCCAAAAATTGGTAGCAGGTTGGGTAAGAAGGTGGTATACTTCGAAGAGCTTAATCCTGATTTTGATTCAATGAATGTTTATTTTGGGTTCCCGACCATTGGAACATAAACGTTAACGAATGAGCTGTTGAATGTGCCAACTCAGGAGAATATTTTGAAAAATCCGAAGTGAAGGTGATGCTGTGTACGTTAGGAACAGTTGAGAGATAATTCCATACCAACAGATGGAAATTCACATGTGTCTATTGGACCAATAGTATATTTGGCCCAAGTTATCCAAAACCAGAGTGAAAATCTTACTAAATACATCAGTTACGGTGCTGATTTGTACTAACAGCTTCAAATTTGTAGGGAATTTTGCACTATTCGTTTGCCTCAAAAAACTATGGGACTAAAATTAAGGACGTCGTTACTGATGTCAAAAAAGAGCTCGACGCTTTAAGGGTTAGGTGGGTTTGAAAATTAAAAAAAAAATGGAACTTTTTTATCTTATTAAATTGTAAAGCATGTTTAAAATATTCTCCTAAAATGTCGATCGGAGTAAAATTCTAAGAGATAGACCCTTTGGAAGTTCCGCCCATCAGGCCATGTCTGTGCAATTTGAAACTTTAAACGCGTTTATCTCAAAACTCTATTTTTTAAGTCGGTGGGCACGATTTCTCGAAAAGTTATAAGTCGATTTTGTTCAAATTCGGCATACATCTTTATAATAATATTATCTAATCATTAAACGAAGGATTTTTTTATTACAACTAATTTTTTCGAGCCAATGCATGGCGAAATTTTTATGAAAAAATGTGTTTTTTTTTTTGTTCAAAGTCTGTCAAAAATTCAAATTAAATTTTTTTATTTTTTCCTTCGTCCTTCAACAAAGAAAATAGTTCTGATTCAATATTCTATAAATTATTTCTACAAAGACAAAACTAGAGTTTAGTTGCCCGGGAAACATCATCACCGCACCATGACTAATTACTGCTACTGATTGCGCTATTCTTCTAAAACTGGGGGAGTATCTTTCCGTTCAGGGTCATAAACCATCAAATAATTCATTGGTGTATATGAAAGAGAATGAATATCTTCAAATAACTGAAGTGACCGAACGTAGTCGTTATGAAGTACTTTAAACTATCTACATTGAGATACATATTCGAGTAAGTATATACATCTAAGTAAATAGGTCATTTAAATTAGTGCAGAAAAACACAAACATTCACACATATGTATGTGGCAAGTAGGGCGTCCATGGCGTCTCACTGATCGACCACCGACTGGCTTTTTGGCTTTCTGCATGAATTTTGTTGGGTTAAGATTTCCGTTTGCTCCAATTTTACGCACTACAATATATACCATTTGCATGTGTATATACATATATTAAAAACCGTTAATATTTCTATTTTCTATTCAAATTAAAATGACCCAACTAAATGCAGCGGCAACACATTTCACCATCATTCATCATCACCACCATTGCGCATACACAAAGATTCAAACATTTTTTAAAAGCATTTAAAATTGTGCTTACAACAACAACAACAATCAAATAGTTACTTATGTAAAAAAAGATGCCAAATGAAACGTTTGCCTCATTAATTGTCTCAGCTCGAAGAGTTTCTTCATAAATAGTCATCAAGCGTTTGTCTGTCTGTCTTTCTTGCTGTTCGTCTGACACTGCGCATGTGGTTAATGTGTGCATTTTTGTTATTGTTGCATTCTTGCCTTATTTGATTTTAGGTGTTTAGTTGGCACTTCATTTTTGCCTTTTTTTTTTTTTTTGGTTTTTAGTTTAATTTTTCACCTATTCTGTCGGAGCTGTCAGCCGCAGTCTCAGTCTCAGTTTTTGGTTTTGGATTTTGGTATTTTTTATTTTCAGTTTTTTGCTCCATAAATATTGGACTTTTGTTTTATTTTTCTTTACGTTTTAAGAAAGTTTCTATTGAAAGTTGCATCGTGTTGTCTGTGCTCCCTCGCTTTTGTGCCATTGTTTAAGGGTTTTTTTTGTTTTTTTTTCATCTCTAATTTGCCATTTAAGGCAAGAATGGCATACAAACCATGATTTAACGCAGAACACACTAACATTTTTTTCTTTTGTTTATTTTTTTACTTGTTTTTTATATATATTTTTCTCTTTCTTTTTTTCTTTTAAATTTTTCTTCAAAGCGCTACAGACAGCCAGACAAATTGGTAATCGTGATGCTCTCCTCTTGCTTAAGTCTATTGTTTCAAGTTTTTGCCTTAAATCGGAACACAAGCAACGCGTCGGAAGCATAGAAAGTCAAATAAATGTTTGCCAAAAATAGCGTA
The DNA here is from genome assembly GCA_030068015.2 of Neoceratitis asiatica. NCBI lineage: Eukaryota > Metazoa > Arthropoda > Insecta > Diptera > Tephritidae > Neoceratitis > Neoceratitis asiatica. The sequence continues at coordinate 2,272,784 of CM061524.1, forward strand.
CAATTTAATGTAAATAATATGTTTGTAATTGTTTAGGAAAAGAAATCTTTGCATTGCAGATTTTTGTGTTACAACACTTTTTGTTGTTTTTGTATTAATTGGTTTTTTGTTTGGCTTTTCTACTTGTATGCGCAGATTTTCGTTTGGGTTTTTTATTTAATTAGTATTTAAATGCAGCAAATAATGTTAATTAGCTGTAATCGATGTTTGGTAATTAGTTTGCTGTAGGGAAATTTCGCTTGCTTTCGACAAACGCGTCTTGCAACGCTACTGGCGAGATGGGAAAATAGCGAAGTTTAGGTTTAGAAGGGTAAAATCGCTGACAATGGCTAAGAAATCTCAAATAAATTTAGATTAGGCGAGTGGGATATACCCATAGTCCTGTGCTTAGGAAAAGGCTTTTATTAAAAAAAAAAATGAATCTACAATAAATATGTTTAAAAAAAAACCATAGTAAAATATCCAACTCGGTCAAAACATGTAATTAAATCACGAACATTTCCGCGCAAATATCTTTTATAACTTTCACGTGGATTAACTCAGGTGATGAAGCTCCAGTAAATACCAGTTTATCGATGATATGGTGATTTCAATCGATGTCGTAGATCACTCCAAGACAAATTTCGTGAAGATCATCCAAAAACAGTTGTTGATCCGGAAACTATTGATGCTGTGTACGCAAACTGATATTGCAAGATCGTTATGTGATCTATCGTGAGATCGAGACAACTAGTAGGTATTAGAGGGATCATACATTCAATATTGCAGGAACATATGATTGTAATAAAATATTTGTTTAGGTTGGATCCCACACAATTTGTCTCCAAAAAAGGTTCGTGTCGATTGATCGAGAGAAATGTTAAAAAAAAAAAACGATAGCGGTGCTTCAAAACAGGTCTATGACATTGTGTAGGGGGTGCATATGAGACCGAAAGTAAATAATAGTCGACTGTATGGGTGTTTCAAGATGAGCCGAATCTAACAAAAGTTTTTCGTGTACGAAGCACTTCCAAACAAATGGTTGTCTTTTTTTTTTTTTTTGGAAAAACTACTAGAACAATGCAAAACAGTATGTTCTTAGTGATACACAACCATTAGTTGGTCAGTTGCCTTTCAAGAAATCAGCAAATAAAACCGCCGGAGATGGATCAACCTTCATCTCCAAAATGCGAGCTCTCACACATCGGCTGAAACAAGTGCATTTTTGAGCACTTAAAACAACGATTTGCTGAGAGATAGAGATATTTTTATCGGAGGGATTATTCCCAAAAATTGCTTGATCACAGTACTTATACTACATTTTTCGACTGTAATGGAAGCATATGACATACTTTTAATGAAAACTGATGAGCACATCTTTCTATGATTGCACCATGTTCATTGATTTTCTGTTTAAATTTTATAGAAGACATATAGGGAAATTTATAGAGATAAAAATGTCGACAACATTGAATTCGTTATTATTAGGTTGTGTTGGCTACCGATCTATCAAATCGATTACACCTAGTAATGAATAAGACCATACCACCAAACTTGACCACTAGACTACGCCGCCCAACCACTCCGATGCTCTGATGAATCTTATTAAATCCATGACTCTAAAATGCGATCCTGAATAGACCAGCCGGCAGTGTGGTACCAAAATTTCTTCACTGTCTAAAGCATGACAGTCTCAGAAAAGATGGTTGATCGTTTCTTCCTCCTCATCATCCTTGCAGCTTTTCTCTTCATGTCGCCCTATCAGACAGTGACTTGTCAGAGCTTTTACTACTGTGGACATGCCCCTTCTTTTAAGGAGTATATTTCTCGTGATCTCTTTCTTTCTCTTGACTCGCCCGGTTGTTATGTAAATTCCCTGACAAGTAACTTGCAAAATACAAAGAGCATACCAATGCGTTCTTTATCGAGAAGAATCTGCTTCGCTATACCTTACCTAGCAAGCTAAGCCGGACTATAGTTTCCGTCGATGACCCTATGACCAGGGATCTACGTGAGAGACAGTCTGTTCAGTTTGGTCATCTGCTGTAGAGATCGGCAACAGTAAAGTATATTTTTGGAATTTAATCTATGCGAGCCTAGTGCTTTTATTGCTACCTGATTGTCGCTGAAAATAAAGCTGGCTTCGATTTGATTTGTGCTATCCTCATAATAGCGGACACCTCCACCTGAAAGATATTGCAATGGTCAGGCAGTCTGAAAGAGAGGTCCATAGGAGGGTTTATAGGGAAAAAACGCCATCGCCTACCCCCCTCGAGTTTGATCCATCAGTGTATATTTCCAGACTGCCACTCGGAGTGTGGTAACTATCATTTAAATTTTTCCTTTCTGGGGGTTCGTGTTCTGATGTAAGCTCCTTTGAAGGTGCAACTGTCCATATTTTCTATTATATTTCTAAAGGATGCAAAGGGTTTTCAGACTTCCTCTCTTTCTTAAGAAATTATGAAAATAATGAATGATTAATTCCTGAGCCATCGTTCGACTATCTAAGAGCAGAATCTTCTGCTACCGAAGCCTGAGCTTTTTAAAGCTCTCACCTCGGACTCAATAATTTCGAAATTTATGAAAAAAGCGAGTGAGATGTTATTAGATCACGAAATATCTTTCTTTAATTAAACATGAACGCTCTCTGACCATATTTAAGCAATAACAAGAGTTAAAAAATTAATTATAAAATAAATATTTCCTCAGACATAAGAATAGGGTTCTCAAATAAATCAAGGGACACACAAGGGTGCTTCTGAGCGTTCATTCACAAGTGGATTTTTACATTTTGGATACTTTGAAGCGTCTAGATGTGGCTTTGAGTGTACTGTGTGTATGCATTTATGTTTGTGGAATAAATGAAATAAAAATTTCTCAATTTTCAAAAATAGGGCTGGTAATGAATGACATTCAGTAAAAGTTTCTACTCAACCAACGAAATCTGTGGACTCTCACATGAACTTCAGTATGGATATTAAAATTTACCAGCTTTTCACAAATCTATTACAGCAATACTTCAAGCAAGCTCATAAGCTATAAACTATTCCTTTTTTGAAAATACAAAATTAAAATAATAAACCATTTCACATACATAAGTACGTATGTGCATACTTAAAATACATAAATATTTCTACCTGCATCTAAAACTTACCATATTTGCCAGCCAAGTGTTTGCTGCTTTCAGCCACAGCACTACTCTGCTTATCCTTCGGCGCCAACGACGGCACATTGGAGACCGCGCTGCCATCATCACCGGTCTCACTATTGCTCAAACTCTCCGGCACCACTTGCATGCCATGGATGCGAGCTATTTTCGCTGAACGCATGCGCAATAATCCTTTCGTTCCACCGCTACCAGCTGTGACAGCACCGGCTGCAACAGCACCGATTAGCACCTGCAGCAGGAGGGCAGCAACAAGGAAAATGTTGTAACCAGCAGTGGCATAACGACGTCCAACGCATTCGCCAGCGGCGCGCTGCTTTGACGTTCTACAGCAGCTGTGCAGCGGTGATAATAGAGTTCTGGAACGAAAGCGCATTTTAGATATCTAAATTAAACGAAACGAGCGGTGGAACGATGAAAGCGAGGTGAAGAAGAATTTTCAAAATTATTTTTTTATTTGAATTTTTCTTATTTTTTATTAAAATTTTTAATTTTTTTTATTATTTTCTTTCTTGTAGTATACACTTTGATTGGAAGTTTAAGTGCAAAAAATATAATTATTTTTATTTGATTTTGCGAAAAAACGGCTATCGAGCGCGACACTTTCTAGGAACTCCAGCAGCTGTGGAGCGAAGTCAGTTGTTGTACTGTGGGTGAGGGCATGTAACCGAAGGCAAAGAAAACACTACAAGTGATTTACGACAACAACAAACGCTGGGCTATTTTCTGATAAGCAACACCACTGAGCTCAAGTTGCGGAAATTATTTGATTCTTATTCACTTAAAATCAGTCATGGGATGAACAGTGTTTTACGACACGCGACGCAACAAAACAATTTTTAAGTTTCTATTTCTAAAACATTTTTGATCATTAAACACTCTTCACATCAAACAATTTCCTTTATTTCCTATTCGTCTCCGGCGTAAACGCAACCGCACTCTTACCAATCTGGTAAACAACTGATTTTGGCCTTTCAAGCTGGCGACTGCATCATGGCATGGCAGAGACCAAAGACTTGATAAGCAGAGCCATCGAGCGTTGTTTTGACGAGGCAGTTACTTCTTTTCTTCTTTTCTTATTGTTGTTGTGGTGCAAGAATTGACGCCGGTTTTATGGCCTTTTGTCATTGCCAAGGCTCAGCTGTGAGAGGTCGAGTATGCAGAGTACTGAACCAAGTGTTTTTGCACGTAAACAGAGCGGAACAACGAGAGAGAGAGAGAGAGAGAGAGGGTGAGAGAGCGAGATAAAACAATACTCAGTTATTAAAGCTTTTACTCAAAATATTCGAAAAGTGAGTGAATGAGTTGAGTTGTTTGAGCAGCACCTCAATTCGTTTATAAGCGTTACAATGCACATACATATTTGGAGTATTCAATTGGTCAAATAAAGTTATAAATCATAACTGAAAATGTTAAAAATATAAAAGATTATCCATTAGGTGGCTTCAAAAGTGCAGGGCTGTATTTTGACATCTGTCGAATTTAACTGTTAAACCAAAAATTTATGAAAATGGATCGCCTAACGCGACGCGTTAAAATTGTTGTAAATGATGTTTCAAACGTGGCCACGTTTCGTGCTTTAAGAGGAGATTATAGTGCACATAAAAGTCTAACTCCTCAAGCAATTGGTAAAATTTTAAAGAAATTTCAAGAGAGTGGATCGGTTACAGATGTTGTAAGGCTTGTTCATCATCGTTTTGCTCGTTCCACTTCAAATATCGCTGCTGTAAGTGAAAGTGTAGCCGAAGACACGAATGTGTCAATTTCTCGGCATCCTCAAGAGCTGGGACTTTCTTGTGGCACATTATGGCATATTTTGCACTTGCACTTACACCTAAATCTGTATGAAGTCCAGCTCACACAACAACTGAAGCCAGTTGACCATTCACAACGCCGTAGTTACGTCGATTGAGTGCTTGAACAACAAACAGAGAGACCGCGATTTGTCCAATAAATTTTTTTTCAGTGGCGAGGTACATTTCTCACTCGATGGATACGTAAATAAGCAAAAGTTGCGCTTGGAGCTCCGAGAATCCTCAAATAATTGAGGAGGTATGATTGGACCTTACTTCTTTGAAAACGATAGATATGATAACCGACTTGTTTTGGCCTGCATTTGATGAACACAACTTGCACAATATCTGGTTACAACAAGGTAATACCACATGCAACACAACTCATTCTACACTGTAATCATTAATCACATACGAGTACGTACATATATGTGGCAATTAGTTGTGGTGGCGAAAATGAAGTGACAGTTTGAAAAATTAAAAATTTCCTCCAAATCATTAAAAAACGTAAAAATTTTAAAAAAAACCTGCATTTCCACCACAAATTCCTTAGTCAAACATTTATTTTTTTAATTTTCTCTGCCCACTTTATGCACACACGCAAACACACACACACACCGAAGCAAGCAAATTTTTATGGCAAAAATTCATTACGGCAAATCATGCAAATCAACCATGAGTTATGAAAAAAAGCAAAAACAAAAAAAGAAAAAAACGCAAAAAAAAGAGTATTGAAATATGTTTGCTAGTGCAGTGCCTACAAGCGAATGTGAAAGTAAAAAGCAAACACCGTAAAATGCCTCGACTTGGGTGGAAGGAAAAACGTAAGAAAATTTGCACAAAAGTGGCTTAAATGATGATGATGATGATGACCAGCTTTGCTGTTCCTATTATTATTTTATTCAGACAAATTGGTAACAAGCTGTTTAACGCTTCCAATCGAATGGCGAACAAAGTGGAGTAGCGCATGGCTGGCGGCAGCTGACTGCTGACTGCTGGCAGCTGGCTGAAGGTGGCGAAAAATGAATTGTTGTTGGCCATATATTTAGTGTGTCTCTATCCGGCTGGAAGGTAGCAATTGAACGCCAACAATTCAGTGGCCATAATGACATAATTATAAGCTCTCGTTTGTGTGTGTGTGTGTGTGTGTGTGTGTTGGACAGGTTTGCGATTGATTCAGAGGTAGGGGTGGTTGGTGGTTGGCGAGTGTGTGCTTCGACGGCGATATGTAACACCGGGAGCTAAAGACATTAATGCAAAATAGGAAAGAGTTGAAAGAACACAATGAAGGCAATGGAAAAAGTGTTTGCCTTGCGCTTATCGTGTTTCTCAGTCGTAAAAAGATGCTAATATGCGAAAGGCATTCGAAAGTGCTCACTGCTGAGTGGCATTGACATGAGAAAAGCTAAAAAAAAATCAACGAAAAAACATTAACATTTTCTCGCTAATAAAATTTCTTGTTAATAAAAAAATGACTGCTTGCAGCACAAGAAGATCGGGAGAGAGGGTTCACATATAAGCATATTCTATTATAACTTTGGAGCAAAAAATAGCTAATATATCTATGTAAAAAGCAAAAAATATTTATCAATTTTGCAAATTTTAATCTTATCTAATATTCCTTAAAGAAGTTACGTTCGAGCTATGTTCCAAAGTCGTCCGTTTTCATTTTTCATTAAGACTTGATTCAATTAGACCTAACCTAAAATTACACCCTTTTGATCGTAATAAGTTTCACTGGTCTTAATACGCGGGTTGCCTAATATATTTCGGGATTAGAGAAACAGAAACAAAATATTAATCAACGAAAATCGCTTTATTGTATTTCAAAATATTCTCCAATAAGATCTATATTCTTTTGCATGCGTTTAAACCAATTGTCGAAGCACTATTGCCACTCTGATTGAGTTATCTCCGAAAGGTGCGTTCTGAACACATCAACCGCCTCTTTAAATGTCGAAAACGTTCCTTGGAAGTGCTTCGTACGCGAACTACTTTTGTTCAAACGGAGTGAAAGCATTCAAAGGCGGAGTGTAACCGCCCATACGGATGGCATGACCTGTTCACTGTATCCGTTGTCCTTTAATTTGCTTAACTATATCAATATCTGCATAACAGGTAAATTGAAAAGTCTTCGGCCTGCCATTTTTTTTTTTTTTTTTGGAAAAACTCTTATTTTATTCAACACAACACCCTTCAAGGGTGTTACACTGATTATAGCGACCCTCCAACTTTTCGATACCATTTTTGTAGTACGACTTCTCCTTTGCTTCAAAATAAGCCTCAGTTTCGGCGATCACCACTTCATTCGACGAAAATTTCTATCCAGCGACCATTCCTTTGAGATCTCAGAACTGGAAATAGTCGCTGGGGGTCATCAAATCTGGAGAATATGGTGATTGCGGAAGCATTTCGAAGCCCAATTCATGATTTTTTGCCGTCGATTTCACTAACTTGTGACACGGTGCATTGTTTTGGTGAAACAGAATGTTCTTTTTCCTCAAAGCCTTCCGTTTTTCGGCGATTTCGTCCTTCAAACTGTCCAATAACGCTATATAATAGTCGCTCTTGATGGTCCTTCGATTTTTCAAGGTAGTCAATGAAAATTATTCCATGCGCATCCCAAAATACAGACGTAATAATCGTATGAGCCGAATGTTGTATTTTTCCACCTTTGGAGCAGGTTCATCGTGTGCAGTCAACTTGGATGACCGTCAATTGGACTTGGGAGTGAAGAGACGGAGCCATGTTTCATCCATTGTCACATATATGCTCCGAATCATCAACTCGTCGTTGTTTTTGGTCAAAAGTGAGCTTGTGCGGCACCCACTTTGCACAGAGCTTTCTCACACCCAAATATTTGTGAATGGTATGATATACACATCCAGGTGGTACCTTTAGAGTGCGTGCTGTTCCATTCAATTTCAATTTACGGTCATTCATAATCATTTTGTGGGGTTTATTGTGCATCTTTTGGGCGTCCACTGCGTTCACCGTCTTCGGTGCTCATTACACCACGTTGGTTTTCCATGAGTAGTGTCCGGAAACTGGCCATCAAGCCAAGTATTTGTCGCAACTGTAATTTTTCCCTTCCAAAGGCAATGCTTTATTGACACACAAAATTCCTTTTTATTCGTTTTTTCACAATAACAAAAGTTGCTTCACTCAAAATGATATACATAATTTACAAACTAATGATACGACAGCTGTCAAATTTATACACGCGTCATCAACGTGTCAGGCCGGGGACTTTTCAATTGACCTGTTATATCTCACATTAATCCACAAAGGTCCGTATATCGTTCGCAAAAATCTTTCTTTCCAAAACTCCTAACGCCGACTAATCAAATGTCCACACCGTACACGCCTCCGCACCATGTAGAAAGACGGGAATGATCAGCGACTTGTAGATTTTAGCTTTTGTCCGTCGAGAGGGGAATTTACTTTTCAATTGTCTGCTCAGTTCAAAGTATCACTTGTTGGCAATAGTGATTCTGCGTTGGAAGTCATGACTTGGATTTCAAGGATGACGTTATATACTACTATTATTGAATATTGAATGTAAATTTGTCTACTCAGCTATATGCGTATGTTGAGTTACAAAGTACTAATCAGCTCAAAATCATTAAAGTTCAAAATTAATTGAATAGGCTTTGCAAACATATACATATATAATTTATCGTAATATTCACATATTATTTGGGCCAATAAAGTTCCACATCATTATGAATAGCAAATACCAATTCATACAAGTAACATTTTGAATCTGCAATGGATTTTTGGTGAACAAATTTAATCACATTTGTCATGGTACAAGTATCTAGCAGATTTATGCTGATGCATTTGTATGTTTCCATGCTGATAACATTTAATTCCGAAATAGAATACAATCAAATATTCACTCAAATATAGATATATATATGCATATAGATGTACAATAATGCATTTCTTAACTACTACAAAATATTATATTTACGTGTTTGTGTGTGTGTGTGTGTGTTAGAAGCAATTCATTTGCAAAATTGCTACCGGAACTGCAGCTCTCCTTGCATGCATGAATTCATTGGTGCACAATATGTGTACTCAATTGTACTCGTTTGTATGTGTATGCACTTGCCCTTGTGTGCTATACAAAATAACGGTCTCGTAGCATACATAACTGCAGCCTGCAAGATGCTGATAACGTCGTCGTTGCACTGAAGCGTTATAAATGAAAAGCAAATGAAAGTTTCAAAATGAATTTGTTTGTTACGGACAGGGGTAGTGTGACAGCATATACATACATAAGTACTCATATGTACGTGAATACCTACATGGTGCCCTTGAGCATGTAATGAATTTTGTATCCAAAACTCGAATATATGTTTGTAATTTATAACCGTCAAGTTTCGATTTAATACTTTGAAAATATTATTTTTAAATTAAAAATATATTTCTTCCATTTTTCAGATTTTTGTTCCGATTTTTTTTTTTTTTGGAAAAAAACGAAAAAAATTGATTTCAAATTTTTTTTTCCAAACTTTTTTTTATTAGCTTTTTTAAAGTTTATTTTAATTTTTTTATTTTCATTTTTTCACTCTTTCTCTTTCTCCTCTTTCAACCCATATACAACGTAATGTACGCATATTTAGGAATTTTACGTGTATTTGTTGTTGTTGCATGTATTTTGTATGGGCAGCGACCATTGTTCACTAAAATGGTCATATCTCTGGTTATATAAAAAAAATTCAATTCAAAAATTCACACAAATAGTCCTTTTGAATAAAGCTCAGATGTGTTCACATATTATTCAAAAAAAAAAAAAAAAAAAAAAAATTAAAAATTAAAATTTATTTCATTTGTTTTTTTTTTATATTTACTTTTCGTTCATTTTAAAGCTCCCTACACTTGAATTAATTTGTGCTAGGTCATGTGACTAATACTCCCAGTGTCCCACTAGAAGTGCAGGAAATATGTTTTTAGTTGTTGTTTTGTAAAATGTATTTTTGCTCAACTAGATTACAGACAATCATTTTGTACCACTTATTTTTGAAAGAGAAAGTATTTGTTTATTTGCAGGATATTGAGTGTGGGAAGTGGGCCATATGACTTTATGATTAATGACAAAGCTTTGGTTGTTATGACCAACAAGGACATGACTTTATTTGTAAGAATGACGTACATTCACTTGCGTACATACTTTATACACATACATACAGTATATATGTTCATACAGGGTTAAACATTTTGTGGTTTCCAAAATAAACGTAGATAAAATGTATGTAAAATATTTTTTTTAAATTAAATTCCTTTTTTATTAAAGGGTGATCCAAGTAGAGGTACTTTTTTCAGTAGCCTCGTTTTGGCCGATCACGCGTGAGTCGTGTCCAGTTGTCATGTTATTTTTGTTGAGTAAATACTTACGCCTGAACAAAGTTTACAAACCATTCAATTTTATTAATCAATTTTATTATTTCTGTAAAGAATGTATTTCGCGCGCTTCGCGTACTATTCGCTACACCATCGCCCATCTTGAGACCCAGCATTCATTATCGTAGTTGAGAGTGTACACGAAGACCGTGGAGAGCCGATTCTGTTCCGTTCGCAGCAACTCAGTCTGACGTATGGAACGACTTGGCGCACTTTACGTTTAAACTGAAAGCGTATAAAATACAGCTTGTGCAATAACCGAAATCGCTCGACTTTCCCAAGGGGCATCGCTTCGATATATGGGCTCTTAAAAAATTCCAAGAAGATCTGATGTTCTCGAGCAGAATTTTCTTCAGAGATGAGGCCCATTCCAGGCTCAATGAGTACGTAAAGATCGCAAAATTGCCACATTTAAGACAAAGAGCAACCTGAACTGATTCAAGAGCTGACATTTCATCCAGAAAAAACAACGGTTAAATTGAAGCTCGTGATCACCGCGACATTTTATTTGGTTTCCACAAGAATTCGCCGCTTCCAACACATCGCATCAATCAATGGATTTATTGAGAGAACACTTCGGTGAACAGATAATTTCATGTTTTGGGACGTTCGATTGGCCACCAAGATAGTGTGATGTCACACAGTTAGACTTTTCCTGTTTGGATATGTAAATGTATGTATTTAAAGTCTATGCGGACAATCCTGCTTCAATTCAAAACATCACGCGTGTCATGTGCCAGTTAGCAGTCGGACGACGAGTCATCGTGTAGCCGGGTCCAGGATTTGAAATAGATAATAATTGAAAAAATAAATGCCAAAAAATGTTCTTTCGAATAATAATAAACATTCCCCATTATATGTGAAGCACTTCATCATTGAAATGACCGTCTCGCACATATTGGGTGGTACCTCAGCCGTAACTTAATGAATGTTGGTTTTCAAGTGCTCAAGATTTTAAGGTTTATCCGCATAAACACGATCTTTTGCATAGCCCCACAAAAAAAAGTCCAACGGTGTCAAATAGCACGATCTTGGTGGCATGGCATTGACATCGCCAAGACGAGAGCTTACTCGGCCGGAAAATTTCTCTCGTATGTGGCACCATCCGGTTGGAACCAGATATTGTCCAACTTGTATTCCTCAATTGCAGGTCAAAAAAGTCAGACCTTAACACTCCGAATTGGTAGTGACAGTCTCACCGTTATCGTTTTCAAAGAAGTAAGGTCCAAATAATTATTTGAGGATTCTCGAAGCTCCAAATGCGCATCTAACGTAAATCTCGGTCCACTGCTTGTTGTCCAAGCACCCAATAAACATAACTACGGCGTTGTGCATGGCTTCAATTGTTGCGTAAGCTGACCTTTATATGGATATGGGTGCAAGTCCAAGTGCAAGTTGCATCATAATGTGCCGTAAGAAAGTCCCAGCTCATGAGAACGTCAAGAAATAAGCAAATTCGGCAGGGATATTTGAAGTGGAACGGGTAAATTTATGGTACACAGGCCTTAAAATATCTATAACCGATCTGCTTTCTAAAAATTTCCTTAAAATTTATCAATTTTTTGAGTAGTTGGACGATTATGTGTATGGCACATCCCTCTTAAAGAACGAAACGTGGCCTCGTTTGAATCCCCATTTGTGTAGTAGGTTTCAACAATTTTAACGCGTTGCGCGATTGCTAAGCGATCCATTTTCATAAATGTCTGATTTTTAACTAAAACAAAACATGTTTGGTTTGACAGTTAAGTTTGACGGATGTCAAAATACTGACCTGCACTTTTTAAAAACCACTAAATCGATAACCCTATGTATGAGGCTATATCGGTTCGAAGGAATGAGAAGTTAGCAACACGTCAAAAACTTTCAAGTGGCAGAAAATGGAAGCTATTTAATGAATTACTTTGGCTTCCGACACACAGCTGGCAAAGGGAGTTAAAAAAACAATTTTGAGTAGAATAAAATGCTGCGCAGATATATATATATATATATATTTATATTTTTTTTTATATAAATGCAATTAATTTCGTTTATTTAAGGTATATAAAAGCAATTAGGAACCTAAGCCAACGGTCGCTTAAAGAATAATTATACCCTTACTGAGTAGCTGCCGCTTCATTTTTCAAATATACTTATACACACACATATATATATATATACTTATATAGTCATCAAAGCTCTAATGCACACAACAACAAATACTTGTATGTAAATGAAGTCAAGCTTTTTTGTTTTTTTGAACTAAATAAATAAGTAGTTGGTTGCTGTGTTGTGTGATTAAAAGTGTACATAAAACTCATAAATCACTCTTTATTTACACTTCCGTTGTTCGTCAACGTCCCTTTTAGTGTGCCTATATTTAAATTATAAGGACGTCCACCACAAAGAGTTATCGTTAATATCCGGTGCCATTCATTACCAGCCATTTTCACTTAGTACTTCTCTCTCTCTCTCGATCCACTTCATTTCACCTCTTAGCTCTCTCCCTGCTCCCATCGTTTCTTTGACTTTTGTTTACCAACTTATTTTTTTGCTTGTTTTCTCACAAAATTCACACCGTTGGCCGTTGCCCGCCCGTCCTTGTGTACACAGAATGGTAATCGCTCGCCTCTGCAATTTGCCCATTAGTGGCTGCAGTCAAGTGCTCGTCATTGGTAATGACTGTCGTCAGCCATTTCGTAGTGTTATTTTTGCGCTTTTTGCTTTGCTTACAAGTAAGTGAGGAATTTTTGTACAAATAAAATTGTTAACCGCATTTGAGGACAGTAATTTTCACTTTCTTGTGACATACAAATTTACAAATTCTATTTACTTTTCGCTGACACTGTGTGCGTGTGTGAAATGCTACTTCTCTTTGCCCCTACGCCTACTGGGATATGTAAATAAATAAAAAAAAGTGTGAAATTATTTTCATATTGATTTACTTGTGTATTGGCGAAGGCAAGGAAATTATTAAAAAGGAATTGGCTTTAATCAAGAAGAAATAAAATATATTCGAGTCCGATCACTAGATTGCTAAATAAAACTTCCAAGATTTGTTCGTTTGACCTCTTGATCGTCAGGAATTTACTCAACGTTTAGCTAGTCCTCGATAATTACATTTCTTTACTATACACAATGGCTTATTTTACAATTCTTTTTGACACACAATTATTTTCTACTTCACACAGTTTTTCCGTTTCCAAAACACACAGCTCACAGCAATGTTAACGTCACTGCGTTTTCTACTCGTCTCTGGTGTGATAGCTGCGGCCACTCTTTTTATACCTGTAGATGACGCAAACATTCTGTTCACGCGCTCAAGAATAAGCTAATTATTCGTTTGCCTGCGATAGCTGCGGCCGTTCCGTATATCCTTAACGACGGTCAAAACATTCTGTTCATGCACTAACTCGTCTACCTGTAGTAGTTGCTACCGCTCTTTTTGTTTGTCCTTAGTACCGGGAATTTTCATCACACTGTCGCCCTTTTGGTCTGTCCTTTGTATTTGGAATTTCCGTTACACTGCCCTCCACCTAAGTCTGATCGTCTCGATCAGACATACCATCTGTTCCAAACGCCGCAAGCTTTTCCAGGTGAACCAGTCGATACTCCGTGTTATTTATTCGTTCAATTACTTTGTACGGACCTTCCTGCTTGCTGTGCAAGATTTTCTTCGGTGGAAAATCGTACAGCATTACCAAATCTCCTTTTTTAAAATCTTTCAGGATTCTTCGCCTTAACACATCCTTCTACCTGGTTACTCATAACCTTAGGGCGTTGCTGAACAGTTTTTTGCGTACCTCTCTCAACTTCTCCATTAGGGCACTAGACATCTTGCCCTTTCCGCACGTATTTCCAGCTGCTCGTTCTTTACTAGGGGCAGGATCATGGCCAATACTAAGCGGTACTTTCATATTTCCGTACTCCATCACTCTTTTCCTTAGGTCGACCTTCATTCCTTGACCAAGAAGTAAGGCCACACCAAATATGACTTAATCTAAGATTTCCGTTACTATGAACTCATGTCATATTCCTGATGGTAACTTTACTCGTGGCTTTTTCCAGAACCCTGGCGTCCTCATCAGTTACTGTTCTCAACTTAGCTCCGTGCGAAGGACTGATTTCCTTGATGATCAAGTCGGATCGAATGATGGAGTTAGATGCGCCCGTGTCCACAGTTAGTACTCGCTCATGTCCATCCACGTATCCACTGATAGTAACATTGCTCGCCTTGTTATCGATTAATTTCGTGGGGCCCATATTACAATAGCGGGCGAAGTGTCCTGGCTTTCTACAGTTGTAGCAAATCCTGGTTCACATCAGTTTCACAGTTTTCGACGTTTCCCAGATTCATCTCATTCCAATTTCGCACAGTTCGCTTTGTACGCTGGTCTGCACAAGAGCGAGGCCGTCTCCTGTGTCTGAGCATACGAGACAGTCTCAGAAAATGTTGGCTTTGGATTCGTATACGTCTTTCGTCTGCTATACTTGTCCCTTATTCCGTTGATAAACCTCTGAATTTCTATCCTCTCGAGGTACTTTCCAAGACTATCTCCATAACCCAAATTAGTTAGTCTCTAAATCTCACAGGCAAATTCCCGCAGGGCCTCGTTGGACTTTTGATGGCGGTCCTCTAATTCCATCTCATAGATTTGTCTTCTACGCTCGCTACCATAGCGTCTTTTCACGGCTCGCATTAGTTCCTCGTAATTTCCGCTGCCGATTCCTTCAATGCCACCAATAGTGCAGCTGACTTCTCCTCCATGCTCTAGTTATTTGCTAAAGCCGTCTTTTCGAACTGAAGCTTAAATATATGGAAAGGGATTGTGCTGTCAAAGGACGGTGCTTTTATCCTGGGGGTGCTCCTCCAAATGCTTAGACGATTCAAAAGTAAAACGCGCACACAACCTTCGAATTCGCTAACTTTGGTTGCAATTAGCTCCTCTAATTTGCTTTGCCGACCCTCCAACTCGTTGACTTTGGTCTGAAAGAGCTCCTCAATTTTATCTCGACGCTCTTCGATTTTGTTCTGTCTCTTTTTGAGTTCTGCGCATTCTTTGACAACACTATCCTGAAGCTGTATTAGCCGGTATGAAATACGCGCTTCTTGCTCTTGCATTTGTGATGAAATGTGGGCATTCATTTGTGACATGTTGGCATCCTGTTCATCCAATTTCTGCGAAATCATGACATCTTGTTCTTCCAACTTCTCTGAAATGTTGGTATTTATTTGCGAAATTGCAGCCGGTAACATGTTCATGTCCATACTCGTAGAAGCCTACACTTCAACCCTTTTTGCTGACTGTTCTGACTCTTTCGCAGCGTCAACAGCCTCTTCCTTCTCCATTTCTTTCGCGGATGTCTCTTTTTCGTCACGAGGGAATTAATATTGGCTCAAATCGATGAATTCCTCTTCCATAGCTTCTCGTAGCCGTAATTGTAGCTCAGCCTTATTCCCGGATGAAGATAATTCTCGTTTCGCCAATTCCTTTTTGAGGGGCAGTATCGTCATGTCCTGAATCTTGACCATTTTCGATTTTTGCCCGCAATTTATTTAGCAACCCCACTTCTGACATCAATTGTCTTTTGTATTTGGAATTTCCGTCACAATATTTATATTACCATTCACTGGCACATTTAATTTTTCTTATATTTCACTAAATGGGTGAATAATGAAATTTTTATTTGGTGAAATTAAAAAAGAAGTGAAAATAATTTCTTCGCGTTTCTCTTGCTTATTTCCCTAAGGAAATTATGTTATAATCCCATGCATAATTTATTATATTAAAAGAATGCTGACACTTTAAAATTCTAGCAGCATCGCCATTATCTGTTCCGTTTTGTTGCTAAAATTCGTAAATTCGCTAGCAAAAGGAAGCTGTTATTAAGAAAACACTGTACATAAAACAAAACAAAAAGAAAAATTGTTCATAAAACTTCTGTCACTTTAAGAATCCAGCAAAAATAATAGAAGAATAGCGCTTCTACGAGGTAAATCCAGAAATTATGCGTGCTAAGGCTCTCACGGTCGGAGGAATTTTATTTTCGTCATGTTGGCTCCTCCTCTATGAAACAAAACCGGTTCGAGGTCAATGGCACTTTGAGCACTGTCGACGCGACAACACGTTTCTTGAACAAAGTCAATCACGTCTGCCGCTAAGTGCGAAATACCCGGCATTATCCTCCATCTCCTTTGGAAGGGAAAACCTGGGAAAACTCCATATGTTGATAAAGCTATGAATCCTACGGGTGTGTACAAGTGGTGTTGCGAGATGAAAAACAGTCGTACGTCTTTGCATGATGAACAGAGGAGCGGAAGACCTGCAATTGTGATTGACGATATGTCTGAAAAATCGAAAATGCGCTTCGTGACGATCGCAGATTGACTGTTGGTGAACTTTCTGTGAGATTTTCGCAAATTTCCAGATTTCTACAACACAAAACAATCACAGAAACCCTCGGATATCGTAAACTGTTCACGAGATGGGTCCCAAAACAACTGAGAGAAAAGAGTTTTTGAGGCGCTGCAAACTCCACAGAGAAGAATTTACTATCTCTTACCACACTGAAGCATGTGCAGCGTGGGAAAAAGTGAAACAGGTTTTTAACCGAAGAGGAAGTAAAGGAGCAGGTGGAGAAGTGGACGAAATGGTTGGCGGAAACTTCTTCTAGAAAGGCACCAAAAAATTTATATCTCACTTCATAGAAAAAAAAAAAAAAAAATATGGTGACTATGTCGAAAAAAGCTTACATTATTATGTACTAAAGTATGACACAATTTTTTTGTTTAAATAAAATATTTTAAAATTTACACATGTGCAGTACACTTACTTTCTGGATATGTCTTCCATTAACCATCGAATATGGCATACCTTAATTTGGAATAAAAAAATATTTTTTTTTCATTTCTCTTGTGTATTATATAGAACCAAAAATGGCATGGCAAAGTACTCTTTCGAACCTCTAATACATTCATATGGAAGGGAATGTGGAATATTTTCGTCCGATTTTTTGTAGTTAAAAATTTTTCTAGTTGATTCCTAACAGTAAAAGCTACAAAATTCTCTTTACTCAGTTTTTCTACCTCTTCCACCTAGACGGTGTTAGTTCTGTGTTTTTTCTTCATATAGTTCGCAGGTATTTAGACTATATATAAATATATATTCATGTAAAATGTGATGTCCCGTTTAGTTCAGATACTTACAGGCTCAGCAAATCACGCACCTTTATTCTGCGATCGCCCAATGTTATTACATGGATTTTATCGACAATTTCTGGCGTGACGATCTCTTTTGGACGATCTGAGTGTTCGGCATCACTTGTACTGGTACGACCACAACGGAACTCAGTAAACCATTTCTTAACCTTTGAAATTGAGGGTGCAAAATCTCCATAGTATTCATCAAGTCCTTCCTAGGTTTCGGTGTTGTTTGTTTTAAGCAAAAACGAATACTTAATATTGTAGACAAAATTCCCTCTTATCCATTTTTGTTAAAATGTACATGATCGTTTGCTTTCAATGGTGCAGCTTGCTCAAAATTTTACAGCAGTTTATTAATCGATAACAATTGACGGGAGCAGTGTTTTATTTACAGTAATTATGCGACAATGTAAAAAGGTCACTGACTTATAGAACAGCCTTCGTATAATGTACATACATATGTCCAGCGGCTTGGGATTCTGCCGCAAAAAAAAATTTAAAAACGCTCACTTCCTTATTAATAAACATTCTAGACGTGAAAAACATCAATTTCATATTTTCAAAATGTGAAACCTTTTTAGCAATTCTATATTCCTTCTTGGGAATGTAAAATGTAAGGTATTCAGGCATCGATTCGTTATTAATCGAAAGAAGGCTTTCTGTATTCACTTCTCTGTACTAGAAAAAGTAATGACTTGTCATTCGCATCTGTGTACATCGATAAGGTAAGGCATTACCCATACGATGCTCAACTGATTACTTGGAAGGCATTGTCACCAATGACATGTCTGTGTTAAAATAATCACTTATTGAAACGAAAGCGCTCATTTCTGAGGTAAGAGAATTTTTTGCTGGGAATCCATGTAATACATACATATCTATGTAAATACAAATATAAGTAAAAGATGTTGGTGATTACATTTTATTGTTGTAACTTTATTATAGTTGCTATTGAAGAGCATTTTGCAGGTTTTATTTACCTCATTACATTTAATCGTAATATTCAATTGCACTTGTTTTGCTTTGATACTTTCAAAATATGTAAATGTGTGTATTTACATAGTTTTTTCTCATACCATTAAACTTTCAGCTTCCATTGTCAATGGTAATGACCCAAGAGCCGCACTGTTGTCATTAGAAATTAATGCCAACTGACCTAACACGCGTAACCAGAAACCGAAACTAAAAAAAAACAATAACGAAATTTTTGGCAAAATCACATGTGTAGAGTTTCAATATTCTGCCATTAACAAAAAATCACACTCTGATGCACACATTGCTTAGACATGGAAGGTGTACATCTTGAAACTGGTACCTCAGATGAATGGATTTAAGTAGCTAATATGCAATCCTGTCTTCCTCTGATCGAGTCTGTGCAACACCTTCTTTTGGACTACCAATGTGGAGGGATCCTGTACATACTTGTTTGAGTAGAACCGCATTTCGAGCTTGTCAGGAAGTAAGTACCGGACTACACAGGCTTGTATATTATGGCACACTTAACACCCGCCTATCCAAACTCGACGTTGTATGTTCACCTCTTTGCATGTGTTCTTGTGTATTGAGGGACTTCTCGAAACGATTAAAATATTTTGTGTCTCAGTGCTTCATCAATCTCAGAAGGAGAAATCTGTTGCCTCATGTTGACGATGGGAGTGCTTTGTAACCGCTGGAGCGATGTTCGGCGATTTTTAGTCTTAATGTATTTTTACAGTTTATTCTAAGCCGTCTCCGAACGGCTGATGGATTTTTTTGTGGAGATTTTAATTTCATGTCAGGATTGCAGGCAATCGAATAGTAGACATCGTTGCCGAAGGATTAACTTAATTTTCTATTTTGGATGTTAGTTAGATTCGGACTCGAGACCTGGCCTTCCGAAAGGTAGTACGTAACGCTAACGACTTGGGCAATGGTTGACATTTCTCTTCCTCATTTACATTATTCATGATAGACGGTAATTCGGTTTAAGGTCAAAACCATCCAGCCTGACTTAATAAATGAATCCTCCATGACGGTTAACAAGCGTATTTCACGCAGATTTACTGCGGTGCGAAAAGTACTCTTTCTTTGCACTTCAATTCTTATTGCTAATGCCAGTTTCCAGCCGACAGTTCTTTTAATCCAAAGTAAAACTTAATTCCCTTCACTTGGCTACATTCTCATCTACTTCTACAGTGAAATTGTGTTGTTGCTGAAATTTTTGGCAGGTCACCAGCCAAGTCAAGCGCAAACTGTACACAAGGGTAAGGTTGCTTGACAAACTATTGTTGAAGAAATAAAGACTTACGCATACATATGTGTATATTTGCTGTCCACCATCATCAGCAATTGAGACAGTAACACCAAGTGACATATACAAATAAACGAGTATTGTCTGTATGAAGGCATTGAATTGTGTGTGTTGGCGACCAGAGGCGAGTTTTTTCAACCCAAAACTTAAATACACAACAAATGGGTTGCTCCTATTGGCACTGTGATGACATGTTTATCATTGTTGTTGTTGTTGTGGGATTTACTGTATATTAGATGCGTGAATGAGTGTATAAAAAACTATAACTTGTATCCATGTACATATGTATGTACAATCACTGCTGCGTTTTTAATCTTAAAGTCTACAAATCCAAACTGTAAAAATCAATTGACACCAACAAAGATTCGGGTTTTTAGCCACACAATGCCATCAAATTCATAAATCACTAATCTTTATGAGCGCACAATTTTTGGCATTGATATGGTAAATATGTTCAAAGGGTTATCCACATGCAGGCATACATACACACATACATACGCATACACGCATGTTCCCTGCAAACAAAGCGAGTACTCCATGCACGCGTGAAATATATATACTCCATGCGGAAACCTACCACAATCCATACAAAAAATATATTCCAATTAACATTGTGATGTCCTAAGGCTGGACCATATAATCCATCTCTGCATAACACACGAGTACTCCATGGAGTACCTACAAGGGATTATATTTTGGAGTATTTGCGAAAAATTACATTCGAACATACTCTTTAGTTTCGAATACCATTTGCTTTGGTGAAAAGCTACATATTAAAACATATTGTTTATGGTGTAAATTTATATTAATATTAATAATTTATTGTTAATAAAATGATATAATATCTATTAATTTGCCTATTTGTTCCGCGCATTTTCATTGAAATAATAATAAATTCTGCATGCCTTTTGCGTACCAACAGAGCTCATCAGCGAAACTATTTCCACACATTTTCTCTGTACGAGTATAGCATTTATTGCGCAATTGTACTTTCGTGTAGTGATTGCCATCGGTATAACACGAAGAATGGCCGTGCCG
Source organism: Neoceratitis asiatica (assembly GCA_030068015.2). Taxonomy (NCBI): domain Eukaryota; kingdom Metazoa; phylum Arthropoda; class Insecta; order Diptera; family Tephritidae; genus Neoceratitis; species Neoceratitis asiatica. Next base: position 2,293,639 of record CM061524.1, read on the forward strand.
CATTAAGTTCGTATAAAAACATGAGTTGGTCCAATAGTTCACACAAAGGAGTATATTTGTAAGTACTTCAATGGACCATGTGGTCCACAAATATTTGCAGGGTTATTATAATTACAAATGTTTATGTGAAATTTAATGCAAAGGTCAACTGACGCACAAAATTGACATGAAATGGTGTGAAAAAAATGCTAGATAGAAATGTGTATATTCCGAAATATACATAAGGTGTTAGTAAGTATATTTGAATTGAATAAAGAAAATTTTTTGAAGCAAAAACTTTTGATTTAAACTTACATGAAGCTGAACTATGGCTACTGGCTGAGATTTGAAAAAAAAAAAAAAATTATATGCACGTCGTCGGAATAATCCTGTGATATATCTCCTTAATATTCTTGTAATATATATATATATATATTCTCAATTAAACTAAAATACTTATTTAACTAAATTCATTTACATAAATCAAATAGTAGAAGAATAATTTATATTTAAAACTAGCAGATCCGGCTTTTCTGTATTTCTTAAATTTTTATCCTAATTCTACAGGACTATCCATTTTGCGATTTCCAATATAAACGTAAATAAAATGCATTTAAAATAATTTTTTTCATGAAATTCCATTTTTTATTATAAATTTTGAGCCTTGACATTATATATGAACCCCCACAACATTCAAATAACCGCTTCGTGAATTCTTGCAATCTTCCTTCCATCCGTTTAAGGTAATTTTTGACCAGGTATCTCAGCAATAACTTGCTGAATGTTGGTTTTCAAGTGCTCAGGACATAAACACGTTTTTCGCCTAGCCCCACAAAAAACAGTCCAACGGTGTCAAAACACACAATCTCGGGCCAATTGACATCGTCAAGATGGAAAATCTCTCGCAATAAAGCCATATTCGCACGTATTGTGTGGCTTGTTAGGACCACATAAAATCCAAGTTGTGTTCTTCCAATGCAGGCCAAAAAAAAAGTCACTCGTCATACGACATAACGCTCCGAATTGACAGTGACAGTCTTGTCGCCGTTGTCGTTTTCAAAGAAGTAAAGTCCAATCACATCCGGACCAAACACCGCACCAGATAGTAAGGTTTTCTTTGGGTGTAATGGCCTCTCTTCCATTATTTGAGGATTCTTAGAGTCCCATATGTGACAATTTTGCTTATTTAAAAAATTTGTTGCGAAAATCTCGGTCCACTACTTGTTCTTCAAGCACACAATCGACGTGCCACAGCGTTGTGAATGGTCAGCTGGTTTCAGTTTTTGTGAAAGCTGGACCTTATACAGATTTAGGTGTAAGTTCAAGGGCAAAATAAGGTATAATGTGCTGTAAGAAAGTCCTAGCTCTTATGAACGTCGAAAAATAGACAAATTCATGTATGCGGCTACACTTTCACTTACGGCAGCGGTTTTTGAGATGGAACGAGCAAAACGATGATGCACAGACCTTACAGTCTCTGTAACCGATCTAGTCTCTTCAAGATTCTTTAACATTTTATCATTTGCTTGACGATTACGTGCGTTATAATCTCCTCTTAAAGCACGAAACTTGGCCACGTTTTAATCACCATTTTTTTGTAGTAGATTTCAACACTTTTAACGCGTTGTGTGATTGCTGCGGTCATAAATGCCTGACTTTTGACTAAAATGAATTATAGTATATTTGTTAGTATTTTAGTTGAATATGTTGTTATACAACAACGAAAAATTCGTGGAAGTTAGAGCTGTTTCGGAGATCACCGCATCTCCTCATCAGACTTCTTTTGCCAGGTATCGAACCAACGCATCGGAAACGTGGTCACAAAAGAATATAAATTTAGAAATATGACAGCAAACAACCCAATGAAAATATCACAGGAAAAAGTGGAACAGAAAGTAGTTCAATATAAATTAGAATTAGTCGAAAAGTACGAAACAAATTAAAGTTTGTATCAGAGGCCGCAAAAGTCGAGTGGTTAGCATTGCTTACTACCATTCAGAAAGCCAGGGTACGAGTTCAGGTTCGAGCAATATCCAAGATTATAGCAAATTAATTTTGCTAATTGTGATCGCCCCTCGGGAGGTAATGTCAAGCCCTTCGAGTATAATTCTGACATGAAATAAAAATTCCTAATGAAAATCCATCGGCCATTCGGAGCGGCTTAGAATAAATTGTAGGTCCCTCCATTTGTTGGTAAAAAAATCAAGACGAAAAACCACAAATTGTAGGAGGAGCTTGGCCGAAAATCGCTTCAGCGATTACAATGCGCCATAATACATCAGACGAAGAAAGAATATGAATTTGGTGAGTAGGCGAATATTTATCGAAGAGATTGTTAAAATGAAAAGCAATAGAAACTAACATATGAAGAAATAAAAAAAATTATGGAAAGGCAAAAGAGGAGCAGGAGCATCACTCAAAAGCTTATAGCGACAATTGTAGGATTAAGGGTGTTAATACTTCGAAGAGTCGATTGTCACATTCGATTATCACATTCGGCGAAGTATTAGCACACTTAGACTCAGGAGCCGTGGCTAGCTGTTTGGCGAAAAATTACGAAAAACTCCAAAAAGGCAAGCAATAACGCCAGCTAATGGCAAGGAAATTAGAATAGCGAATGGGGATGACTCACATCTCCCCTTTAATTTTTTAAATTCTCTACTACAATATGCTTTAACCCAAACTTGAAAAGAAAGTGGAAAGAACCCCCCATCCGACGAGTTAGTTCGGGCTGACAGCACCAAGCCTGGTTTAGTCTGCCGACCGACACATATAACAAGAAGTTATATATGGAAACTCCAAAACTATTTCTGAGTTTATATGCAAGTTGCCGTTATATTCACCTTCTTCAATATACTAGTAATTTAACTCAATTTATTGCCGCCAAAGTCTAGTCATCCACACTTGACCAGAGAATTTACAACAATTACTTTGAAGTTCTCTGCTTGCTCGCAGGTATGTGTTGCAAGCAAACCTGCTCGACGGTTCACAATTCACATGTTGCCTCGAACATGTTTGAGGTAAAAGCGGAAAAAATAAAACATGCGAAAATTAAGTAAATAAAAAGCACAGAATTTGTAGCGCAATTGTTGTTGCTTTGCTTTCAAGAGCTTTTCATTCATAACAAAGCGAGATGGTACACTGGTGGCTCCAAATAAAAGTAAGGGTCCATTTTAATAATTTTCTGCTTTTTTTTTTTGTTTTGGCAATTTTTCATAGTAGCACTAAAAATGGCTCATTTTGTTGTTTTTTTTCTTTTGTATGTGTGTTGTTATAAAAAATTCACTGGGAATTACTCCATAGGTCTCCGCTGTTATTAGTTAAATTAAAAATTATGCAAGCGATTTTAGAATGGAAAGTAAATGCCGGTGGCCGCAGTGGGCGAGAGCGGCTAGCCAGAGCAATATTCAAAATTATAAAAAATTTAATTTAAAAATAAAAATTTAATAATTTTTAAAATTTGGTAGCTCTCGGAAAGGATATATTAGCGCGCGGAGTATATTCGCTTCAGCGCTTATAAAGCACCAATTATACATACATATTTATATATACGAGTACACACACACAAACAAATTTTTAAAAGCTATATGAAGATTGCCACACACTTTAGATTTATTAAAATGCGCTCGCCCTCTGATGAGCTTGTTAACTGAATGAACATACATACATATATTCATCAACAATAAATAACAGTAACTCCACACCGGAGCACACGCAAAATCCCAACACACCTGCCACGCCCATCAAATCCAAATGTTTGCACACCTGTTCGCGCTGCGGTGAAACCCTTGACAATTCACAATTCACAAAAGACCGCTTTCAACGCTCGCACATAAACATCCATACATACACATATACATACACATAAATAAATAAATACACAAGCACACGCGCAGGGTTGCCGCACGGAAATGAAGTTGTTTGTCGTAGCCGAGGCGAAGCTGAAGGTAAAGGTAAACAAAGCACATACATACATACACACAAGTAAAGTACACGCGAACTGAGACGAGTCGTCGAGTTGCTGAAACAAAGCAGTGAAGTGTGTGTGTGTTTGATAGAAGAAGCAGAAGGAGACAGACGCACAGCAAGCTAAAGGACTGACGGTTGTGCGTGGACTAATAAAATTATGCTTGTATAGTTGTGTATACATATACATATGTATATGTATGTACGAGTAGTTATGCATTTTGTATTACCTATGAATGTAAGCATACTGTGCCGCTATCTTCACATCTACGTGGGCAATGAAAATCCCAATTTAGGTTTATTTGCGGTTGTTTGCTTTTTTGTTGTTTTTGTTTTTCTTTTCGCTCCACTTTGTCCAGCGTTAGCGGTGCAGAGAATTGTCTGTTTGTGGCATAAAAACAGTTTTTGCTAGAAAAAAAGATGAAATTTAATACTCACACATACACAGAGATAAGAAAAAACTTAACAACAGTTTGTTTAGTCATAAAATTACGTAAATAATCAGAATAGTTGCCGTAAAAGTCTATTGTAATAAGCGCGGCATGAGCTTATGGCGTATATCCGGTTTAGTTAGGTCTTTAAAATTTCAGATGTTCTCTTCTTAGTTGACCAAGAAACTGTTGTTGTTGCAATTACAGCCAAACAAAGTAAACTCTTGCTTTTCTTCATCATGATAATCTGCCACCTTTTCCTGGATTATCAAGAGCTGTAATAGTGTTTGCGTAATACTCATAAATATTGGAACCCGACAAATGCAAGAATCTTTGGTCCCGTTGTGCTTTAATTTCATTGTTTTTTTTTGTAATTTAAGGCTATTTCAAACAGAGTTTACCCCCCTTACATACAGACACAACACTAAACTTGAGCATTTTTATCTTTTCATTCACTTGTATGTTCTTATATGTCTCACGACTCTAAAGGATGATCCATTTCAAGGTTCCATCTTTCTTTAAAGAAAAACACACAGAAAATTCAAAACTAATGGGGAATGTCATTCGAAATCATTCGCAAAAACATTCTCTGGCATTTATTTTTTGAAGATTATCTCCTTCAAATGTTGACCGCGGCTACGTCTCAGATGGTCCATCCGATGAGTCCAATTTTCGATGACTCTTTCGAGCATTTCGACTGGTAACTGGCGAATGACACGCGTGATGTTTTGCTCCAAGGCCTGAATCGAAGCGTGTGATATCACACGATCTTGGTGGCCAATCGACCGGCCGAAAACGTGAAATTATCTGCTCACCGAAGTGTTCTTTTAATAAATCCATTGATTGATGCGATGTGTGGGAAGTGGCGCCGTCTTGTTGAAACCAAATGTCGCGGAGATCATGAGCTTCAATTTCAGGCATCAAATAGTCGGTTCGAAACGTCTTCTTGGAACTTTTCAAGAGCCCATAGAGAGAAGCGATGTCGCTTGGGAAGGTCGAACGGCTTCAGTTCTTGCAAAAGCTGTATTTTGTACGCTTTTAATTCAAAATCATGACGTAAAATGCGCCAAGCCGTTGCATACGTCAGTCCGAGTTGCTGCGAATGGCGCGGAATCGACTCTCCACGGTCTTCCTGTACACTTTCAGCTACGGCCGCTATATTTTCTTCACTGCGTGCTGGACGCGATCGATTCGGTCGAATATTATTCAATAATGAATGCTGGGTCTCAAGATGGGTGATGGTGTTGCGAATAGTACGCTCAGTAGGCCCATTATATTGACCATAAGTTTAGCGAAGCGCGTGAAACGCATTCTTTACAGATCCTGAATTTTCGTAACAAAAGTTGAAAGTTTTGTAAACGTTGTTTAGGCGTAAGTCTTTCCTTCATGAAATGCCAAACAATACTGAACAAGAATAGCATGACAGCTTGACACTACTTACGCGAGATCTCTCAAGAAAAGACTATTGAAATAAATACTTCTACTTGGATCATCCTTTATTTAGTCTCGCTCAACAGGTCGCTTTTGGGTAGAGCAGTGACTGTTTCCGAATTATGGACGCCTGCAATAATTATGTTATGGATTAATGTAATTCTGTGCTTCAACTATATATCCAAAGAGAGATTGTGGGACTCTCATATCAATGACTGTTATCATATTAGCTAAACTTGCGCGTTGAAAAGCGTTTTAAGTAACCTCATTTAACCTTTCCTCTAGTAAACATTTTAAATCCTTTATTTTAAATGCTCTTAGTTGATATAAATGGATTCAACAATTGGAATTGATTGCGCCGATCGACATAAAAAGTCAGCAACAGGGCAGCAGATCGAAGGTGAATTGCGCGAAAAGAAATAAAAAATTACGAATCTAATGAAATCTCATTCAACTTACCGTTATCTCTTCATAATTCTTCAACATTAAAAAAATATACTCATGTGTTTGTATATATAAAATTCCTTAGCTTCCACACACACATACACACGCACACACAACATCACCTGGACTCACCTTTATTTGCTTGTTAGTCCTTTGGCGAAATGCCAACTCAGCACTCTACGAGCTTCCGCGTCAAATATATATATGTTCTTGTGTGTGTGTGTGCTGTGTGTGTGTATGTGAAAAGTATGAAAGTTTATACGCTCGTAAATCTACCACCGGCGAAATGTGCGCGCTTGTCACGTGTGTCCTGCGCACACATTATCCTGCAAATCTCTGTTTCCATTACCACTTTGCTAGCCATTGTTGTCGCATTTGTATTACTTTAACATAAATCCACACATAATTCCACTACACTCCCCTACCCGCGGTACCTACACTCAATCATTTCCGCCGCCGTTGCATTGTCATTGTATCTTTCCATTCACTGGTTTTCACGTCCATCCATTGGCATAGATATTTTTCACCTTTACCATTACATTCACTCAGTTCACCCTCTTCCTCATTCCTTTCAATTTTCCACCTCAACTTTTTTACAATTTCATTTACAACGCCATTCCTCCATTGCGTTTTTCCCTCGCATACTCGACCCAAGCCATTCTCGATGCCGTCGTGTAGTCTCTGACAATCAGCAGCAGGCATGCCATTTCTGTTTGGCCATTGTTGGTCGTGTTTGGGTCAGTGGTTCAATTTTTGAGTAATTTACGAGTGTGTTAGTCAGTAGTGCAGTGGCTGTTGTGCTGTTGTTATTGTTGTTATTGTTGTTGTCGTTGTCGTACCGAAAGTGGACTCATTAAAAGTGGGACATGCGATTAATTTCCATTGTCATTTTGAAATTTAACTTTTGCTTGCTGTTGTTTCCAATTTTCTCCTCATTTTTATATGAAAGTTACATACATACGTACATATATATAAAAACTGGGCAATGAAGTTGTAGATTTAGTACATGCACACTCTTCCTTGGCTTAAACTGCGGCAATGCGGTTGTTTTCGGTTGTTGAAATTTTTCTATTTAAACGAAAATGATTTCAGTTCAATTTAAATGAATTAACTAAAATAGAAGAAAATAACAACTGCGAAGAGATCTTCCAAGGTGATCCACTGAGTCTACTTTGGTTCATCATCAGTATGAATACCTTCAGCTATGTTCTACAGGATTCTGACTACGGATATGTTGTAAAACAATGCCAGACTGGAAGTTATCTTTTGAGCCATCTCTTCTACATAGACGATCTAAGGCTCTTATGCTAGCAAGCGAAATCACCATGAAAAGATTTTGGAATGTCATGCAACTCTCTCGAATGACATTAAAATGCCCCAAAATCACTATCCTGAAAGGAAAGGTGATTCCCCGAAACTCTCCCATTGAACCTGTAGGCCTTTAAAAGAAATGAAACCAGATGAGACATACAAGTATCTTGGAGTTATGCAAACTAATTGTGTAGAAACATGTATATTTGGAAAAAACTGGAGGTGGAGTTTAAGAGACTCCTTAGTACATATATATATTTGGCGCTTTGTAACCGCTGAAGCGATTTTTGGCCGAGCTCCAATTTGTGGTTTTGCGTCTCCGAGTGGATGGAGAAATACACTCGGAGGTCTTTACATTCCCTACCGAAGGGCAACCACAATTAGAAAATAAATTTTCTATAATTTTGGATGTTGGTCGAACCTTGGCTCGAACCCAGGCCTTCCGAAGGCAAGTACGCAATGCTTACCACTTGGCTATCGCGGCCGCCTTAATGCTATATGCAAAATTCAATTGAAACAAAGAAATCAGATACATGCCACAAATTCTTTTGTTATACCAGTGGTTTCGTATAGCTTCGGAGTTATAACATGGTCAACGACCGAGCTGGAAAATATGCAGCGGATAATACGTACAGTCATGCCCAAAATAAGGCTCATCATTCGAAAGATTCGGTTTTTTGACCTGTGTTAGCTAGGAAGAAAAGCGGAAGGGGTCAGATTAACATCGGAGTGTTGCCTGTCAAACTTGTTTTATAACTCAGAGCTTATTTCTATCAAAAGACATCACAGTCTGAAATTCGTCTAGTTGTAGCATCCGCTGATGATGACTATAATCTACTCCGAATAAACTAGCCTTGTGAAAGCAGAAACGCGATATTAACAGATGAAAAACTACAGAAATGGTCTGAAATGGTAGACCACGGCGTATATCGGAAAGATTTGATGAGCCCGCATGTTGACCAAAAATTTTCGCACTTATGGCTCACAAACGTAGCAATATTCGCCGTAACAGAAGGCACAATTTTTGCAATGCAAGCTGGAGTCGTTCCCACCAGAAATTATGTCAAGAACCAGTGCACGAAGACGTCGGATCTTCTTGGAATTTTTCAAGAGCCCATAGAGCGAAGCGATGTCGCTTAGGAAAGTCGAGCGGCTTCAGTTCTTGCACAAGCTGTATTTTGTACGCTTTCGTTCCGAGTTGCTGCGAACGGCGCCGAATCGACTCTCAACGATCTTCGTGTACACTCTCAGCTACAACCGCTATATTTTCTTCACTGCGTGCTGGGCGTAATCTATTCGATCGAATATTATTCAATAATGAATGCCGGGTCTCTAGATGGGAGATGGTGTTTCGAATAGTACGCTGAGTAAAATAAAATAATATAAATTATAATAAATATAACATACAGTAAAATAATAAAATAATAAAAAAATAAAATAAAATAAATATTTTTCAGTGAACGGCCCTTCTGAATGAGACTTCCCTCAATTGTGACTGCTTTTACCCGAGTATTACACTCTATTATGTTCTCTTAATTAAGTTATTTGCTCTCTGTCATTATAAGGTTCTATAACAAACTGCTTAGGTGGGAAAACATAAAATACTCACAACTAAAGAAATCATTTTAAACTAAGAAGGATATACGAAATGAGTAAATTTTTATAATTTTGTCGTTCTTTATTTATTTAAAATCTGTTTTTCTTACATTACTTCCATCCATACAATATCAATGAATTCTTTCCGGGATATAACTCTTTGCTCAAACCAATCACAGCTACATAAATACAAGTATTTAGATATAACGTTTCGGTGAACTGAGTCCCTTACGCAGTACTGCGTGAATAATTTAATTAGTTACATTATCACATACAAACAATTATATAATACTTCACCTAAAATCACTATGAGAACTACCGAAGTGTAATCAATAATTCCTCGTATCCTCCTAATCCTTTTTGCATTTAGTCTCGCTTAATTACATATATTTATATATATTTTTAGAATAAATTGTGGGTTTTTTCTTTCTTTAATATTTTTTTGGTTTGAATATGAAGAATTCTAATGCTATTAAATGTAATGTCAAATTGGTTTATATGTTTATCATATACTTAATATAAGCAACAAAATTTAATTTAAACTAATTATATTTCTTCAGTAATTTTTTTTTCCTGGGGAATGCAAGGAAATTATGTTTTCAATCCAGCGATTATTAGTAAGTGTTTTGAGATGCTTGATAATTAAAATATAAAAATTATTTTAAATATTTTTTAAACAAGTGCTAAATTAACTATTTTCTGTGTATTTAGCTATTCATTAAACTTAACAACAAATTTCTATTTCACGAAATTGGCCGAAAATCACTTCAGCCATTACAAAGCGCCATTTAAACACACATCCATATACACATAGACCATAAAGTCTACGTTCACTCAACGCATTTTTTTGAGTAAAGTACAAAAACAATTGAAATATTTAATTCAGTTCAAATTTTTTACATGAATTTATTCATTATATTTCTCAGTTCAAAAAGCAAAAACAAAAACCTTTATTTCTATTTTCATTTTCGAGATAACGGCATTTAAGTGCAGCAACAAGTAAACATAGGCAGCACAAAGTTTGCGTTCAGTTTGCTTGATTTGAGAATACCGTTACATTTCATGAAGATATTTCTTCTTCTTGCATATTTTCTATTGTCTTTTATTCTCTAATTAATCATTTAAAAAGTTCATGAAGTGTTTTGATATTAGTTTGAAAATATGAAAGATATGAAGTGTGTCAGAAAGAAAAATAATTATTAAACTGTGGAAGGATGGCGAAAGTTTCCGAAAAATTGGACAAAAAATTGGAAGAACGTATTCCTCCATCCAGCGCATAGTAAATAATTTCAAGCAAGGTGGTATTTTAACGTCGAAACCCCGATCTGGCCATCCAAAAATATTATCAGTACGGAAAGAACGCAAAATAATAAATAAAACGTTTAAAAAAACAATTTGTGCAGAATTTGCTAGAAAAATTTTACGTAAAGCTGGATATCATGGTAGAGGCGCTTGAAAAAAACCTTATATCTCAACTGTCAACAGACGAAAGTGCATCGAATTTGCTCATAGTTATATAAATAACTCTCCAGAATTCGGGAAAGAAATCATTTTTTCGGATGAGAGCAAATTTTGTATAATCAGCACAAAAAGTCGCACACAATTTGTGTGGCGCAAATCAGGAACTGCCCTTGAAAAGCAAAATCCTGTTGGTACAGTGAATCATGGTGGTGGTGGAATTATGTTGTGGAGGTGCATGGCGGTTAATGGTGTGGGTCAGCTTGAATTTATCGAATTTACAATGGATAAATGAGGATATTTAAACATTTTAAAAAAGAACTTGAAACAAAGTGCAGAGAATCTAGGCTTATCTTCGACGTTTTGATTTCAATAGGGTAACGATCCGAATCATACTGCTCAAATAGTCAAACTTTGGCTCTTGTACGATGACCCTAGACAGCTTAAAACGCCTCCTCAGTCACCCAATCTCAGTCCTATAGGCAACTTTGGGATATGTTAGGATATAGAATTCGTCAGATACCGTTGTAACGAAAATGAAAATGAAAATATAGATTTTTGCTTTTGCATTTGAAACTTAAAAATATTAAAAAAAAATTAACTGAATTAACTATTTGAGTTGTGTTTTTACTTTACTTAAACATGTGTTGAATGAAAGCAGACTTTATGGTCTATGTGTATATAAAATAAAGCAAAAAAATATTTTTTATAAATAAAAAATTACTTCTACTGCACAAAATTTAGATCTTATATGTTTCAAATTACATTATAAATTATTATAACGGTTATGCATAAATTTAACTCTAAAAATTTCTACAAAATAACACAAAAGTAATACTTCTTCGATACTAGGATATATATGATAGGGATATCGATAAAAATTAATCGCAAGTTTTGATCTGCCTAAAAACTAAGTAATTTTTATGGTAATTAACAATAAGGTTTTACAAAAATTTTAGCACAAAAAAAAGTACTAAAGAAACAATTTTGAATTTCTCTAACTCTTTACACGCATGTTTAACACATATGTTAAAAAAATATTATTAAATTTCATTAAAATTCTTAATCAATTTTAAATATTTTTATATTTTTGTAATAATAATTAGTAATTTGCTACTTTTTTTATATAATTTATAAATTGTATTAAGTATAATAAAAATAATTAAATTATTTATACTTTATACGCTTTCTAAATGAAAATTATTCAAAATAATTACTAAATAAATCAATCAATTAAACAAATAATTATTTGAATTCTTTGGAACCTTATTTTAAGTATTCTATTGACAAATAATTATGTTTAATTTTTCTATTTATAATTGCTAGTAGACAGCTAATTTATTGAATAAAAATCTAATAATTTTGTCAAAAAAATAGTTTAAATTCGGTGAGATATGAATTAAGCCGCTCTCTTCTGACGAATCTAACAAAATTTAATTACACTAGCGTAGGTTGTCTGTGATTATTCACTTATTCGAAAAACAAATTAAGTGCGAACTTATCGAAACTTACTTAGAAAATATTTTTTTTAATCAAAATAAAAAAAATAATTTTTGTTTTATTTAAATTTTAATTAACCATTAACTAATCTATTTAAATCGGCTATAATCACGCTTTAAGGTCGGTATGCAGCTGTAACGAAAATCAAAAACTCCATTTAAAAAAAGTGCAAAAAAAACGATGCGCGAAAATATTTGTACGAAGCAATACGCACCTCGAATGCAAAAAAATCCATTTTCTACTGCCTATTTCTACAGTTTTAAAATAAATACGAAAGCACGGCAACTCAGGTTTCCGAGCGAAATAAATAGTCTCACATATATTTCGCGACAAACAAGAGGAAAACTTATTTTTAAACGTATTAAAGCAAGCTTATAAAGCAATTAATGTAATTTTTTTAGATTTTTCATCAATTTCTACACCTTTTATTTATTTGCAGGCAAGGAAAACGTTAGTATACATAATCAGCGACAAATATTTACCGCGCTCTACTCGTGTTTTTTCGTTTTGTTTATTTACGTTTGCATATCTTCTTGCCATGTAAAGAGCTGTTCACAATAGAAAATCATTCTGCCAAATTTCTGTGCCTAATACATTTTTCCATCCACGAAACATATGAGTTTTTTTTTGGTTACAACTGCATACCGGCCTTTATTTGATTCCTAATGCCTAAAATTATGCTACAAATACTCAATTGGAATAGTATTCGGCCATTATTTGGTATAGTGAATTCAACAATTTTGTGAGAGTTGTCTGAGTACGGCTTATGATGAATGTTAAATGTTATAACGGAAATTCCAGTAAGAGAGATCTTAAAATCTCCCTTCACTCCTTTCGAGTTCACATTTCAAACAATGTCTGGAATTCCGTGTGTATGAGTTCGGGTAAGCTATTTGAACTTGTCTGTACTATTTATTTTAAAGCATTTACCATTTCGTTTGAGCGCCAAAAAAGTGCGTCAAAAAATTTACAAACTATAATTTTTGAATTTTTTTTTATTTTCTTTTTTTTTAATATATTTGTCATTATATATGTATTTAAGTTTCTTCTAATTTATAATTTCATCATCTTCTTCATTAGCATAATTGATCGGAATTAGCGCTTTTGGAATTGTTGGGATAATACAAAATTGGTTGCTTACAATTATTACCGTTATATACTACATTTTTGTTTTGCATTTGTTTTTGCATTTGTTTTTGTATACAATTTGACGATTTTCAGCTTCTGCTACTCACACTATAGCACAGTCCTTTCATCACTTCTATCCCATGCTGGGTTTGCGCAAACGCAGTAGCACTGGATAATGCAAATCCTCATCATAGAGATCCGACGACAGCATCAGCTCCTCATGGCGCTTCCATATGGTCTCATTGTAGCGTTGCGTTATCTCCACTGCAAAACCACGACGTGTACACTCAGTCACAAACATTGCCATGGTTTTGCCCCGCCTCGGTGCCATTATGATCGCCTCACCACGTGGCGCCATATAATACCAAATAGTCTCTACCAAATATGAGCGCGCCTCATCGAAGAACAGGCAATCAGCTGAGAGTATAACATCGAATTTTCCTGCTTCGGTAGCAGCACGCGCACCCACATCTTCCCACTTGAGCACCGAGCATTTCGTGTAGCAGGCGAGCTCATTCAAACACACTGTCTTTTTCACATTCTCCACCGACACCTCGTTACCATCCGTGAGATGCACAGCATATGGTTTGGCATACTTGGAAAGCATAAGACCAGCCAGGCATGTGAATCCGCCGCCCAACTCCAATATCCATTTGTCACTATACGCGCCGACATTCGCAAGCACATAAGCAGTCAGCGCCTCCTCCGATGGCCACACACAAATATTTCCAGTGTTATTGAAGCCCATTAGGTCGCTCGCTGTCAGCTGTCGCTCCACATGATGTATATTAACGGTATACTCTTGCTGATACAAGCCATCCAATAGCACGCTGTACTTGTACCAGTTCTCCGGTTTGCCCAGGCAATTCAATGTTAAATGATCTTCGAAGCTATCCTGACGCAGCAGGTCAAAGGACTTGAAACGACGCACCGAGGCGGTCTGCTCTTCGCTGAACTCCTCACCCGAAGATGAGACGGTCTCCTCGGAGTCTTTACGCAGCACTTTCGCTAAAATCTTCCAACGTTTGCGTGCTGTATTCGCCAAATTGGGTGTGGCTGGTGGTGTTGGTGGCAGCACAGGTTGTTTGATATCTTTCACGGTTGCCGCTGTCGTCGTCAACGTCGTCGTCGTGGTGGTGGCAGCGCAGTGTTCTTGTTGTATTGTCGTCTGTGGCCTGTTTGTGTGGTTGGTTTCAGCTTTCGTCGCATGTGTCGCTGCTGCTAATTGACTGACATTCTTTTGCGCGTGATGTTGTTGTAGCGACGGTTTTTGTTGTTGTTGTTGTTGTTGTCGTGGCTGTTGCTGTATCAAATGTGCACCATTCTCTTTGATCGTATTCAGCGTATTGTCAATATCGTATTCCAACATTAGCGATATGGAGGAGAGTTGTTGTATGGCAGAGCTGGCGGTGAGGGCGGTTGCGGAGATAACAGCGGTGGTGTCGTTGATAATTGGTGATTTGTTGAGGTTTTGTACAAAAGTCGACATATTTTATAATGTTTTTACTTTATTTTTTTGTATTGTTGTAATTTTTGAAATTTTATTCTATGTTGTGATTGTTTGCTTTCTGATATGATTTGGTTATGAATTTTTGATTTTACAGTTAATCAGCAAACAACTCTGCGCCTCGGTAGAGAGAGAGTCTGGAAGATAGAAGAATAAAATTCCATTTAAATAGAATGTTTTTTTCTTAAAAATTTTCAATGAAGAAATTTTCTTATTGACATGGGCATGGATAAGGTAAATAAAAAAATATTCAAAAGTGTCTCAAAAATAACTAAGATTACGGAATGTGCGAAAAGTCAATTAATATTTTTTTTTTTTAATTAACCAAACTTCTTAAAAAAATACATATTGGTAGATTATTAGAATTAGAATGAGAAATTGCTAAGAATATATTTTCCATTTAATTTTTGCAATAAATGATAAGGGAATTCTCCATCACTGGTAAGTTCCTTATGAATCCCATACAGTTTTTTCAAGCCAAAATCTCTTTCACAGGCATGTTTATAACCGCTAATATAATTCTTGCTTATCTTGCATTGTCATAGCCATAACAACCGTTATACCACCTCTGATTTACCAACAAATTCCCAAACGCGTAAATGGCCAATTGCTCCTTTGTGAAAACTTTACGATTTTATAGCGTTTTTGTTGCTGCTTTTGCACATAAAATTCGCATAAATGTGAGTGAGTGGGTATGCGTTGGCATCATAAATGTGATGAGACAAGTGTAAGAAGTGTGCTAAAGAAGAAGAAGAAAATCTTTGCATATTCACAGGCGTCTCATAAATTTCATTCCACAAGAGTCTGCATTTTCTGCATTTAAACATGCAAGCGAAACCAGGAATGAAATAAAAATATATCCATATATTAATTTCGAAGTTACCACTCAAATTTTTGGAAATTTTTGAAAAAAAAAAATTATAAACGGCTTACGAAGTTTGATATGGAGGAATGTGTGAAAAATAAAACTGAAAATAAAATAGACCAGCTGAAGTCGCAGCGGAGGCCTTATGAAACATATTATGAGAGCAATTGTCGAATTTTGAATATTTCTACTGTAAAAATTTCAAGATTTTTATATATTAAATGAACAATGATGTCTTCATGCAAGATTATGTTTTCTATTGGATTTTCCCTTGAATATTCAAATTTTTTTTAAATTTAGTGCACCAGTCCTTTCTTCCTTTTGTCGTTCGGCGTTGTCAGCCATGCTTAAAGGACCATATATTTTTCTATCGAAAACACTTAGCACCGACTAATCGGTTTTGATGAGCGACTTGTAGAAATTGATTTTGATTCATCGCGAGAGGACTTTACTTTTCAATTGCCCACTCGGTCCAAAGTAGCACCTTTTGAAAAGAGTGATTCAGTGCTGGACTGAAATTGTTGTTGGCGTTGATGTTGGTTACTAGATAGACGAAACGGAACCGTCTACAACTTCAAATTCATGGCTATCAACACTAAAGTTAGTGCTGATGGATTGATGCTTTCTCTTTTCCCCCTTCCCTACCAATTCTACGCATTCGTCTCGCTTCCTCATCTATGTTAGTCTCAAGAAATCAGCACCAACGTTGCGGTTGTTGAGGTCGATGATATCATTATTATCAGAATACCCCAGCAATTACGCTCTCATAGAAGAGTTTATTTAGTTCTGCCACGCGTATTATTTTTTTCAGCATCAAATTAAAGAAATCACACGGTAAGGGGTCGCGTTGTATCAAACAAGAGCCGTGTAAATTTTGCAGCTGGGATACGAAATTCAGACAAAGCGGCGTAGATGCAACGAAGAGAT
This sequence comes from Neoceratitis asiatica, assembly GCA_030068015.2. NCBI lineage: Eukaryota > Metazoa > Arthropoda > Insecta > Diptera > Tephritidae > Neoceratitis > Neoceratitis asiatica. The sequence continues at coordinate 2,310,182 of CM061524.1, forward strand.
GGTATATGTCGCTTCTTTTCTCAGAGCAGTTTTCCAATAATTAGTGCATGCACTGAGTGGTGGATTAACCACGTTTAAAGTCACGCTGATAAGATCCAATCAATCAAGTTGGCTGAGGGTTGGTTTTAATCTTACACACAAAGAATTTTATATAATTTTATAAGAGTCTCCTTATCGTACGATATTTGGCACAAACTGTGGGGTCTTCTTTTTTAAGCAGATCATATTTAAGTTCAAATGTCTTTCGCGTGCTTCGTTCAACTTATGGTCAACGTAATCGGCCCACTGAGAATACTATTCGCAACACCATAACCCATCTCGAGGCCCAGAATTCATTATTGGATAATATTCGACCGAATGGACCACGTCTATGACGTAGTGAAAAAATATAGCGGCCGTAGCAGCTGAAAGTGTACATGAAGACCGTGAAGAGTCGATTCGGTGCCGTTCGCAGCAACTCGGAAGGACGTATGGAACGACTTGGCGCATTTTACGTCGAGATCTTAAATCGAAAGCGTACAAAAAACAGCTGGTTCAAGAACTGAAGCTGCTCGACTTTCCCAAGCGACGTCGCTGCGTTCTATGGGCTCTTGAAAAATTCCAATAAGATCCGACGTGTTCGAGCCAAATTTTGTTCAGCGATGAGACCCATTTCTGGCTCATTGGATATGTAAGCAAGTAAAATTGCTGCATTTGGGACGAAGAGCAATCTGAAGAGATTCAAGAGCTGCCATTTCATCCAGAAAAAAAACTGTATGGTGTGGTTTGTGGGCTGGTGGAATTATCGGTCCATATTTTTTCAAAAATAGTGCCGGTGATAACATAATCGTCTATAGCGACCGTTATTGCAACATTATTACCGATTATTTGATATCTGAAATTGGAGTGAGTAGATGATTTCACGTTTTGGGCCGGCCGATTGGTCACCAAGATCGCGTGATATCACACCTTTAGACTTTTTCCTGTGGGGATATGTTAAGTCTAAAGTATATGCGGACAATCCCGCTGCGATTCAGGCCTTGGAGCAAAACATCACGCGTGTCATTCACCAGTTATCAGTCAGAATGCTCGAGTGAGTCATCGAGAGTTGGACTCAACGGATGGACCTTCTGAGAAATAACCGCGGCCAATATCTTCAGGAGATAAACTTCAAAAAATAAATGCCAAAGAATGTTCTTTCGAATGATAACAAACATTCCCCATTAAATTTGAATTTTCTGTGTTTTCGAAATGGATTACCATTTAGATATATTTGAATTAAATAAAAGCAAATGTTTTCTTGAAATATTGTCATTTATTATTGAAAAGAGTTCATAACTAAGCAACAAAACAAAATAAAATTTTGATACAAATGAAAAAAGCACAAATCTTCCCCCTTTTTGAAAACATAGTTAATCAGCTTGAATCCTTCCTTTGCACATATAAGTTTGTACAAAATGTGCAGTAACAACAATAACAACAGTGATGACATTAATTTATTATAAGCCCCGTTATATACACACTGTATACTGTTAAAGCTTGTAAGCTTTAGCAATAAATTTGCGTTTGGGTTTGTTGAACTTTTGCATTGCGACTGACGTGGCGTATACGTAACCAATAATAGGTAACTGCACTCAGTGAAGAGAAATACGATGTTGGAGGTGGAGGAGAAGAAAAAGAAGAATAGAAAACAGCTTTACTACTATTAACAACCAATCTTTGTTATTTGCAAGTGTTTTAGCTGTGACGTGCTAACCTTTTACATACTTACATACATACATACATACACACATACATACATGCATACACATATGCATATTTGGTTGTATATGTGCATAGAAGTATGAAAGCAAGTTAGCTATGTACTTACACGCACTTTCGTAAATCTTTATTTGATACTGAACACAGAGAGAAGAATAAGCAGAGAAGAGTCCTTGCCTGCAGTCAAGCATCGCCTTACAGTTGGAATAATATCACCACGAAATGGCAATGACACAAAGCAAAGCGGTATTCATTCTTAAGCGTTGGCAATCAAATGCAGGCAAATTTTAATAGGATGATGAAGAAGAAGAAGAAAATAAGAAGAAGAAGAAGAAGAAGAAGAAGAGAATATAAGTCGTATTAAGCAATATATACATATAAACATCACTTGACTCTCACATGCACTCTGTACAGAGTAGCTTCTCATTTTGCTAAGTGTAAGTATGTATGTATGCATGTGTCTCCCGCTACACATTCGCGTTCGTATGAACATTTTTTGCAACCACTGTAATACACAGCTTTCACTAAATCGCTGCTTTTGGCTGAATAAAGAAGACGTCGACTATGATGACAATCGCTTTGGGAGAGGCAAATAAAATGAATTCTTCAGCAATATAAACTTATAAGAAGATGGAGAAAAATATTGGAAAAAGCAATCACTAGAAGAAAAATAAAATAAATTAAATTAAAAAAATAAAATAAAATAAGAAAGAAGGAATGTTTTCGACCCAGCCCCAAGTCTTTAGACCTTTCCTGAAATTTATCCCAAAATTCTAAATACGAATCCGATGACTTTCAATATTTATTTGAATTTACGTGGGTAGCATACCAATTCTCACACCATCGAATGCCTTTTTGGCGGATTTTTTACCAAAAACATCATGAATATAGAATCGGTTGTATGAAGGGTATAAGTTATAGTCTTCTGATTTCGATAATTTTCGGCGTGAATATTTATTAGAATATTCCTGTGTAGTATACGATATTTCACGCCATTGGATCTTTGTTTAATGGATTTTTGACCCAAAGCTTCATATCTCAAGAAATCGGCTATATGGTGGCTACCTGTTATGGGAATGCAATTTCGTTGATTTTCAGTATCAATTTTGAATTCATTGTAGTGGGTGATGTATTTCGAGGTTCCCTACTTTTTTAATGAAAAAAAAAAACAGAAAATTCACTTTTAATGGGGAAAGTTTATTATCATTCGGAATAACATTCTTTGGCTTTTATTTTTGCAATTATTATCCCATTCATATGTTGGCCGCGGATACGTCTCAGATGGTCCATCCGTTGAGTCCAATTTTCGATGGCTCGTTCGAGCATTTCGACTGATAACTGGTAACTGGCGAATGACACGCGTGAAGTTTTACTCCAAGACCTGAGTCGAAGCGGGATTTTCCGCATAGATTTTATACCTTACATATCCCCACAAGACGGTGTCATATGACACGTTCTTGGTGGCCACTCGGCAGGACCAAAAACTGAAATTATCTGCTCACCGAAGTGTTCTATCAATAAATCCATTGATGCGTTGTGTGGGAAGTGGCACCGTCTTGTTGAAACCTAATGTCGTGGAGATGGAGATCACGAGCTTCAATTTCAGATATTTAATAATTGGTTCATGGCACGATAACGGTCGCCATTGACGGTTACGTTCTCATCGCCATCATTTTTGATCAAATATGGGCGGATGATTCCACCGGTACACAAAACACACCAAACCGTTACTTTTTATGGATGAAATTGCAGCTCTTGAATCTCTTCAGGTTGCTCTTCGTCCAAAATGCGGCAATTTTGCTTGTTTACATACCCATTGAGCCAGAAATGGGCCTCATCGCTGAACAAAATTTGGCTCGAAAGCATCGGATATTCTTGGAACTTTTCAAGAGCCCATAGAGCGAAGCGATGTCGCTTGGGAAGGTCGAGCGTCTTCAGTTCTTGCACAAGCTCTATTTTGTACGCTTTCAATTTAAGATCTCGACGTAAAATGCGCCTAGTCGTTCCACACGTCAGTCCGAGTTACTGCGAACTCGATTCTCCACGGTCTTCGTGTACACTCTCAGCTACGGCCGCTATATTTTCTTCACTGCGTGCTGGAGGTGGTCTATTCGGTCGAATATTATCCAGTAATGGATGCCGGGTCTCATGTTGGGTGATGGTGTTGCGAAAAGTACGCTCAGTAGACCGATTATGAGCGACCATAAGTTGAGCGACGCGCGAGAAACACATTCTATACAGAACGCGAATTTTCGTTTCGAAAGTTGAATGAATTGTAAACGTTGTTCAGGCGTAAATCTTGAGCCATGATTGAATGCTAAACAATACTGAACAAAAAAAACATGACAGCTTGACGCGACTCACGCGTGATCTGTCAAAAAAAGGCTATTGAAAAAATTATCTCTACTTGGATCACTCTTTATATATATGGAAAACCGAATTTCTTGTTTTTTTCTAGTATTTATGACCCAAAATCACTTATCTGAATAAATAGGTTGCTTGGGAGCTGTATGATATAGTCAACCGATCTGGTCCGTTCCGACAAATGCACGAAAAATTAGAAGCACATATCAGCATACAAAGTTTCGTTAAAATACCTCAAATACTCTAAGAGTGGTTTGCTTTCAAATATACGGACGGACAAACGGACATGCTTAAATCAGCTCGGCTCGTTATTCTGATACGTATAATTTTCGTTAGTTCTATATCCACTCCTCCTGGTCCTTACATACTTGCACACCATTTCATGTACAGAATAGTTAAAAAAAAAATAATAATTTAAGAATTAAAGCAAAATCATCACAATAGGAAAGTGTAAAGTGCAGCGCCACTTACGCTGCAATGTAACTACACTCTTGACGCCAAACTTATAAACTTTGAATTCCATTGCTATCCCCTGAATGGACCCGATGGAGGGAGAAAAGCTGAGGAGGTGAAGAGGTGAAAGTTAAAGAAATCCACGCTGCAATTTTCAGTTTGAATGCGTCAAAACAACAGTACGTACGACTGACGCATAAGGAGTATATAAAATTCAACACATACATACATACATACACAAGTGCAGAATTGCACAAGTGCACGGCTGTGACAACTGCGACGACTGCGAAGACGACGTTATGGCAGCTGTCAATTCCCTCAATGTCGACTATGCGTGGTGGCAAACTTTTGCGTCGGATTCTTGTGAACTTTTTCTAGATTTTTTTTTTACTTTTTTTAATTTTTTTTTTTTATTTGCTGTGGTTGGCTGTGGCGTGATTACAGTTTGATCTACCGGCTCATGGGATGCCGTCAGTGAATTGATGGAAAAATGAAATTTACGAAATGAAAAGCAATGAAAAGTAATGATCCCGATTATATGTACATACATACATACATACATACTTATGTATTGAGGGGGGAAATGATAAGTTGGAAAGAGTGCATTTTGCGGCAAATTAGGTGCGCTCCTTGCTTACCAAGGTATTTGTGTTTGGACAAACATTTTCTTCAAATTGAAATTATTTGATGAGTTGAAATTTGTGCGTAACATATATATGTATGTGTGAAATAATTTTGTTCATAAAAATATTTTTTCGATTTAAAATATTATAAAAAAGTGTTCCAAGCTTAATAAAAAATTTTGAAACATTTTTTTTTTTGTATTAATTTTATTTTTTGATATCATTTACTCGACTGGCGAACTTTTGATGGAGTAAAAAATACAAATTTTCAATGTTAGAAAAATTTAAATGCATAAATATCAACAGAAGAAATCTAACTTTAAAAATGGTCGCAATAATCGAATGGTTGGTTAGCACTGCTAACTGCAAGGTTCATGGTTTCGAATACTGGCCAGTTCACCAACATAAATTATACAAACTTAATTTAACAAAAAAACAAACAAAAAAAATTAATTTTTATAATTGCTTTCGCCATTCGGCAAACTATGTCAACCCCTTCAAGCGTATTTTTGACATGAAATGAAAATTTCCACACAAACATCCATCAGCGTTAAGGAGACAGCTTAGGGAAAAGCTGTAAGTCTCTAAATAACATATGTTGGAAAAATCAAAAGTAAATTATATATGTATACAAGTTCTTCTACTGTACGCCAAAAAAAGTCAGTTATCATACTACCATCATAGACAGTGAAAGTCTCGCCGTTATCGCTTTCAAAGAAGTAAGATCCAGTCACACCTCTGGACCAAAGAACACACCGGACAGTAAGTGGTTTTGGGTGTAATGACCTCTCTTCAATTATTTGAGGACTTTCGGAGCCCAAAATGCAACAATTTTGCTTATTAACGTATCCACCGAGTGAGAAATGTGCTTTCTCGCTGGAAAAATTGTTTTGGAAAAATCGTGGTCCACAGCTGGTTGTTCAAGCAGCCAATCGACGTAACTACGGCATTGTGAATGGTCAGCTGGCTTCAGTTGTTGTGTGAGCTGAACTTGATATGGATGTAGATGTAAGTACAAGTGCAAAATACACCATAATGTGCCGTAATAAAATTCCAGCTCTTGAAAACGGCGACAAATAGACACATCCGGGTCTTCGATTACACTTACAGCAGCGATATTTGAGATGAAACGAGCAAAACGATGATGCACAGGCCTGAATATATCTGTAACTGATCCAGTCTCTTCAAATTACTTTAAAATTTTCCTAATTGCTTGATTAGTTGGACGATTATGTGCACCGTGATCTTCTCTTAAAGCACGCAACGTGGCCACGTTAAAATAACCATTTTTGTGGTAGACTTCAACAATTCGAACGCATTATGCGGTTGTTAAGTGATTCATTTTTCATACAAATGCAACTTTGCACCCTCCAAACCACTAAATGGATAACCCCTAATAAAAATTTTAAAATTGTTGTGACTTTCTTTGATTTCTCCAAATTTTATTCTAGCTGGTTTTGCAAAGGGTCATTTAGGCTCTATTCAAGCATCATCTAAAGTGAATCATAAATAAAGGGTGGTATTTTAGGCGTATGGTTTTCAATGAGGCAATCTTTTTTCGGAATTGGTATTTTTGAAAGTTGTTGCTTAATTTATGCTCAGTTTGGTTTGCCATTTCATAATGAACAGACTTATTCTAGGACAGCATTTGCTAATCGTGCGAATTTATTACCAAAATAATGGTTTCGTTCGGCTATGTCAAATATTCGGTCGAGTTAATCGCTCAGCAAAGTCTGTAATTCGAGAAACCATGGATCGGATTCGCACCACGTTTACTCTTGTGGGTAATGCACGTCCTGAGAGATAACGTACCGCTGCTGTGAAGCTGAGTATCTAAGATGGTCCGAATGGGTCCAACCGCCATCGCGCGCAACAAATGTAGCCGTCAACAGCCGTTACAGTGAATTGAATTGATGTGGATGAACTTTAATTTCAACAAGACGGCGCTAGTTGCCATACAGTGAACGAAGCAATCATTTTATTGAAGGAAACTTTTGGTGAGTGCATTATCTAGCCTCGTGTGCCTGCCAGATCATCCGATTTAAAACCGATGGACCCTCTATGGGGTTGTGTTAAGCCGCTTGTCCAGGCAGATAAGTCCGAGACAACTGACGCCTCGGAAGGGAATATTCGGCGCTTTATCGCTAGCATATGGTCCCGATTGCTGCAAAAAGTGGTCGAAAATTGGGCCTCTCGGCTGGAATTATTCGGCGGTCACTTGCTCAAAATCATTTGTAAAGCATAACGAAAACATTTATAATAAAGCTTAATTATTGGCCATATCTTTATATTATATGCGTTCTATTTCTTCTTGAGGACCAAAGGTCTAAGAGAATACCATTTTCAATTGTTTCGATTAAGGTAATCTCTGGTCCACTTCCCGGAAGAAAAATTATTGTTTATGTAAAACTAAGCTTAAAGCTAATTATGTGCGTAATTTTAGAAAATATCGAACAATAAGTACGACTTTTTCAAATAACCCAGTCCCTGGTCCACTTTCCGGATGTTTCTAATCCTTTAAACTATCGCTGAACTTTCACAAATATTTCAAGTTCAAAATTGGACAAATCGATGTAGCTATTTGCGATTTATACGCGTATATACAGTTCGGCGATTGATTTTTAATAAATGTTTTTTTTTTTGGAATTTTTTTTATTAAAATTTAATATTTCTATAGTTCAAATCTCTATTCTTATGTCTTTATAGCAAAATGGTTTTCATGCTTGAATTTTGATAAAGAAAAATTTGCTTTTTTTTTTCCAAATAAATATCAGTTTGGGCCTATCTTCATTTAAACACCGTTATGTTAGTATGTATGCCATGGAAAATTGATTGATTTTATTGCAAAAACGTGGTCTACATTCTGGCGAATTTCGCACGTTTTCTACTACTGCTTCTTCTTCTTATTCTGATTCTCCCTCCTTTGCATTGCTGGTTTTTATTCGCAATTTGTTTTATTGCCATTTCTACTGGCATTAGTACAATGGTTACTTATCTGTCAATCTACATTATCTATTTTATTTGTATGCAAATACACACACACACACATATGTATATATATACACATATGCATATATTTTGAAGCAATATTCTAGGCATGCTCAAAAATGAATACTCGCGTGTTTACTTCATTTCTTGCCTTTGCCTATATATACGAGCATACCTGTATGCGTATGTGTGTGTGTGCTTGTACGACACATCCTTGTGTTTTCGTTGATATTTTTATGTCATCGCCTAATGTGGCACGAAAAAGAACTTTGCTTGTTTGCAACATTGTTAAAATAAATCCACAGCGAGGAAATTGCCTTTGTTTAATGGATAATAGCTTTCGCTGGCAGTTGTATTTGGATCGCTGCAGCACAGTGCTACATACTCGTATATTTACTACCAATGTAGGTGCATTAGGGTGATGCAAGAATATTTGTGTATACCTACAGCGCACCAAATAACACTGGAATTATAAAATTTTTGTATAAAAGTTTTGAGCTCAGTGTTGAATTGGTGCAACTGCAATAAAAAATAGTCGAGCCCAAAATTAAAATTAAAAATTTAAGAATTTTTGAAACTTTTATAAGGGAAAAATATTTTTTACGTAAGAGATACTCAAGATAAAATTCTAATTAATAGAAATGCACTTTTAACGTTAAAAATAACGTTTTGTGAAACTAATTTTTTAATATAGAATATTATAAAACTCCCTTGCGAAGGACTAAAGGATCTGCATTAACGTAAAGGGTTATCCATTTAAAGGTTTTTTTTTGGCAGGGCTGTATTTTGACATCTGTCAAACTTAACTGTCAAACCAAATCGACCACAAGGCGAGATAATGTTCTCACCAAAAGTGTCCTTCAACAGACTGACTGTTTTGTCGACTCTATGACATGTAACGCCGTATTGTTGAAACTAAAGTTCATCCACATCAATTCAATTAACTGTAACGGCTATTGACGGCTACATTTGTTGCGCGCGATGGCGGTTGAACTCATTCGGGCCTTCTTCGATACTCTGCTTCACAGCAGCAGTATGTCGTCTCTGAGGATGTGCATTACCCGTTAGACTAAAAACGATTTGCAAACCTTGTTCTGGTGTAAATCTGCTCATTATGAAATGGCAAACCAAACTAAGTATAAATCAAGTAACAACTTTCAACAATACCAATTCCGAAAGAAAGATCGCCTCATTGAAAAGCACATGTCCAAAAAAACCCACCCTTTACTTATGACTCAATTTAGATGATGTTTGAATAGAGCTTAAATGACCCTTTGCAATGGCAGGTAGAATAAAAATTGGAGAAATTACAGAAAGTCACAAGAATTTTAAAATTTTTATTAGGGATTATCCATTTAGTGCTTTCGAAAGCTCAAAGTTGTATTTTGACATCTGTCAACATTAACTATCAAACCAAACATGTTTTGCTTTAGTTAAAAGACAGGCATTTATGAAAATGGATCGCTAAAGAACCGCACGTCGTTTCAAAATTTTTGAAAACTACTAAAAAATGGTAAATGGTGAATCCTGAATGGTGCTGTAAGTGAATGTGTAGCCGAAGACCCGAATGAGTCTCGTCGTTCTCAAGGGCTGGGATTTTCTTACGGTGTATTTTGCACTTGGACTTGCACCTACATCCATATCAAGTTCAGCTCGCACAACAAATTAAGCCAGCTGACCATTCACAATGCCTTAGTTACGTCGATTGGATGCTTGAACAAAAATCAGATTTCCAACAAAATTTTCTTCAGCAACGAGGCACATTTTTAATCAGTGAATACCTAAATAAACAATATTGTCACACTTGGGGCTCCGTGCGTACTGAAATAATTGAAAAGAGGTCATTACACCCAAGAAAGCCTTACTGTCTGTTGTTCCTTTTTTTGGTTTGTAATTAAAGAACACGACTTGGACAATATTTGGTTCCAACAAGATGGTGTCACATGCCACACAACTTGAGCGAATATGACTTTATTGCAAGAGAAATTTTCCAGTCGCGTATTACACGCTCGCCTTGGCGATGTCAATTTGACACCGTTGCACTTTTTTGTGGGACCACGCGAAAGACCATGCTTATGAGGGTATAACTTTGACTCTTGAGCACTTGAAAGCCGACGTTCGTCCAGTTATGATACCAGATAACGGTTAATATGTGCCGAAAAGTGATCGAAATTCCAGGTGGCCATTTTTGTGATGTAAAGTTCCACAAGACCTTTCACAAAATGCTTTTGATTGTGAGCCTGTTTCAATACCATATTTATTTACTGCTTTATCCTCTATCCAGCTTAGCAGCTTTCAAGCTTCTATTGTTTTGTTTCGAAAATAAAGTAAACCCAAACAGAACTCACTATGATGTTGTTCTAGAAAGTGAAAACGAAAATCAGCTCATCTGCTGTACTTCTGGTCCACCCTACAGCTCTACACACATATGTACATATCGTTCAAATTTTGTTTGCTTAGGCATATGTGTATGTAGGTGAGCGCCTTTGTGCTTCAAACATACTTTCACAGCAAATTTGTTGTAATGAATATGTCTGTGTTGTGCTGGGATTTAGATTTTGCGGTTTCTTTGCTTTCCTACCTTTTGCTTTCTCTATCTCTGATTTCGAGTCAGAAATGAAAATTGCTTTCTTTGAACAACGTTTGAACAACTAGTTTCGCATAATATACTCGTATGTACATATATATGTATGTATATGCGTATGTTCACCTTTCTTTGGTTACGTTTTTTTTTTGTATTTTTAATTCCTTTTTTTTTGGGTTTGTTGGTTTACCAAGTATCAAGACCTGCCCAACTGTCAGCTGTTGTTTGAAGTTTTTTCAAAATTTGGGTCAAATATATCAACCCAAATTAATGTCTTATCAATAAATATATGTGTGTGTGTGTGTGTGTAGAGAAGTTCATTTTTCAAGGCAAGCGCTGAATGACCTTCAAATCTAAATTAATTACACGTCAATAAATGTATTTGTATTTTTACTACGTTTTTTTGTTTGTTGTTGCCACAAATTAGTAATAAATAATATAAATATTTATATATTTGTGTGTTTGTATGTAGTAACTTCCCTATAATTTCGCGTTAACTTTTCCCCATTTTTGTTGGCCATTTTTAACACGTTTTGTGTTTGCCTTAGCACTTCGGCAGTGAGACGCTTGAATCTCAAGCTGCGTTGGTGATGTTAAGGACACACCGCTGCTTTTGCTTATACTCAAACTCTTACGTACATATGTATATATACGATTTAAGTTCGTCGCCGTATCGCTGTGAGAACTTTTCCAACGTCTGGCATTGCATAAAAAAGTTTTACTACTTTTTTTCTAGTTTCTTTTTGAGCAAAAGTTCGTGAAGTGCTCACTTTATATATTGATAAGCAATAAATAAATTATTTACTTGGGGAAACTTTTATGCTGTCAAGACATTTATGACGCTAACAAGATTCAAGTGGAAAAGAATAAAAATTATTAAATATTAATTTTAGTTTAAATTGAAGGAAAACGGGTACAATTGATGAAGCGGATTTTTATTTATTTAATAAAACATTAACAGATATTAAAAAATTGAAAATCAAAATTTTGTACATAACTTTTCCGGGTTTTTTTTTCAAAATTTTAGCATATTTGCGGCGAGTTATTCTTCATTGTTTTAATATGAACAGAAAGGAGCACCGCTGCCGAAAGTACTTAGTATTTTGGTGGAAGTTTATGGTGATCATCTTGTTGAGTGAACGTGTCTTAATTTTGGCTTGTAAGACGAAGAGCGGCCTGGGCAGCCACAAGAGTTTGAAGATGAGCAACTGCAACCAGTAATTGCTGAAGATCGTCGCCAAATATAAGAAGAGGTCTCAGAATCTTTGGCAGTCACTAAAGCAATCATTTCAAAACATTTAAAAGCAGTGGAAATTGGTTGCCATATGAATTGAAGCCAAGAAACGTTAAAAGACGAGTTTGCATGTCAGAAGTTCGGCTTGAACGCTACAAAAAGAAGTCGTTATTGCATCGAGTTATAACTGTTGATGAAAAACGTATCAATTACGGCAATTCTAAGCACAAGAAGTCATATGTGAAGTCTGAACAACCAGCTAAATTAACCGCGCCAAAATAATGTTATGTATTCGATTGTATCGTGGTGGGTAGCGGCCGCAATTGCTGAGTGGTTAGCACTGCGTACTACAATTCAGAAGGCCTGGTTTCGAGCCCAGGTTCGAGAAACATCCAAAATTAAAGAAAAGAAAATTTTCTAGTTGCGGCCGCCCCGCGGCAGGGAATGTCAAGCCGTTCGAGTTACGAAGAGCCAAATATATATATATATATATATTTGATGGTATCAGAAGGGCGAGCTGTATTAGGAGATTCAAAAACCATTAATGGTGAAACGCTATCGGTAGCAACTTATCAAATTGAAGCAAGTGCTTGCTGGGAAATACCCAGAATTAGCGACTCGAACTCGAGGCAATAGTTTTCCATCGTGACAACGCTCAGCCTCATTGTTGTCCCGCAATTGGCGGCCCGCGATTGATGTATGTAAGGCTCTTTTTCAACGAGCTGAAATTTTTATTCAATATAATAATTATTGCCTCACCTACCTTACAGCCCAGATTTTGCGCCTTATGATTATTATCGTTCTGATTGATATCGAACGTCCTCACTGGAGTATGGTTCACATCACTTGGTCGACAAACAGGCGTAGTTCTTTTGGGATGGAGTCCACAATTTGCAATAAAGATGGGAAAATGTTATATCTTCAGATGAGCAATACTTTGAATAATATTATTGTACAAGGCGTGAATTAACTTAACAACAGTGCATCGATGAACTTAAATCAATAAAGGACCAGTGCTTATCTATGGTGTGTTGAATTCAATCGAAGAATTCCGTGAAAGTCGTCAAAAAACAATTGTTATTCCGGATACTATTGATGCTGTGACCAAACTTATATTGCAAGATTGTCATGTGACATATCGTGAGATTGAAACAACTAAAGGCATTAGTGGGACTAGCATAAATTCAATATTGCTTTAATATTTGATTCTAAAAAACGTTGGCTCCACAAAATTTCGCTCAAACAAGCCTCGGGTCGAGAGAAATGATGAAAAATTTGATAACAGTGCTTCGAAAAACGTCTCTGACATCGTGACAGGTGGTGAATCGTTGATTCATGCGTGAGAGCCCGCAAGTAAACAGTGGTCGACTCTATGGGTGTTCCAAGATGAGCCGAATCCAACAAAAGTTGTTCGTGCACTTCCAAGCAAATGGTTGCCTGCTTCTTTGGAAAAACTGGACATGTCGTCACCGTACCATTAGAAAAATGCAAAACAGTAAATTCTGTGTGTCACGCAACCATTTTATCGCTACTTGTCTCTCAAGAAATCAAGAAGCCCAACAGTCTAGGACGGATCACTTTACACCACGACAATGAAAGCTCTCACACATCGACTGAAACAATTGCATTTTTGAGCACTCACAACATCGATTTGCTGAGTCATCCAGCATATAGTAGTGATTTGACACCGAAAGACTTATTTTTAATTCCTGTACGTTAAAAACCAATCGAAAGGTTAACGTTTTTGACACCCGAAGAGGAGGTTGGTCGAGATTCGAAACGCGTACTTCGGAGATATCTCAACCAGAGTGGCAAAAGTGCTTCGACATTTGGTTTAAAAGCATGCAAAAGTATAAAGATCTTACGGAAAGATATTTTGAAGCACAATAAAGTGATTTTCGATGATTAATATTTGTTTTTGTTTCTCTCACGCCGAAAGACTTGTATATAATGCAACGCTCTAATGCACATAAATACTCCGCGGTAAGTACTCTGCTTTTGGCATTATTCTTCATATTTTCTACTCCCTTTTTACTACAAAAGTGCCAAATTTTTATTTTGTTTATTAGGAGTATTTTTTTTTTCCATATTGTGCGAAAATTCTGAAACAGTTACAGTAAGTTAAAACTAAAAATATTTAAAAAAAATCTTCAATTGCTGCATAGTATTACTCTAAATTTTATATCCTTTTAAACCATTTTCTGTCACCATTTAATAAAAATGTATGAAATCTGTTCACAAATAATTAAGAACAATAAAAATGGACTTCAAAGGGACTAACAAAAAATAAAAATAAATTCGAAGGACATGGCTCGTTGTCCAAATGTCAGTGGCTCTTTTGTTTCACACACTTAAAAAGCTTTTGTTGTAAATAATAGATAAATGCACGTTGCACACGCAGCTATATACACATATGTAGTATGTAATATAAGAATTTGTCAATCACATATGCTAGCATGTCATTAATTACATACATACATACATACATACATACATACGTACATATAAATACTTACATAGTCATGGTTATCGATTTCAAATTAAGGGTTAACCAGCGAGCAGTGCGGTCACACATGGGCTCCCCACCCACCAAACACATACACGTTGAGCGTATGTGTGTGTGTATGTGTGTGTATATAATATGCTTATTTATTTACACGTGCATAGATAGACCACAAAGGGCAAAAGGACGACTGCTTAAATAACTTTACCAAAATCCTAATTGACGTTTCGTGTGAGTTTATTTATATACTTTTGATTTGTGTGTATGTATAGATACATATACATACAAACACACGAAGAAGATGAAAGCAAACCACAACAGCTCGCAGTCGTGTTCAAAATAATTTCCAGTTCAATGATTAAAATGCTCAAACTCTTCAAAGTAAAATCTTAAAGCAAAGAATTTGAAGCTTAGAACGTGAGTGTGCAAGCTGAGCTTATGATCAATGCACAGGCAAAGGTGTGTGGGAGTATGTGGTGGCGGCTGGGGAGTATATGCGTGTGTTAATGAAGAAACTTTTATGAGAACTACCAATGTTGAAGGTGTGTTTACGTTTTCAATTTACTGTTAGCTATTAACTGAGTGCGACTTTATCGTGCTAATAAATCTTGAAATCTCATACTAAGTCTCTCATACGAAAAAGCAATTCGAAAATATTGCATTCTGCTTGAGCAATCGGTTGCTGCTGCACATACATATCATATGGCATATCCTGCAGTAACAACCGGTCGACATTCCTCTGCATTTCATTTAGTACAAGCCACGCCTTCATGCCAAAAATAACAGTATCCCATACAGAGCTGTTACCGAAGCATTCAATTTCATTATATATATTTGGTGCTTTGTAACCGATGAAGCAATTTTTGGCCGGGCTCTTCCTCCAATTTGTTGTTTTGCATCTTGATGTTTTTACAGCAAATTGAGGGACCTACAGTTTATTCTAAGCCACCTCCGAAGGGCCGAAGGATTTTTATGAGGAGCTTTTATTTCATGCCAGAAATACACTCGGAGGGCTTGACATTCCCTGCCGAGGGGCGACCACAATTAAAAAAAATTAAATTTCTATAATTTTGGATGCTAGTCGAGCCTGGGCTCAAACCCAGGCCTTCCGAATGGCAGTACGCCGATTATTTATTCTGGGTTAGAAGATGTTTTATTTATTCCAGAATGGCCATTTATATATAAAGGACATTCCAAAAATATGGCTTACCGAAGAAATTTCGTAATTGTCCTACTCATTGAATCTCGCTTCCTATTGCTTCTAACTATCCGTTTCCTGAAGCTTAAACGAAACAAAACGAGAGAAAGAAGAGATTTTATTGAAAAAAAATGCATATTTCAATGTATTATCCGTCAGAATCGACTGCTTTTCTCCATCTTTCAGGTCATTTAAATAAAAATATGTCCTCCCTGTACTCGATCCAACCATTGCTAAATTTTTTGATTTCTTCAAAAGACCCGATGACCCCAAAAAATCGTTTTGTGTCCATCGAAAAATCTAGTAGTCGGAAGGAGCATAGTCTGAAGGATATGGCAGGTGCGGTAAGACCTTCCATTTCAGCATTTCCAGGTAGTTTTTGACCGATAAAGCCACGTGGAGCCCACAGCTGTCATATTGCAAAATCACCTTGTCATGCCTTTCAATCGTGTTCGTTTTCGTCGTTTTGGCTCTCTTTTTTTTCTGAGACGCGCAAGTGCATTAGTTGTATTCGATAAAGAATTCAGTTTGCTTCAGTCTTGATCCAGTAAAGCCTCAGTTCATCATTTTCAAACTTTTTGGGCTGGACAGAACGCTCTTTGACTTCGGCGCTAAAATCATCAATTTGAAAGCATCGAAACCACTCTCTGCATGACTTATCGGTTGACACAGATTCACCCTAAACTTCCAAAAGCATTCGATGGGCTTCAACTGTAGTTTTCTTCAACTTAAAATAGAAAATCGAAACTTCCCACAAATGCTGTTTATTTAACACAAATCCGAAAATTTTCGAAGAGACATAAAACAATGTTGTCATCGGAAAGAGACGCTAATGCTCACTAATTATTGTATACAGATGTGAAACCTTCCCAAGTAAATGGGTAATCGCTTCCAGGATCGGCCACAATTGCAGGTGGTGCAATCTTTTGCTTGTTTTCTAGGATCTCCGAAACTACCCCGCAGATTATACTGAAAATTTGTTAGCTTTTTTCTGTAGCTTCTAGAAACCTTTAAGAAAAAATGCTCCGTCAGGTGAATCAGGACTGACTTATTTGAAAAAATCATGGTTTACACAAATCAAATCAACATTTTTTTTAAATTTTTTTTTCTCAGAGGCTCAAATGCGACAATTTTGCTTATTTTGATTTTATTGGAAAAATCGTGGTCCACTGGTCAGTGGTCAGCTGGGTTTAGTTGTTGTATGAGCTGAACTTTCTATGAATGTAAGTGTAAGTCCAAGTGCAAAATACGCCATAATGTACCGTAGGAACGTCCCAGCTCTTGAGAACTGCGAGAAATAGACACGTTCGGGTCTTCGGCGGCACTTTCACGAATTACTTTTATAACATGAAGTTAAAAAAAACAAATGTTTGCAAATATATATAAATTAAAGAGTTTCTTGGATTTTTTATAACTGACATTTAATAACTTTCCCATAGAAAATTTATTTCATTTCTTTATATTTGCTTATCCTGCCATATATGCATGTACGGATGGTCGTGACTGTTGACCGTCCGTTTAGATATTTCGATTTGATACACTCAGTGAACTGTGAATGCGACAGTATGATTGACAATCTGACCATTTTTTATTAATCGTAAAAGCAGCAACGAACCCTATGTGTTATTTGTGGGGTCGAAGGGGTCATAAGGAGATGTGACAACAAACCTTCTGTATGGCAGCAAGCAGGCACGCATACTTTTGTTATATTATTCGAAGAAATTTTGCATACCCTTGCTTGTTGGCGAAGCATTTTCTTACCGTTAAATGTGCATACTTAATAAAAAAAAGAATTTTTTTTAATTATTTGTCCACATTTAAGTTCATACAAGTAACGGTTTATTGAAAGGATGCTGAAAATGTAATTTTTCTTTAAGTAAGATTTTGCCTGCAAGAATATATTTTTTATTCCTCAATAAAGATGTCGAAGTTTTGAACATTTATTGGAGAATTGATTTGCAAATACTTTCAGTGAAAATTGAAAAAAATATTAAGAAAATTTCAGCAATAATATTCAAAAATAAAATTGCTTTGGGGAAAGCTTTACTTCAGCTATAATGGCTAACAGTGATCCAAATATGCATATCGGAAAACAAGTGTTTCAGATAGGTTTGAACCAAAATCATATTCAATTAGTTATCAATGCATGGAAAAATAGCCAATACTTGCTAATGATATATTTATCGAGGTACCGTTATTTAATATAAATTAATTTCCGCGCTGCTACACCCTTTTTTCATTGTTCCGTAGTCATTGGAAGCCGATGACGTCCCATTTAATGCTGAATGAATTTTCTGCCACAAAAAAAGGTGCATTGATTAGAAAATAAAATAACAACAACAAGAAAAACAAAAAGTAAAATTGCTAAAAATCATTAAGAGAATCCCACAATTGACCGCCACCAGTCAACAATGTTTTCCAATTACACTCTCAGTAATTATTTATTTGTAGGTGTTTGTATATATGTACTCGTATCTACTTAGTTATACACCCAAACAGTCCACATATGCTTAACGATTTTTTTTTTTTCGTTTAATGCAATTGAAATTCTTCTCTGCAGTAACGAGCCAATTTGACGTTGTTTGATTGTTTCTTTGGTTCTGATTTGTTCTTGTTTTGATTTTTTCGCATATTTTCACAGCTTTTGTTGTTGTTGATGCATTTCTATTTATTTAAAATTTCATTTGTTTGTTGATATGAAGCAATTTAGTGCTCGGTAATTGTCACAATTGCATGTGTGTGTGTGTGTGTGTATTTTGGCTTTTTGGCTGCTGCCATCAGTCAAGCGCTGCAGTTTTTCTTGTTGTTGTTGGCTTTGTTATTGCTGCAATTGCAGTTGTCGTCTCAGCCATTTCGATTGCCAACAATTGCTCGATGTGATTAATTCTTAACGACAAAATGTTTTATGTACATATATATACATATATATGAATGCAGTATTTTAAGAGCAAGTATGTATGTATATCCCAGCGGGAAAAATGTCTAAAGGGAATAAAAATTAAAATCTAAATTGAACAAAATTAAACAAATTAAAATAAAATAAAACTAAAATAAAATAAAACTAAAAAATTTAAGTAAAGAAAAATTAATGAAATAAAATAAAGTAAAAGAAAATAAAATAAAATAAGACAAAAAAATATAACATAGAATAAAATAAAGTAAATGAAATTAAATAAAAAATAGAAAAAATAAATAGAAAACATAAAAACTAATAAAATTTAAATAAATAAAATAAAATAAAATGGAATAAAAATAAACTAAAACAAATTATAAAATAAAATAAATTAAGTAAAATAAATTAAAATAAAATAAAATAAAATAAAATAAAACAAAATTAAATACAATAATCCAAAATTAAAAAAAAATTAAAAAAAATTATAAAACATAAAAAAAACAATAGAAAAATAAATAAAAGTAATTAAATTAAATCAAATTAAAGCAAAATGAAAGTAAATAAAATAAAATATAAAGGAAAAAAAATTAAAAACATAAAAAAATTAAATAAGCTAAAATAAAATAATATAAAATAAAATAAAATAAAATAAAATAAAATAAAATAAAATAAAATAAAATAAATGAAATAAAATAAAATAAAATTAAATTAAATAAAAAATGGAAAAAATTTAAAAAACATAAATATTAATTAAATTTAAGTAAATAAAATAAAATAAAATAAAATAAAATAAAATAAAATAAAAAATTAAATAATATAATCTAAAATTAAAAAAAAAATTAAAAAAAATTATAAAACATAAAAAAAACAATAGAAAAATAAATAAGAGTAATTAAATTAAATCAAATTAAAATTAAAATGAAAGTAAATAAAATAAAATAAAAGGAAAAAAATTAAAAACATAAAAAAATTAAATAAGCTAAAATAAAATAATATAAAATAAAATAAAATAAAATAAAATAAAATAAAATAAAATAAAATAAAATAAAATAAATGAAATAAAATAAAATAAAATTAAATTAAATAAAAAATGGAAAAAATTTAAAAAACATAAATATTAATTAAATTTAAGTAAATAAAATAAAATAAAATAAAATAAAATAAAATAAAAAAAAATTAAATAAAATTATCTAAAATTAAAAAAAAAATAAACAAAAATTATAAAACATAAAAAAAAACAATAGAAAAATAAATAAGAGTAATTAAATTAAATCAAATTAAAGCAAAATGAAAGTAAATAAAATAAAATATAAAGGAAAAAATTAAAAACATAAAAAAATTAAATAAGCTAAAATAAAATAAATTAAGTAAAATAAATTAAAATAAAATAAAATAAAATAAAATAAAATAAAATAAATGAAATAAAATAAAATAAAATTAAATTAAATAAAAAATGGAAAAAATTTAAAAAACATAAATATTAATTAAATTTAAGTAAACAAAATAAAATAAAATAAAATAAAACAAAATTAAATAAAATAATCTAAAATTAAAAAAAAAATTTAAAAAAATTATAAAACATAAAAAAAACAATAGAAAAATAAATAAAAGTAATTAAATTAAATCAAATTAAAACAAAATGAAAGTAAATAAAATAAAATATAAAGGAAAAAAAATTAAAAACATAAAAAACAATAAAAAAATTAAATAAGCTAAAATAAAATAATATAAAATAAAATAAATTAAAATAAAATAAAATAAATGAAATAAAATAAAATAAAATTAAATTAAATAAAAAATGGAAAAAATTTAAAAAACATAAATATTAATTAAATTTAAGTAAATAAAATAAAATAAAATAAAATAAAACAAATAATAAAATAAAATAAACTAAAACAAAAATAAAATAAAATAAAACAAAAAATAAAATAAAATAAAAAACTAATTAAATAAAAAAAATTGGAAAAAAAATTCTAAAACATAAAAACAAAAGAAAAATAAATAAAAGAAAATACAATAAAAAAAATAAAATAAAGCAAAATGAAACTAAATAAAATAAAATTAAATTATATTATATAAAAAAAAAAATTAAAAACATAAAAAAACAATAAAAAAATAAAAAAATAAAATAAAATAATATAAAATAAAAATAAAATGTAAAAAATTCAATGAAATGAAATAAAATAAACTAATATAAAATAAAATAAATTAATACAATATAAAATAAAAGACAATAAAACAAAATATTATAAAATAAAATGAAATAAAATTAACAAAAAAAATACAAAATAAAATAAAACAAATAAAGTAAAATAAGATAAAATTAAATTAAATTATATTATATAATATTAAATTAAATTAAACTAAATTAAGATTAAAAAAATTTAAAAATTCAATAAAAAATAAATTAAATAAAAACATAAAAATTAAATTAAATTTAAAAAAAATAAAATAACATAAAAAATAAAACAAAAAAGTAAAATTAAATTTAACAAAAACTGAATTAAAATACGATAAAACAATATAAAATATGAAGTTTACGACATGTTTGCTGTTTTGTTGTTGTCGTAGATATTTTTGAAAAAATTTACTAAAGAAATTTCCATTTGGCCACAATGCATGTACTTAAAAATAACTACTTATAATTATTTGTATTTATGTATGTATGTTTGTTTGGTTTCTCGTCGCAAGCATTTCATTTATTTAAGACTAATTTATTTTTTCTTTATTACTTTTAGTTTCTACGAGCAATTTATTTCGACCGACGGCGGGCATTATGCAGCAAAAATTGGCGAATGTTATACAGAGAGCTTGCCTGCCGCTTTGCTGATTACGTCACACGATTTGTCGTGTACATGCTATGTATGTATGTATGTAAATATTTGTGTATTTTAAAAATTGGTAGTGCAAAGAAATTTTTTTTTAATTTGTACAAAAAAAATTGTAATAATTTCAATTTTATGTCAATTTTAATTATATGAAATCTTCATAACATATTTAATTAATTTTGTATGAAAACAGCTTTTGGGACAGCTCATTCAAAATTTAATTTAACTGAAATAATTAGTTATATTTTTACCAGAAAATATATTATTCTTGATTTACTTTTTTTGTAGTAGTTAATGGGCGTTTACGTAATTTCTTTAAGCTGCATGCGTACAAATATGTATCGTAAATCCGAAAAAAGCGTCATTTATATATGTATATATTCACATCAGTGATGGGCATCGGTGCCTCTTTTCAGCACTAATAGTGTAATCTCCTTTCTTGCGGTGTGTGTAGTAGTAACACCAGCAAAAATTTGGTTGTTGTGTGTGCACAGAGCATTCAAAATGAGTGTGTGTGTGCAGCAATACGGCAATAAATAGTGTATAAGCACAGCAACAAAAGATCAGTTATTCAAATTAATATCAAATGAAATACAAAATCAAAGGGAAAAACAAAAAAAAAACAAATAATCAAAAACGGAAAGATATTTTTTATATTAATATGAGAAGAAAAATTAATTGATCACCAACAGCTCACCATAAAATTAATTTTAAATTTTTTCTTCTTCTTCTTTAGCAAAGACACCGCTTACCCCATTGTAGCTGCATCAACATTAGCGCCACCACTCATTGCTTCTCATCGCTCTTTGACGCCAGTTAGTAATACCAAATGAAACCAGATTGCTCTCCACCAGATCCTACCAACGTAGTGGAGGTCTTCCTCTTTCTCTCCTTCCACCTGCAGATACTCCATCGAGTATTTGCAAAGCTGGAGCACTTTCATCCGTTTGGACGACATGACCTAGCCAGCGTAGCCGCTGTCTCTTGATTCGCTGAACTATGCCAATGTCGTCGTATAGCTCGTACAGCTCATCGTTCCATTACGAGTGTCAAAAGTGACGTGGCAACCGACTAACGAAAGCAATGACTGTTTATTTAATAATAGGATATATTTCGTCTTGCCCTCGTTCATTACCAGACCCATTCGCCGCGCTTTGTTGTCTAACCTGGGGAGCGCAGACCCTACGCTGCGGTTGTTATGGCCAAAAATGCCCATATCATCGGCATATGCCAACATTTGTACACTCTTGTAGAAGGTTGTACCTGGTCTATTTAGCTCTGCAGCTCGTATTGTTTTCTCCAGCATGAAATTGAAGAAATCACATGATAAAGAGTGACCCTGTCTGAAATCTCGTGTGATATCAAAAGGTTCGATGAGGTTCTTCCCAATTCTGACTGCGCTTCAGGTATTACCCATGGTCAGTTTACATAGTCGTAGAGGCAGTTCCTTATCGTGCTGTCGAAGACAGCTTTTACATCGATAAAAATGTGGTGTGTATCGATTATTTTCTCTCGGGTCTTCTCCAAGATTTGGCGCATGGTGAATATCTGGTCAATGGTGGATTTATCAGGATTAAAGCCACATTGATATGGTCCAATCATTTCTTTGACGGTGAGCCACGGTAGTTGGCTCAGATCGTAGGGTATCCCTGTTTTTTGATTGCGCAAAGCACACTTAGGTTCCATTCGTGAGGCATGCTTTTGTCTGAGCATATTATATGTTATTTTCGGTTCTTTGCTGACGGATGGAATATCTCTGCCAGTAATCGATCAGCCCGCCGCCGCTTTGTTATTCCTTTAGCGAGCAAACGCTATTCGTACTTCATTATAGTCAGATGATGGAACGTCTATACTATCGCCATATCCGGGAATTTTATTTTCAGAACTATTTAGCAAGTTTGAGAAATGTTCCCTCCATACACTAAGTATACTGTGGACATCTGTCACCAGTTTGCCTCCTTGGTGCCTACATGAGTATGCTCTGGTCTTGAAACCTTCTGTAAGGTGTTGCCTTTCAATTTAGTGGCTGTTTTTACAAAAGAAAAAATTTTATGCGCTATTTGTTCGCATGCTTAAAAATACACAACAACAAAATATGATACACGATGCTAGACGTCACAAAAAAGAAAGCAACAGAGAAGAACAGAAGTAAACAACAAAACAGTATAGATATTTGTAGTAGTGTTTCAATACGCGTGGTGTATTCCGGTGCGCCGGCACCTATCTCTGATACATACATATGTACATATGTATATAATATGTACGACGCATTGTCGTTTACTGTTTCGCACTGAAGGCGCTCTAGTAAAGCCGGTGGATAAGTGAACAGGCGTGTTAAGAGTGCTGCTACTCATAATTATGACGTCATTGGTATGACAAAAAAAAAGTATGTTTTTAAAACTCTTTTATGAATGTAGTTGTGAAAAACTTATGAGAATTTTTTTTTTTAGTCTAGAAAGGCCTACCCAACATTTGCCAAATTTCACAGAAGTAAAAAGAAATACTTTTCAATTTGAACTTTAAAAATGTATGGTGCAGCCTATTAAAATTAAAAAAAAATTAAAAAAAAAGATAAACAATTTTTTTAAATCTCATTAATGACATACTTTTGCCTTTGTCGTAAATTTTCATTCTAAAAATATTAAAATTATAAAAAATTTAAAAAAATAATAACAATGAACCCCATAATTAAGCTCAAATAAATTTGTTAACACTACGAACCAAAACAGAACAAAACACAATAAAAAACATTAATAAATTATATGACAACAAAAACAACAATATGTAAAAAAAAACGTAAGCGAAAACAACAGTGGCTAAAGCGAGATGCCAATGCTGCCGATGACGATAAAACCAATTAGAATAAGTAAAACCTCAGCAACAACAACAACAACGACAACAACAACAGCTGACTCTGGTTGCTTTGCCAAAAGAAAAACAAGTGACACAACAACAACGACGCATTCACATTAAAAACCATAATAAGAGACTTTTGTTTTCTCGCTTTTTTTATTATTTATTATTTTTTGTTTTCAAAAAATAAAACAACAACAATATTAACATGCCGTTAAGCCATTACCGCTGCAGCGTTGTTTTGTTTCTATTTAAACTCACGCCCGTCCGCCCCTTCCCAGCAGCTCTACTTGTTCTTGTTCTCCTTTGCATTATTTTGCCGCATTTCAGAATTTGTATTTTTTTTATATTTTTGTTGTATAGGTTATGTATGTACACGTTCTGCGTATGTTAGGGTCTGCCTTTGAAGAGCCAAGTACATTTGTCCTCACATACATACACATGTGTTTGTATGTATTTGTGAGTATGTGTTTGCGTTGTTTTGTTATACATTTGTACATACATACATATTTACAATACGCATTCATATGTTTGTATTATATTTATTTATGGCACTTTGGCTGCGGCGCGAGACGAAAACGTATTTCATAAATTTATTTCAAATGATGCAGAATGACAATTTTTTTCCAATTTTTTTATGTTTTGTTTTTGCTTTGATTTTTTGTTTATATACTTTTCTACATACATATGTAGATATGTATCTATTTTTTATATGTGAATACTTTGTTAAGAAATTCACATTTTATGTTCTGGCCTATAAATTCATAATTTCAGTATTCTGCGTCTAGGGACGCAGGGAGCGAGTGAAACGCGTTAAGTAGCCCATAAATACATACTTTGCGGCTTAGATAACTGGATTTGCACTGAAGATTTTTACTCATATTTTATTAGCACAAATTTATCATATCCATTGACAGTATATAAAGTGGGTTGGATTAGGAGTAACAGCTCCGTGAGGCACTGAAAGGTAATCCAAGTAGAGGTCCTCTTTTCAATAGTCTTTTTTTCAAAGTTCACGCGTGATTCGTGTCAAGCTGTCATGTCATTTTTGTTCAGCATTATTTGGCATTTCATCATGGAAAGACTTACGCCTGAACAACGTTTACAATTAATTAAACTAAACAATTTATTAAATTTTATTACGAAAATTCTCGTTCTGCCAAGAATGTGTTTCGCGCGCTTCGCTGCTCAACTTATGGACAACATAATCGGCCTACTAAGCATACTAGTCGCAACACCATTACCCATCTTGAGACGCAGCATTCATTACCGGATAATATTCGACCGAATAGACCACGTCCAGAAAGCAGTGAAGAACATATAGCGGCCGTAGCTGAGAGTGTACACGAAGACCGTAGGGAGTCGATTAGGCGTCGTTCGCAGCAACTCGAAAAGTTCCAAGAAGATCCGACGTTTTCGAGCCAAATTTTGTTCAGCGATGAGCCCCATTTCTGGCTCAATGAGTATGTAAACAAGGAAAATCGCTTCATTTGGGACGAAGAGCAACCTGAAGAGTTTCAAGAGCTGCCATTGCATCCAGAAAAAACAATGGTTTTGTGTGGTTTGTGGGCCGCTGGAATCATCGGTTCATATTTCTTCAAAAATGATGCCGGCGAGAATGTAATCGTCTATGGCGACCGTTATCGCGCCACGATTGCCGACTATTTAATGCCTGAAATTTAAGCTCGTGACCTCCGCTACATTGGGTTTCAACAAGACGGCGCCACTTCCCACACAACGCATCAACCAATGGATCTATTGAGAGAACACTTCGGTGAGCAGATGATTTCATGTTATGGGCCGGTCGATTGGTCACCAAGATCGCGTGATATCACACCGTTAGACTTTTTCCTGTGAGGATATGTAAAGTCTAAAGTCTATGCGGACAATCGCGCTTCAATTCAAACCTTGGAGTAAAGCATCACGCGTGTCATTGGCCAGTTACCAGTCGAAATGTGCGAACGAGTCATCGAAAACTGAATTCAACAGATGGACCATCTGAGACGTAGCCGCGGCCGAAATTTGAAAGAGATAAACTTCAAAAAATAAATGCCAAAGATTGTTCTTTCGAATGATAATAAATATTCCTCACTAAATTTCGAATTTTCTGTGTTTTTTTTGTTTTAAAAATAATAGTGGGCCTAGAAATGGATCACTCTTTATATGGTTGCTTAATGTCTATATACCTGTTTGGTAATATGCAGGTGTGATATGTGGCTACCACCTCAATATGGAAATTCAGAAAAAAAAATATGCCAATGTGGTCCTGTATAAGAGCGTTCGATTTAAGGCCACCCACACTCCTGAAAGTCATATCTCCCTCTCTCTTACTCTCTTCTTATGTTATTTCACTAAATCTCCAATTCTCTTAAGTGCAATCAGACACAGACAACGAAATATTATTGTACCCACTGCCAGGAGCAAAGCAGTGATGTGGAACATTAGCAACAAGCATACGCTCCAAACAACAAGATAAAACCTATGCATTTGTCTTAATCTGTTCAGAATAAAAATATATTTGTTATATACATACATATATACATACATACATATATACTGATGTAAGCTCATTCGTACATACATATGTACGCCACCAAGGCCACTGCTTTCCGCTTCAATAGCCAACCGATGTTTAGTATACAAAAAACCAACCATGTCCTAACGAAGCCCAGGACGCAGGCCCATTAGATTGGATGCTACGCAGCATGATTAGAGTAGAAATGCCCAGCAGTTGAGGCAATGAAAAGAAATGCAATAAAATTGTGTTGAAGGCAGCAAAAGCCAGTTAGGCAGACTAGAAGCGAGCATTTGAATGTAGTAGCAGCAGCTACAAGTACAATAAATACAACAACAACAACAACAACAACAACAACAACAAAATACCCATTCTTACCACTACAAACGCCACTGCTATGAAATCTTTTGGGTGTAGAGCCGAGGCAAGGCAAAATAATTCTCATAGACTGACCGCAAAACCAAAGAATTCGTAGGAACAGAAATGAGAAAAAGCAACAACAACAACAAAAAGTATGCAATGGTTGCACTTTTGCCATTTATTAAAAAAAATATAGCATTTTTTGCAAATAGAATTCTTTGGCATTTCTGCTAATGTACTTACACATACATATATTTGTATGGCTGTAGGTATGTTGAGCGTATTTTTAGGGCGATTCAATGGCATTTTGGCATGCAAATTATACACAAGAGTTTTGAAAAGACCGAAAATATGCCTGCCAAATTATCCGTAAATAAGAGAAAATATTATGAGAAATATTTTATAACAAAAACAATAATAAAATATACAACGAAATTTCAAAATAACAAAGACAAGGCAAACGGCGTGAATTTTGCTTTTCAGAAATATTGCACAAAAATTGATTTGAAAATTTTGCCAAAAATAACATAAAACCTTTATGATTTTAAAATAACATATTTTTTTTTCTATCAAAATACATAATTTTGTCTTCAAATAATAGCAGTAAATTGAAATTTTATTATCAAAAAATTTAATTCTTTAATTTTTTTAAACTATTTTATTGTAATTTATTTTATTTTATTTTATTTTTGTTTGTGGTAAAACAGTTGAACTTTTTCATTGAAAAAATCAGAATTTATATTTATTTTTTCTCTCCTTACAAAGAGAAATCAAAGAGGAATTTCGTACTTTTCGCTGTTCTACGTACATTAGATTTACATCAATAAAAAATTTGAGCTGTTCTAGTGGGAAGCGAAACCATATCCCCATACAGCCGTGTCTTATATATATATATATATATTTGGCGCATTGTAACCGCTGAAGCGAGTTTTGGCCGAGCTCCTCCTCCAATTTGGTGGTGGTTTTGCATCTTGATGTTTATACCAACAAATGGAGGAACATACAGTTTATTCTAGGCCACCTCCGAACGGCTGATGGATTTTTATGAGGAGCTTTTATTTCATGTCAGAAATACATTCGAACGGCTTGACATTCCCTGCCGAGGGACACCCACAATTAGAAAAATTTATTTTCTATAATTATGGATGTTGTTCGAATCTGGGCTCGAACCAAGGCTTTCCTAATGGCAGTACGCATTGCTAACCACTCGGCTAACACAGCCGTGACTTAACACCATCAAATTGATATTTGTTTCGTTCCCTTCGAAATGATTTGAACAATCACGAATCTGGACTAGCATTATCTCAAATTGCGGAAGAAAGTGCAGGAAGTCAATACATGGTGCAAAATTTCTTACATCGCCCAAGGATTTCTAATGTTTTAAGCCCAGTCGGAACGAAAATTGCTACAACGGTTATAAAGTGCAAAAAAAATTAAATAAAAGGATAGTCGGGAGAAAATTGGCAGTTTCTGTCAGAAATCCACGAAGAAATGATCAGATGAAGCTCGAATTATACCAGATCTCGCGCTAACTTGCCTGCAGTTGTGGAGAATACGATGTCAAAAACCACATCCTAACTGTATGAGATTTTGAAGTTATAAAAATAAATGAAAAAACTTCATGTTTTATATTGCACAGGCAAGGGCACCTACGGTTTGTAGAATAACACATATACCCCAATTGGGAGACAGAAAGTCGTTTCTGTTGATGCTAAAGTTCATCTGTTAAACACTCTTTGTTGTAAAGATTAACCTCTCAGCAAAAAAAAATAGAAACTTGATGGTCCAGTAGGTTTTTAGTTCTGTTAAAAAGATTTTTAAAAAATCTTTTAAAAACCCATCTTTGTTTTAAAAACCCTTCTTTGTTTTTCTAAACGTAATTTCGTAGAAGGTTCTGTAATAGTGTGGGTAGCTTTTACATCAAATGCTGCGCTCTAATTACAGTTCACATCAACTCAAATGAATCGCAGATACTACATTTAAGTATTCTTCCTTTTGTTGATACCCACACGGGGAGAGGTCACTAATTTTCCAAAAGGATAGTGCTCGCATTCAGGTAAGCAATGGAGCTTGGCGATTTTTTACTAATTGGCCCATAGAATCCATGGACAGGGCGGCCTACTCTATGGACCTAAAACCCATAGAGAAAGTGTGACGTATATTAGTGATAAGGATTTATGCAAATAATCGTCAATAATATAGTACAAATGTTTGAAGACTGTAATTATTACCGAATGGCCTAGGCTGGATGTCAACCTGTTTAAGAAATTGAGAATTATCTGAATCGATGAAAAAAATATTATTTTGCATCGCAAGAGCCCGTGGCATAGCTATTGGTTGATAATGAGTAATAATAATTGGTGAAAAGTCACAAAAAAAAATGTTTGCTTGGTTAATTTTAACGACAGTAGAAAGTGCCTAATCATTCTGAAACAACCTGTAATAGCTCTTGTTCCCAAAATACTACTTTATTAATTAATAATAAAAAAGTCTTATGTCTGTGAATCGAACTTATTATGAATTAATATTATTAGTTTTATTTGGGTTGAAATATTCTCAGACCACTTTCGCTTCATAACCGTATAATAACGTAAACATATTTGGTACATACGACTCTACCGAACGGAGATTATTTTTCTAATTTATTTTAAAAAGAATTTTTTATTTAAATATATGTTTATTTACACATGCTGATTTCACTACTAGATAACACTGAGTGCGACATGGTAGCATACGCAGATGAAATTTACCACACAGCGCACAGTAAAACAATCACGAATATTGAGTAATTAACTCTAAAATGCCCTATACATTGTGCGAAACTGTAGCAAGGGAAATGGGCTGGATGTTAATCCAGCGGAAATTTGTTTTATCAAGCAGATACAGACCACTTCCATTGATAATCCCCAAATTAAAAGGCATGGGCATCACTCTCTCTATCGAAGTGCCTGATTTTACAGGAGTTCTACCGTCGAATCCTTCAAAAGCCCTGGAAACTATTCTCAATTTTCTTCTCCTGGATCTGCACTAAAAGCGCGGTGCAGCACAATTGGACTCTACTCAGCTCAGCCTTAGATATAATGCTATCTCTCAAACAACAATTTCCAGCAGAGCAAACCACCTTCTACTACTGTTTTGTCTTATCCAAACAAGTATCTCAGATGGGAAAAAATGGAAAAATATACATATATGTCTTAGATCAGAGTGACATAGTCATCTTCATGCATGTTTCAAAACTCGATGAAAGTGTGGGCTGTGTTGCTCACCAACGCTCTCTATAAATTGGAATTTGAGGCTACCATACCACTCCAGCGCTTTCCAAGCA
The DNA here is from genome assembly GCA_030068015.2 of Neoceratitis asiatica. Classification (NCBI taxonomy): domain Eukaryota; kingdom Metazoa; phylum Arthropoda; class Insecta; order Diptera; family Tephritidae; genus Neoceratitis; species Neoceratitis asiatica. The sequence continues at coordinate 2,340,643 of CM061524.1, forward strand.
GAGCTTATTGCAATCACGAAAGCGGCCGAATGGATGCTCAAATATTCGGACAGCAAAGCTGCCATTATGCAATCACCACATCAAAAGCGGCTTTGGAATGCAGAAGTACTTTGAATAAGCTCTCAGTAAAATACAACACAGCATTGGTGGGGGTACCCGTACATGGGAACATCCCAGGAAACTACGCGACGAATGAGCTAGCGAGAGGAGTAACCACTTTAACTACAATAAATTCTACTCACGATACGGGCGTACCTTTGTCCTCTACAAAACTCATGCTGAAACTGGCCTTCACCAAAAAAGTCAATACTTCATGGCTTAATGAAAGACTGCACTACTCTGGGCTGTTTAGGACTGCGAATAATCAAGGAATCTAATCCTCTTAAACCGGTTCCCCAATAACACGTATATATTAACTGGACACTGTTTAATAGGGATTCATGGTAGTAGAAAGGGTTACTATTCGAATGATTTTTGGCGAATCTACAGAAACGAAGAACAGGAAGAGTTTGTCGAACACTACCTCTGTCACTGTTCAGCTGTAAGCACTATATGACTTAAGTTTCTGGGAAGTCACTTTTTCGATTATTTTTCCCATCGTTTATAAAGACACACGAAATCTGAGGAGGTATTAAGTAAACCATCGCAGTATCACAATAGTCCTTCAGGTCAAAGTGCGCTTTTCGCTCTGTTTGTTCGACAATCACAGCAACTCAACTCAACTTTTGCATTTATTTATTGAATCTACTTCAACATCGGAAAAGGAGAAATTTTAATTGCAACTTCTTCGAAAAGTTTGGAAAAGCCAAACCAACAGGCTGATCGGTCTATATGATGACGGCAGGGTTACGAAGGGCACATTATTGTTTGTAGCAGCGTTTGGCTGGTATAATTTACTGAGGTGTTCTGCGAAGCAAGTTGCCCAGAAACCGTTGTTCAGTTACAGTTCAATTGCTTCAATATTTACTGTTGGTTTTAGGTTTTTCTTTGCTTTCCAGAGTGATTTTTTGTGGAAGCCTGGAGACATAAAGGTATTAAGGTTTTCCATATTTTGTTTCTTCTTTGAGTCTATTGTCTCTTTTAATCTTTTTCGGTCATCTTAAGTCGAATTCTTGCAATTTTATTTTTAATTTTTTTTTAAAAAGCTGGCAACACCATAACACATACGTGAGTCAATGCACACATGCACAAGTAGCATTGCTGCCTACTCACATACATATGAATAGTTGCCTTGGCAAAGAAAATGAAAACTGCAAATAGCGCAGCTTACAAGAGGAAAATGGAAAACAACAACAAAACACATTTAAAGCTTTTCTCTTGGAAATTTGTCTAGACATGGGAATAATAAAGAATAGAATAGAAATGGGATGAAAGGTTAGTTTCGAAGAGATGCCGCAACATGCGGAGCCGCCCAACAAAAGCTCAACATTTTAATCTCTATGGCATGACCAAGCAAAAAATGCGACGAGTCTGGGACGTGTTCGGCAGTAGTTGCAAAGAAATTTAATTGCGCTACGCAGATGATTGCCCGAAGTTGAATATAAATTTCCATGATAATAAATTTTGAAATTTTTCTTCCTGGCATGCGATTCGAAATGAATTAATTATTACGTCCTCCTAAGCGCTCATCTTCTTAATATCTAAATGTGCTCGAATGTAGGGAATCACGTCTCATTGATCTCAAGAAATTGCTGTTTGCAACTACTGGTGACTAATTCAAAGAGAGCCTAGTCCGGGAACAATCTTGTTAGAAATTAGCTGCAAAAGTGTGTGTAGAAGATACACACGATGCACACACACAGGCCTATATATATGCACACACTGTCATTACGTTACATCACATCAGCATCAATGTGCAATGCTTGTAAAGGGTGATCCAAGTAGATGTACTTCTTTCAATAGCCTTTTTTTTTGACAAATTACGCTTGAGTCGTGTCCAATTTTCATGTTATTTTTGTTCAGTATTCTTTGGCATTTCATCATGGAGACAGACTTACGCCTGAACAACGTTTACAAATCATTCAATTTTATTACGAGAAATTCACGTTCTGTAAAGAATGTGTTTCGCGCGCTTCTCTGCTCACCTCATGGACAACATAATCGGCCTACTAAGCATACTAGTGCAACACCATTACCCATCTTGAGACGCAGCATTCATTACCGGATAATATTCGACCGAATAGACTACGTCCAGTACGCAGTGAAGAAAATATAGCGGCCGTAGCTGAGAGTGTACACGAAGACCGTGGAGAGTCGATTCGGATCCGTTTGCAGCAACTCGGACTGACGTATGGAACCACTTGTCGCATTTTACGTCGAGATCTTAAACTGAAAGCGTACAAAATACAGCTTGTACAAGAACTGAAACCACCCGACCTTCCCAAGCGACATCGCTTCGCTCTATGGGCTCTTGAAAAGTTCCAAGAAGATCAAACGTTTTCGATCCAAATTTTTTTCAGCGATGAGGTCCATTTCTGGCTCAATAAGTATGCGAACAAGCACAATTGCCGCATTTGGGACGAAGAACAACCTGAAGAGATTGAAGACATGCCATTTCATCCAGAAAAAACAAACGGTTTGGTGTGGTTTGTGGGCCGGTGGAATCATCGGTCCATATTTCTTCAAAAATGATGCCAGTGAGAACGTAACCGCCAACGGCGAGCGTTATAGCGCCATGATAACACACTTTGTGATGCCTGAAATTGAAGGTCGTGATCTCCGCGACATTTGGTTTCAACAAGACGGCGCCACTTCCCACACATCGCATCAATAAATGAATTTATGGAGAGAACACTTCGGTGAGCAGATAATTTCCCATTTTGGGTCGGTCGATTGGCCACCAACATCGTGTGATATCACACCGTTAGACTTTTTTCCAAGGCTCGAACAAGTCATCGAAAATTAAACTTAACGGATGGACCATCTAAGACGTAGCCGCGGCGAACATTTGAAAAAGATAATCTTCAAAAAATCAAATGCCAAAGAATGTTCTTTCGAATGATTGTAAACATTCCCCATTAGATTTGAATTTTCTGTGTTTTTTTTTTCTTTAAGAAAGCAGGGAAGCTTGAAATGGATAACCCTTTTGTTGGCTCATTTTATATTTTCTTGTATGTATGTGTGTATTGGTTGCTACTTTACACACAACATTTTGCAATCAATTATGCAATTTTTCTGCAGCACTTTGGCCATTGCAGTGATGCCTTCAACGTACATAGGGGGCGGGCGGGGCGCCTGACTGCCCTAAGTCTGTGAATGCACACATGCTAACCTAACATACGAATATACATAGAAGCAGACAAATGCACCCAAAGACACACTCACATGCGTGTGCAATGTGTTCATTGACGCTGTCACTTGTTGTTGTTATACTTGTATTATTATTTTTTTTTTTGCTTGCCTCCTTTGCCCTCAACTAAATATTTTTTTATTTTTTTTTCTATTTTCATAATGCGATTGCTAAGCTTACAGCAAATAAAAAAAAAATTCTAAACATTTATATTTACAAATGTAGATAGGTGTGTACATACATACATATGTATGTATGCAAGCGAGAATTAAATATAATTTTTCAAAAACATACGTATAAGCGCGTGTGTGCGCTCATACATACGTACAAATATTTGTTGGCAGCATGCATGACTTGTGCTGTGTGTTGGGCAAGAAGAAGAAGAAGCACAAAAATGTGTGCAGAACACAAAATCACAGCTTTCATAATTGGTTTAGATATGTACTGTACTGTTGTTGTTTTTTTAATAATTCAATTTTTTTTTCGCTTTCGTCTGGCACCAACAACGCGCTGCTTGAATTACAGTCGCTTGTTTTGTCTAGGTTTGTTGGTGCTTTTCGTGCTTTCGTGTTGTTCTTGTTGTTGTTACTTGTATTTTTTTATATTTTTTTTTTTTTAATAAAATCAGGCGAATCTAGGCACGCATTTGCCATTCGCAGCAGCATTTTACACATGTTTCTGTGTGTACATATATATTCGTACAATACATATGTACATGCGTACGTAGGTATACATATGTACGCATGTATGTTTGCGCTTTTCTCTCGGTAGTCTTGTGGTTGAATTTCTAAAATATGTTTTTCACATTTATGATCCTCGTAGAAGCGCTTGAGGCACTTGAAATGCATGAAATATGTAGAAATATAAATAAAAATAGAATCTTAGAAGATAAAAGAAAGATGAACGCAATTTAAAAAAATGATTTTCTTTAATTTTTGATGCTAGTCTGAACAACGTTTGAGCCGAAGCCCCTTTATTTAGTATATATGGAAACAAGTGGAATAATTCAATGACTTGAAAACCGTTAAAAAGCTAACTAAGACATCAGTTTGAACATCTCCCCTTACTCTCTAAGGCGTTATCAAGAATATGTCACAAGAAATGCCAGACAATTTAAGGTGCATTCCATAGCTCCGCCTTTCAAAATTCAAACAGTACATAATCCAACCAATTAAAATAAATCCAGATAAGACGCAATCCCAATACTATATAAAACAGTATGTTTTCAATATTCTAAGCCGCCTCCGAATGGCCGATGGATTTTTATGAGGAGCTTTATGTTCATGTCAGAAATACCCTGGGGACGGCTTAACCTTGCCTGTCAAGGGCCGACCGCAATTAGAAAAATTATTTTTCTATAATTATAGATGTTGCTCGACCCTTGGAATCAAACTCAGTCCTTGCGAATTGCAGTACGCAATGCTAACCACTCGGTTATCGCGGCCGCAGAACAAACTGTAGATCCCTCCATCTGTTGGTAAAAATAGCAAGACACAAAACCACAAATTAGAGGATTTTTTAGATATTTTTATACTTCGTCTGGATTTTTTGTAGGGATTCATTTACCTGGATTGTGTCGTGTCTGGGTTATGTATTTCGAAGTTTTATATTTCGGGATTTTGTGTGACGGTATTTCATTATACTCCCGTGGAAGGCATTATTGGAATTTTCAAAAAGCCTTGACGTTCTATATAACAACGTGTTCAACTCGAATTAAATTTAAACTTCATCCTGCAGCAAAAAGAATTAATAGGGTTTGTACAACAGAGCTGCCAGACAGCATAACCTAACCGAATTCCAACTTCGTATGGAAATAAAAATTTTTTTTTTTGCTTATTGAATCAGATTAGGGAGATGGATTGATTAAAAAATTATTTTATGATGTTTCGCATTCAATAAAAACGCTTTACAAAAAAATCCACAGTTTTATTCAAGTGTCCGGTACGAATCTCTTACCGCCCAACCATTTATTCAGGTTTGGAAGCAAGAAATAGTCGCAGAGGACTAAATCTGTTTCAAATCAATTTCGAATCTGTCCAAAAGCTCTTAAGAATATTTATCGATTATCGTCTTATCCTTCTCAGGTTAATCGATGTGAATGACGCCTCGTGCATCCCAAAAAAACTGTGGCTATGCCTTTGTTGGACGACAGACCAACTGTGACCCTTTTGGTAAACGTTCTCCGCGAGAAACCCACTCCCATGATTGCTCTCTTGGTCTCTGGTGTAAGGTGGTGGAGCCATGCAATCAAACGGTACAAAAATTCATTCAAACTGAGATTGAAGATCGCCAAACACTCCTTCGGAGTGGTTACGACTTATGGTCGTGTGTGAGCAATCGCTTTTCCATGTCCAAATATTCATGTAAAATGTGGTGTCTCAGCCATTTCACGCACTTTTTTCCCTCATCTTCCAATATCATTCCATGGATTTTATCGACAATTTCTGGCGTGACGACCTCTTTCGGGCGACCTGAACCTTCGACATCATTTGTACTGGTACGACCATGATGTGACTCAGTAAATCACTTCTTAACCATTGGAATTGATGTTGCAGAATCTCAATAGTATTCATCAAGTCTTTTCTTGCGTTCGGTGATGATTTTTTACGCAGAAACTAATGCTTAATCAGCACACGAAATTCAATTTTTCCATTTGGGTTAAAATTTACGAGTTCGTCTGCTTTCAGTGGTTGTCAAACACAAAGCGCAAGTGACGCAGCTTTCCCTACATTTTCACAGCAGTCTATTAATCGATAACTATTTTCGGGAGCAGTGTTAAATTTACAGTATGTGCGCGGCAAATTCAAATTTAACTAACTTATCAAACAGCCCTCGTATTAGAATACAATATCAAAAATTAACTTTTTTTGCTGCGTTCTTCACCCTTTTTCGAGAATTTCTTGCTGTTTCGCAATGATTTCGGCACGAATATTTGCCTTGAGATTGTCAATGGTATAAGCTTAAAATTATCTTGTACTGATGTGTTCAAAACCTATCCAACCAAGTCGACCGGTTGTTAGATGTCTAAACTAATCAATGGCCCACCCTGTATATATATGAGATCATGCGAGCCCAAGCCGAACCTATTGCACGCTCATTTATATATGGCTCATTTTCCATTACCCATTCACTAACGTTAAGTATCGCAAAATTCGCGGTGAAAAACGACCTCTAACTAGCGATGCACATAAATACTGAACAAAAACGTGCTTGTAGATTACTTGCGATAAATCTTTTTTCAAGATTTTATATATAAGTAGAACCATAATTGTTTATAAAAAAAAAACGAAATTATTTACTAATTTCAAAAGTCTGAAATAAGCAACTTTAGGATCTCCGAAATTTTTGATCTCAAATTTGATAGTTCTTTTTGAGACTAGTGTCTCAGTGCTGTTCAAAGTATGCCAACTAGTTCCCATATCTGTGTACAGCCCTTCGACTCAATTACTTATCTGAAATTGCCCTGCCATTTCCCATCCTTTCAAAAGAGAGCAATACCTGGAGATTCCGCAAAATCACTTTGCAGTGATAAAAACAGAATAACATTGAGTTTCGGCTTTTTAAACTACAGCGTACTTATTTCAGGAGGCATTGTTAAGAAGATTAAAACGGTGTTTTGTGTAACTTTTATGCTCCACTGTTTTTTTAAAGAAATCCGCCTCAGTATGTAGAAGCCACCTGAAGCTCAATGATTATCTTCTATAAGTTTTTGGAAATATTTTTCTTTTAGCATTTCACTCTCACACACATTTCACTCGATACTTTCACTTCAATATAAATAAAGTATAATTGCTGTATAGTTGGTTGGTTCACTACAAAGACGATTTCGGTTCATCCCCCTTGCATGCACTTAAGTGCAGTGAAGCAACTTCCAGTACGAACTTTCACTCATATGAATGAATATTTGATAAAACCGAGTTTTCATAGTCAGCTGAGGCACAGTTGCTAGTACATATATACATATAACCACACTAGCGGTACTTACCACTCTCTTGGATTTTTAATTAAATTACCGAAGGCATACAAATGTTTAATTAAAACTTATGCCAAAAAGGGGAATCTTGAAAGAAACTTGCGCCATTTTTTGGATTTAAAAATACTTTTTAAACGAGTTTTAAATACATGACTGTGTAAGTGCAAAACATTACATGCATACATACATACATACATATTTATTTTTTGGCTAAATGTTAGCGCCTACCAAATTTATGTTTAAACTTTATTTCCGTTAACACTCTAACGGCACTTTCAACAACTCTGCACTGCAGTGAGGGAAATTTATTAAATTTCTGCAATTACACCTTTCATATTTATAAACACTTTATTTCGCACATAAAATAGCGAAAAGTCCAACAAAAAAAGTGGCAGCAAAAAAGGAGGTTGAGCGTATTCAAGCGAATTCAAGCAGTCAGCAAAAAGAGTTCTTTTCCCTCGTTGGCACAACCATTGTCTGGCCATTTGTTGGTGGTAATTTAAGTTTGCAACGCAAATATCCGCAATGCTTGTTTGTATATATGTATGTATACGCGTATGTCTTTGTATAAGGTTGCGAAAGGTGCCGGTGTGCCAACAAGGGTAATAAACGACAACAATGAGTTCACGTTATTTTTAGTGAAAATTTTGAATTTAATGCTTGAGAATTTCAATGCTTTTTATATAGATTCCGCGCAAAGGTTTTAACATTTTATTTAGTACTTATTTTTTACTTCAAAAAAAAAAAAAGTTTAGCTAACTAATGATTCATTTCGAGATTATCTACTTTTTTAAAGAAAAAACACAAAAAATTCAAATTTAATGGGGAATGTTTATTATCATTCGAAAGACATTCTTTGGCATTTATTTTTTTGAAGATTTTCTCTTTTCAGTGTTGGCCGCAGCTACGTCTCTAATGCTCCATCCGTTGAGTCCAATTTTCGATGACTCGTTCGAGCATTTCGACTGGTAGCTGGCGAATGACACGCGTGATGTTTTGCTTCAAGGCCTGAACCGAAGCGGGATTCTCCGCACAGACTTTAGACTTTACATATCACCACAGAGAAAAGTCTGCTCACCGAAGTGTGTGTGAGAAGCGGCGCCGTCTTGCTGAAACCAAATGTCGGGGAGATCACGACCTTCAATTTCAGGCATCAATTAGTCGGTTTTCATCGCGCAATAACGGTCGCCATTGATGGTTACGTTCTCGCCGGCATCATTGTTGAAGACATATGGACCGATGATTCCACCGGCCCACAACCCACACCAAATCGTCGTTTTTTCTGGACAAAATTGCAGCTCTTGAAACTGTTTAGGTTGCTATTCGTCCCAAATGCGGCAATTTCGCTTGTTTACATACCCATTGAGCCAGAAATGGGCCGCCTCAATGCTGAACAAAATTTGTCTCGAAAACGTTAGATCTTCTTGAAACTTTTCAAGAGCCCATAGAGCGGAGTGATGTCGCTTGGGAAGGTCGAGCGGCTCCAGTTCTTGCACAAGCTGTATTTTGTACGCTTTCAATTTAAAATCTCGACGTAAAATGCACCAAGTCGTTCCATACGTCAGTCCGAGTTGCTGCGAACGGCGCCAAATCGACTCTCCACGGTCTTCGTGTACACTCTCAGCTACGGCAGCTATATTTTCTTCACTGCGTGCTGGACGGTGACTACTCGGTTGAATATTATGCAATAATGAATACTGGGTCTCAGGATGGGTGGATGGGCAATGGTGTTGCGAATAGTACTCTCAGTAGGTCGATTATGTTGACCATAAGTTGAGCGAAGCGTGCGAAACGGAATTCTTTACAGAACGTGAATTTTCGTAATAAAATTGAATGATTTGTAAACGCTGTTCAGGCGTAAGTCTTTCCATGATGAAATGCCAAGAGATACTGAACGACTTGTGCGTTATATGTCAAAAAAGGCTATTGAAAGAAGTACATCTACTTGGATCACACTTTACTTGTCACTTTTTTAGTACGATTTGCCTATCAGAAATAGAAAAAAGCTCACCTAAGATTTTCAATTCAATTTGAATCGACATTTTCAAACACAATTCACATTTTTTAATATTGAGAAGATATTCCGAAATGAAATTGACACTTTGTAAAAACCTTTTGAGGCAAACTCATCTACCTTAGTCTATGAGACTGACCAACAGTAGCATCAACCCAACTCAATCTAAGTTATTATTTTAAAAACAAATTTTTCACTTCCTGGTATATATTGGGTTGTCCGATAATTAACAAAGATCTTTCGATTTCGAACAAAACTATGCTTTATAACATTTCATTCAAAATATAAATATTTCTGACAAAATCTTCTCCCTCTGTTAATTGAAAAATTTCTATGAATAAAACATATTTAACTATTTAAAAATTAATGCGCAATTATTTCACTTAATTTGAGCTTCCCAACATCGAATATTTGCACTCATAAACAACTGCATAACAACAAGAACAACATGCCTGTGCCAACGTACTTTTTGACTTGCATACCGTTCACGGGAATATTAATCAAATTAAAACTCTCGCCTAATAAAATTAGTAAACTTTTGTTTGCAAAGCCATAATAAAGTTAAAAAGTTTTTTTTCTTTTTGTACTCTTGGCTCACTCACAGAGTTTAATTTGCTCGTTTACCCACTTCCCTACCCATGCACACACTCCCAAACACAGAGCGAGAGTACGATTCAGTTACATTGCCTACATTTAGGCGCACCAACGTGAAGCACTCACAACTCCAAGCGACGGAACACTTGAACAATAACCAAGTTGAAGTAGAATTTCGTGCCATTCAACACGCTACCTGAGCAACGCTGTGCGAATAATTGCTGATTTGTTGGCAATGTGAAATTCGACGAAATTGCAGCGAGCTAGCGAAGCAGCAACGAAACAAATTGAGCAAACGAGTGTTCAAGGGAACAAATTTGATTATTTTGCTCCGCATTTAACTACATAACTACATATGTGGCAACACGTGTAAGCGAATATGGCAACAAGAACATGAGCGCATGTGTGTGTGTGCATGCATGTGGAAAGCTATCAATTGGGTGCCACTTTTCATTGGCAACTTTTCGTTCGATTTAACGGTAGTTGAGCTGTCAGGTAGTCAGAAATGTGATTGACGGATTTTGGAAACAACCATATTGGCGGATGAAGAGATGAAGAGAGGGAGAAGATTTATACCTGATTCGGTATACACCAGGATGGATCCTTGAAATTGAAATTTTTTACTTTTACAGTAAAACTCTTTGTGAAATCTAATATTTCGAAACTATATAAAAGTAAAATTTGATTGAATTTAAAAAAAAAAGTATTTTACAAGCTATTTAAAAAACCTTTTGACTTTTCGGAAAAAAGGTTTTAAAATCAATGATATTCAAAATCTGGTGATCCCGCAAGCATCGTACTATTAAAAAAATTGATTTTACCAACGAGATAATCTTTAATTAATCTTTTTTTTTTGCTTTTAATCTAATAAATTCGTTGACGGTGGGTTTCAATATTTCACAGAATTCACTAGAAAAGACCTTATATGGGATCCTGAGGAGACTTTTCAAACATTAGTTGGCAAATTATCTCAAATGATCGAAATTGTATTTGCAATTATTACTCGGAGGAGTATTTTTTACCTTAAATATAAAAAAAAAAATTGGAAAAAAATTAAAAAATTGATAAATTTCTTATGGTCGACAATTGACAAAATCGTCAAATTTCTTAAAAGTTACAGACCTCACAAAAATAGCTAGCACATCCTACACGCCTAGATTCAATATAACAAAGCCCTAAGAAAGGTACCTGGGAATTCGATTGAACTGATTGTTTCTTTAATTGAACCAACAGCAAGGATTAAAAATGCATTAAATAGTTAAAAATTCGCTTAAAATTTCATTTTTTTCAATTTTTTTATAGTATTTTATTTTATTTTATTTCCTTTTTTATTTATATATATATTTTTTTACCTTTTTTCGAACGCTTTAAAACGTGAACAGACATTCTTGTGCATAGACTATTCTAAAACGTGAACAAACCCAAAGAGCTCTATAACGTGAACAAAAAACATTAAAATACTTTAAGATTGCTTACATTGATCTCAACTAATTCTGAAGTTAGGGAGTCCCCTGTGCATGTAACGCATAAAACATTTCAGTCGCAATTTGGGATTTGCATGGAGTGTTTCGTCTTAGATTTTCTGGTAAAAAATGAACTCTAACAAACCTGATGTGCTTAATATTAAAGCAAAATGCTGAAATTCTGAGTTTTTTCCAAAAAGGCTCCACTTTGCCCTTCTTAGCAAAGAAATATGATCTTGCTAAATCAAAAATTTCTGGCATTAAAACAAACAGAAAAAAACAAGTAATTTTAAAATGCGTAAACAACATATACAATGGACCTGGAAAAAGAAGAACAATGCGTTCTTCAGAGCTGCCCAAAATGGGGAAAGCTCTTTATCGGTGGGGTATCAGAATGCGGGATAAGTACTGGCCCGTAAGTGCTTTAATGTTGAAAGAAAAGACCAAAGCACTGCATGCAAAATTGAAGGGAAATGAACAAACTTTAACGCTTGTGATGGATGGCTTCAAGGATTTGAAAAAAAGGTACGGTATTCGACTGCTGCAAATATCAGACGAACAACTGCCTTAGCAACTTCTGCTAGCGGATTCGTTTAAAGAAAAATTAGATCTGAAATAGCCGGATTGGACCTGTGTAACGTTCAGTTATATAATGCTGATGAGTCCGGCTTGTTCTAGAAGCTTCTGCTAGAAAAAAAAATCGTGCATGCCCAGTTTGGAAGCAGTTGAAACTTTCAACAAGGCGATAACATGGGCTGGTCATGAAGACGTCGATCCAAGCGATGTAAATATACTGAGACGCATAGGGGAGAAGGCTGTGCTTCAAGTTTTAGAAAAACAGAAAATACAAAAAAAAAGGTGACTGATTTTTTTTTAAATAAAACCCACATCTCTTATTATATCATGCCATAACCGCTAAAAGGGTTTAGGCAACTGGAAGAAGACTTTTCAGTAAACGAATTTTGATATTTATTTTATTTTTTTCATTTTTATTTTTTATTTTTTTATTACGTTTTATTTAAAATTTATTGATTTTTTATTGCTTTTTTATTTTTATAATTTTTTTTATTAAAATTTTTTTATTAATTTCTTTTTGACATTTTTAATAAATAAAATTTTTTATTATTTAATTTTATTTAATCTTTTTATTTTTATTTTTTATTTTTTAATTGTTGTTCTTTTATTTTATTTTTTGTTACAAATTTTATTTCATTTGTGCATTGTTTTTTTAAATTTTTTATATTTTTTATATTTATTGTATTTTTATATGTTTTTTTAATTTTTTTTTTATTTCTTTATAGATTTCCGTTGTTATTGTGTTTTTTTTAATTTTTTTCATATTTATATTTTATTTTATTTATATTTTTATTTTTAGTATTATCTTTTGGTTTATTTTATTTTACATTAATTAATAAATATTAATAAATTAATATAATAATAATAAATTAATATAAATTATATATAAAATATAATTTTATTTTATTTTATATGACTTTTAAGTTATTTTTAATTCATTTCATGTAATTTATCTTTTTTATTTGGTTTATTTTTCTATTATTTTATCATATTTAGTTTAATTTGAATTAATTTAATCTTATTTTATTTTATTTTATTTTATTAAATTTTATTTTATTTTATTTTTTCCAAATATTTCATTGTTTTAAGATTTCATGCATTTAATCGATTATCAATAAATATTCTTGCCAAAATTTTAAAATTATTATCGTTATTGTTGTTATGTTTTCGTATCTGTGGCTAGAAAAATAAATAAACCAGTAACGATGCGCCTGCCGCCTGTCCAACGGAGCAATCATTTAGCACACAACCGCTGCCACCCTATTTCCTCCCTCCCTATTTCCTACGAACGCAGCGTCGATCAATTCGATTTAAGCAACTCAACTGCCGCCGTAACTTTTATGGATTTCTAATTTTCTTTACAAATGCTTTTTTTTATTTTCTCATTTTTGTTTATATTTTTGTGTTTTGTTAAATTTTTTATTTTTTTTCTTTGAAAAATGTATTTGGCTTTGGCATTGACTGTGTTGCTACACGACGACACATTCTATTATCGTATACAGACAGTTCAGGGTGCGTATGTGTGCCTGCGTCTACGGCGGACTGTCTAGTCAGTGAATATTTAAGAAATAGTTTTTTACGCATTTTCTTTTATTGCCAGTAATATTGTCTGATACATACATATGTATGTATGGATGTACATGTCTTTCCATTAATTTAGTACATAAGGCTACTTATCTCTCATTAGTATATTTTTCGATATCACATTTCGAAAAAATTTTCAATGTTCTTTGGTGATGATGTACATATGTATATGTAGAACGTAAACATTTGGGAAAAAACTACTTTTTTATTAATATATATTTATTTTTTTAAAAGATATGTTTAAAAAAATGTGAGCATTTATTCGGATTATATCGAAATCGTAACTTATTTATGGTAACTGTAGATGTGATGAATTTAATTCTAATTTTTATGTTCATTTCTCTAAGGGAGTTTAAGTGCGAAAACTTGATAAAAAAAATTCCAATCATCATATGCATATGTATGTGAGTTTATACTTGAAAGGCTAAAGTATCAAATTGAATTCTAAATTCCTGCAGAAACTCTTTTACCTCTGACCTTAGCAACACTGACACGACTGATGACAATGACGATAATGGCAACCGGCTACAGCGGATTTTATTAAGCTTTCCGGCGGCATTTTATTTACGGAAGTAAGGGCGGATCGATTTGAATGATTTAAATTTATGTGTCGGTTGTCTAAATATACACAATTTACATATTTTACTGCATGGAATGTCTTCTTATATTAATTTGTGTTTATGCGTATTAGGGTGTGTACTTTAGTTGAGAAATATTTTAACATGTGGAGAATCTTTCGACTTAATTTTTTCTTTGAAAAAAAAAAATAAATTATATTAAATCAAAGTAAAATCAACCAAAATAAATAATATAAAATTAATAAAAAAAAAAATAATAAAGAAAGTTTAATACAATACAAAAATAAAAATTTAATTAAATCGAATTAAATTAAATAAGATGAAATAAAACAAAAATAAACCAAATAAAAAAGGTAAATTATATTAAATAAATTAAAAATAATAAAAAACAAAATAACATAATTTAAAAAAACCTAATTAAAATGAATTAAAATAGCCGAAATAAAAAAGTTAAAACAAAAAAAATTAATAAAATAAAAAGTACAATAAAAATGTACAAAACACGATAACAAAGGAAAAAATATAATGAAATATATGAAAAGATATAAAAAATTAAAAATATAAAATAAATTATGAAAAATAAATCAAATAAATTAGTTCATACACATGATGATATATAGAAAACCAGAAAGTTGAAAGAGTTTTTGAATTTTATAAACATTTTTTTGGGAATCAAAAAATGTTTATCTTCAATTTATTTTAAATATCAATTCAAAAAAATAATATAAATTTCCATATAAACAAAATATGGTTAGTTATTGCTTAAAATATGTATTTGTTTCATGCAATTTATAGCAAAACATTAAAGCAAAATTTATGAAATTTTTTAGATAAAAATAAATTGTGTAATTTATTTAAATTTATTATAATTCCAGCTGTCAAATATAAATTTTTTAATTATTAAAAATTATTTCACTTAAAATTTAACATAAATGAATTCATTTTTAGTAAAAAAAAATATTTCGTTTATGTTCACACCCCTAAAAACAGGCTTCTCCATAAAAATTGTTAATCCAGTTGGTTGGCATTTACAACCTATTTGTGCATACACACATCTTATTACACCCGCATAGTTACACACATATACTTATATATGTTTCCATATGCTCGCGGTGATTGCTCAGAGCGAGGACTTGTCAGGCTTTCAAGCTTAATTTAATTTGTCGAAATTGTTGGCTTTTGCAATACACGTGTGCGCTACAACAAAAATGTATGTGTGAATATATGTGACATGCACGAAATACTATTTGTTGTAATTTACTGTAAGCCATAAATAATTCTTTAAGGAATTGCTTTTGAAGTAAAAAGTTTTTCAGATAAAGCAACACTAAAGAATGTCTTCCAAGCTAGGGAGTTTTAAGAAGTTTGTCTCCTGAAATATTTCTGATGAAAGTTGCCACATTTCTATGCTGTTTAATTAATAATTTAATAAAAATATTCAAAAATTAAAAAGGTTTGTTACGAAGGATCAAAGGTTTAAGGCCTCCCACCTGTTCAAAAATATAAATTTTATATCTAAATTTACAAAGCTCTTTAAAACAATGTTTTGGTATTGAATAGTTTGTTTTATTTATTATAAAAAAAAATTTCTGCAAAAAAAATGTATACATAATAATAAAATCTACGAGCATATGACTAAATTAAATGGTAATTCACTTTCACTCAACCATATACTCGTATACATATGAACCCTGCCAGCCAAATCTGGGTAAAAAACTAGATAATTTGAGCAAACGTTTGTTCAAAATTTGATAAAAAAAACTGGGTAACAGCATAGGCTTTTTTTTAAAGAGAGTCCAGATTTTAGCCACTTTCCCCTTTTACACGTGATCGACATCCTTGTTACACTTCAAAAGCTAAATTTGCTGGCAGGGAATGTATTTAAATATGGAGATGTGTACTTTTGTATTCCTCGCCTGCACGCCTCTATTACTAATTTCTGCCCTTCCCCTGTAATTTCCTACAAAGGGCAAGGAAAAAACACATTTTTGTGCGTTTTAGTGTGCTACGTGTGTTAAAGTTCATATGAAGCGGGAAATTTTTTCACATATGTACGTATTGGTGAGGTCACGAAAAGACAACAAAAAACAAAAACCTATAATAACGGTGAATAATAATAAAAATATTTACCTACATGAACTGTCATATTTTTTAGAATTTATATTTTTTTCGAATACCTTATTTAATGTAATTTCTCTAAATTATAGCAACAAAAATATTTCTAAAATTTATTAACTTCTTATATTTTTCAATTCAACAGAGAGCGCTTAGGTCAACATACTCAAAAAAAAAAAACAAAAAAACAAAAAAAAAAAACATTTCACCTTGACGCACCTTCAGCTGGTTTAAATGCTCACTCACGTTTGCTCAGCTTTTATTACTCCATAATTTTGGCTCATATTTAATTGTAATTGCTAAACATAAATTATATTCTACCATCATCATTATAATTGTTGTTGTTCTTAATTTTTTTTTTAATTTTCCTACTGTCGCTTGCTTTATGAGTATTCAAAATTAATTTATTCCAACATAATGTAAAATAATATAACGGTATGGCATAATATAACACACTCTTCCGCCTCTTAGGCGCGCTGGCAAATGCCAAATTACTTGGGTGCTTTCAGGTGCTTCTAGGCGCAGCGGCATGCCACTCCCACCTTAAGCTTCGTACAGCACGCTCTAGGGCTTATTTTTCCAAATTCCTTGTTGCGCCATTTACCATTTGCCATTTACCACTTACCATTTGCTATCATAATATTTATGTCTTTACTTCATTGCTTTTTTATGCAAAAAAGGATTTGACTCCTTCAAATCTTCCTTCGTATCTTACTTGAAAAGTGGAATGTGTTGGGTGGCCTCTATGGTAGGTGGTTAAAGTTGTGGAAAAGGATTTTTTAGCTCAATATTTGTACTAAATCTCTTTGAGAGACTTATTTTTATTAAATTCTCTCATTTGTAATTTGTATTAATTTATTTATTTATTATTTTATTTTTATTCTATATATTTGTTTATTTATTTATTTTTATATTTATTTATTGTTTTTAAAACTTTTTTTTTTAATTATTTTTTTATTTACTTGATTTTTTATTATTTAATTATTATTTTTATTAATTTATTTATTTTTAATTTTTTATACTTATTTAATTATTAATTTAGATACTTATTTATTTTTTCACTTATTTTATTTTTTTCTATTTAATTTATTTTCATATTTATATATTAATTTTTTTATTATTTTGTTTATTTTTTTATTTTTTATTAATTAATTAATTAATTTTTTTCATTTTTTTAAATTAATTAACATTTTCTTTGTTTTATTTACTCATTTTTATTTTTATTTTTATTTATTTGTTTATTCATTTATTTTTTATTTATTAATTTATTTTTATATTTATTTATTCATTTTTTAATTTATTTTTTATTTATTTTTTTACATAACTGTTTTTTTATTAATTAATTATTATTTTTGTTTATTTATTTATTTATTTTTTATTTGATTATTAATTAATTAATATTATTTATTCATTTATATCTATCTTTATTTATTTAACAAATTTTTATATTTATTTTTTATTTTATTATTTTTTATTTATTAATTTGTTTATTTATACAGGAGCATATTAAATTCTTTTTATTTTTTTACTCATTTTTTAATTTTTTTAAATTTTTTTTAATATTTTTATTTATTTTTTATTAATTTATTTATTATTTGAATTATTTCGTTTTTGTATTTATTCATTTTTATTTTCCTTTTTATTTATTTGTTTGTTTATTTATTTTTTTATTTATTCATTTTTTAATTTATTTTTTATTTTTTTGTTTACTTATTTGCTTATTTATTTATTAATTTTTATTTTTATTTATTTATTTATTTATTTATTTATTTATTTATTTATTTTTTATTTATTTATTTATTTATTTATTTATTTATTTATTTTTTATTTATTTATTATTTAGTTATTAATTAATTAATATTATTTATTAATTAATTAATTTATTTATATTTTTATATATTTTATATTTAATTATTTTTTATTAATTTATTTATTTATTTATACAATAAAACCTTCAAAATATTTATTTATTTTTTATTCATTTTTTAGTTTATTTTTTATTTATTTTTATGTTTATTTATTTTATTTCTTATTAATTAATTAAACTGTTTTTACTCATTTTTATTTTTGTTTTTATTTTTTTTTAAGTTTTTTTTTATTCATTTTTTACTTCTTTATTTATTTTTTTACTTTTTTTATTAATTAATTATAATTATTTATTAATTTATATATTTATTTATTTAATTATTTTTAATTTTTTTTTAATTATTATTTTATTTTTTTTATTTTTTTATTAATTTATTTACACAAGAATATCTTCAAAAATATATATATAATTTTCCATGCATTTTTCTCAATACCAATGCAGCTCACATAACTTAATATTATAAATTTTATTTAAAAAAAATTAATTTATAAATAAAAACAAAAAAATCGCATTCAAATGCAAACGAAAATATTTCAGCTAATCCAAAAAATTTTCAAATTCCATAATACTTTTACCCCGCAGCATATACACGTGTATTCCTCATTAGCATTTAGTGAATTTTCAATTGAATTCATTTCCACTATGTCAAGCACACAGAATTTCTGAATTTCTGATTTTCGTGTGTTCGTGTGTTCGATGAGATATAACGGCATCTGTGCACCGTGTGTTATCTCATTATAACGGATTGATCTAAATACGCTTAGTTAACGCCGACTATGCATAACCTCATTTCATGTTCAACAATTTTATCTTTTTTACATACATACATACTTATGTAGTATTTCATATAATTGCATAAATGTTAAAATTTGTAGTTGTCTGAAGAGATTTTCGACCGCGCTCCTCCTCCATGTTGTGGTTTTGCGTTTTACCGTTTTTACCAACAAATTGAGGAACCTACAGGTTATTCTAAGCTGACTTCAAACGGTCAATAGATTTTTATGAGGAGCTATTGCGGCCGCCCAAACACAAATTCACACCTTTATAATCGATGTCGCTTGAATAGAGTGGTTAGCAATGCCTGCTAACATGCGGTGGGTCTTGTGTCGAACACTGAAAGTATCCTTAGTTATAGAAAATTTGTTTAGTAGGCACTCGGTCGAAAATCGTTTCAGCGGTTGTAATATGTATGAATTACCTGCTATACATGTATGTACATATGCCAACTTATTCAGTGGCGAAAGTTTCGATAAATCTGCAAAAAAAAATTAAATGCGTTGAAATAAATTTAAAAAGTGTACAAATAAAACATATATAAAAAAATTAAATAAAATTGTTATATGCAAATGAAATAAATATAAATACAAATATATAAAATAAAATTCTACTAGCAGCATCAACAAACCAATCAAACGCCTTTTATGGCCAAATAGATTTCATATCTATTGCCAAAAAGACTAAGTTAATGGAACGCGAGAAGTAGAAGTGTGAAAAAAATTCAAGTGGCCTCGCACTCCAGCGTTCAACGTGACACATGCAATAACCGCATTGATGGGAGTTGATGCTCAAAAGCTTTCTTTTCACATTTATTATGATTATTTTTTATAGCCATCGACTGGGATTACACCCTCGGTGTCAATGGTATTAACACGGAGTTAAAAGTGAGTGAGAAAGAAAAAGATATTTAAGTGCATTACAACAATAACAACACTACTACCAACACAAATGCCGCATTAATACAAAGTCAGTTAGTGGAAAACTGTTTTCAGATATCTTTATCAAATAAAAAGTAATTTCTATAGAAGAATATAGTTTTTCATTTCATATATAAAACAAATTTGGGTTTAAATGCAAAAAACACGATATTTTCTGCAAAACTTTACATATCAACACTGCCGAACTTAAAAAACTCTCTCATTCTCACAAAATGCGGATGTGCCGTCACAGTCCAAAGTTTGAGAATTCAGACAACAACCACCAATTTTTTGGTTTTGAGTATCCAGTTCTCTCCTTAAAACCAAAAAAGAAGTGCTGACTTTATCCTATGCCGAAGTCTTTTTACCTTTCTTGAACATTTTCATGATTTTCAGAATCAATTCATTATTCGCGTATGGATATCTAAATTTCATGCTTTCAAATATATTTTTGAAGAATTTTTGATTCAAAACCTCAATCTGAACAAATTGGTTGTTCTCAAGCTGTGCATAGTTGAGTCCGTATTGAACAGCCGATCAGTGGGCAAATTGATCAGAAGCCGTGCGCTTAGCTAGTCGAGCTAAGCCTTTGGGTGCATACTCGTCGGCTCGCCTAGTTACGCTAAGCACACGCTTGGCTGGTGCAGAAAGACGTTGCTGCTCCTTTGGGTACATGCTATTTGGGTTCTCCAGCCAAGCCAAGTACCTCCCCCCCCCCACATGCTCACTGTGGAGTGTGTAGGGATAGACTAGCGTTTTTCTCCCCCCCAACCCCTCCATCCTTCGTGGCCTATTTTGGTATCGCTGCTGGGCTGGGATGCAAACCTATGCTTACATAGTGTGCAACTACGAGAGGGACAGCGTAAAATCTCGTGAGTTTTTTGAGTGAGTCCAGTCCCTTTTGTTAAGTCGCTTCGTTTGCCAAGCCGTTAGGAATACCGGAACTTAACCATCGTCGACGCCATCAACATTACTGAGAGTCTTCACCACCAACTATCACAAATCTTCTCGCAGTGCTTCTAGTACACATATCGCTGCTCATCAGGTGACCCGACGTCACTATGTTATTGACCGCCCATCGTATCCGCTCCCGAGACGACTATCTCTACAATACATTTACTCTCTCTTTCTCTCTCCTTGAACTGTGTTTTATTCGGTGGGAGTTGGTGGGACCTTCGCTCAACTGAGGACCAGCTGATACTTGATTGAAAATTTAACAGAAATATTAAAAAATTAGAAAAAAATTTAATATACGATAATATCGGCATTAGAACACGGTGTAGAACGTTCACGGTTGAAAATATTAGCGGCGGGTTGTCGTCAATCTTTTCAAGAACATTCAAAAACATGTATAAAGATGACAGGAATATCGCAGTATGAACAGGTATGAAAGCAGCTTAGAATCAGCTTCGAATACAATTTTTCTACTGTGCAACACTCAATTTTATTAGTTCTGCTACTTCGATTTGCAGCGAGCTCAGCTTTTCAGCTCAGTAAAGGTCAGTTTACTCAAGAAAACCCCGTTATATTTTATTTTATTTGGAAAAAAGAGGAATTTTTTCGGATATATGTAGCATCTTTCCAACATCAAGCTAACACAAACAAACAAATATTTATCTGTGCTTATGGGCAAATACTCGTAGATCTGTGTGCGCTCACGTGTAATATTTGAGAGTACGAGTGTGTATGTATGTATGTAAGGTGCAAACTGTGCATTTTGCAGTATTATGTTAGTTTGTGTTATTGCATTTCACTTTAACATCTGTTTTATCGCAAATATAAAATCTCGTGATTTTTTCCACACACACACACGCACATATATACATTCATAAACTGAAGAGAATATAACGAACTCATAAATTTCTCAATCGGAGTTGTTGAACTTAAAACAATAAACTCAGTGCCGTTGCTTTCATATCAAAACATTTTTTTTTTTTCATTTTTTTTTTATATCTTTCCCAAGATTGCACTAAAGAATTTAAGCATTTGCCATTAGTATTTTTCAAAATAATTTTTAATTTTTAATGCAGCAATGAGAGCGTACGTAGAGCGAATAAATTTGATTATTTCAAGTGAATGCATACAAAAAAAAATTTTTTTGTGAGAAATTAGTTAAAAATAACAATCAGTTGCAACCGCTGGTACAATTTTGAAAATTTTGAAGAAAAAATAAAAAATTTTAAACATATCCATTACGTTTTGCTGCCAGACAGCATGTAAACTACATTTCCCGTTATAAATTTTCCAAAATTTGCTTAGCCCAAAACATTTGCAGCACATTTGGAAAATTGCAAAATTATGAGTTTGCATCAAAAGCAAATGAACTTTAATCATATATAAACACTCAAAACAACAATAACACACACACACGCATATATATATATACATAAATGAACGTATATAGGAATGTGTACATATATATATCTACATATATATATATATATATCAGCATCGCGCACGTTTTCTACGCTTAGCCACACTTCAGACACACTTTGCCACTTCACACTATACACACATAGAGAACAAACATATGTACATATTTATATGTCGATATTTGCTCTGCGCCACCAGCCAGTCAGTCAGTCGGAAGCGCAAACGTTATGATTATTGAATAAGTGAATCGATGCGGCAATTCTTTTTTTTTCATTTTTTTCATTTGGAAATATATTAATACGCCAGATATGAGTAGTGTATATATGTATGTATATATGCATGCATATATGCATATATATGAAGGAATGTGCCAAGCATTTTACTATATTTATGTATGTACGTATGTTTGTGTGTGTCTAATATTCAGATGTTTTTAGTTTTTTTTTCAAACTATTTTCAATGTTTTCAATTATTTGATTATTTACGATGAATTTTGAAATGTGAAAAAAATTCTGAAATTTTTGTTCAAAAATAATGCGTCAGCGACAGTAAACTGTAAACAAGGAAATTAAAAATATTTTTTCCTTATGTAAATATGTATGTACATCTTTTAAATTAACATCCATACGACCGTACATGAGATAATGGCAGATTGATTACGTATACGCCGTGTAGAATTTTAGGAAATTTGGCGCTTATATGTAACTATATGCCTCTGGCGACTGTTCGTGGCTACAAACCCTGATCTGAAAAATACCAAAAAATATAGAAAGTTTATTTAAAAAGTATTATTTTCGAATTGCGGTGGTCTTTTGGCAGATAATGTCAAGTCCTCCGCGTGTATTTTGCCTTAAAACAAATATTTCCTCATAAAACTGCAACAGCCGCGCAGAGGAGGCGTGATATAAGCTGTAGGCCCGTCCATTTGTTGGAAAGATATTAAAAATGCACACCAAAAATCGAATGAGAAGGAAAATCATATAAACAACAACAAGTAATAATATGAAACTGATCAGTTAGATCGAATTTTACTGTGTGAAAATTTAATAGCAGTCGGTTGTTGCAAGCGGAGTACAAAAATAAAACATGTATAAGTATTCCGTTTCTGCAAATGAAAAATATAAATGAAAATGGAAAACTCAACTCAATTTCATTTTATTTTATTCATTTTTTTTAATAAACATAAATGCAAATCTTATCTCTTCCCAACAATTCAATTAACGAATTTAAAACTCTCCGAATTTTTCTTATCTTCCACTTGACACAGTCACACCGAGCACGCTGCCAAAATTTATTCAAGAAAAACAAGTAAATGTAAATGCATTAACGGTTTAATGGAAATGTATTTGCAAAGATTTTGTATATAATAAAAAGCACTTGAAAAGCTTGAATGCAAAAAGATAAGTGAGCATCGGCGTAGCATTAATAAAAGGCAAAAACTGTAAAAAAATATGTAATCTGAAAAAAATAAATAAATAAAAAGTTTACAAATATTTTGTATTAAAATAGAATACATAAAAAAAATAGATTTCAATTAAATTAATTTAAACGAAAAAATAGAATTTAAACATATAAAAAATTAATCTAATTAAATGTAAATTAAAATAAAGTATATAAAATAAAATAAAAATTTAAAATTAAACAAAATTAAATGAAATAAAAGGAAAAAGTAAAAAAAAATAGTTTAATCAAATTAAGTGAAGTAAAGTAAATAAAATATTATGAAATAATATAAATTAAAATTAAAAAAAAAAAAAATATTTAAAATAAAACAAAATGAAAAAAATTAAAAAAATTTAAATGAAATAAAAGACTGACTAAAATAAAATATAATAAAAAATAAAAAAATAAAAATAAAAATAAAAAATCAACAAATAAAACAAAATAAATTTAACAAAATAATTAAAAAAATTAAAAAAAGAAATAAATGGAAATATAAAAGGAATATACAAAATAAAATGAAATGAAAAAATTTAGTTAAATAAAATAAAATAAAATAAGTGAAATAGAATAATATAAAATATTACAAAATAAAATAACTTTAATAAAATGAAATAAAATAAATTAAAATTAAAAAAAATAAATAAATAAAATAATTAGTGAATCAATTAATTTAAATATACAAACTATAATAAAACCGCATATCATGAAATTAAACTAAATTACATTAAATTTAATAGAAGTTATATAAATAAAATAAAAATAAATAAAGTAATAATAAGGAAATAAAGTAGAAAAAAAATATAAAAAAATTTAAAAAAATATATATAATATAATCAATAAATTAAGTTAAATAAAATGAAAAATGTTTAAGTAAAATAAAATAAAATAAAAAAAATTGTAATAAAAAAAAATTTTTTTAAAGGGTTAGGCCACTCTCGAATTTTCGGAAAATAGATTTTTTTCTTTCAAATGAAACATTATGGTTTCAAAAATATTATCCCGAAAATTTATAACAGATAAAAATTTCTAAATGTCCCATTTTTTTCTCTAATTTCAGTCAGTAAGGCATAGTCAAAATTTTAAACGCGTTGTCTCAAAACTGCTTTTTTCGGCCAATTCGAAACATAAACATAACTCAAACAATTTACAACCGATGCACTTGAAATTTTGACAACATCTTCAGATATACATTATCTAGAGAAATATGTAGGATTTTTTTATCTTGCATAGTTTTTTTTTTTTTATTAACAAATTTTGAACAATTTTTTAGGCCCAATTGTTACTTTTGCCATTTAGTCAAAAAAGAATATATTGAACAAATCCTACGTACTTCTGTAGCTATTGCTATTTACAAATGGAAATCGTTCAACAACTTATTGAATTAAAAAAAAAAATAGCTGTGTGTCTGGCCGTGGTTCCCGAAAAAAATGCAGGCATCCTAGGGAGAACGCTGTATAGCCGCCATTTTTAAATTAATTTTTCTTAAAAAATAGTTATAAGCAGTTAATTATTTGTATCATAAATGTCTTTTGTCAAAAAATCTCAAAAAAGGTCTACTTGTGGCCCTCTAGAGTGGCCTAACTCCTTAAGGGGAGATGGTAGTCTAGAGATCGTAGATTTCAGAAATTTTCAATATTTTTTAAGGCGATAATAATAAATAACAATATTTAAACTTTTAGATGTATTTTACAACTTATACTGAATACAAAAAAAATTTAGATAATAAAAAAATAATAAGTTTAAATTTTTTTAAATTGGTTGACCTTCTCAAAAATTTGATGTGGGTGGCGCAGGAAATTTTAGCACATGTACTTATCTGAAACACAAAAGCCAGGAAGATTATTAATTTGTACAATTCTAGCTATATTCTGTATGAAAATTCCAAAAAAAAAATTGTTTGAAAAAATTTTGAATTTTTGAATTTCGACAACCTGAAAGACAAAAAACAAGGTCAGTTTTTTAACTAAAAATGTAAGAAGTTATCAAAATAATAAAATTTTTATGCTACGGGACATAGCTACTAGTGTACTGAATAACATACGAGTATTTAAATTTCACATCGTTCGGATAAATATATTTTTTTCCTACGCCGTACAAAAAAGAGCTGTTCTGAGAAAAACGAGTTTAAAGTTTGAAGTGTATGAAACCGAGCGGTCAGCTGCTACCTGCTCAAAGACCTGTAGTATCGAAAATACTGTAGATATGATTATGAAATTTTAACAGTATATTCTTAAAAAAAAAGTCTGCTTTCGAAATATTAAAAGAAAATCGATTTTTGCAAAATTCTATATCACCATGTCCCCTTAAATTAAACTGAATTAAATTAAATAGTGAGTAATTCGTGCCTGCTGATCCTTATATTGTCACTATTGTTTTCAAATTTTAGTAGCGCAACCACAAATCAAATCATTTTTGTTTAGCCTACGTAATGTGAAATCAAAATTAATGCAACACTGTGGCCATCATCCACGTGCCATCAACTAGTAGCAACCATATGTGCCCACTGGGCAGGTTAATGCGTGCAACATTGTTGTTGTTGTTTAGTTTATTTATTATTAGTTTGCTCATCAGAATTTGCATATTTGCCACAACAGCACATCGAATCAATTGCACTTCTAATTTATGCCACTCACGCAAACCGTGTTGCATGCTACCAACACCAACTTTGTATACACATTGTATTTACCGTTATTAACAGCAATCCTATGAGATTTTTTTTCCAAATCTATACAAATGCGTTGGCTTTGTGAAGCTATTTGTAGGTGAAGCAACGAATGTTTATTATTTTGTATATGTTTGCATATGTAATTGCGTGTGGCACGCACAATTTTGCAACGAAATTCAATGCATACCTCGTGACGCGCTGGGTTGGCATGGCAAGGGCAATAGTGGGGTACGCAGCTAGCTGGCATGCCATGCAAATTAGTAGCAATTGACACTGCGTGGCATGAAAAGGTGCTGAATAACATTTGTCATAAGTACTTGCAACTTTGCTATATTACGGTCATCCTGCATATACATATGTACATATATATAAGTATATTTTAATGTATACCTGTTATGTGGCAATAAATCACGATGGAAATTTCTTATTTTTTACGCATTATTATTTAATCCGTATGGCTATTCAATATTCCTGAGCCAGTTGTATGTATAAAGGCCCTAACTGGAGACTTTAAGTTTTTTGATTAATAATATATTTAAGAAAAAATATTTATCTGCAGTTAAAGCTCTAGAGTGATGTTCCTATCTAAATTGCAATTCTTAATATAAAACGAAATGAATTTGCAGAGATGCATAAGTGTTAAAAAGGGTGATCCAAGTAGAGGTACTTTTCTCAATATCCTTTTTTTTGACAGATCACGCGTGAGTCATGTCAAGCTGTCGTGTTATTTTTGTTCAGTATTGCTTGGCATTTCACCATGGAAAGACTTACGCCTGAACAACGTTTACAAATCACTCAATTTTATTACGAGAAATTCCCACCTTCCGTAGAGAATGTGTTTCGCGCTCTTCGCTCAACTTATGGTCAACATAATCGGCCTACTGAGCATACCATTCGCAACAACATCACCCATCGTGAGACCCAACATTCATTATTTAATAATATTCGACCGAATAGACCACGTTCAGCATCTTAAATTGAAAGCGTACAAAATACAAAAAGCCGCTCGACCTTCTCAAGCGACATCACTTCGATCCATGGGCTCTTGAAAAGTTCCCAGAAGATCCGACGTTTTCGAGCCAAATTTTGTTCAGCGATTAGGTTCCATTTCTGGCTTAATGGGTAAATAAACAAGCGAAATTGCCACATTTGGAACGAAGAGCAACCTGAAGAGATTCAAGAGCTGCCATTTCATCCAGAAAAATACCGGTTTGGTGTGGTTTGTGGGCCGGTGGAATCATCGGTCCATATTTATTCAAAAATAATGCCGGTGAGAACGTAATCGTAAATAATGACCGTTATTGCGCCATGATAACCGACTATTCGATGCCTGAAATTGAAGCTCGTGATTTCCGCGATATTTTGTTTCAACAAGACGGCGCCACTTCCCACACATCGCATCAATCAATGGATTTAATGAGAGAACACTTCGGTGAGCAGAGAATTTCACATTTTGGGCCAGCCGATTGGCCACCATGATCGTGTGATATCACACCGTTAGACTTTTTCCTGTAGAGATATGTAAAGTCTAAAGTCTATGCGTACAATCCCACTTCGATTCAGGCCTTGGAGTAAAACATCACGCATGTCATTGGCCAATTACCAGTCGAAATGCTCGTAGGAGCCATCAAAAATTGGACTCAACAGATGGACCATCTGAGACGTAGCCGCGGCCAACATTTGAAAGAGGTAATCTTCAAAAAATCAAATGCCAAAAAATGTTCTTTCGAATGATAATAAACGTTCCCCATTCAAATTTGAATCTTCTGTGTTTTTTTTTTCCTTTAAAAAAGTAGGGAATCGCGAAATGAATCAACCATTATTTACAGTAACTGCTCGGCAAACAGGCATTGTCATTATTCTTTAGAAGGGTTTCCAGCTGCATCAGAACTTATTTCAAATGAAATGAAATTCAAATTGCTCATAGTCATAAAATCGAACAAAATTGATACTGAAATATTTGCGAAAGATTTTGAGTACTTTTTATATTTGTATTAAAAATAAAATTTAAGAAAAAAAAACTTGTCAATACGCTATGCGCTGTCCGCTCAAGCAGGAGAAATCTGAAAAATATAAAAACAAAATATATAAAAATTTGAAAAAATAGATACTCTAATTGATTCGGTAGTCTGCATTGTCAAAAGTCGAAGGACATGTAGGCAAATTGAGTACATTTCAATAGACAAATAAATATGTGTGTGTGTAAATGCCATGCGCAAAAACATAAGTACACACGTGGAACTAGATTATTTGAAAAAACAATTTTTTTTTGTATATTCGCTTGAGTGGGCTTGTTACCAAGCACAGAAGGAGACACGTGTACTCGTCTGCAGAATGAGCTGCCAATGCAAAAAATATAAAAGGAAAGGACTTCAAGTGGGGTTGAGAGTGTTCGATGAATTTTCTATGTATGTATTTGCATAAATATGTATTTCTGCGAATCCCCCTCAATCAATTTGTTGCTGAGTAAATGAAATTCGAGTTTTTTTCTCTAGTATTAAAGCAATAAGCATATTTCCAGATTTTTTTGCTGAAAATGTGATATGCAGTGTTTCCCTGCTGAAGCGCACTTGAAGGGGATGAATGCATCGGAAAATAAAGTGAATAATTTGCGAAAAGCTGTAAGTGTAGAAAATTCTGTTTGTGTTCTGAAAAAGTTTGAATGAGATATAGTAAAATATAAAAAATACTGAAGTTAATTAAAAAGTGGTTGAATAAAAATTCACTAAATTACACAATTTTATGTAAAAATGTTTATAAAGGGTAATCCATTTCGAGGTTCCCTATTTTTTTAAAGAAAAACACAGAAAATTCAAATTTATTAGGGAATGTTGATTATCGTTCAAAAGAACAATCTTTGGCATTTATTTTTTGAAGTTTATCCCTTTCAAATGTTGGCTGCGGCTACGTCTCAGATGGTCCATCCGTTGAGTACCTTTTTCGATGACTCGTTCGGGAATTTCGACTGGTAACTGGTAAGTGACGAATGACACGCGTCATTTTTTGCTCCAACGCCTGAAACGAAGCGGGATTGTCCGCATAGACTTTAGACTTTACATATCCCCACAGGAAAAATTCTAATGGTGTGATATCACATGATTTTGGTGGCCAATCGACTGACCCAAAATTTGAAATTATCTGCTCACTGAAGTATTCTCTCAATAAATCCATTAATTATTTCGGTATGTGGGAAGTGGCGCCGTCTTGTTGAAACCAAATATCGCGGGGATCACGAGCTTCAATTTTAGGCATTAAATAGTCGGTTATCATGGCGCGATAATGGTCATTATTTCCGGTTATGTTCTAACCGGCATTATTTTTGAAGAAATAGGAAAAATAACATCACAACTTGACACGACTCAAAAAAGAGCTATTGAAAAAGTACCTTTGGGTCATCCTTTAAAATACTACTCCCGTCAACTGTTGTCAAATCTTGGACTTCGTTTCCTAATTCAGCAGTATTTTTCGAGTAAAAAAATAACCGAAACCAATAAAAGACATGATACACGCCATGAAGACTTCGCACCGTCAATTTCAAAGGTTTAGAAATGGTTTACTGAGTTCCGTTGTGTTCGTACGAGTACAAGTACACCGAACATTCAGGTCGCCCGAAAGAGGTCGTCACGTCAGAAATCGCCGATAAAATCCATGAAATGATATTGAACGATCAGAGAAGAAAAATACATGAGGTGGCCGAGGATGTAGGCATTTCAACTAAGCAGGGACATCACATTTTACATGAATACTCGACCATAAGCACAACCGTGTAACCACTTCAAAGGAGTACTCGTAAGTGGTGATGTTCAACCGCGATTCAAACAAATTTTTGAGCGCAAATTTTGTTGGCGCATATGAAACACGGATCCACCACACTACATCAGAGACCAAACAACAATCAAGACAGTCGGTTTCTTGGGGTGAACGTGTACTAAAAAGGCCAAGATGGGTATGTCGACCAATAAGGTTACGGACACAGTTTTTTGAGATGCACAAGGTGTCATTCACAGGAATTCATAAATTGGAATACGAACTGCTACCTCATCCAGCATATTCTCCAGATTCCGACCCCGCCGACTATTCCTGAGGATGTGGCTGTGCGGTAAGAGATACGTGGCGAATGACGACTGATCACAGAAACAAACGCCTTTTTTGAGGGTCTTAAAATAATTTGGAAGGAATATAAAATTTGGAAAAACGCTGGATTAAACGTATAGAAGACTTTATTGAGATAGATAAGATTTTTATTTGTCGAAAAAATATATTTTTTTCAAAAATTCACTGATTTATCACACCTTCGTAGCACAATATGACACTTTTATTGTAAAGTTGTAAAGTTACATTATCGATTTGATTGAATTTCTACGTGAATTTCCTAAACCATTTTTATGGAGCCACAAGCAAGTATAAAATAGCACTAAATTTGATTAAGTCATATTAAAGAAATTAATTCACCTAGAATGCATAATCAACTAATAATTTAGTGCGCACAGAACGAATATTTGCGTATAGTATATGTAAAAATAGGAATTTTTTGCCTGAAATTACTCCAACTCTCTATAGAAAGCTTCATTTCACTATCATTGGTTCGGTTCATTGGTTATTACCTACAGAAATGTGAAAACATTAATGACTTCATCACACAGATAATCTCGCATTAAGCCAAACTAATATACTAATAACATTAACACATAAATATAGACTCTAATTTGTATACATACATACATACATAAATACATATGTAAATATATATATGCGAGAGTTTACGGATTTTGAGACAGTAGTTAATTAGCATAAGTCGACGCACAGCCGTATACAAACGCACTTTCTACACAACAGTATATTTAATAATAATACGATAATAGTCATAAGTTGAGTGCACACATGCTCGTACATACCTTCATACTCCCACATACTTGAGATATTTGCAACTGTGAGTAATTGCCGAATGGTTTGAATTGTTTATACAAATTCTATTGTGATTTACTTGAATGTAGCCCAAAAAGAATTTAGGTGTATCTGAGGGAATGCACATACTTACATATGTATATATATATATATATAGATAAACAAATTTACACGCACATGCAATCTCACACAAACGAGGTGTGCTCAAAGGAAAAGGTGAATTTTGAATTTGTTTTGAAAAATACTTCTTTATTCATCAATATCTATTTTTTCCCCTTCAAAGTAATCTCCCTCGGATGTAATACACTTGTGCTAACGCTTTTTCCAATCCTTGAAGCAATTCTGAAACGCGCTTTTCGGTATGCTCTTTCTTCGATTATGACTTAATCAATCATCAGTTGTGGCAAAACGCTTTCCTTTCATTGGTTTCTTTAGTTTTGAGAATTGGAAAAAGTCGCAGGGAGCAAAATCTGGTGAATACGGTGGGTGAGGCATGATGGCGGTTTTGTTTTTGGCCAAAAAAAATCACGCATAAGCATTGATGTGTGAGCTGGTGGATTATCGTGATGCAGAATTCACAATTTGTTGTTCCACAATTCCGATCGTTTGAGCAGTATTGCTTCACGGAAAGGTAGCATAACTTGCTTGTAGTATGCCTTATTACCACACTATTGTAGGCAAAGAAAACAGTGAGCGAAACCTTCACATTTGATCGAACTTGGCGTACCTTTTCGGTCTTGGCTCATCTGGCAGCTTCCATTGGGATGATTGGGCCTTGGTTTCAACGTCATAACCATATACCCACGTTTCGTCATCAGTTATGACCCGTTTGAGTAAGCTCGGATCGTTGTTGATGTCGTTTAACAACTCCTGAGCGATACTAATGCGTCATTGCTTTTGCTCAAAATTTCATGCCGGCAACATTCAAGAAAATTTAATGATATGAGCAGATTGATATGCTAACATCCCCTGAAACTTCCCTAATAGTGAATCCACGAATTTCAAGAAAAATTGTTTTCACTGTTTCGATGTTTTCTTCGCTTGTTGGCGTGGTAGCACCTCCAGGACGCTCATCGTCATCAACATCCTCCCGGCCTTCTGTAAAGCGCTTGTATCACTTATAAACACACTTCCTTGAGAGAAAGTGGACTCACTGAATGCCACAGTCAACATTTCAGGTGCCTTGCACATGATAAACATACATACATATGTGTCCGATTATAACAAAAAAAAAATATCAATAATCGAATGTACACAGCCCGGGAAAAATCAAAACTCACCTTTTTCTTTGAACATGCCTCGTACTCTACACGATTGTGTTTGGAATTCGCAATGTTTACAAAAAATTACACTTGTTCAAAAATTTTGTAAAAAAAAATATAATAAAATAAAAATTAAAAAAAATCCAAAAACATGCAGTGCAGGAAAAATTCCCTCTTTAACATCAGGATCCTCATTTCCATCACAGTTTTGTACTTTCCCTTCCACAAAATCTTGTCAGCACATGCGAAACGAATCATAGCATGCACATACGAGAGATAATACGCTGTGTATGTGTGTATGTAAATTTATAACTGGACAGTTTATCTAACTACTTGTCAGCGAGTCAAGCTGTCAGCCAGTCAGGCTGTTAGTCAGTCAGTGAGTTGGTAGCCGCTGTTCAGCTGCCAACGATTTTGATAAGTTGCAATTTTCCACTGTCTTCCCGTGCTAACTACGTACAACCATACATATACACACACGTATATATAATACATATATAAAACACATTTATGCAGAATGAGCTGCCATTATATCTACAACCAAAGCAGCATATGTAACCAAAGCTGTTTTTGCACCGTTAAATATGCTCAAATATATTTGGCAAGTATGTGTGTGTGTGTTCCATAGACTCGCTCTCAGTGTTACAAACAAACAATAAGATGAACAGACAAACAAAGAAACGAATAAATGTCTACTCTAACGAACGGATATTTTATGTATACAAATAAAAAGCAAACAAAAACAAAGTGAAAACAGCACAAAACCACAGGCAATTTCTGTTCGTGGCATTTATTTTGAAAACTGAATGAAGTGAACGGTTTGCGCAAATTTATTTATGCAAGTCTTTCTGCATGCGTAGGAACAGAAGTTTATTACTTCCGCCACATTTTCACTATTACATATAAAGGGTGATCCATTTCGAGGTTCCCTACTTTTTTTTAAAGAAAAAATACAGAGAATTCAAATTTAATGGGGAAATGTTCATTATCATTCGAAAGAACATTCGTTGGCATTTACATTTTGAAGATTATCTCTATCAAATATTGGCCACGGCTACGTGTCAGATGGTCCATCCGTTGAGTTCGATTTTCGATGACTCATTCGAGCACTTCGAATAGTAACTGGCGAATCATACGCGTGATGATTTGCTCCAGAGCCTGAATCGAAGCGGGATTATCCGTATAGACTTTAGACTTTAGACATATCCCAACAGGAAAAATTTTACGATGTGATATCACACGATCTTGGTGGCCAATCGACCGGCCACCAGCCCAAAACGTGAAATTATCTGCTCATGGAAGCGTTTTCTCAATAAATCCATTGATGCGATGTGTGGAAGTGGCGCCGTCTTGTTGAAATCAAATGTAGCGGAGATCATGAGCTTCAATTTCAGGCATCAAATAATCGGTTATCATGACGCAATAATGGTCGCCATTGATGGTTATGTTCTTACCGGCATCATTTTTGAACAAATATGGACCAATGATTCCACCGGCCCACAAATCACACCAAACCGTTTTTTTTCTGGATGAAATGGCAGCTCTTGATTCTCTTTAGCTTGCACTTCGTCCCAAATGCAGCAATTTTGCTTGTTTACATATCCATTGAACCAGAAATGGGCCTCATCGCTGAACAAAATTTGGCTCAAAAACGTCTGATCTTCTTGGAACCTTTCAAGAGCCCATAGAGCGAAGCGATGTCGTTTGGGAAGATCGAGCGACTTCAGTTCTTGCACAAGCTGCGTTTTGCACGCTTTCAATTTAAGATCTCAACGTAAAATACGAAAAGTCGTTCTATATGTCAGTCCGAGTTGCTACGAACGGCGCCGAATCGACTCTCCATTGTCTTCCAGTACACTACTAGCTACGACCGCTATATTTTCTTCACTCTGAGCATGGTATTGCGAATAGTAAGTCTTTCCATAATAAAATTCCAAGCAATACTGAACAAAAATAACACGACAGTTTGACACGACTCACGCGTGATCTGTCAAAAAAAAAATTGAATAAAGTACCAATACTTGGATCGCCCTTTATATCATTTAAAAATGGATTTCTTTGGTCTGAAGGGTTTAAAGCGTTCCGAATCTTTAAACCGATTCTTTGTACATCTTTTGACTCTTAAGTGCATTTTTGGAAACATCAAACCCCATATATCAAATGTGGCATATATCGAGTCATTAATACGTTTTCTTTCTTCAAATTCAACTCCGTAGATCTAAAAATTCTCCGTGTTTTATGCTTACAAACATCGGATTAGTTAAAACTAGATAAATTCTATGGAAAGTTTTGCACTCACGCCTAGGCGAAAAGGAAGAACGATACGACCAAAGATGCCTTTTGTGACCGCTTCTTGGACTGTACTTATGAGCACTGTCCACACCAAGACTTCTAAATTGGACTTGGCGACTTTGGTGACAGAGTGCCCCACAAAGTTATCCTCGGCACAATAGTTGGAGATTCAGCTTCAATGACGAAACATCGCAATTGGGTTGAGGGCGATCGACTTCGGTTATTATTTGAAACATTATTTTTGCTAATTGCCAAAAAAAATATATTTATTAAATTCTCCAGCAATTTTTGGAAAATATTTGAAATAAAATATTATTAAGAAGTGCTTTTCATAGACAATTCATTTTAAAGACTACCTCAATGTATATCGACGAGTATTGCCTTATAGGTATCGGAATTTTGCAACGCTAGTGTTGCAATCTGGCAATTGACAACTTTATCGTAAATTCTGACATTTTTGATGTCATACACACTCTGAACGCTTCGACGTACCTGTGTTGCTTACAGTAACTTAAAATATTTATCTCGGCCAAAAAATGGAAACTAGAAATATTTTCGAGATTATTTTTTACAACTTTCGATAATTGGTGATAAAGCTCCATCAAGGACCAGTGTTTATCGATGGTGGTATGGTGATGACTTCAAGAAGAATTTCATTAAGGTCATCCAAAAGCTATTTTTATTCCGGAAACTACTAATGGAGTGCCCAAACTGATATTGTAAGATCGTCATGTGAGCTATCGTGAGATAGGCATTAGTGGAACAAAGGTACATTCAATATTGAAGGAACATTTCATAGTAAAAAAATGTGTTCACGTTAGATCCCACACAATGCTCAAAAAAATGCCGAGAGAAATTAAAAAATGCGTTAACGGTGCTTCGATACAAGTCTCTGACATCGTGACAGATGATGAATAGTGTGAATTTATCCATATGTTTCCGAAAGTAAACAGCAGTCGAAGGTATGGGTGTTTCAACATGAGCCGAGTCCAACAAAAGTTGTTCGCACACGAAGCGCTTCCAAGCAAATGGTTGCTTGATTCTTTTGGAAAAGCTGAACATGTCGCAACTATATCACTAGAAAAACACAAAACTATAAATTCTGAGTGATACACAATCATTTGCTTGCCAGTTGTCTTTCAAAAAATCAATATACTCAACCGCCGAAGATGGATCACTCTACACCACGATAATGCTAGCTCACACATATCGACTACAATATTTTGATTTAAATTCCTTAACAATTTTAAAATTTTCTGCTACCAGCTTCTATTTTTCACACTTTTCAACAACAACAAATATTGCGTAAACTCAGCTCAGTGTGTTGAAATTCTGTTCTCCTACACAACTTTATTTTTTTTATTTTTTTTTTGCATAAATAACTATTTATCTATATGCTCATATGTAACTGCAAAAATAACTGTAACAGCAAGCAGTGGCTTTGACAAATGACATGCAACGTGAAAGTATGTCAAACTATGTGCGCACAGGTATGTGTGTGTATGTCACTTCGTATATTTGTTTGCAATTCTGCATAGAATAGAACTGAAATGTTGATGATATTTCTCGGTTAAACTGACAGCGGCACACACAGACGAAGGCATCCGACACATGCTGCGTGTCAAAAAAAAGCGGGACTGAGAAACAGATGAACGATTAGAGGCGAAACAAAAGTGATTTTTTTTTTTTTTTTGTAATTAGAAAAAGTATATATATATTGTTGGCAGTTGTTATAGCAATATTATCATCACTCATAGTGTGAGGATAAAGCCTGTATGTGACAAACACTCAGTGTCCTGCAAACAATTCACAGCAATTACTTGAAATGGGTGGAAGAGCTCTGCTCGAAGAGACACACACAATTTGTCATTTTTATGTTGTTGCAGAAGTGCGTAGAAATTTATGACATCAAAGCAGCTGACGAAGTAGATAAATTGAGTGGGAGGGGGGCGCTTAAAGGGTGCCTTTGATGTTTTGAAATAAAATGACAAGGCTTTAGATGCACTGAATTAGAAAAAAAGAACAAATTTCGGAAATTGCTTACCATTTGAAAAAAGTAAATTAAAATTTAGGTCACAAAAATCCAAAGTTCATGTTTTGAGTAGGGCTGCCACTTGCTTTAAAAACACAATTCAAATAAATTTATATACAAATAAAAAAAATTTCGAAAATCTATTAGTTAACGAAAGTATAAGAAAAAGTTACCAACATTTTTAGGTTTAGACATTATTATAACTGAAAATAAGTTGAGCAGGATTGCCATTTGGAGGATGGGGAGCAAGTTAGGAAAGCTTCTGACGGTCATTCACCTGGGAGTGGCCAGAAACGATTATTTTACATATGGTTTAAGCAGCTCACGACTTCCGGTCTTAGACCAACTAGCCTCTGGGTAGCCAAGGAACGTCCGTTCGGATGCAAGCTAAAGTGAGAAGGTGAATCCCATGCGGTTGTGCGTAGGACTTCGAACCCACCACATAAAAACTATACTCCAATGAAGAATCAGAATCAGAAGAGAAGGATGATGTGACCAAAGATGCTTTCTATGAGAGCCCTACTTATGAGCGCTGCCCCCGCCACGATGTCAAAATTGTGCTAGGCGATTTCAACGCCAGGGTGAGCAAAGAAGGTATTTTTCGTGCAACAATCGGAAAATTCAGCCTCCACGACGAAACATACCCAAACTGGCTGAGGCTAATTGACTTTGCCGGGGTCCGAAATATCGTTGTCTGTAGTACCAAATTCCAGCATACGAAAATTCATCAAGCTACATGGCTGTCGCCAGATCGTAAAACACGCAACCAAATCGATCATGTTGTGATAGACGGAAGACATGTATCCAGTGTTCTAGACGAGCGTACGTTCCAAGGGCCAAATATCGACTCGGATCATTATCTTGTAGCAGCAAAAATACGCACCCGCCTCTGTGTGGCAAAGAACGCCCGTCAACAAACACAAGGAAGGTTTGACTTTGAAAAGCTGCAATCACAGCAGACAGCCAGCAAGTTTTCTACTCGGCTTGCACACCTGCTCTCTGGGAGCACTCATCAGCAACTCGATATAAGGCAGCTGTGAAACGAAAAAGCAAATTCCTTGCGAAAAAAAAGAATCGATACACATCACATTTTTATCGATTTTAAAGCTGCCTTCGACAGCACGATAAGGAACTACCTCTTCGCCGCTATTTCTGAATCTGATATCCCCACAAAATTTATACAGCTATGTAAACTGACCCTGGATAATACCAGAAGCATAGTGAGAATTGGGAAGGACCTCTCCGATCCGTTGGATACCAAACGAGGTTTCAGACAAGGTCACTCTTTATAATGTAATTTCCTCAATTTCATGCTGGATAAAATAATACGAGCTGCAAAGCCCACCGTAAGCTTTATTTTCTCCAGGTTAGACAAAGAAGCGAAGCGAATGGGTCTGGTAGTGAACGAGGGCAAGACGAAATATCTCCGGTCGCCAAATAAGCAGTCACCGCACTCGCGGCTTGGCTCCCACGTCTATCTAGTAACCAGGATTAACAACACCAACAATGTCAGCCTTGCAATCTAACGCAGAGTTACTCATGCCAAAAGGTTCAGTTATGGACGGAGTAGGCAATTGAAAAGTAAAGTCCTCTCTCGACGAACCAAAACCAAACTCTACAAGTCGCTCATCATTCCCGTCCTGATATATGGTGCAGAAGCCTGGACGTTGTCGACCGCCGATGAGTCCGCAGACGATGGAACGATGAGCTTTACGAGTTATGTGACGACATTGGCGTAGTTCAGCTAATCCAGAGACAGCGACTACGCTGGGTAGGTCATGTCGTTCGAATGTATGAGAGCACACCAGCTTTGAAAGTAGTCGATGTGGAGTACCCGCTGGCGGAAGCAGAGGAAGAGGAAGACCTTCACTCCGTTGGAAAGATCAGGTGGAGAGCGACCTGGTATCATTTGGTATTTCCAACTGGCACCAAACAGCGAAGAGAATAGAAACGAGAGGCGCGCTATTGTTGACGAGGCTATAATCACGTAAGCGGTGCCTATGCCAAGGAAGAAGAAAGGATTACTCACAGAGCGTTTTGAAAGAGATCTCATAGACCTGAGTACAAGTATATTGAAAATACATTCACAACTTTTTGGAAATGCTTTGGATATATCAAATATCTCCCGCTGAAACCAAAAGCTTGGCTTGAAAATAGAGCTCATTGCACTTACTTTCATATGAAATATTGAAAAACTTAATTTTTCCTCCTTCCAAGTATTCTTTAAGCTCTCTACTCATTCCTCATACTCATTCTCTTACTTTCGTATTTGGCTTTACATAATATATACATATGCATCCGTTATTATTGTCGTTTGTATGTAATGATTTTTTATGCGACTTTTTGTTTTGTTTTGTTAGATAATTTCACTTTATTTGATTGCGGCTTAATTTTCTTGTTCATTGTGTTTTCTCCTATTTCGGTAAACAGATTCGAACAACATTTTTTGCATTCCCTACAAATGTCGTGGGGAGTATGCAGTTAAATAAGTTTGACTATTAAGTACCACTGGCAGAAGCTAGTAATGACATGCGTCATCAATATTTGCAATATGACAAACAGACAGACAAAACAGAGAGACAATTTGAGGAGACATTCGCTACCACAAATATGTCACTCATACGCCCCGGTTGGTAGCATTTTTTGCCGCATCGATAACTTTGACCTGAAAATTGGAAACCGGAAAGTGCTTGCACAATAATCACATACATACAAATATATATTTATAAACCAATCCATTAAAATGGCATAAAATATTATAATATTTATGTGGTTTGATTGGAAATTTCTCTATTATTTGCAGAAATATGTATTTCAAGTGGCCTCAAAGGAGAGTTATTAGTTTCTATAGCAAAGCAAATGTAGCAAGTGGCAATAAGCAAGAGAGAGGAGCGCGGAGTGAGTGCCAAGTGAAAAGTTTGCAAATATTTATTATGAAGCGGCACAAGTGGCTTGCAACAAGCGAGCGGTAACAATTGCGAAGAGGTACAACTAGTTGGATTTTATACATATTTACAAACAGTTTTATATGTGTATGTGCATGCGCATATATATATGTATGTCTCTTTATATACACTTCTCCATTTTACCCTCTCAATTTAACTTTTTTTTTGCGCAACGTTAAGCACGCGAGGCTTGCAATTCAGCCCATTCTGTGGTGCTGAAATATCAAAATCAAATCAAATATGTTATTGAATGACCTTCAGATTAATAGCATTTTCTTACTCTCTGTAGCTATAGTTTTTAACAACTACTTGTTTGTATATACTTTGATTTATAATAAAAGGAGAGTGAGGAGCGTGATGAGTGAAATGTGACTTTCCCTCACGATAATAAAAAATAACAAAACAATAAAGGAATTAATCGAAATTATAATTAAGCTTAATTAAGCAGCAATAAAAATGCTTTCGCTAGATGTTAATTCGTTAAAATTAAAATTTTTGTCGAAAAGCATGTGTCAGTATCTTTTTTCTAATTAAATTAATTTACACACAAAAATAATTTTTTTTTAATATCTAAAATGAATGGTAGGTAAATTTTTTAATTAAAATAATTTTTCAATATTTTATCAACTTTAAAAATGCAGCGAAAATTGAATTCCAATTTTATTTTATTTTTATTATTTTTATAATTTTTTTTTTAAGAATTAACTAATTAATTCATTAATAATTGAACACTTTTTAAGCTGTGAAAAATCAGTAAAATCACACATATTATTTCTAATTTACATTCAGTTTATTATTTGTCCGTATGTCTTCAATATGTTCATGCTTGCCAACTTGATTAAATGTGAAATGTATAAAATTCATTTAATTTACGGCCAATTTGTATGACTGCCAATAAGCAATAATAAGTTTACACACACATGCACACATACTCGCATATATACAATAATAACACATACTAATATACATGTATGTAAGTGAATTAATGTCATTAAATTAAATTCAATATTTTTGCGATGCAACACCCGGGCGTATACGTAATCGGTTTTTTTTTTTTATAACCATAATACGAGTTTGCCTACTGATTGGGCGCTATTATTGTATTACAAATTGGCCGTAAATTAAATATTTTAATGACTTGTTGAGCATATATTTATGCATATATCAGCACACTTAATTAGGTATTAATTTGAATTAATAAAATAAATTATTTGTAAATAAAATATTAAAATTTGTGGCATTATATGGGAGGAGAAGAAGAGAAAAAATAAAAAATTAATTGCCAAATGGCATAGAAGCTTTGAAAAATATTGAGATAAAAAAATTATCCAGCAGTGATATCGTACTTATAAACTTATATTTTTGGTATATTTTCTCAGCAAGTTGGGCAGATCTAAATATATCCATCAAATGGAGGACCTCCGAATGGCTCATGGTTTCTTATGACGAACTTTTTCTTTAATGTCAGAAATATACGCCGAGGGATGACATTCCATGAAAAGGGTGACTGCAATTCGAAAAATTGATTTGCTTAACTTTGAGTATGAAATGATATATTAACTTTCGTCGAAAATATGTAAATACCAGAAGCTGAAGAGATATACCAAAAATATACAACGATCGCATCAGAGCTAAGAACTGAGTTGATTTAGCTGGGACCACCTGTCTCTCAGTCTGTTTTAACGCAAACTAGCACCTCAGTATTTGAGATATTTAAACTAAAATTGGTACATAGATGCATTTTTATACGATCATTCGTCGGGCCACTCTAACATATACACGACCGATTTTTCAGATCAAAAATTTTGAGCATAAATCAATCGAAATTTGGTATTCTACTACACATATATATGTATAATGCATATTTGTACTGAAAATCATCAAAATTGGACGTGATTTAATAGTGTGAAATTTCGTATACTATACATGAATATTCTAATAAATATTGACAGAGAAAGGTATCA
The DNA here is from genome assembly GCA_030068015.2 of Neoceratitis asiatica. Taxonomy (NCBI): domain Eukaryota; kingdom Metazoa; phylum Arthropoda; class Insecta; order Diptera; family Tephritidae; genus Neoceratitis; species Neoceratitis asiatica. The sequence continues at coordinate 2,382,271 of CM061524.1, forward strand.
AAATCGTTAAGTTTTCTGTAAAATAATCCACAAAAGGGCATCTGATAGTGTGACAATTGGTGTGCTACCCACGTAAATTGAAATAAATAGTGACCATGAAAATCACCGGAATCGAATTTTTCATTTTTCAATAAATTCGATATGTTCATGAACGGTATAAAGGCACTTCTCTCTTATTTTCTTTTTCTGACAGATAACGCGTGAGTCGTGTCCAGCTGTATGGTATTTTTGTTCGGTATTGTTTGGCATTTCGATAATGCATTTCGCACGCTTCGCTCAACTTATGGTCAACATAATCGGCCAATCGGCCTACTGAGCGTACTATTCGCAACACCATCACCCATCTTGAGATCCAGCATTTATTATTGGATAATATTCGACCCAATAGACCACGTCCAGCACGCAGTGAAGAAAATATGGCGGCCGTAGCTGAGAGTGTACACGAAAACCGTGGAGATTCCATTCGGCGCCATTCGTAGCAACTTGGACAGACGTATGGAATGACTTGAGTATTTTACGTCGAGATCTTAAATTGAAAGCATACAAAATACAGCTTGTGCAAGAAAAGAAGCCGCCCGATCTTTCCAAGCTGCATCGCTTCGGTCTATGGGCTCTTGAAGAATATCCAATTCGATTCAGTCGAAATGATCGAACGCATCATCGAAAATTGGACTCAAATTGACCATCTGAGACGTAGCCGCGGCCAACATTTGAAGGAGATAATCTTCAAAGGATAAATGCCAAAGAATGTTCTTTCGAAAGATAATAAACATTCCCCATTAAGTTCGAATATTCTACGTTTTTTCAAATCGAGCTCTTCACTGAGGTTGACATGGATGACATGAGGTATGAGTAACTTTTTTCTTATAAAGGAATATAAAATAATAGAAGTTCCGGCTAACTTTGTCGCCTGCTCGCTTTTTATTTCAATTCAGTAACAGTATCAGAGGGCTTGACATTCCCTGCCGAGGGGTGGCCGCAATTAGGAAAACTAATTTTCTATAATTTTGGATGCTGCTCGAACCTGGACTCGAACACAGGCCTTCCGAATTGTGTACGCAATGATAACCACTCGGCTACTCTTATCTTAGTTTAGGCAAAAGGCTAGCAGATCTCAAGTAAACGGAATAATAAATTAGTTTTTTTTCGGAAAAATCGTTTCCTCGCCTAATTCCTGGAAAAAAGTTTTTTTTAGTAAAAACATTCGCTTGGCAACAAAAAAAATTTAACAAAAAGTTGAGCCTAAACGGCCCAGCCGTTATCAATTGATAAATAATTTATATTTAAAGAAATTTTCACAGGTGGCACCCCTTCAAGCTGCACAGAAACACTCTCCAGTTTTCAATGAGGCTATCCCGAAAAGTTGAACAAAATCGCCTTAGTAATTTCCTCTTTTTTATATGTATGTAGATATTATTTTAAAATCGCATTTCACGGTATGGTTGTAATTTTTTAAATATTTTCAATAAAATAAAGACTTAAATGAGCTGACTTTTGAAACTGTTGCGTTTGGTGGGACTTCTGTGAGAGGATTTTCAACAAAATAATCTTACCGAAATTGGCATATTCTTTTATTAATTTAACAAAATGGTAAAATATTTTTAATTTGCTTAAATTTTTAATTTTTAGCCACAACATGGTTTCTCATAATTCCTTGCATTGCACTCCCTCACACAACAACACCACGCGCCACTTCCATTACATTCATGCAGCCGGAAAAATTGCAAATGTATTGTGCACACCCACGCACAGTATGTTATGGCGTTGCGCAGCATTGTAATCGGCTTTGCCATAAGCAATGGTGCAGGGATGTGTGTGTGTGTGTGACTATGCAAATCGAAAATTTTCCACATCCGGTTAATTTCATTTTTTTTTCACCGTGAAAAACGCAATATACAACAACAGTGTTACAACAGAAACCAAGAGGAAGCAGCAGCGATATACATATGTAAGCATATTCCTATGGCAGATAGCGTAGTAGGCGTACGCCCTTTTAGTAACTTTTCATGTACGCTACTAAAGTGATTTCCTCCTCCAGCCACTTTGCTGTTGTTGTAGTTATTTTGGTCAGCAGCGCAAAAGCCACTCAATTGTTAAGAGAGCAATATGTAATTGAACGCACACACATACGCACACACGCGCGAGTAGAAGGACACGCACTTGATAACCGCTTTATAAACACATATGTACATATATACATTTTTTTATTAACGCAAAAAAAACACACACATGCATACGAGTAGATGGTAAACTACACTTTGCGCTGTTTTTTCTAAATTATTTTTTTTTTTTTTTAGAAAATCCGTTTAAGCACTTTTTTCACTTAAATTTAATTAAACTTAAGCACTTTGATCAAACCTTTCACCTTTGACGCAGTCGCCAGTTATTTGGTTGTTGATTGTTCGTACCCTAACGAGCAACTGTCTCGCTGCAGCAGCTGTGGCCGCTTTAAAAGCAATGGCTCATGCGCCACGCTGCATGACAGCCGTCGATGGTGGTGGTGATGGATGGTGGTGTTGCTGGCAGAAATTAAAAATTTTGATTTAATATTAATTTATTTAGCGTGAAATATTTTCTTTTTCTTGTTGCGAAAATGCAACGAAAAAAGGTGGAAAAAATTAAAAATTACAAATGAAGAAAATGAAGAAAAAATGCCAAAATCTTGGGCAAGTTTTGCTAGGCAAATACTCAAAAATAGCTGCATACTCGTACATATGTATGTGTATGTAAATGTGTATGTATGTTATGCATGTCTAACTGCATCATGGTCGATATGTAGCTAAAATATTTGCTATTCAGGTTGTTGTTGTTGTTGTAGTAGTGCCGTCTGTTGTCTGCCAGCCAAAATCGCAATGTTTATATTCCATTTTTTTTCGATTTTATTTTGTAGCTTTTTTTGGTTTTTTTTTTTTAGTTTGGCTTATCCACTTTAGCCACATTGTTAAGTAGCCGCCAAAAACATCAACTTTCCACTTTAAACATTTTTTTGTATTGCTCACAGTCCGCTGCTGTTGTTCTCCTGCTCCTTGCCCAGCATTGGTTGTCACGTGCCACAGTCGTTGGTTCCCTTAGCGGCTCCTGTGGTGCAGAAAATGTATTTATTGGCGTAAAATAAAAATGTCACACTACAGTATCATATGCATATATATACACACACACACATATATATATATATATATAGATGGGTATGTGTCTGTGCACAAACTTCACGTTGTAAACTTGCTCGTGGAAATGTAATATCCACCGGCGGGATTTTGGCGCTGACGGTAGTGGTCTCACTGACATCCGGTGCCTTTGTTGGTATATGTGTATGTGTATATATATATATATATGTGTGACTGTGCATGCAGGAAATGGGCAGTGCCAACGCTTGCTGAAATCGTTTTTTTTTTTGTGTGTACTTGTTGTTGTTCTTCGACGAAATCACACGCGTGGTCTATGTCGGTTCACCACAGCAATGCGGTAACCGCAACCGCAGTCGTAGCGCTGCTGATGTCGCTCGATTTTTGCATGCGTTCACCACAAAATATGATGAAAACAGATTTTTGGCAATGAGCTGGCAGCGAAATTTTGGCACTCTTTGTTGGTGCTTTTGAAATTATTATTATTTTTTTGCTTTTTTTTTTTTACTTTTTAATTTAATTTTTTTTTTTTTGGTCATTTCGCTCTTTTTAGTAATCATTTTCGTTGCACTTTTTCACTTTAACGCCAGTTAATTTTTTCCCCCATAGCATTTTTGTATTGATTTACGCATAAAGGTATAGAAAATCTTAAATTAAAAATATAGAAACTAATATTTTTGAATGTTGCAGTACAAAGTACTTGTAGAAACTCCTCCATATGCTTCAGCACACAAAAAAATTATTTTGAAAATATTTACCTGCTAGTTTGACGCTTTTTGAAATGAAGTTTTGATATTGTTGCTCAAATTTATTTTCAGCTTAATATATATTTTTATACATTTTTTTATTTATTTATTTTTTTTATTTATATTTTATATTTATTTTTGTTATTTTTATTATAATTTTTTATATTTTTTTTATTTTATATTTTTTTTAGTTTTACTATTTTTATTATTTTCTATTTATTTTATTTTATTATAATTTTTTGTTTTTTTCAATAGATTCTCATTTTATACACCATTTTTACTTTGTATTAATTTTTTTCGCAATTTTTTTTTTTCATTCAAAATCTTATTGTATTTAAAAGAAACAACAATATTCATACATAAATAATCTTTCACTAATTTTCTCTTTTAAAAATACTCAACTTCCCCAACTTGGCACCCGCCCGCACTTGCTTGTTCGTCTCGGCACCTTTTTTTTTATTTACATATAAATTTCATTAAATTTCAACCCAAAATTATTTGTCACACTTTCTTCCTTTTGCTGTCTGTCCGTCCGTTTTTTCTACGGCAATCACTTATTTAGACGCCGCGTCGTACGCCAAATTTAATGAGACCCGCTCAAGCATACAACGACAAATTAGTTAATGAATGACCGACCGAACTACAGCGAAGTGATCGCCTCGAGTCTGCTCTTCGCACATCCGTTACGCCAGAACTTCCACAACGAACTGTTTGTTGGCTGGCAGACGTTTCAGTAAATCGCTGCCATTTGTGCCAAGCTTTTCACCCATTACATTTCATCTTTAGCTCGGCTGCAACATGTTCGATGTTGCCTGCATGCATTGAGGTAATTGGGCAATCGCCACGTGCGTTGTCACATCGCCTTTCTCCTTTCGCACACCCACAGCTCTGCTGCCCCAGTCTGCCTGCGCAGCTCCTCGACGACGGAAGTGTGTAATTTGTTATTGTTTGTACGCTCGATGCTTTCAGCGCCCGCCTAGCGTACGGTTCGAGCGAACATTGCACCCACGTCGCAACCCCACAGCAGCGCAGCACAGAGGGTGAGATGTGTGTGTGTGCGTATGTTTATTTTTTGTTATTTTGTTATTTTGTTGGCTGCTGAAGCTTTTCATTCATGAAAAACTTGAACGGCAAGCGGTCGTGGTGGTTGGGCGGCTACAGTAATAGCACTGTTCGGACGTGTGTGGGCGATTTCGGCTAGCATGAATGACTGGATGGGGTTTTATGTGTGTATGTACACTTATGTATGCGGTTGTTGTTGAACTCGCTCGCTTTGATATTTTTTATTGGGAATTTTGCTATTTTAATTATTTTTTATTTTTTATTTTTTATTAATGCTCTTGATGATGTTGGTTTATCGTTTTTTAATTGCTTAATAAGAAGTTTATTTTGAAAATAATTTAACTTAATTTGCAATAAAATCGAATTGCCGAAATTAGTGTTTTTTTAAGAGATTTGCATAGATACTGTATATCGACCTCTTTGCATGATAAATACGATGGGCAAAATCCTAGAGCGGTTAATCTATGGCCGCTTAGAGAATCACTTTGAAAGGAAAAGTTGCAGACTATCTGAGAACCAATATGGATGCCGGAAAAATCGGTAAACCATTGATGCCATAAAGAAGGTCACGGATATAGCAGAAAAAGCTATCGAAGGCGATAGGTGGATGTACTGTAAAAAAAAATACTACGCAGCCATTACCTTTGACGTTAAAAATGCGTTTAATTCGGCTTGTTGGCCCCACATTTTGCGATCAGTAAAGTCTAAAAAAACACAGCAGCGTATCTGCGGTACATAATAAAGAGCCATTTGTCTGAAAGGCTGCTTATCTATAATACGAATGAAGGGCCAAAACAATATAATGTGACGGGTGGTGTGCCACAAGGCTCTGTGTTGGGTCCACTGCTATTGAATGTACTCTATGAGGGAATACTGCGCCTCCCTTTGCCAAAAGAGGTACAGATAATCGAATATGCCGATGATATTGCGGAGACAATAGTAGCTAACGAACTGCATCAAATCTAACAGATACATATGTGCTGAGACTGTGCAAAAGATAAAGCAGTGGCTAACGAGCTCAAAACTACAACTTGCCGTACAAAAAACCGCAGCTGTGCTTATCACAAGCAGGAATAAACTTGAGTATATCTCCCTAAGTATAGTCGGGCATAACATCACAACACAAACATCGTTGAAATACCTGGGTGTAATATTAGACTCGAGACTCAATTATAAAGTTCACATCGAGAAAGTGTGTGAAAAAGCCGCGCGTGTAAACGGGGTCCTATCCAGGATAGTGGCAAATATAGGAGGACCAAAGCAGAGCATCAGAGCACTTCTGGCCAAGGTTAGCCAGCCAATACTAATGCATGCAGTACCTATATAGGGTCCAGCATTAATGCAAAAAACATATGCCAGAATGGCAAAATCGGTGTTCCGGCTGAGTGCCATCAGAACTGCCAGGGCATTTCGTACGTTGTCGCATGAAGCTGTTAGTATTATGTCTGGTGTAATGCCACCACTCATTATGGCTGGTGACCTGAAGTGAATATATGACAAAAGTAAAAGGGTGGGCAGGAATACAGGAATGGCAAAATCGCTGGGACACATCAGTGTCAAGGGAAGATGGACGCACAGACTAATTGACAATGTACAAGCATGGGTGGAACGAAAACACGGCGAAACAGATTTTTACATGACGCAGTTCCTAACGAGGCATGGATGTTTCAGAGAGTACTTACATACATACGGTCATGACGATGGAGAAGTTTGTTTCTTCTGTAGCAGCGGTAGTGAATATGCAGAACACATATTTTTCTACTGCCCGAAATTTACAAAAGAGCGGCTGAATCTGGAAAACGAAGTGGCAGATCGAATAACACCTGAAAATATAGTGTCTCAGCGCAAAAAGTATGACATATTATGGAAACGATGACAGCCTTGAACCTACAGGAGCTGAGAAGAGCCGAACGACAAAGAAGCTGTGGAATTAGAGCCACGAATAGCGGGTAAATGATGTGAGCCAAGAGGCTTAGCTGGTCCTGCGATGAAATGCTTAACGGCGGTCCCGCAGGGCCTTCACCCAAGGCTACAGGCGACGGAGTTCAGGGTTTAGTACGTAGGCGTAGGGCGGTACGAATTGTGCACGCTGCATACTAGGAAGTAGCAGTATCTTTGGAAGATTCCCCCTTCGGCAACAAAAAAAAAACATATACTGTATGGAAGCATATGTGTGTAAGAAGCGGGTTTTCCTAAATATTCGCAACGCTTTCAATGTTTCCTTAACATCATTAAGCTTAAGCCTTTTTATTTAATTTTTTTCAATTTTTTTTTTTTTTTTGATTTGATTTTTTTTTTCTTTTGTTTTATTTTTTTATTTTTCATTTCATTATAATTTAAATATATTAATTTTTTTACTGTACTTCAGTTTATTTTATTTAATTTAATTTTTATTTTTTATTTTTTTTTTTTACTTTTTTTCTTAACTTCATTTTGGAACACGTTCTGCGTATTTACTTTTGTTTAAACAACAACCACATTGAGATTGTGACAATATTTTCAAGGTAAGATTGTACACAAAAATTTTCGGTTTAACAACAACAAACTAGAGCATCTTAAACGCAACAACAATAAACAATGATAAACGGAACGTCAACAGCCGCAAATGATCATAAATTAAAATGACATAAACATTTGTATACAAATACAAGAACTAAAAGCCAAAATACATATGTGTTTACGTGTGTATGTTTGCCTGTATTCATACAGTATACCCGAACAGAAGTTTTTTCATAAAAATTTAATACACTTGCAGAGCGAGTGTGAAAACAAATTGACACACTCAACCCTTTTCACAAAAAAAAAAAAAAAAAAAAAAAAATTGGCGATCTCTTGCGAAATGGCGTGAGCGGAAAAATCAGATTTGTGGTCAATAACTAGAATTAAATTATTTATAAATACAAACATATGTATATGTATTTCAAAAATGCATGTGTAATTAGTCATAAGTGGGAATGTTTTAAGTTATTATTTATTGAGAAAAGTAAAAAAAAAATTTAAATTATTCTATTGCCCATAATATTATGTAATATCGAATGTGCTGAACTTAAGCGTGGTGAAATTCATTTTCTTCCATATAATAAAATTAAATTGTATAAATATATGTACAATATGCAACTTTTTACGATAAGCCAGTGCTCTCAGAAGTGTCAAAAAAAATTATTACCGCAAAAAAATATATTTTTCGAGTCTACAATATTATTGACCTTAAAGCTTTTGGGTCATTTACAGTTAGCAAAAAAAAAAATGAAATAAATACTTTATACCCCTCTCACTCTCACAGTCCTAAAGCTGGTTTATTGAACTTTCACCAGCTGCACAGTTCTCGAACTTTGAACCCGTTTCGTTTGTATAACCGCAGGAGAAAGCGTTTGGCTGCGCATAAGCATAATAAAAATCTATTCATTTTCAATAAAATGTTGTTTTTTGTGTATGTTTCAAAATTTGTAAGACAATATTGGAGTAAAAATATGTTTTTTGGAAATTTTCTTTTTTTAATACTTTTTTACTTCATTTTTATTTTTCATTATTATAAACTTTTTTTTTAATATTAAAAATTTTTCTACCCAATTTTTTTTTTTTTTTTTTTTTTTGCCTAAAACCCCGGTTCATGTTGCTCATCTTGCTGCTTGCAGCTATTTACTATTATCTGTCTATCTGTCTGTCTGCCAGCATGTCTGCATGTTAGTTGTCGTTTGTTTTCTCCCTTATAAGCTTGTTTATCAGCTGTCAGCCGCTCACAATTTCAATATTTTTGAAGAACTTTTTTTTCTACTCGTATTGTTGTTGTTGTTGTTCTTATTTATTTGTTGTATTTGGTGAGTGTTTATTTATTTGTTTATTTTTGTTGTTGTCTGGATTTGCGGTCATTTGCATGCCTAAACACCACCCAGCCGTGCTGCCATCGGCCACCACAAGCTGTGTTGATCATAATGAGATAATCACATCGATTTTCGTTTTTAGCCGTTTTTTTTCTTGGTTCAATGAAACTGAATCATTTATTTTCTATGGAATTCGTAATGGACTTAATTAGTGGCGGAATGTGAATAGAATGCACATACATACATACATACATATGCGTATGCAATTGCATAGTATTTACATATGCATTTGTGGTTTACCATGTTGTTGTTGGTTTTGTCAGCAAACTAATTAGTTGTGGTCGCTTCTCTCTTTCTCTCTCGCACTCTCATTTTGAAGGAAAACAAAAGTAATACAGAAGACAATTTACAAAAATGTGAAGGAACCTCTGACAATGAAGCTCGAATAAGCTTAAAAGAAATTTTTGTTCAAAAATCTCCCATTTCATTAAGGGATTTGCTCGTTATTGAGAAAACCAATAACTGGGAGATCAAGCAGGTCGAAAGCTAAAACTCTAAAAGCAGGTACTGCTCAGTATAGGGTAGGCAAGTAGAGAAAATCGTGTTTTTTTACACAAAAGAATAGGCAATCTACCTCCGTCTTTCACCTTTCCACTATTTGTTCGCTGTAAGCCACCAAAAAACATCCAAAACCTACGGGTATCAAGCTCAAAGTGATGGAAAAAGTTTGAGTGATTTTCGTACACTTTTAGGAGAGAACAAAGCTTGCGCAGCAGCAGAGGTTCGAACGGAAAAAATTTCACATTTTTTAGTCTTCCCTACTCGCGAGTCTAGTATTAAGAACTAATCGGGTCAGTCAACTCAAACTAACCAAGCGAAGAGGAGAGTAGTTTTACTTTCCGGATAATGATGTCTATGACATCACTCTTCTTCTTTATTGGTGTAGTCATCGCTTACACTACTCGCTGTGTCTGCAACACCACACCAGCAGAACTGTTTCTACTATTCGCCATTTGGCGCCAATTGGAGGCAACAATCATGTTTTCACTAGATCTTTCCAGCGAAGTGGTGTTCCTCCTCTTTCTTCTTTGAGTGCTCTCATTCATTCGAACAACGTGACACGTCCAGCGTGAGCACTGTCTCTTAATTGACTGAATTATATCAAAAGTTCATTTTTCTAATAGCGGTCGTCACCTGGCAGGGAATATGTACACCTCCGAACATATTTCGTACATCGTCCCATTCTCTGCTGCTATTTGCAAGAGTGATTGTAGATTTCAAGCCTCATATTGTTGTTGGTGTTGGTGCTGCTCCGCAGTGACGTGGGAGTCCTCGTTCGATACTAAATCCATGGCCTTCGTTTCGAAATCGAACCTGAAGAAGGTTGGACTATCGGCGCAATCGTACACTAATCTTCTCGTAGAGAAGTGCGAAGTGGCATGACCATTTTTCAAAATCAGAAGATCTGGCGATCTCAAGCTGAGTCACTGAGCCTTGATGATGTCATTGCTCATCGTCACAGCTCATCTCGCAATTAACTCAATACCAAACAGTAAATGAGCTTGTTTGTCGACTCGCTTCAATGAGAGCACGCCTAGAAATATTTTCTTTATTCACGATTGAACAATATTGAAATTTCCTTGCAAAAAAAAATTTATTTCATTTTTTATTTTTTGTTATTTCTTATTTGTTATGTTATATTGTATTTTCATATATAAATATGTATTTATATATATATGTATATATATATATATATATATATATTTTTTTTTTTTTTTTTTTGATAACAGCGAGTACCTTAAGCTCGCTTTTAAATTAAATTGTGTACTTTGCCACAGCGCTGGAATGCAGCACAGGCTGGCTGCCCATGGTGTTCTCGATTAGATAAGAATTTACACAAAAATATAAATAAATTTTAATTAATTCTTAAACACATAAGCGGCGGCTAGCATAGTATCGCTTTAGAGTAGATAAATGAAGGCATGGAAAATATTTGGTAAGCGTGTAGTAAGCTGGCTAGCAGTGGAAAAGTGTTTTGAGCTTTAGATAATAACTAACTATGTAACTATGTTTCGAGTTAATGTTAAAAAGAAAAAAGCCATAACTAATTTACGCACAAAAACCTTTTTTTCCCACTTTATAATCTTTGTAATTTATCACTTGAAATTTATAATAAATAAAAATGCTTAGCATTAAACAAACACAAGCTAAAAAATAAAATAAAAATATATAGCGGGACTTGGCAACCCTAGTGTTACCACCTGGCAACTGACGATTTTATCGTAAAGTTTGACATTTTTGATTTTATTAAGGGTGATCTGAGTAGAGGTACTTTTTTGCTTTTTTGACACAGACCACGTGTGAGTCGTGTCAAACTGTCATGTTATTTTTATTCAGTATTGTTTGGCATTCAACAAATAATTCAACTTTATTATGAAAATTCACGTTCTATAAATAATGTTTTTCGCGCACTTCGCTCAACTTATGATCAACATAATCGGCCTACTGAACGTACTATTTGCAATACCATCACCCATCTTGAGACCCAGCATTCATTATCGGATAATATTCGACCGAAGAGACCACGTCCAGTACGCAGTGAGGAAAATATAGCGGCCGCAGCTAAGAGTGTACACATGGAGTGGACCGTGGTGAGTCGATTCGGCGCTGTTTGCAGCAACTCGGACTGACGTATGGAACAACTTGGCACATTTTAAGTCGAGATCTTAAACTGAAAGCATACAAAATACAGCTTGAGCAAGAACTGAAGCCGCTCGAACTTCCTAAGCGACATCGCTTCGCTCTATGGGCTCTTGAAAAGTTCCAAGAAGATCCGACGTTTTCGAGCCAAACTTTGTTCAACGATGAGGCCCATTTCTGGCTCAATGGGTATGTAAAAAAACGAAATTGTCGCATTTGGGACGAAGAGCAACCTGAAGAGATTCAAAGCTGGCATATCATCCAGGAAAAACAACGGTTTGATGTGATTTGTGGGACGGTGGAATCATCGGTTCATATTTCTTCAAAAATTATGCCAGTGAGAACGTAACCGTTCAATGGAGATCGTAATCGCGCTATTATAACTGACTATTTGATACCTGAAATTGAAGCTCGAGATCTCCGCGATATTTAGTTTCAACAAAACGGCGCCACTTCAAACACATCGCATCAATCAATGGATTTATTGACAACCCCGGACAATCCCGCTTCGATTGGACTTAACGGATGGACCATCTGAGACTTAGCCGTGGCCAACATACGAAAATATAATCTTCTCAGCAACAGTGCTTCGATGAAATTAATTTAATTTTTGGTGATAAAGCTCCATCAAGGACCAGTGAATTTCGTGTAGATCGCCCTAAAACTATTGTTGTTACGGAAACTATTGATGCTGTGCGCTAGCTGATATTGCAAGATCGTCACGTGATCTATCGTGAGATTGAGACAACTATAGATTTTAATAGGACCATTTCAATATCGCAGCAACATTTGATTGTAATAAAATTTATTTGCGTTGAATCCCACGCAATTTGTCAATCACTCAAAAAAGACTCGTGCCAATTGGTCAAGAGAAATGTTAAAAATAACTATAGCGGTTTTTGTAAAAGCTGGACATATCGCAAACACATCACCAAAGCAACGCAGAACAATAAATTCTGAGATGACACACGACCATTTGTTAGTCAGTTGCTTTTCAAGAAATCAGGAAACCCAACCGCCGAAAACGGATCACTTTTCACCACGACAGTTCGAGCTCTCACACATCGACTGAAAGTGTAGTTTTGTGCACTTAAAACAACGATTTGCTGAGTCATCTACCAAAAAGTCCTAACTTGACATCGAGTGACTCCTTTTTATTGCCGTTTTTCGACATCTGAAGAGGTGGTTGATGGGTTCAGAACGAATGTTTTGGAGATATCTCAAACAGCGTGACAAAAGTGCTTTGACAATTGGTTCAAACGCATGAAAAAGTATATAGATACGCATGCAAAGGATAAGATTTTGAAATACAATAAAGCGATTTTCGACGATTATTATTTGCTTTTCTTCTCAAATCCCGAAATATAAACCGCAGCCCTCATATGTGTCTATTATAGATCCAAATAAAAAATTAATTTTGATTTATAAAAAATAAAATTTAAAAATTATGAGTAAGGACCTTTTTGCGTTTAATCAACAATCCCTGTAAATTCATACAAAAATTTTTTTGTTTGTTGTAATTGTTATAAATATTTGATTGCGTAAGCTTCTCTGCTCGCATTGACAATTTCTGTTACATACATACACATGTGTATACAAACATACATACAGCATAGATTATAACCACACCATAAACAGCGGAAAGTAATTACCTTTTCCTTTGATATCTCCCCGCCAAAAAATCCCTATGATCTCAACACGAGCAAATAAACAAATAACTTTGTAAACGGATCAATAATGAGAAAATCTTTCAATTTTTAATGCGTCCAAAATGTGATTTGTTTTGATCTGTGGCTATTTGGCTTGCATTCCAGCAGGTGGGTATTTCCGATTAGTTTACGCAAATGTACAGGTGGATATGGGCGGTTGGTTGTGGGAGGCGGACGTGACTGGTATGGGCATAAAAACTGGAACGCTATGCGCACATGCGTTTCGTGGAAAAGTCAACTATTTGCGGTTGTGAATTGGTCATGAACAAGAAATATTTGGCACCATCATAAGCAAATATATTAATAATTTTAGACACAAAAGGCATGCATACATATGTTTCTATGTACGACTTTTTTGTTTAAATTTAATATAACATTTGAGGAGGACTGAAAAAAGGTTGGTAAGAAGTTTTTTTACAGGAAGGGAATGAGCAGAATGCTTACCGCATCTTCATTGCGTCGTCTCAGTACTAAAAAACACTCTTCTCTGGGCAGCCGTAGCCCACCCTTGGAAAGTCCCCAGTCTCACACACAGATGACTCTACTAGAATTAAATCCATATAGATTTTTGGTTAGCCCTAACCTTCAAGAGACGACGTGTTTATAAATTTGACAGCTGTCTGATCATTAGTGGGGAATTGTAGCATTTTGATTGAATCAACTTTTGTTATTGTGAAGAAAATGGATAAAAAGGAATTTCGCGTGTTGCCAAAATATTGTTTTTTGAAAGGAAAAAATGCAGTTGAAGCGAAAACTTGGCGTGAGGACGAGTTTCCGGACACTGCCCTAGGAATATCAACCATCAAGGATTGGTATGCTAAGTTTAGACGAGGTGAAACGAGCACCGCAGACGGTGAACTCAGTGAACATGCAAAAGAGGTTGTTACCGACGAAAACTTAAAAAAAATCCCTAAAGAAATTATTTTGAATGACCGACCGTAAATTGAAATTAAATGAAATAGGAGGCACTCTAAAGATATCAACTGAACGTGCACATCATATTATTCATGAATATTTGGATATGAGAGCGCGTGCTCACTTTGGACCAAACACAACGACGAGTCGATGATTCGGAGCAGCGTTTGGAGATGTTCAAGCGTTATAAACCCGAGTTTTTGCATCGATATGTGAATGGATGAAACATGGTTCCATCATTTCATTCCGAAGTCCAATCGATAGTCATCCGAGTGAAGTGCACACGATAAGCCCGCTCTAAAGCGTAGAAAAGCACACCAGTCGGCTGGCAAGGTTATGACATCTGTGTTCTGGGATGCGCATGGAATAATTTTCATTTGGTTACCTTAAAAAGGAATGACCATCAACAGCGATTACATAGCGTTATTGGACCGTTTGAAGAGCGAGATCGCCGAAAAACGGCCACATTTGAAGAAAAAGGAAATTCTGTTTCACCAACACAATGCACCGTGTCACAAGTCAGTGAAATCTATGGATAAAATCCATGAATTGGGTCTCGAATTAGTTCCGCATCAACCGTATTCTCCAGATCTGGCCCCCCGCGCGACTACCTCCTGTTCTCAGATCTCAAAAGAATGTTCGCTGGATAGAAATTTTCGTCGAATGAAGAGGTGATCGCCGAAACTGAAGTTTATTTGGAAGCAAAGGACAAGTCGTACTACAAAAATGGTATCGAAAAGTCGTGAGGTTGCTATATTCAGTCTATCACCCTTGAAGGGAACTATGTTGAATAGAATAAATTAATTTTGCCAAAAAAAATTGTTTTACTATGGTGGGCCGAGGAGTTTGTTACGGTATGCGCTCTTCTTTAAACGTGCTCTGCTTTTCCCACATCACCGTGGCAATGCAAGCAGTAAGGATGGTCTGCGTGCGTGCCCTTATGCCAGTATTGTCAGCAGCAGCCATGCCCGGTGAGGGACTGCGTGAGGTAATAGTTGGTTTCGTCGCGCTGTCTTTCTTTCCATTTGTTTACATCAGCATCTTCGACCACCTTCTTTCCGGAGACGAATCCCACCTTCGTTGACACTCATTTAAGCTGAAGCCATTTTGGCTCCTAGTACTACTACTGGATATCTTCAAGCCTACATGACCTCGTCTGAACACGCAACAAACCCTTAGTGACGTCAATATATGTGCTCTCAAGTGCGCAGTTATCAATGTGGCTTTATCCCAGATTGGTGCCGCCCATATATGATGATCTCAAATGTTCCTTGAAGTTCCGTCGGCGATCAAGAATAACGCCGAGATATTTAATGACAGTGCTTGATACTTGTATACCTTCTACCCTTTTCCGGCTTGTCATTAGCAATGCGTCGGTTTTGTGGACTGCTAACTCAGACCTGCTGTTAATAACCACGGTTTCACGGACATTATGGTGTCATTACATATATATATATATCATCAACCTAACCAAAGATAGATGCACCATCTCATCTGGGAGTTTGTTACCTATAGGTAGCAGGACCAGCCGTTGTCGCTTCCACTTTTTAAGAAAAATACCTTCTTGGACGCACTTCGTGTTCAACCCACTGAAAAATTCTGGCCTTTTTTAACAATACTTCAGGGTGTCGTCTTAAGGCTTACATGTGCCCAGATCCGGTTTGTTTAATCGTAGTATGTTTTTATGTAACTCGTTAGGTTTGTTTCTTGTCTCTTCAACGTCCACATTTTCTTTTTTTCAAATGGTGATAATTCGATCGGGATGCATTTGCATATTGCTTATACAGCTTCACCTGAAACTAAACTGTATGGCATGCCGAAACTTCCATTTGCTGTGCAGCTGTGCGACAAACGTTTCTAAGTTTTTTCGTCGGTTATTTTTCCTCAATGAGTCTGCTCGTTACCCTGCTCCGTGAAGCAGGGCATGCAGTGTTATCCATATCAAAAACTTCCGTTTCTCCTGTGTCGGTTCTCCGACGTTGGCCATCAGTGTGCTAAGTTAGAATGTTATTTTAGACGCTTTTTTTCGGAGCATGTTGGATTTGTGCCCAGTAGGTAAACCTAGAATTCAAATTACAGACAGGTAATTGACAACATTCGTTGTTGCCCTCAATTACAATTTTTTGTTCGTATCACTTGGCTTCATTTTCCGCGCGCATCCTCAGTATATCGCGTAGGGATTATCGCGACGTTGTCGCATGCGTAGCCGAGAAATGAAAGATTTCTCTTAAATTGCATGTCTTAAGGCAACCTAGCTCAGCTTAAGCTTGTTCCTCCTAATCGGTAGGTTTCTTAAGAAGACACAACTGCCAACTCTGTCATTACGCTTAGGCTTCAGTTTTGAAGTCATATTTACATTTCTTTTACCGGGAATTTGTCGTTAGCAACAAAGACATTAGTGAATACTCCACTGAACTCTTTTAGACAAGGGAAAGCTAATGACGAGGCTGATAACCCACTGAGTCCAGTTTCAAGATGTTCAGAATTATATTTGAGGCCACCCATTGGAGACCTCATATTTTTGACTACAATACTGTATTATCTTTCCTTTTTCTTCCCACCGTAGGTAGTTGGAGCTTGCCCCACTTTATTCGAGTTGACGCAGAGTCTGCAATTTCAAAGTGAAAATTCGGTTTTGACCCAAAGCTTTACCCAATGTGGTGGTTGATCAGCAACTCTGTATGTAAATTGATAAGATAAGTCATTCTACACTTTTAATTCCCAAAATCTTAGACAACTCACAGAGCTTATTATTTTTCATGAACGTATCAATTGGCAATATATTTTCAGATTTTCTAATTTTTATGGCCTGCTGAGAAATAATCATATGCTATATCTGGGAGCCTCGTGAATATACAAAAATATATGCATATGAGAAAATATTTATAAGTGTGTATGTACATTCTCACCATTGCTGTGGTGCATTCCCACAAAATTTATTAAACTATGCACAAATATGTATGTATACAACTTGCATAGTATTTATAAAGACACATGTATACAGCTGGCACCAGACCGAAGGCTTACAGCCGCTTGTGCTGACGATCATCGGACCGCAACGTTTATGATTCACTAGCAATGCTGACGTTGCGTCTATTAATTACCAAAAATATAAATGTTCCTTGCATGTCGCTGCGGTGAATTTAATTATTTATGCACAACTACATTTACAAATATTTCTGTTTGGTCTGACGTCAGCATGACTGACCAGCATAATAATGCACAAATTCGTTTAATTTTATTGCTTAATTTAATTTATACTAACTAACTTAATTATTGAATTGTTAAAAAGGAAAATTTATCATTTCGTGGCTGATTGACAGCTTGTAAATTAGTCGACGTCGAGACGCTGGCGTTGATTGGCTTTGGCAGCGAATTTTCGTTTCTTGAATGAGGTAGGCACGTCGACTGTGAGTGTTGGATCCAATGATACGATGGTTTTCTCTTTGAAACGTTTTACAGGGGGCTCGGCTGGCACATCCGACACTACCGGTGGTACGTAATAGTTATTGATTTTGGGTAGCTCCAAGTCGACTGGTGGTGGAGTAGGTCTGTAAGATAAAAATATAAAAAATATTATTATATATAATAAATTCTATTTAAATTTAATGCGAATTTCACTCGTTCTAAGGTTTTGTTTCAATCTGAGCTAATACATAGTAATGTATGTGCTTACTTCCGCTCCACAACCTGCCATTCGCCGATTGTCTGCGCAGCTGCTTCCTCCTCAGTTTTATATGCTTGTATTTCTTCACGTTTTCTTTGCGTTTCTTGTGGTGTGTCTGGCTTGCGGAACAACTTCAAGCGTTCTCGATTGTAACGTGCCACTTCCTCATTGACATTTTCACGAAACTTTTTCGCTTCAGATGCCTGCTCAATTTCTTGCTTCTTCGTCGCTAATTCATTTATACTTTGATATTCCGCATAGGAGAGGTAACCCTCTTTTGGTGGTTCCCAAACAGATTCATTCGTCTTAACATTCCAATAATACGTATAACCTTCATCAGATACCCCTTCAACCCAAAGTGAAGCGTTTGGTACACTCTCGGGTGTTACTTTTTGCACTCTAACTCGTCTGTCATCATCTTCTTCATCATCGGAGTTACCAGGTAGCCTTACTGGATCAACTTGTTTACCACGCGCACCAACTGCTGTTGAGGTGGAAGGCGTGACAGCGTTTGCAGTGGCGGCTTCCAGTACGGCATTGATATTACGTGCTGTCAAATCTCCACTAGCATGTATATCTTGCGCGAATGAACGCAATGCCGCTTCTTCCATTTTGCGTATTTCAACATCCATCTTCTGTCGCTCACGCTCAGCCTTTTCGCTATTGTGGGAGATTTCCGTAATTCGTTTAGCTACATTCATTTTGTGGCGCTTGCCATTTTCGTGAAAGGCGACGCTCTATAAATTTGAAAAAAAAAAGAAATATTCAAAGTTATTCTGCTTCATTAAAGACAAAAACATAGTACTCACCGCCTTGTTGTCGCTGATCCAACATTTGCAGAAATCGCAATATTTGCGTTCGTTAGACTTCCAGTACTCAGTCCTATAAAGAATTTCACAGAATTAATTATTTGTAAATTATGTAGAGATGTTTAATAAATATTTGAACTATACTAACATTATTAACAAATTTTATTAATTGTTTGTAAACAAAATTCACATTTACAAATTTCCACAAATTAAAAATGTCAAGCCAGCTGATTGCGTCGGCAATGCAGTTCGCATTAGATTTGACAGATTGTAATAGATTCGAAAAGTTACATGGTTCACATCTTAAATGACGTAACGTAATGAATAACGTAACGACTTTCATTAACATCATCAAAAATAACTGGAAAACTGGCATACAGAGAACGTATAACGTTGTTATTATGCTTAATATTATAATAATTATCTCTGTGCAAATGTTGTATAGTCGATACCAGGAGATTTCTTCTCCCCGACCTCAGAGCAGTAGTCTACAATACTGTAGTCTATTCACCTTGGCAATATTGAACACAGCATCTTTAACATTCTGAAAGACACTAATTTGTAAATCCGGTGTAGAAGGTCGCCATTGAATTAGAAAGACTGAATGAGCAGACTTAAATATTAAGCAGACCCGCGGTACAGTAGATACAAGATTTCTTTGTTTAAATTAGCTAAATTTTTATGTTAGCCTTCAAAACATATCGAGCACCATGCCAACCAACCATATAATTCAACCTGCGGTATTGAGGAGTACTAAATGTGGACTATTTGGATATTTATTGCAAAGCTGAACTCAGATGAAGGACGAAATTCCTTCACAGAAGAATCACTCTGCTGCCGCAAATCGATTATAATTAGAGTGCCCCATGACCCTCCATGAACTCTTCTAACAGACGGCGAGTTACCTGTGCGTTTGCTCTGACGGGCAGGTTAAGTGCGAATTACCGCCCAATATAGGTCGCACATACCCATATTCTACTCCCACTTTTTTCTCACTTTATTAAATAAATAAAATATATGTATGTAAAATGAAATAATGGATGAATAAATTTTGCCTTTTCGCCTTCAAGCACAAAAATAACCTCAACTTTCGGTCCAACCTGTCGTAGCATAAAAAGGAAACTGTCTGTTCCCCTAAGTTTCTTTTAATCGGACCGCTTTTAATGCTAACAAGAACAACAACTTCTCATGTAATTTCCATTTACGTTATTAGACGCCAAAGACCACAAAAAGCTTAACTTAATTTAAGTTTCCTCCTTTCTTCCTCTGCTGCTTTGCATTAAATCATTTCCGTCTTTTTTTTCATTGTTTTTTATTTCCATTTCATATTTTTTAATCTTAATCACGCTTACGTAAAAACCTCACATAGACACACGCACACACACATATACTAACAGGATTTGTAATGGCTAAAAGCTCCACAGACACAGACTCGCTTTTGCCTTCGAACGCAAAAAATGTTGTAACGCCGAGTGTTGGCGATAATAATTACGAATGTGAAAAGCTCCAATAGGTAAGAGGCTGCCATTTGATGCTTGGCTACACCACCCACCACCCACCACCCACAACATCGTTTTAATCCTCACAATGAAAGACAAAAGTAGCAGTGACGGATGTGACTGGCATCGCTGGTTCGCCCGTTGCATTGTTCACATTGTTGGCTGGCTAATGATTATGCGAGTGGAGCTGGTGTTGAGCTGAGATTGGGCGATTGGGTGTTTCAGTGTTTGGTTTGGCGTGAAATGGTAATCAGGTCGATGTGCTCGTCTGTCCGGTGGATGCTTTTTAGTCAGCTGTTTTAAAAACTTAAAATCCCCGAGGTTGTGGGCTTTTTTGTGGGTTGAGGAGTACGATGTTGTTGGGGCTTAGTGTATTGAAGGTAAAATGTCGCGCGCTTTGATGTTTCGCAGCACGAGTTGTGATGGGCTGGTTGATAATGCCAATTCCTTAATTACTCCCTGTTGAAATGTAATTATTTCAGCTTCCCGAAAGGGGTTGTCATTTTCCCTTGTTGGAGTGAATTTATGCCCAGAGTCAATCAGTTAATTAGGAGTGTGTACAATTAATGTTTTACATTTTACAAAATGGCGGATGAAAATATACTGATTTGGATAAAAACGATGTTGAGCTTAGTAATAAATATTCTTTCGGGATTTCGGGAGAAATAATTGCACTTTTATTTCACTAAAAAAAAGGTCTTAAAGAGGAAAAATCTGACGTCACAGTCTTCACAGTCTTGGAGGGTAGCTTAATCAACTCAGTAGGTACATATGTGACTCCATCGGTGGAAGTAAATACTATCATACAATTAGGTCTCACCAGGCTTCCCCTTACAGCAGGTTTGAGGCTGCATTAGTTGAGCTACATTTACGTTCTTATCATCATCTGGTTTAGACTACTTTTTCACATCAAGCGTTTTGCATGCGTTTTTGGCTGGCCAAGGAAGCGAAAAAAAAAACAGAATGAAAAAATAAAAATAAAAGTAAAAAAATTTAATGAACTTAAATAAAATTAAATTAAACTAAATTAAATTAAATGTAAAAATAAAATAAAATAATATAAAAGTAAATAAAAAAATAAAATAATATAAAAATAAAAAATAAAATGAAATAAAATAAATTAAAGTAAAATAAAATTAAAATAAAACCAAATAAATTAAAACAAAATAAAATAAAATAAGTTCAATCAAAATAATTAAAAAAGGTAAAAAAAATAAATAAATAAAAATAATAATAATAATAAAGTAAATTAAATTAAATTAAAATTTATAATAAAAATAAATAATTAAATAAAAAATAAAAGAAAAAAATAAAAAGAAAAAATATAAAAAAATCAAAAATAAATATAAATAAAAATTAAATAAAAAATATAATAATATAGAATTAAATTAAATTAACTTAAATTAAAAATAAATAATATAAACAAAAATTAAATATGATAAAAAATGAAATAAAATAAAATAAAATTAAAATAAAATTAAATGAACTAAATTTAAATTAAATTAAAATAAATTGAACAGAACAACATTAAATTAAATTTAAAAAAAATAAATTAAATTAATTTAAAATAAATAAAATTAAACTAAATAAAATAAAAGCAAAAAATTTAAGAAAAATAATAAGTTGAATATGTAAAATAAAAATTACATAAAAATAAATTAAATAAAATTAAATAAATAAAAAATATAATAACAATAAAATTAAATTAAATTAAGGATTGTTTAAAGCGGCTTGTAATTGTTTTTGGTTATAAGTAAATGAGCTGCATTCAAAGGCCTATTTTTGTTAGAAAAATTATTTTTTCATTGAATATTTTGTTATACAACAAAGAAAAATTGGTAGAAGTGACAGCTGTTTCGGAGATCACCACATTTCCTTATCAGACTTCTTTTGCCAGGAATCGAACCGACGGATTCTGGCATCACAGGCGAGTGCTCTAACGACTGAGCCAACGTCTGCCATATAATCTGTTGTTGTATTATTAATTTTTTTACTAACCAACAACCACTAAGTGCGCTAATATTTAGCCGCTATTTTTACTTAATGTTGGGTTAGCGAGTTTTTTTTGGCAATCCTGCATACATTCAGGCATTAATTGTCTGAGAAATGTATATAAATAGTATTAAATTAAATTAAGAAAAAATTATTTTCCAAAAATTATCCGGCCAATCTTCTGCTGTACAACAAATAATGTCATGTAAGAGAAATATATATATGAATGTGTGATTCTTGGTTATACATACATACGTACAGTACAAAGATACCTGCACTCAAGTAGTCAACCCTCTCAGCCATTGAGTGTACACACAGCGTGTTCTGATTGTTTGAAGATCAATTTGGAACTTAATTGAAATCCTTTTAAAAGTAATGAGATCCTCCTGCTACTTCGATACACAAAACCCTGGTTTCAGATGAATTCACAGCATTTGCTTTAGTTAAAGTATTAACCCAACAAGAAAAAATGTATTAATACTAAGCCACATTCACACATATACATACATATATATGTATATGTATTAATCTGTCGCTAGGCTAATATGTCAGTTATGATCCTTTTAGGCTCGACACGCACATTTGCCTGTGGTTAAGAGTTGGACAAATAAATTTTAATACCATTTTGGCTTAACAGACCAACGAAGGCTGCGGTATTTGCATGCACACTAACATATCTACATACATATGTATATTCATAGATCATTCATGATCGCAGCAGGATATCTAGTAAGTAGCCTAGTACGTATATATGTATGTATGTATGTATGTGCTTGCACTTTTTCAATTGCTTCGAGTCTACGCTTGCCTTAAGTATTAGTATTGGTATTAGTATGAGTATTAGTATTAGTATTTGGGGCGAGTTCATTTCAGAGTTTTGGAAAAGGCATTTTATGTGCTCACAGCATGACGTATTTGTTTTGAGATCAATTTATTAACTAATTGAAATCCTACTTTATAATAATGGTAAACGCCCACATTTCAACACAAATGATAAGATTCATCGACAATAAATATATCTGCACATCTGAGATAAAGAGCTGGTCCATGCTAATGCTTGGTTTACAAAAGAAAATTCTAAGACTAGAAAAGAAGGTGACTCAAGTATCCGACAGCTGCCTCACGGTTTTTTTTATAAG
This sequence comes from Neoceratitis asiatica, assembly GCA_030068015.2. Lineage (NCBI taxonomy): Eukaryota > Metazoa > Arthropoda > Insecta > Diptera > Tephritidae > Neoceratitis > Neoceratitis asiatica. The sequence continues at coordinate 2,405,452 of CM061524.1, forward strand.
TCACTGGTACTTATCTGTATGTATGTATGTTTATAGGTGCGCATTTGGTCATACTTATTGTTATTATTTATTTTGTTTTTGCAAATCAAGGCGTTTCCTTGGTTACTAAATATACATATGTGTATATATGTATGTATGTATATACACATTTATTTACAAGTGAAGTGATTTTAGAGTTTTGCTTAGTTGAATTGTGAAATTCTCACATCAAATAAAGTTTATAACTCGCACAGAGGGAAATCCTCACTTGCGGCTATTTGACGTGAATTGCAGAAGACAATAACAAAAGGATATACGGCCAACTACATCGCCTTCGCGAAAATCTCCACATAATCACCTACAATCGCACTTCCTTAAAATAATAATAACACATGTGTGGCTCAAATATGTATTTACATATATACCCGTATGTGTGCACCTCGCAATTTTATACGCGGCTACTTGTTGACTAAAGGTGATATATAAACTTGAGTACGTTCACTCGCTGTCTCTTGATCCAGATGATCCCGACGTCGTCATCTGAAGCTGCAAAACTTAGAAATCCTGCGATGTGATTAATTTTTTCAAATTTTTATTATGGCTAAAGCCAATCACGGGAAAATGAAATTCTCAAAATTTTTGCAAAACTCGAATGAGCTGAAATTATCGCGCCTAAGGCCACATATAAAATTAAATTTGCAGATTTATTGCATTGTTTACATAGTTTCTTAGCCATGTGAGATATTCGGACAATTTGGCTAAAATAATTTTTTATTTAATATTATTTTAATTTATTTTATATAATTTTATTCTATTGCTATTTATAATAAAAATTTTGTTTTCTATTTTTATTTTTATTTCATAAACTTTTATTTAATCGTTTGATTTTATTTTATTTTAATTCCTTTTTCATATTTTATTTTAATTCATTTTATTTTTTTTATTTTTTTTCTTTATTTTTTATTTATAATTTTTATTTAATTTTATTTAATTTATTTTATTTTATTTTATTTTGATTTCTTTATTTCATTTTATTTTAAATCTTATTTTATTTTATTTTATTTTTTTTTCAATTTAATTTTTTTTCTATCTTAATTTTTTTCTAATTTTTTTAATTTTTATTTATTTTATTTATTTTTTTACTGTTTATTAAATTTTTTATATTTTATTTTATTTTATTTTACTTTTTTATTCTTATTTTTAAACTTTATTAAATTATATTTTATAATGTTTTGTTTTATTTATTTTATTTTTTATAATCCATTTTATTTTATTTATTTTTATTTTATTATATTTTGTTTCATTTTATTTTTTATTTTTTTATTTTTTTTTAATCTTATTATATTTTATTTTAAATTTTATTTTTTTTTTTATTATTTTATTTTTAATAATTTTTTTAAATTTAATTTATATTATTATTTTTTATTTTTTATTTATTTATTTTTTTATTTAAAATTTTTATTTTTTTAATTTATTTTATTTTATTATATATTACTTTTTTATTTTTTTTGTTTATTTCTTGAATTTTTTTTTATTTTTATTTTTACTTTATTTTATTTTATTTAATTTTATTTTATTTTATTTATTTATTTTATTTATTTTTATTTTATACCTTTTCATTTATTTTTATTTATTAATTTTTTATTTAATTCAATTTTATTAATTTATTTTATTTTATGTTATTTTATTTTTTATTTTTTATTTTTATTTAATTTAAATTTCTTTATTTTATTTTTTACTTCATTTTATTTTGTTTTATTTTATTTTTTTTATTTTTTTTATTTTATTTTTTTATATAAATTTTTTTAATTTTTTTTTGCTTTTATTTTGATTTATTTTATTTTAAGTTATATAATTTTATTTTATATTATTTTTTTTTCGCTTTATTTTTTTATTATATTTTATTTAATTTTTTTTAAATTATATTTTGTATATTTTATTTTATTTGATTTTTTAATATTTTTTTAAATTATTTTTTATTTATTTTTTATTTTTTATTTTTTGCTTTTGATTTATTCTATTTTAAGTTATGTAATTTTATTTTAAATTATTTAATTTTTTTTTGTATTT